>CM038143.1:99190423-100394509 GCA_021437245.1 Aegilops speltoides | reverse complement strand
GAAATTACCGTTTGTTTGAACCAAGAGATGAAACCGGGATAGCCGCCTCCATGCTTCGCCAGAAGCTCGTACTCTTCGACTGAATCCTTTTGGACCACCACTCCATACGAGAATTTGGCGACGTATCGACTATGTCAAATTTATCCGGGAATAAGAGCAATTCAACAAAACTCAAGAGCTCCCTTGCATGTGGGGCACGAGAACCTTCCATGAACACACCAGTCAATGGATAGCGCATATGCCGACAAGTCATGCGTCGAGTACATGTACCAGACACGCATTATGAAGTTCCATTTGCTAAAGGCGTCGATCTGTCGGGGGGGGGGGGGGGAGATTGAGTGGAAAGACAAATACGGGCCAACAACTGTATTGGGCTGCCGTCAGACCAAACACACTGAACCCATCTATGCTAATGCCGACTCGAGGATGCCTCGGATCTGCCGCTTTGTCATCATGTAATGCATCGAAGGACTTCCATGCTTCACGGTCCGATGTGTGCACCATCATCAGCTTCCATCTGAATCTAGTTGGGTTCTTTTGCCCGTTTGTGCCATGTCATCTGTCTGGCCGTCTCTTCGACCATGAAAAGACGTTGAAGTCTTGGTACAATTGGCATATACCGAAGAACAATAACGGGGATTTTTGTCTGCGTCTTCTCACCCATACTGTTGTCTACCACAACATACTTGGATACTTGCAAATGGGACAATATATAGTTCAATGTCCGCATACTGAAGCCTAAATAAGGCACATGCTTTCTCACAGGCATGTATCTTCTCATAGGGCATCTTAAGAGCACGAAGGATTTTGTCTGATTGGTACAGGTTTGCAGGTAGTACATGTCCTTTGGGTAGAAAACATCCAAATACTGTCATCATAGCGTCGTAGCATTCTCTGCCCAGGTTGAATTGAGCCTTCAGAGCCATTATTTGTGAGATGGCATCCATCTGAGAAGGCTCAGTGTGCTCGTGGAGAGGACGTTTTGAAGACTCCAACATTTCATTGAAGGCCTTTGCAGATTCCTCCATCTCATCGTCCGAGTCCCGAGCATCATCAAAGTCTTGCACCATGTCTTGCATCCTGGTACCATGCTCGTCGGTGCGAGGACGAAGCACCTCATCTCTGGCACGTTGGGCAGACTCGCCATGAAATGTCCACACCGTATAATCTGGCATAAAACCCCTCTTCTGCAGGTGTTTGCCCATTTCAACCTCTGTCCTCTTGTGCCAATTGTTGCACCCGGCATAGGGGCACCATGTTGTCCTTTGGCCATTTGCAAATGCGGCTCTCAGAAAACCCTTGGTTTTTGTTAACCATTCAATGGTCATGTCTTTCTGACTAGTGTGACTGGTGTACATCCACGCACGATCAGTCATCTTGCCTAGCTACTGGACACATAAGAAATATATATCAGCATGTATATATTCATCAGTTAATGGAGTTTGTCACTTTTATTAAGTCCATGCAACCTAGACGCTAATAGGTAAAGATAGGTCCTAATCCCACCCGAGTATGTGTAGATTGGGTTCGTTTTCCCATGCTCTGCTCTGGATCCGACGCAAAAATTTCGGTAGCACCTCCCCGATGTTCTCCTGATACACGTCTCGGCAATAAGCAGAGAAGATGTGTACCCGGAGAACAACAGGGAGGCACTGACAAAATTCTGCATCGGATCCGGAGCAGAGCATATGGGAAAACAATCCCAGTCTACACATACTCGGGCTGTCCATGGATAACGTTGGACAATTTGAAAGAATCACAACTATAAATATGCAAATGCATGCATATTTATAGATGTAACCCTTTCGAACAGGAGACGCATAGTGGTCACGCATACTGATGATTAAAGACACCTATAGCTAGCAAGTTTCATCGGCACGAAGACCGGAACAGAGCAAATGAAGGGGGGAGGGGGAGATGTCATTTGTGCTCACCCACGAATGCAGGGGCGGAGCTCGTCGAACACTAGACCCTCATAGCGACGAGAAAACTACACATTTAAACCGAAAGATGAGTAACATAGCAATTTTGTTTTTTCCATCAACCTAACTAAATATTTACAACAGGACGAGCGGGTTAGGGGGTTCCTTGGCGTCGATGGAACCCTAAATAGCAAGTATCATCGGTGCAAGATACATGTGGCGCTCGGCATTAAACACTAGATCCACATCCCACAAGTGACGCCGGCGGCCGGCGTCCCGCGCCCAGCAATAGTTCTGGGGACCGATGATGGTCAAACACCTTGGCACTATTTTTGATTTATTTAAATAAACAGAAAAGCTCTACCACGTTAGCACTATTTTAGACTGAGGTCAGCATGTCAACTGACCCGGTCTAGGTCAAACCTGACCTGCAGGGCCCACATGTCAGCGTTTGTAACTTTATTTAAAATAGTTTAATCTTAAACCGTGGATTAGTTAGGCAGTGGGTGAGGAAATCCTGGATTAGGGGGTATCCGGACAGCCGGACTATATACTTTGACCGGACTATTGGACTATGAAGATACAAGACTCAAGACTTCGTCCCGTGTCCGGATGGGACTCTCCTTTGCGTGGAAGACAAGCTTGGCGATCCGGATGTTAGATCTCCTTCTTTGTAACCGACTCTGTATAACCCTAGCCCCCTCCGGTGTCTATATAAACCGGAGGGTTTAGTCCGTAGGACAAGGACAATCATAATCATCATAGGCTAGCTTCTAGGGTTTAGCCTCTACGATCTCGTGGTAGATCAACTCTTGTAATACTCATATCATCAAGATCAATCAAGCAGGAAGTAGGGTTTTACCTCCATCGAGAGGGCCCGAACCTGGGTAAAACATTTTGTCCCTTGCCTCCTGTTACCATTAGCCTTAGACGCACAGATCGGGACCCCCTACCCGAGATCCGCCGGTTTTGACACTGGCATTGGTGCTTTCATTAAGAGTTCCTCTATGTCGTCGCTACAAGGCTCGATGGCTCCTTCAATCATCAACAACAACGCGGTCCAGGGTGAGAATTTTTCTCCCCGGACGGATCTTCGTGTTCAGCGGCTTCCTATTGCGGGCCAATTCACTTGGCCATCTGGAGTAGATCGACAGCTACGCCCCTGGCCATCAGGTCAGGTTCGGAAACTTGAACTACACGGGCGATATCCGCGGAGACTTGATCTTGTACGGATTCGTGCCTACGCCAGGAGCGCCGAACAGTCACGACGAGGCGGTTTAGACCAGCTGCCAGACAATACTCGAGATATCGCACCTGCAGGAGCTCCGGACCTAAATCCAGGGCAGATTGCGTTGTCCGAGGACGGGTGGATGGACCCCGCCCCGGAGGCCGCACACTCATCGATGGTTGAGCCGAACACAGACTCCACCTCCAAGGAAGTCCGTGTTACCGGACCCCCGGACTTGTGTCCGGCTGTAGGTTCCAGACCGCGCACCCCCGAGGCCGCCGAATCTGGTTGGGCTCCGGTAATGGAGTTCACCGCTGCAGATGTCTTCCAACACCCGCCCTTCGGCGACATGCTGAATTCACTAAGGTCTCTCTCTTTGTCAGGAGACTCTTGGCCGAACTATGTCGGGCTCGAGGGGGAAGAAGGCGACAAAGAAATTCGTTGCCCACCCACCACCCACTTCATAGCCACTGTCGATGATGTAACAGACATGCTTGACTTCGACTCCGATGACACCGATGGTACGGACGTCAGCGTAGGGGACGATTTGGACCCACCGCCCATGGAGCGCTGGACTGCCACCTCATCATATGATATATACAAGGTGGACACGCCTAAGGAAGACGATGGCGACAAAAAAGACACAACGGAGGATAAAACCCCCGGACAAAAGGCAAAACGACGGCGCAGACGCCGCTCTAAGTCCAGCCACAGTAAAAATAGTGATAACAACGCTAGAAAGATCGACACCCCAGTCAACTCCAAAGGCAACAACGACCACATGGACCCAGCGATGGAGCAGGATGAGACAGGTCATGCCGAACACAGCCCGGAGCAGACGCCTGATCACAGCGATCCCGATGGCCGAACTCATCAACCCGCCTCGGGAGAAGAGCATAGTCCGGACGACGATGCATTCATCATCCCGAAAAAACGTTTGGAACGAGATAACCTCCACAGAAGGCTTATGGCCACTGTGAGAAGTTTAAAGAAGCTGAAGCAAAGGCTCAAGGCCGCGCAGGAAACGCTCAACCGCAGATGGAATAAAGTGCTAGACACTGAAGAAAAACACGGCGACGATCACCACACAAAGAGCTACCCAAAGCGTAAGCTGCTGCCAGAATTCGACGATGAGACCATTCCACCGAAGAACAATACGGCCAGTAGGCCGAACCAACCACTTCATGGCCGCAATAGAGCAGCTACTGACGCCGCACATGACTTACGTGAGCTCCTGGACAAAAAGGCCGGCGCGACAAGGTCCATCTATGGATCTAGAGGACACGCTCCGACGCAGGATTATGGTCACCAAAACGATCAGACTGATCGAATACCAGTTCGGAATCAACACCGGACACAACAATAGTCGACAGCATGCCACAACACGTCTAGATACAGAGGGGCTGTGCACCCCCTGTGCTTCACCGAAGAGGTACTGGATCATGAATTTCCGCAGGGTTTTAAACCCGTGAACATAGAGGCATATGACGGAACGACAGACCCTGGGGTCTGGATTGAGGATTTTATACTTCATATCCACATGGCTCGGGAGGATGACCTCCACGCCATCAAATACCTCCCCCTCAAGTTGAAGGGACCAGCTCGACACTGGTTGAAAAGCCTCCCCGAAAATTCCATCGGAAGTTGGGAGGAACTTGAGGACGCTTGCAGGGCAAATTTTCAAGGAACCTATGTCCGACCTCCGGACGCTGACAATTTAAGTCACATAATTCAACAGCACGGAGAGTCCGCCCGCAAGCTTTGGAATAGATTCCTCACCAAGAAGAATCAAATTGTCGATTGTCCGGATGCCGAAGCCCTAGCGGCCTTCAAGCACAGTATCCAGGATGAGTGGCTTGCCAGACACCCCGGCCAAGAAAAGCTGAGGACAATGGCAGCCTTAACAAGCCTTATGACCCGCTTTTGCACGGGTGAAGACAGCTGGTTGGCCTATAGAGGCACCAGCGACCCAGGCACATCTGAAATCAGGGATGGCAACAGGAAGCCACGACGCAATAAAAACACGCGTCGAAACAAGGAAGAAAGTCCGGACAACACAGCGGTCAACGCCGGATTCAGGGGCTCTCGACCCAGTCAAAAGAAGCCATTTAAAAGCAGCAAAGAGGGACCGTCCGACCTAAACAAAGTCCTGGACAGACTGTGCCAAATTCATGGCACCCCCGAAAAACCTGCGAACCACACTCACAGAGAATGTTGGGTCTTTAAGCAGGCCGTCAAGTTAAATGCCGAACACAAGGGAAGGGAAACACCAAGTGGAGACGAGGATCAGCCTCGCCAGCCGAACACTGGGGGACAGAAAAAATTACCACCAGAGGTAAAAACAGTAAACATGATCTACGCGACTCACATACCCAAGAGAAGGCGCAAACGCGCACTCAGAGACGCATACTCTGTAGAGCCCGTCGCCCCCAAACTTAACCCCTGGTCGGCCTGCCCGATCACCTTTGATCACAGGGACTACCTGACTAGTATGCGGCACGGAGGATCGGCTGCCTTGGTGCTCGACCCAATAATCGACGGATACCATCTCACTCGTGTCCTCATGGACGGCGGCAGTAGTCTGATACGTCTCCGTCGTATCTATAATTTTTTATTGTTCCATGCCAATATTATTCAACTTTCATATACTTTTGGCAACTTTTTATATTATTTTGGGACTAACATATTGATCCGATGCCAAAGCTAGTTCCATCATTGCATGTTTTATGTTTCACGAAACCCCATATCAAACGGAGTCCAAACGGCATAAAACGGACGGAGAATTATTTTGGAATATTTTTGATTTTGGGAAGTAAAATCAACGCGAGAGGCGCGCTCGAGGGGGAGAGATAGGGGCGCGCCCGAGAAAGCGCGCGCCTGGACTCTCCTGGGCCCCAGAAGGCGGTTGACGCTCTTCTTTTGCCACAAGAAAGCTAATTTTATGAGAAAGATCTGGGCGGAAGATTCACCCCAATCGGAGTTACGGATCTCCAGATATAAAATAAACAGTGAAGGGGCAGAATCGGAGAACGCAGAAACAGAGAGATAGATCCAATCTCGGAGGGGCTCTTGCCCCTCCCAAGCCATGGGAGCGAAGGACCAGAGGGGAAACCCTTCTCCCATCTAGGGAGAAGGTCAAGGAATAAGAAGAAGGGGGGCTCTCTCCCCCTTGCTTCTGGTGGCGCCGGAACGCCGTCGGGGGCCATCATCATCACCGCGATCTACACCAACACCTCCGCCATCTTCACCAACACCTCCATCACCTTCCCCCCTCTATCTACAGAGGTCCACTCTCCTGCAACCCGCTGTACCCTCTACTTGAACATGGTGCTTTATGCTTCATATCATTTTCCAATGATGTGTTGCCATCCTATGATGTCTGAGTAAATTTTTGTTGTCCTATTGGTGGTTGATGAATTGCTATGATTGGTTTAATTTGCTTGTGGTTATGTTGCTGTCCTTTGGTGCCCATCATATGAGCGCGCGTGTGGACCACACCATAGGGTTAGTTGTATGTTGATAGGACTAAGTATTGGAGGGCAAGAGTGACAGAAGCTTCAACCTAGCATAGAAATTGATACATACAGGATTGAAGGGGGACCAATATATCTTAATGCTATGGTTGGGTTTTACCTTAATGAACGTTAGTAGTTGCGGACTGCTTGCTAATAGTTCCAATCATAAGTGCATAGAATTCCAAGTCAGGGATGACATGCTAGCAGTGGCCTCTCCCACATAAAACTTGCTATCGGTCTAGTAAAGTAGTCAATTGCTTAGGGACAATTCCACAATTCCTACCGTCACTTTTCCACACTCGCTATATTTACTTTATTGCTTCTTTATCTAAACATACCATACTTTTTATTTATGTGTTCTTTACTTATCTTGCAAACCTATCCAACAACACCTACAAAGTACTTCTAGTTTCATACTTGTTCTAGGTAAAGCGAACGTCAAGCATGCGTAGAATCGTATCAGTGGCCGATAGTACTTGAGAGAGTATTTGTTCTACCTTTAGCTCCTCGTTGGGTTCGACACTCTTACTTATCGAAAGAGGCTACAACTATCCCATATACTTGCGGGTTATCAAGACCTTTTTCTGGCGCCGTTGCCGGGGAGTCATAGGGTGGGGTGAATATTCCCGTGTGTGCTTGTTTGCTTTATCGCTAAGTAATTTTTATTTGCTGTTCTTAGTTGTTTTCTATCTTTAGCTATGGGTAGGAAACGCAAAATACCAAAAAAATTAGTTGTACCTACTGAACCAATGGTTGAAGAACCACTCAAAATCTATCACACTCTGAAGCTTTTTACTTGGATCATCTTGATCCCTTTGTGCTCGTCTTTGAAACCCCCACTAGTTTAGTTGAGGGCAAATCTTTAGATGAGCATGCTTGTTTTGTGCGACAATCAGATATCTGAAAAAGGAAACTATTATGGGATCAAATTCAACGTTTGCAATGCTATGCTTGGAATTTATGTGAAATATATGAGTTTACTTGTTGTTCTGAAGACCCTAAGAAACACCTACCCTATCAATGCTTGTTTAGTGATAATGGAATCGTATCTTCGTATGCTAAGGGTGTTTACAATTACTATGATGTTCAACAAATTGAAGAATTTGTTGCTTTTAAAGGTGCTTATGAGATTGCCTCTTTGATTGAAAAGTATGATGCTACTCTTTACAAATCTATTTTTTTGCCATATTTCAATATTGTTATGATCATTATTCTTCTAATGCCTATGTTAAACCATATATTGAGGACTTCTCCGCTGTCCAAGAAGAGACTAATATTTTGCAGGGAGCTATGGAAGAAGAAATTGATGAAACTGTGAGCTCATTGGATGAAAAAGATGATGAGGAGAGCGGAGAACAAAAGGAGGAAGAGCGGATTAATCACCCGTTCCCACCTTCTAATGAGAGTAACTCTTCAACTCATACATTGTTTAATTCCCCTTCATGCTTACCGAAGGATGATTGCTATGATGATTGCTATGATCCCGTTGATTCTCTTGAAATATCCCTTTTTGATGATGCTTGCTATGCTTGTGGCCAAGATGCCAATATGAATTATGCTTATGGAGATGAACTTGCTATAGTTCCTTATATTAAACATGAAATTGTTGCTATTGCACCCACACATGATAGTCCTATTATCTTTTTGAATTCTCCCGACTACACTATATCGAAGAAGTTTGCGCTTAGTAAGGATTATATTGATGGGTTGCCTTTTACCATTGCACATGATGATTTTGATGAATGTAATATGCATGTGCTTGCTGCTCCTGATGGATTCATGTACCTAGGGTAGGGTCATAGGCCTAACCTAGATGTCCTACCCAAGGGCACCCTTAGAAGAAATCACCTTCCAGTCGACCAACGAGGAACCCACTCGACTGACTAGAAGGACTCGACCATGGAGACTCACTCGACCATGAAGATACACTCGACCACCAGAAGGTCAGAAGGCACTCTGCACTGCAACGGCCTGTAATTGAATAGACTTAATGATAGTTAAGGCACTTTATGTGGGCGTTACCATTAACGCCCCAGACTTAATGTACTTTAAACCCTCCATTACGTTGGGGTGGCAGGGTCATGGCGTACTCTATATAAGCCACCCCCTCCACAGCGGAGGGTTCGCACTCTTGTAACACCTATACACATAATCCACTCGACCGCCTCGGGGCTCCGAGGGCGTGGGGCTTTACTTCCTCCGAGAAGGGCCTGAACTCGTACATCACTTGTGTTTACAACCTCTCCATAGCTAGGACCTTGCCTCTCCATACCTACCCCCACTCTACTGTCAGACTTAGAACCACGACAGTTGGCGCCCACCGTGGGGCCGGTGTTTTAGCAATTTGTGGAGAAGTTGCAGTACTTCCGAGTACTTTCATCATGATGACTGCTGGAGTTTTGGTCGAAGGGCGCGAGATCCGTCTCGGCGCTCTCACCTTTGTCGCCGACGACTCCACGTGGCTCCAGGAGGCTCCACTCGACATCGAGGCACTCCCCGTCCGCGGTGCGACGCATTTTCGCGCATGTGTCCGCGGCGTTTTGCTGCGGCAACCGTCGACCCCGTATCGGTCGACTCCTTTATCAGCCACCCGCCCGGTCTCCCACCAGCGCAAGCGCTCTGGTCGGTCGAGGCTTCAGCGGTGGGTGAAGCATGCGGTGGCTCGCCAGACAGCCACCGCCCAGGTCGCGGCAATTGAGCCCGACGAGTCTCTCTACGGCCTGTTCAATCTGTCGACCGGCTCCGTAGAGACCGCATCCGAATGTGATAGCAGTGATCCGGCGGCGGAAATTCTCATGGTTGACGGGCCTCGCAGTCCTCCCGGCTTTGCCCATGGGGGCGGAGCAGGCGGCGGAGGTGACCCCGCACAAGACCACGAAGAGTACCGGCCCGAGACACTCGACTCTCTACAGAGAGAAGAGCTTCGCCGCAGGAACATGGATGCCCTGCATACTCCCATCGCGGGAGAAACCCCCGAGGCTCGCGCCTTGGAGGAGGCACGTTTGGCCAATGTGGCTGAACGCGCTCGCCTGGAGAACCTTCAGCGAGCACTCGACGAGCGCGCGCGGCAATGAGTTCCCGAAGCCAGTCGACGTCGACTCTTCCCGCCGACTCAGGTATACCGCACGCCAATTCAGAATTTAGCGGCTGCAACCCGTATAGCAGAGTCCATCCAGCCTTCGCAGTCGGAAGCTGGGAGAGGCTTGATGCAGATCAGAGATTTACTCCGAGTAGCAGGAGATCAGAACTCAGCCGTGTCGCAGTCGCGCAACAGAATTCACAGTCGATCCGTCGCTGCGAATACGGTTCAGTCGGCTCACAGCCCCAGATCGCCTCCGCGGCGGGAAGGCGCGACAACCGGCGAGATCAGTATGGAGACCGACTCGACCGAGATGACAGGCGTCGAGTGCCCGTTTCCTCTCCGAGGGAAGGGTCTTACGCTCCTCGGCGACAGGATGACAGGCGTCAGTTCAGTACGGGGCGAAGAGCTCCAGTCAACCCCAGAGAACCAGGCTTTGACGCGCGATCTATTATCATGCAAGGCTTGGTCGACCGGAACAGAGCCCATCGAGGTGGACCCGAGAGAGATGCACCCACGAGCGATCGAGTGCGTTTCGGTCGAGTGTTTTAGCGAGGCTATCGAGCCGCATGATACCCCCAATTTCAGGTTGGCAGCGAGTCAAAATTCATTTGGGAGTCCAAGCACGAAACTTGGCTTGAGGATTACCGAGTGGCTGTTCAGATTGGTGGTGGGAATGACGAGGTGGCCATGAAGCATTTGCCCTCATGTTGGAAGGTTACGCGGGCGTGGTTGAATCGATTACCTCCTAGCAAGATATACACTTGGGAAGATTTGTCCCAGTGTTCGCGAGACTTTGAAGGAACTTGCAAGCGACCAGCTGGTTTGACAGAGCTGCAAGTCTGTGTGCGAAGACCAATGAGACTCTCGAGAGTACATTCAGAGGTGGATCACTCGCACCATCTTGTGGAAAATGTGTCCGATCATCGAGCGGTTTATGCCTTCAAAGATGGCGTCAAGAACAGGAATTGAGTCTGAAGTTTGGTCGAACCGAGACATGACCCCGAGTCGAATGATGGAGATTGCTACCAAATGCATGTGGCGAGGAAGAGGACCGACTCCGAAGCGGCAAGTACAAGCCAAGTCAGTCGGAGAAGGGGAATTCCAGTCGGAAACAAAAACGGAAAGCCGAGCCAGCAGCTCCGGGGGAGGCCCTAGCCGTGACTCAGGGAAAGTTCAAGGGGAAGCCAAAAGGATCCTGGAATCCTAAGAAAGTAAAAGATAAGGAAGGGAACGGCGTGATGGATGTGCCATGCCACATCCACACGAAGAAAGATGAAGAGGGCAACATCATTTACCCAAAGCACACCACTCGCCAGTGTCGACTCCTGATCCAGCAGTTTCAGGGAAAACAGTCTAAGGACAAGGAGAAAGAGTCAGACAAGGCCGGAGACAAAGAGGACAGTGAGGAAGAATATCCGCATGTCAACTCCACTCTGATGATCTTCGCAGATGTGGAAAGCAAGAGTCGACTGAAAGTCATCAACCGTGAGGTGAACATGGTTGCCCCAGCAAAACCAAGTTATCTGAGATGGTCCCAAACACCCATCACATTCGACCAATCTGATCACCCTACTCATATTGCCACCCACGGGAGGCAAGCTTTGATGGTCGATCCGGTTGTCGAAGGCACTCGGCAGACGAAAGTCTTGATGGGCGGTGGTAGTGGGCTGAACTTGTTATCGTGACACACCTTGAAAGGAATGGGCATCCCGATGTCGGACCGAGCACCGAAGAACATGAGTTTCCGCGAGTCATACCGGGAAGAAAGCCAACTCACTCGGCCAAATAGCTCGGGCGTGGTTTTGGTGATTCAAGCATTTTCGCAAGGAAAAGTTGACCTTTGAGGTCGTGGATTTTCGAGTCGTATCCGCCATTTTGGGGAGGCCAGCCTCGCACGGTTCATGGCTCGACCATGTTACGTGTACCTCAAACTGAAAATGCCAGGTCCCAAAGGAGTGATCACTGTCGCCGGGGATCGGAAAAAGGCAGAAGAGTGCTTTCAGAAGGGCTCAAAGATTGCCGATTCCCAGGTAACAGCGGTCGAGTTCGAAGAGTACAAGCAAAACGCAGATCCGAGTGATTTGTTGCGGTCTAAGAAACCCGCCACAGAATCTGCATTTCAGTCGTCCGGTGAGACGAAACCAGTTCACATTCACCCGACCGACCCCAATGCAGCCCCGACCCACATCTCCACGACACTCGACCCGAAATAGGAAGAAGCGCTCATCCAGTTCCTCCGTGAGAACTGGGACATTTTTGCATGAAAGCCACCGACATGCCGGTGTTCAGGGGATCGGCTGAGCATCGCCTCGAGTCGACAAGTCAGCAAAACCAGTCAAAGAGCATCTTCGGCGGTCCGCCGTCCAGAAGAGAAAGACTATTGGTGAAGAAGTGGCTCGACTATTGGCGGCAGGATTTATCCGAGAGATATACCACTCCGAGTGGCTCGCTAACGTCGTCATGGTTCCCAAGAAGGATAAGTCGCTCCGCATGTGCATTGATTTCAAGCACATCAATCGGGCCTGCCCGAAAGATCATTTTCCTCTCCCTCGCATAGATCAAATTGTTGACTTGACCGCGGGATGTGAGAGATTGTCTTTCCTAGACGCTTATTCCGGGTATCATCAGATCCGTCTGTATGGACCCGACGAAATAAAAACAGCTTTCATCACTCCATTCGGGTGCTTCTGCTATATCACCATGCCATTTGGCCTCAAGAATGCCGGAGCCACATTTATGCGAATGATTGAAGTGTCTTCTCACCAAATCACCGGAATGTGGGCGTATATGGATGATATCGTCGTTAAGTCGCGAAAAGGTTCCGACCTGCTTGCTGACCTCGCTGAAACATTTGCCAACCTCAGACGGTATAATATCAAGCTCAATCCATCAAAGTGCACGTTCGGAGTTCCTGGTGGAAAGTTACTCGGTTTTCTCGTTTCCGAGCGAGGGATAAACGCTAATCCAGAGAAGATCGGCACTATTCTCCGAATGAAACGCCCTATGCGAGTGCACGATGTCCAGAAGCTTACTGGATGCTTGGCCGCATTAAGTCGATTCATCTCACGACTCGGTGAAAAGGCATTGCCTCTTTACCGATGATGAAGAAGGCGGAACAAGTTCGAGTGGACTCGAAGTCGATGCAGCGTTGTCGAGCTAAAAGCTCGCTCTCCACCCAGCCGGTGCTTGCTGCTCCAATCAGCAAAGAGCCTCTGTTGCTTTATATTGCAGCCACAGGACAAGTCGTCGATCTGATTAAGGCTTACGGTCGGCGGAAGAGGAAGGAAAAGCCTTCAAAGTTCAGCGCCGGTGTATTATTTGTCGAAGTCTTGACTCCATCCAAGCAGAGATATCCTCATTATCGAAGCTTGTGTATGGAATATACATGACCACCAAGAAGGTTGCTCATTATTTCTCGATCATTCTATCACGATCGTCGTGACGCCCACTATCGAGATTCTGCACAACAGAGATGCAACTGGTCGAGTGGCGAAATGGGCGATTGAACTTCTTCCCTTGATATCAAATTTGAGGCAAAGAAAGCCATTAAGTCCTGAGCAATAGCAGATTTCCTCGCCGAGTGGATTGAACAACACAACCGATCGAAGTTCACTCGGAGCATTAGACCATGTTCTTCGATGGCTCTAAGATCTTTGAATGGTTACAGTCTTTGGGGTTGTTCTGGTTTCCCCGGAGGAGATAAGCTTAGATATGTGCTCCAGATTCACTTTGATTCCTCCAACGATGAGGCAGAATATGAGGCCCTTTTATATGGATTGCGCATGGCCATCTCACTCGGCGTCCGTCGCCAGATGGTTTATGGCGATTCAGATTTAGTGGTCAACCAGGTGATGAAGGAGTGGGACGTGAGAAGCCCAGCCATTACTGGATACTACAATGCAGTGAGGAAGCTGGAAAAGAAGTTCGAGGGGTTGGAGCTCCATCACATCCCCCGACTGAAAAATCAAGCAGCAGATGATCTGGCAAAGATAGGTTCCAAAAGAGAAGCCATTCGAGTGGTGTGTTTTGGAGCATATACACACTCCGTCGATTAAAGAAGATCCTTCACAGAGGAAGCTCCACAGCCCAAGAGTGCCACAGATCCGGCGAGGTTGAGGTCCCAGCGAGGGTCGACTTGGTCATGGAGGTTTTAGTGGTCACTCCCGATTGGACAATTCCTATATCGCATATATCACGAGAAAAGAGCTCCCGGAAGATGAGGAAGAGGCTCGGCGGATCGTCCGTCGATCCAAAGCCTTTACCGTTATCAAAGGACAATCAGTATAGAAAGCCCGTGGAGTTGGTCAAAATGCATAACGCTAGAAGAAGGTCGAATCATTCTCAATGATATCCACTCGGGACCTGTGGTCACCATCGTCCTCTCGAACCATTGTAGCCAAAGCATACCGAGCCGGATTTTACCGGCGAGGGCGAATGAGATGGCAAAAGAAATAGTGGACAAGTGCGAAGGATGTCGGTTCTACTCGATATGTCACACAAGCTGCGTCAGCACGAAGACCATTCCACTCGTGCGGCGTTCGCGGTATGGGGGTTAGACATGGTCATCCCTTGAGAACAGGTCGGAGTGGTTTCACGCATGTCTTGGTAGCGATCGACAAGTTCACCAAGTGGATTGAGGCTAAACCAATCAAGAATCTTGGCGCTTGATCTGCTTGTTACTTTCATCGAGGCGACGTTCGGATATGGAGTCCCTTACAAGATCATTACGGATAATGGGTCGAACTTTGACTCAGAAGAATTCAGAGATTTCTGCAACTCTCAAGGCACACGAGTCGACTATGCTTCAGTCGCCCATCCACAGTCGAATGGACAAGCGGAACGAGCCAATGGCTTAATCCTCAAGGGTTTGAAGCCCCGACTGATGCGTGATCTCAAGCATGCGGCTGGAGCATGGGTCGACGAACTCCCTTCGGTGCTTTGGGGTTGAGGACCACACCAATCGGTCATTGGAAGAACTCCGTTTTTCCTGGTCTATGGAGCTGAAGCAGTCTTGCCGAGTGATCTTCTTCACAATGCTCCTCGAGTTGAACTCTACAATGAAGCAGAAGCTGAGCAAGTGCGTTAGGACACAGTCGACCTCCTTGAGGAAGAAAGAGAGATGGCTCTGATCCGATCGACCATCTATCAACAGGACTTGCGTCGTTTTCACGCCAGGAATGTGAGGGGTCGAGCCTTCCAGGAAGGAGATCTAGTTCTCCGAGTGGATCGTGAAAACAGATAAGCTCGCTCCTTCTTGGGAAGGACCCTTCATCGTCACCAAGGTTCTCCACAACGGGGCATATCGTCTCTACAACGTCGAACACAATATCGAAGAGCCCCGAGCTTGGAATGCGGATCTACTCCGCCCGTTTTACACTTAAAGTTTTTCACTCGGATGAGTTGTAATAAAATACTTCTATAGTTCATGGATTTCGAAATAATAGTGCCATGATTCCTTCATAATTTTTGTCACTTTTTATTTTTGTCCAGTAAAATTTTCCCCCAGTGGGTGGCTTAGCCGCGAATCCATTTCGCCTAAGTTTGTACAAATCCTACCGAGTGGTAAGCGGACTTCCACTCGGAGGCTTAGCCGAATCCGTTTCGCCTAAGTTATAAAAATCCTACCGAGTGGTAAGCGAGACTTCCACTCGGGGGCTTAGCTGCAGCCCAGTGCTCGCCTAAGTTATAAAAATCCTACCGAGTGGTAAGCCGGACTTCCACTCGGGGCTTAGCTGCAGCCAGTGGTCGCCTAAGTTATAAAAATCCTACCGAGTGGTAAGCCGGACTTCCACTCGGGGCTTAGCTGCAGCCAGTGCTCGCCTAAGTTATAAAAATCCTCTGAGTGGTAAGCCGACTTCCACTCGGGGCTTAGCTGCAGCCAGTGCTCGCCTAAGTTATAAAAATCCCACCGAGTGGTAAGCCAGACTTCCACTCGGGGCTTAGCTGCAGCCAGTGCTGCGCCTAAGTTATAAAAATCCTGCCGAGTGGTAAGCCGACTTCCACTCGGGGCTTAGCTGCAGCTCAGTGCTCGCCTAAGTTATAAAAAATCCTACCGAGTGGTAAGCCAGACTTCCACTCAGAGGCTTAGCTGCAGTCCAAGTACTCGCCTAAGTATAACATACGCTTGCAAGGAGGACGAGGTACAGGTCGACTGCGACCCTCTCCTCTGAGATACGCCATAAGTACAAAGTGTGTGCTCACAAGGAGGACGAGGTGCAAGTCGACTACGACCCTCTCCTATGAGCTACGCCATAAGTATAATGTGTGCTCGCGAGGAGGACGAGGTGCAAGTCGACCGCGACCCTCTCCTCCGAGCTTCGCCACAAATACAACGTGAAAATCCTACCGAGTGAAGAGCAAACCTCTCACTCGGGGGCTTAGCTGCAGCCCAGTGCTCGCCTAAGGTATAAAAAATCCTACCGAGTGAAGAGCAAACCTCTCACTCGGGGGCTTAGCTGCAGCCGAGTGCTCGCCTAAGGTATAAAAATCCTCTGAGAGTGAAGAGCAAACCTCTCACTCGGGGGCTTAGCTGCAGCACAACGCTCGCCTAAGTTATTAAAATCCTACCGAGTGAAGAGCAAACCTCTCACTCGGAGGCTTAGCTGCAGCCCAGTGCTCGCCTAAGTTATAAAAAATCCTACCAAGTGAAGAGCAAACCTCTCACTCGGAGGCTTAGCTGCAGCCCAGTGCTCGCCTAAGTTATAAAAAATACTACCGAGTGAAGAGCAAACCTCTCACTCGGAGGCTTAGCTGCAGCCCAGTGCTCGCCTAAGGAATAAGTCGACTGCAGAAAGCACCTTGCTGTGAACCTGCAAAGGACAATTCGAGCCAAAAGCAATCATATCCAAACATCAAATCCAAGTTTAGGTCAATACCTAAAGGAACCGAGAGTGCTCGGGCACTAAGCACATTAAGGTTTATCGGTTACAATTCCACTCGACATACCGAGGCAAATTTAAAGTGTCGGGCTTAAAGGAAGTTTTTACCCCTCCCGTGGAGGCTGGAAGAACAACGAACTCATTGAGGTCGATCCGTCTGTGATCCGGGTAGCAGCAGCGATGAAAGTTTCCATGAAGGACCTGAAGTCGTGTTTCTTGGTGTTGGCCACTCGGAGAGCCGCCAGCTTCTCTTCACGTGAATCCTTGCAGTGGACTCGGGCCAGGCACAAGGCAACATCTGCACCACACCGAGCCGAGGACTTCTTCCACTCTTGCACACGGTCGGGGACCGCGTTTAGTCGAGCCATCAACGACTCGAGGTCATTCTAAAGTGTCGCCCACAGGCCAAAGCGTCGAGTCGATCACGAAGTGGCGGCCTTGACCTTGCAAGATAGTCCACGACAGCTGCAACGCGAGACTCGAGTCGGAAGACATTCATGGCAACTTCATCATTCACCGGAGAATTGACAGGGTCAAGGTTCGGCTCCAACTGGCTAGTCTCTTCTTCAAAGTTTCGGCGAGAATTCGCAAGGACAAAACGCCAAGTCAAGACAGTGGTCGAATGGAAACATCATAGTTGAAGGTGTTGGTCGAGTGTAAAAGATTACCTTCGAGCATAAGGAACAATTTCTTGGCAAGACCACCCAGGAAGCCTTCCAGGTCATTCTTCTTCCCAGTCAACTGGTTGATCTTCTCGGTCAGAGTAGTCTTGTCAGTTTTCAGTCGGTCGACGTCCTTGGTGGCAATCGCCAGAGCAGCTTTCAGATTGGTATTTTCCTATTCAAGCTTGGTGACTGAAGCTAAGTCCTGGTCAGCAAGCTTGGTCTTCTCAGCTAGCTCAAGGTCCTTCTTCTTCTGGGCCTCCTTCACCTTGCCTGCAAGTTACAGCAAAGTCAGATTTTGAAACAAATGGAAGGGAAAAGGAGTCGTTGAGGTCTCACCGAACATACCTTTGGTCTCCTCCTTCGCCTTCGTCAGATTCTCCTGCACCAGCTTCAGATCCAGCTCAAGCTGAATGTGCTTCTGCTCCAGCTTGGTATAGCGAGCCGCAAGGTCACAGGATTTCTACGAAGAACCAATCGACAAAACATCAAAGATAATTCACTTCCGAGTGGATAAGAGAAAATAAATGCGTTTCTAAGACTACGATCGAATGCAAGCATTCGACCGTAGTCTCGAGGACTACACCGGTGGGTGCACTCAGCGTGCCCCACTGGTTCTATTCAAGATAAGTCGACGATCGACCAAAAAAAAAAAACTTCTTGAGACTATAATCAGCGCCAGCGATCGACCACGATCTCGGGGACTACACCGGTGGGTGCACTCAGCGTGCCCCACCGGTTTAGAAAACCCATTAGCCCAATCGAATGATGAACAACCTTCGTATAAAGCCTAAGGCCATTGCCAGTGATCGACCTTAGCCTTGGGGACTACACCCAGCGGGTGCACTCAGCGTGCCCCCGCTAACACAGATTTTTTTATCGACACACCCATTGGGTGATTGCTATGGATTTCAGAAAGAAAAAGTTTTGATAGCATATCCTAAAAGAACAGGCGGTGGTCGACTGACCTGAACATTGCTTTGAAGGGCAGAGCTGGCGTCATAAGCTGCTTGGCTTGCATCCCGGATGATCTTCACCTGCTCCATCATGATCCCTGCTTGGCATATCGCCTCCTTAGCAGCGCTGGCTTGGTCCTCTGGGACGTGATGTGTTGTGAAGAGCGAAGGTTGTGCAGCACTCGACGAAGTGGGATGAGCACTCGTCAACAGCACCGCGAAAGACACGGTGTGTGGAGTGGTGTTCTCCCCCTCTGTGACCACAGTCTCGGGCGCCGTCACATCCTGAGTTGCCTTACCAGCAGACGCCTTCTTGCTCCTCCTATGCCTCAACGGTTCTTCATCCTCATCATCATCATCAGGAAGGGTGATAATGTCACTGAGTGGAGCTTCAAAAAAGAATCAAAGTTAGAAATCATGAGTCAGTCGACTAAGGACAGAATTAAGAGTATAGTACCAGGATTTGAAGTTGCTGCGTCCTCCATCTCATGGTCTTCAGCCTTGCCTGAAGTCTCAGAAGTTGCAGCATTGAAGTTCCAAAAAAAAATCAGTCGAACTAGCTCAAGTATCAACCAGAGATAAAGCTTGTACAAAACAAGGAGACTTAAGCAACATGTGTACCCTGATATGGTGGGGATGGACACCTTCATCTTCGGCAGGAGCTTGGTTGGCTTTGAAGGAGCCACCTTCGATCGCTTGGCGCCTTTTCGATCGGTGCGGAGAAGCGGTCCGAGGGCACTTGGTCGATCATGAAGCGATCACAACCTACGCGTTCGATCATTTGGGTCATGGACGAGTTTCGACCGCCTTTCCGAGCGCGGTGGTGCAACCTCCTCCTCCTCTTCTTCTTCGTCCTCATCATCGTCGTCCTCATCGTCGTCATCTTCAGCAGCGTCTGAATCCCACTCATCCTGGCTCTCGCCCCTGTCTCTCCTCCTCGGATGAACTGAGCTCCATTGGGCATCGAGTACAGCTCGGTAAGGGCTGGAAGGCGTCAAGACAGAGATCAATCGACCAAGTTGCGAGCATCTGAAACAAATTCGACAAATATACAATGGAAGGCGAGCAAATGTACCTTATCCGGAGCGCTGTGATGGTCGAGTGGGGAAATCCTCCACGGATCCACGGGATTATCCTTGTTCCCGTGACATGACCATCCATCTTTCCACCGTGGCGTCATCGACCGCTTCGGGTGGACTCGAGTCTCGTCTTGATTCCGCATACAACCACATGCAATGGCTCCGGAACTGAAGAGGCTGGATACGCCGCCGAAGGAAAACCTCCAGAAGGTCCATGCCAGTCACACCGTCCCGAACCAACTGCACCACGCGATCCATCAACATCTTCACATCGGCTCTCTCCTCCGGAACCACCTTCAAAGAGGAGGGCTTGTTCACTCGGCTCATGGTAAATGGAGGGAGTCCACTCGACTGCCCCGGCGTCGGCTCGTTCTGGCAGTAGAACCAGGTCGACTGCCAGCCCCTGACCGACTCAGGAAACATCATAGCTGGGAAGGTGCTCTTATTCCTCACTTGAATTCCCAGGCCCCCGCACATTTGGACAACTTGGGTTTTCTCATCGCCTGGACTCGCTTTCTTCACGGTCTGAGAGCGACACGTGAAGATGTGCTTGAATAAGCCCCAGTGCGGTCGACAGCCCAAGAAGTTCTCACACATGGATACAAATGCAGCAAGATACGCGATGGAGTTTGGGGTAAAGTGGTGGAGCTGGGCTCCAAAGAAGTTCAAAAAACCCCGAAAGAAAATGCTCGGTGGCAGAGAAAATCCTCGATCAACATGAGTGGCCAGGAGGACGCACTCACCCTCTTCCGGCTGGGGTTGCCACTCCTTTCCTGGAAGCCTTGCGACACCGTGGGGGATCAGCCCGTCGTCGGCCACGTCGAGGAGATCCTTCTCCTTGATGGTCGATCGATCCAATCTCCTGGACCCAGCCCTTGGCGGCGGGATCTCGACGAAGACCCGCTGCGGCTGGTGGATCTCCCCTTCGCCTTCTCCGCCACCGACGCCTTCTTTGCGCGCTCCAGCGCCGCCGTCTTCTCCTTGACCATGGCTGCCGGCGAGATGCGCGAAGAAGAGCTTTGCGGAGGCGAAAGCAAGTGCGTTGGGCGGAGACGAGGAGAGCAGAGGAGAAAGAATGGAGCACTATTCAGAAACCCTCACAAGTCGCATTTATAACATCCCTTTCGAGTGGATGATAGGTGGACCCGGTCAATCTAATCATATCCCGAAACAGTTGCATTGACACGATACGTGGCGGAAAAAGCGGCGCGGAGATCGAGGCATCTATGTCCTGTCCCGTCCGAGCGCCGCGGTTCATTCCGCTTCGCGCGCTTCCCCAAATTTCGTATCCCGTGGAATCCACGAACAGCAGATCGGTCTGTCAGGCGCGAGATTTCCTGCGATCCGTCACTCGGGAACCGGCAAAGTCTAAAAGATCACTCGACGAAAGACAAGAATGGATCGAGTCGACTGAAGAAAAGTTGCTCGTTATCAACAAAGAAGATCTTGATCAAGAACGACGCATAGCCAGTATGCCCAAAATCAATCGGAAACAGCATCAACTCCTTCCTCATTCAAGCCTCAATCCATTCGGGGGCTAATGATGGATTCATGTACCTAGGGTAGGGTCATAGGCCTGACCTAGATGTCCTACCCAAGGGCACCCTTAGAAGAAATCACCTTCTAGTCGACCAACGAGGAACCCACTCGACTGACTAGAAGGACTCGACCATGGAGACTCACTCGACCATGAAGATACACTCGACCACCGAAGGTCGAAGGCACTCTGCCTTTGCAACGGCCTGTAATTGAATAGACTTAATGATAGTTAAGGCACTTTATGTGGGCGTTACGATGCGCCTGACTTAATGTACTTTAAACCTTCCATTACGTGGGCTGACAGGGGTCATGGCGTACTCTATATAAGCCACCCCCCCTCCATAGGCAGAGGGGTTCGCACTCTTGTAACACCTATACACATAATCCACTCGACCGCCTCGGGGCTCCGAGGCGTGGGGCTTTACTTCCTCAGAAGGGCTGAACTCGACATCGCTTGTGTTTACAACCTCTCCATAGCTAGGACCTTGCCTCTCCATACCTACCCCCACTCTACTGTCAGACTTAGAACCACGACAGCTCCTACTTGCAATTATTATGAGAGAGGAACTATATCTCCACCTCTCTATGTTTCCAATATGATAGAATTGCAAGAAACTGCTTATACTATGCATTGGCCTTTACTTGGTGTGCATGAATTGTTCTTTTATGACATGCCGATGCATAGGAAGAGGTTAGAATTCATCATTACATGGTATATGTTACTTTGTGCTCACTACTAAATTACAAATCATTGTTAATTAAAATTGGCTTTGATATACCTTGGGATCCGGGTGGATTCATTACTTGAGCACTATATGCCTAGCTTAATGGCTTTAAAGAAAGCGCTGTCAGGGAGACAACCCGGAAGTTTTAGAGAGTCATTTATTTCTGTTGAGAGCTTTCATATAGTTTACAAACAAAAAAATAAAGAGGGGAACCCAAAAAACTTTTCAAAATGGAAAGTGAAAGTGAGAAATACAAGCATTGTTGAAGTGGGAGCTAGCCTTGAACTTTGTTCATGCTCACGGAAACTTTGTGAGTCTTGATTACAGAAACTTTTCATCAAAAATAATTATCTCCTTGTACAATTCCATTGTATTATAAAAATAATGTGCCAAGGTTTGCCTTTAGGATGTTTACAATGCTTGTTGGTTTGTACAGTGCAAGACAGAAACTTTGGCTGTAGTGAGCGATTTTACATTTTTAACTGGAACGTCAATTGGTTCTGATTACTTTTGCACTATCTTGCTATACAACTTTTTTATGTTTCCTAATTTTGGTATAATTTTTGGAATACCATAAGTATGGTGGATGTTCAGATTGCTACAGACTGTTCTCTATTTGACAGATTCTGTTTTTGATGCATAGTTTGCTTGTTTTGATGAATCTATCAATTTATATTAGTGGATTAAGCCATGGAAAATTTATATTACAGTAGACACAATGCAAAAACAAAATATGAATTGGTTTGCAACAATACTTAGAGTGGTGATTTGCTTTATTATACTAACGTATCTTACCGAGTTTTCTGTTGAAGTTTTGTGTCGATGAAGTGTCTAAACGAGGAGGTCTCGATATGAGGAAAAGGAAGAGAGGCAAGAGCTCAAGCTTGGGGATGCCCGAGGCACCCCAAGTAAATATTCAAGGAGACTCAAGCGTCTAAGCTTGGGGATGCCCCGGAAGGCATCCCCTCTTTCTTCAACAAGTATCAGTATGTTTTCGTATTCGTTTCATTCGTGCGATATGTGCAAGTCTTGGAGCGTCTTTTGCATCTAGTTTTCATTTTTATTTTATGCACCATGATGGTATGAGATAGTCCTTGGTTGATTTATAGAATTATCATTGCACTTCACTTAAATCTTTTGAGTATGGCTTTATAGAATGCTTCATGTGCTTCACTTATATCATTTGAAGTCTAGATTGCATGTCTCTCCACATAGAAAACCACTATTTGTAGAATGCTCTTTTGCTTCACTTATATTTGTTAGAGCGTGGGCATATATTTTGTAGAAAGAATTAAACTCTCTTGCTTCACTTATATCTATTTAGAGAGATGACAGGAATTGGTCATTCACTTCGTTAGTCATAAAATCCTACATAAACTTGTAGATCGCTGAATATGATATGTTTGATTCCTTGCAATAGTTTTGCGATATAAAGGTGGTGATATTAGAGTCATGCTAGTGGGCGACTGTGGATTAGTAGAAATACTTGTGTTGAGGTTTGTGATTCCCGTAGTATGCACGTATAGTGAACCGCTTTGTGATGAAGTTGGAGTACAATTTTATTTATTGATTGTATTCCTTATGATTGGCGGTCGGGGACGAGCGATGGTATTTTCCTACCAATATATCCGCCTAGGAGCATGCGCGTAGTACTTTGTTTTCAATGGCTTGTAGATTTTTGCAAGTATATGAGTTATTTATGACTAATGTTGAGTCCATGGATTATACGCACTCTCACCCTTCCATCATTGCTAGCCTCTTCGGTACCGTGCATTGCCCTTTCTCACCTCGAGAGTTGGCGCAAACTTCACGGTGCATCAAACCCGTGATACGATCGCTCTATCACACATAAGCCTCCTTATATCTTCCTAAAACAGCCACCATACCTACCTATCATGGCATTTCCATAGCCATTCCGAGATATATTGCCATGCAACTTCCATCATCATCATATACATGACTTGAGCATTCATTGTCATATTGCTTTGCATGATCATAAGATAGCTAGCATGATGTTTTCATGGCTTGTCCATTTTTTATGTCATTGCTATGCTAGATCATTGCACATCCGGTACACATCGGAGAGGCATTCATATAGAGTCATATCTTTTTCCAGATATTGAGTTGTAAGTGAATAAAAGTGTGATGATCATCATTATTAGAGCATTGCCCCAGTGAGGAAAGGATGATTCCCCCACAAGTCGGGATGAGACTCCGGACTTTATGAAAAATAAAAGAGGCCAAAGAAGCCCAAATTAAAAAGAGGCCAAAGAAGCCCACCAAAAAATTAAAAAAATAAAAAAAATAAAAAAAGAAAAAGAGAGAAAAAGAGAGAAGGGGCAATGTTACTATCCTTTTACCACACTTGTGCTTCAAAGTAGCACCATGTTCTTCATAGAGAGAGCTTCCTATGCTTTCACTTTCATATACTAGTGGGAATTTTCATTATAGAACTTGGCTTGTATATTCCGATGATGGGCTTCCTCAAATGCCCGAGTGTTGGGAAACGTTGTAGAAAATTAAAATTTTTCCTACGGTTTCACCAAGATCCATCTATGAGTTCATCTAAGCAACGAGTCAAGGGAGTGAGTTTGCATCTACATACCACTTGTAGATCACGTGCGGAAGCTTGCAAGGGGATGGTGATGATGGAGTCGTACTCGACGTGATTCAAATCACCGATGTCCAAGTGCTGAACGGACAACACCTCCGCGTTCAACACACGTACGGGACGGGAGATGTCTCCTCCTTCTTGATCCAGCAAGGGGAAGGAGAGGTTGAGGAAGCTTCGCTCCAGCGGCAAGATGGCGTGGTGGTGTTGGTGCGGCGATACTCGGCAGGGCTTCACCAAGCACTTAACGGAGGAGGAGAGGTGTTGGGGAGGGGAGGGGCTGCGCCTTTGGATGTGTATAACAGCCCTCCCCCACCCCTCTATTTATAGGGGAAGGGTCAAGGGGGGCCGACCCCTCTAGATGGGATCTAGAGGGGGGGCGGCTAGGGAGGGGGGACTTGCCCCCCAAGCAAGGGGGGCGCCCCCCTTAGGGTTTCCCCCCAGCCCTAGGCGCATGGGCCCAAGGTGGGGGGCTTGCCCAGCCCTCCAGGGGCTGGCTCCCTCCCCTTTGCGGCCCATGTGGCCCTCCGGGGGGGGCCCCTCGGTGGACCCGGAACCCCTCCGGTGGCCCGGTACAATACCGATAACCCGGAAACTTTCCGGTGTCCGTATGACAACTTCCCATATATAAAAATTCACCTCCGGACCATTCCGGAACTCCTCGTGACATCCGGGATCTCATCCGGGACTCCTAACAACATTCGGTGGTCACATACTAGTCTTCCTAATAACCCTAGCGTCACCGAACCTTAAGTGTGTAGACCCTACGGGTTCGGGAGACACTTGAACATGACCGAGACGACTCTCGGGCAATAACCAACAGCGGGATATGGATACCCATGTTGGCTCCCACATACTCCTCGATGATTTCATCGGTTGAACCACGATGTCGAGGATTGATCAAATCCGTATACAATTCCCTTTGTCAATCGATGCGTTACTTGCGAGACTCGATCGTCGGTATCCCAATACCTTGTTCGGTCTCGTTCTTGGCAAGTCACTTTACTCGCATCCGTAATGCATGATCCGTGGCCAACACCTTGGTCACCTTGAGCTCATTATGATGATGCATTACTGAGTGGGCCCAGAGATACATCTCCATCATACGGAGTGACAAATCCCAGTCTCGATCCGTGTCAACCCAACAGATACTTTCGGAGATACCTGTAATGCACCTTTATAGTCACCCAGTTACATTGTGATGTTTGATACACCCATGGCACTCCTACGGTATCCGGGAGTTACACGATCTCATGGTCGAAGGAAGAGATACTTGACATTGGCAAAGCTCTAGCAAACGAACTACACGATCTTTGTGCTATGCTTAGGATTGGGTCTTGTCCATCACATCATTCTCCTAATGATGTGATCCGTTATCAACGACATCCAATGTCCATAGTCAGAAACCATGACTATCTGTTGATCTGTGAGCTAGTCAACTAGAGGCTCACTAGGGACATATTGTGGTCTATGTGTTCACACGTGTATTACGATTTCCGGATAATACAGTTATAGCATGAACAAAAGACAATTATCATGAACAATGAAATATAATAATACTTTTATTGTTGCCTCTAGGGCATATTTCCAACAGTCTCCCACTTGCACTAGAGTCACCAATCTAGTTACATTGTGATGAATCGAACACCCATAGAATTCTGGTGTTGATCATGTTTTTCTCATGAGAGAGTTTAGTCAGCGGATCTGCGACATTCAGATCCGTGTGTACTTTGCAAATCTCTATGTCTCCATCTTGAACATTTTCACGGATGGAGTTGAAGCGGCGCTTGATGTGCTGGTCCTTTTGTGAAACACCGGGCTCCTTGGCAAGGGCAATAGCTCTGTGTTGTCACGAGAAGAGTTTGATCGGCCCCGACGCATTGGGTATGACTCTAGGTCGGTGATGAACTCCTTCACCCAAATCGCTTCATGCACTGCCTCGAGGCTGCCATGTACTCGCTTCACACGTAGATCCCGCCACGGCGCTCTCGCTTGCAGCTGCACCGACTTCTTGCTCCACCATTCAACATATACACATATCTGGTTTGTGACTTAGAGTCATCGGATCTGAGTCGAAGCTAAGCGTCGGCGTAACCCTTCTGACGAGCTCTTCGTCTCCTCCATAAGCGAAACATGTCCTTCGTCCTTTTCGGTGCTTGAGGATATTCTTGACCGCTGTCCAGTGTTCCTTGTCGAGATTACTTTGGTATCTTGCTACCAAACTTACGGCAAGGTTTACATCAGGTCTTGTACACAGCATGGCATACATAATAGATCCTATGGCTGAAGCATAGGGGATGACACTCATCTCTTCTTTATCTTTTGCCATGGTCGGTGACTGAGCTGAGCTCAATCTCACACCTTGTAACATAGGCAAGAACCCCTTCTTGGACTGATCCATTTTGAACCTTTTCAAAATCTTATCAAGGTATGTGTTTTGTGAAAGACCTATGAGGCGTCTCGATCTATCTCTATAGATCTTGATGCCTAATATATAAGCAGCTTCTCCAAGGTCCTTCATTGAAAAACACTTATTCAAATAGGCCTTAATGCTGTCCAGAAGTTCTATATTATTTCCCATCAAGAGTATGTCATCTACATACAATATGAGAAATGCTACAGAGATCCCACTCACTTTCTTGTAAACGCAGGCTTCTCCATAAGTCTCATAAACTAAACGCTTTGATCATCTCATCAAAGCGAATATTCCAACTCGAGATGCTTGCACCAGTCCATAAATGGATCATTGGAGCTTGCATACTTTGTTAGCGTTCTTAGGATCGACAAAACCTTCCGCTGCATCATATACAGCTCTTCCTTAAGATGTCCGTTAAGGAATGCCGTTTTGACGTCCATCTGCCATATCTCATAATCATAGTATGCGGCAACTGCTAACATGATTCGGACGGACTTCAGCTTCGCTACGGGAGAGAATGTCTTGTCATAGTCAATTCCTTGAACTTGTCGATAACCCTTAGCGACAAGCCGAGCTTTATAGATGGTAACATTACCATCCGCATCCGTCTTCTTCTTAAAATCTATTTGTTTTCTATCGCTCGCCGATCATCGGGCAAGTCTGTCAAAGTCTATACTTTGTTTTCATACATGGATTCTATCTCGGATTTCATGGCTTCAAGCCATTTGTTGGAATCTGGGCCCGCCATCGCTTCTTCATAGTTCGAAGGTTCACGTTGTCTAACAACATGATTTCCGGACAGGGCTGCCGTACCACTCAGTGCGGAACGTGTCCTTGTGGACCTCTGAAGTTCAAGAGCAACTTGATCCAAGTACCTTGATCATCATCATTGTTTTCCTCTTCAGTTGGTGTGGGCATCACAGGAACGGTTTCCTGCGCTGCACCACTTTCCCATTCGAGAGGTAGTACTTCATCGAGTTCTACTTTCCTCCCACTTACTTCTTTTGAGAGAAACTTTTTTTCCAGAAAGCATCCGTTCTTGGCAACAAAGATCTTTCCCTCGGATCTTAAGTAGAAGGTATACCCGACAGTTTCCTTAGGGTATCCTATGAAGACGCATTTTTCCGACTTGGGTTCGACCTTTTCAGGTTGAAGTTTCTTAACATAAGCATCGCATCCCCAAACTTTTAGAAACGACAGCTTAGGTTTCTTCCCAAACCATAATTCATACGGTGTCGTCTCAACGGATTTAGACGGTGCCCTATTTAAAGTGAATGTAGCTGTCTCTAGAGCGTATCCCCAAAATGATAGCGGTGAATCGGTAAGAGACATCATAGACCGCACCATATCCAATAGAGTGCGATTATGACGTTCGGACACACCGTTTATTTGAGGTGTTCGAGTAGCGTGAGTTGTGAAACGATTCCACATTTCCTTAAGTGTGTACCAAATTCGTGACTTAAGTATTCTCCTCCACGATCGACCGTAGGAACTTTATCTTTCGGTCACGTTGATTCTCCACCTCATTCTGAAATTCCTTGAACTTTTCAAAGGTCTCGGACTTGTGTTTCATTAAGTAGACATACCCATATCTACTTAAGTCATCGGTGAGAGTGAGAACATAACGATATCCTCCATGAGCCTCAACGCTCATTGGACCGCACACATCGGTATGTATGATTTCCAACAAGTTGGTTGCTCGCTCCATTGTTCCGAGAACGGAGTCTTGGTCATTTGCCCATGAGGCATGGTTAGCATGTGTCAAGCGATTCATAATCAAGAGACTCTAAAGTCCATCAGCATGGAGCTTCTTCATGCGCTTGACACCAATGTGACCAAGGCGGCGATGCCACAAGTATGTGGGACTATCATTATCAACTTTACATCTTTTGGCATCCACACTATGAACATGTGTAATATTACGCTCGAGATTCATTAAGAATAAACTATTGACCATCAGACATGACCATAAAACATATCTCTCATATAAATCGAACAACCATTATTCTCGACTTAAATGAGTAGCCATCTCGTATTAAACGAGATCCGGATACAATGTTCATGCTCAAACTTGGCACTAAATAACAATTATTAAGGTTCAAAACTAATCCGTGGGTAAATGTAGAGGCAGCGTGCGGACGGCGATCACATCAACTCGGAACCATTCCCGACGCGATCGTCACCTCGTCCTTCGCCAGTCTCCGTTTATTCCGCAGCTCCTGCTGTGAGTTACAAATATGAGCAACGGCACGGTATCAAATACCGGGAGTTACTACGAGTCTTGGTAAGGTACACATCAATTACATGTATATCAAATATACCTTTGGTGTTGCGGCCTTCTTATCCGCTAAGTATTTGGGGCAGTTCCGCTTCGATGACCCTTCCCTTGCAATAAAAGCACTCGATCTCGGGCTTGGGTCCATTCTTTGACTTCTTCCCGCAAGCTGGCTTACGGGCGCGCAACTTCCTTGCCGTCCTTCTTGAAGTTCTTCTTGCCCTTGCCCTTCTTGAACTTAGTGGTCTTATTGACCATCAACACTTGATGTTCTTTCTTGATTTCAGCCTCTGCTGACTTCACATCGAGAACACTTCAGAATGGTCTTTACCATCCCCTGCATGTTGTAGTTCATCACAAAGCTCTTGTAGCTTGGTGGGAGCGGCCGGAGGATTCTGTCAATGACCGCCTCATCCGGGAGGTTAATGTTCATTTGGGTCATACGGTTGTGCAACCTGGACATCTTGAGGATGTGCTCACCGACGTAACTGTTTTCCTCCATCTTACAAGCTGTAAAACTTGTCGGAGACATCATATCTCTCGACCGGGCATGAGCTTGGAAAACTAGTTTCAGCTCTTCGAACATCTCATATGCTCCGTGATGCTCAAAACGCTTTTGGAGCCCCGGTTCTAAGCTGTAAAGCATTCCACACTGAACGAGGGAGTAATCATCAGCACGAGTTTGCCAAGCATTCATAATGTCTTGGTTCTCTGGGACGGGAGCGTCACCTAGTGGTCCTTCTAGGACATATTGCTTCCTGGCAGCTATGAGGATCATCCTCAGGTTCCGGACCCAGTCCGTATAGTTGCTGCCATCATCTTTCAGCTTGGTTTTCTCTAGGAACGCGTTGAAGTTCATGTTGACATTAGCGTTGGCCATTTGAGCAAAGGTTTTAGACTAAGTTCATGATAATAAAGTTCTAATCAAATTATGAACTCCCACTTAGATTAGACATCCCTCTAGTCATCTAAGTGTTACACGATCCGAGTCGACTAGCCCGTGTCCGATCATCACGTGAGACGGACTAGTCATCGTCGGTGAACATCTTCATGTTGATCGTATCTTCCATACGACTCGTGTTCGACCTTTCGGTCTCCGTGTTCCGAGGCCATGTCTGTACATGCTAGGCTCGTCAAGTTAACCCTAAGTGTTTTCGCTGTGTAAAACTGTCTTACACCGTTGTATGTGAGCGTAAGAATCCATCACACCCGATCATCACGTGGTGCTTAGAAGCGACGAACTGTAGCAACGGTGCATAGTTAGGGGAGAACACTTCTTGAAATTTTTGTAAGGGATCATCTTATTTACTACCGTCGTCCTAAGTAAACAAGATGCATAAACATAATAAACATCACATGCAATTATATAGTTGTGACATGATATGGCCAATATCATATAGCTCCATTGATCTCCATCTTCGGGGCTCCATGATCATCTTGTCACCGGCTTGACACCATGATCTCCATCATCGTGTCTTCATGAAGTTGTCACGCCAACGACTACTTCTACTTCTATGGCTAACGCTTTTAGCAATAAAGTAAAGTAGTTTACATGGCATTCTTCAATGACACGCAGGTCATACAAAAAAAATAAAGACAACTCCTATGGCTCCTGCCGGTTGTCATACTCATCGACATGCAAGTCGTGAATCCTATTACAAGAACATGATCTCATACATCACAATTCATCATTCATCACAACTTCTGGCCATATCACATCACATGATCAATCGCTGCAAAAACAAGTTAGACGTCCTCTAATTGTTGTTGCATCTTTTACGTGGCTGCAATTGGGTTCTAGCAAGAACGTTTTCTTACCTACGAATAACCACAATGTGATTTTGTCAACTTCTATTTACCCTTCATAAGGGCCCTTTTCATCGAATCCGCTCCAACTAAAGTGGGAGAGACAGACACCCGCCAGCCACCTTATGCAACTAGTGCATGTCAATCGGTGGAACCGGTCTCACGTAAGCGTACGTGTAAGGTTGGTCCGGGACGCTTCATCCCACAATACCGTTGAAGCAAGAAAAGCCTAGTAGAGGCAAGTAAGTTGACAAGATCCACGCCCACAACAAAATTGTGTTCTACTCGTGCAATAGAGAACTACGCATAGACCTAGCTCTGATGCCACTGTTGGGGAACATTGCAGAAAATTAAAATTTTTCCTACGGTTTCACCAAGATCCATCTATGAGTTCATCTAAGCAACGAGTCAAGGGAGTGAGTTTTCATCTACATACCACTTGTAGATCACGTGCGGAAGCTTGCAAGGGGATGGTGATGATGGAGTCGTACTCGACGTGATTCAAATCACCGATGTCCAAGTGCTGAACGGACAGCACCTCCGCGTTCAACACACGTACGGGACGGGAGACGTCTCCTCCTTCTTGATCCAGCAAGGGGGAAGGAGAGGTTGAGGAAGCTCTCTCCAACGGCAGCACGACGGCGTGGTGGTGTTGGTGCAGCAGTACTCCGACAGGCTTCGCCAAGCACTTAACGGAGGAGGAGAGGTGTTGGGGCGGGAGGGCTGCGCCTTTGGATGTGTACAGCAGCCCTCCCCCACCCCTCTATTTATAGGGGAAGGGGCAAGGGGGGCCGACCCCTCTAGATGGGATCTAGAGGGGGGGCGGCGGCTAGGGAGGGGGGACTTGCCCCCCAAGCAAGGGGGGCGCCCCCCTTAGGGTTTCCCCCCCAGCCCTAGGCGCATGGGCCCAAGGTGGGGGCGCGCCCAGCTGTTGGGGAACGTAGTAATTTCAAAAAATTTCCTACGCACACGCAAGATCATGGTGATGCATAGCAGCGAGGGGAGAGTGTTGTCTCGTACCCTCGTGACCGAGCGAAGCGATCTGGCAACGTAGAGGAAGTAGTCGTCGTTCTCCTCACGATCCAACCGATCCCAGCGCCATTACTCCAGCGCCGCCGAGTTCTTGACACACGTACAGCTCGGTGGCGCTCCTCGGCTCCGATCCAGCAAAGCTCGGGAGAGAGTTCGTCGGCCGACGGCGTGGTGGCGATCTTGATGGTCTACCGACGCAGGCTTCGCCTAAGCACCGCTTCGATTTGACCGAGGTGGAATATGGTGGAGGGGGCACCGCACATGGCTAAGGAGCGATCTCAAGGATCAACTTGTGTGTCTATGGGGTGCCCCTGCCCCGTATATAAAGGAGGGAGGGAGGAGGAGGCCGGCCTAGGGAGGAGGCGCCATAGGGGAGTCCTACTCCCACCGAGTAGGATTCCCCTTTCCTAGTCAACTAGGTATCCTTCCATGTATTAGGAGTAGGAGACTAGGAAGGGAAGAGAGAAGGAAGGAAGGAGGGTGCGGCCTCCCCCCAGCCCATTCGGACTAGGGCAGGGGGCGCGGCCTGCCTAGGGCAGCCCTCTCTCTTTCCCGTATGGCCCATAAGGCCCAATACTTCTCCCGGCGAATTCCGTAACTCTCCGTACTCCGATAAATACCGAATGACTCGGAACCTTTCCGAACTCGAATATAGTCGTCAATATATCGATCTTTACGTCTCGACCATTTCGAGACTCCTCGTCATGTCCCCGATCTCATCCGGGACTCCGAACTCCTTCGGTACATCAAAACTCATAAACTCATAATATAAGCATCATCGAAACCTTAAGTGTGCGGACCCTACGGTTCGAGAACAATGTAGACATGACCGAGACCGTCTCGGTCAATAACCAATAGCGGGACCTGGATGCCCATATTGGTTCCTACATATTCTACTGAAGATCTTTATCGGTCGGACCGCATAACAACATCGTTGTTCCTTTGTCATCGGTATGTTACTTGCCCGAGATTCGATCGTCGGTATCAATACCTAGTTCAATCTCGTTACGGCAAGTCTCTTTACTCGTTCCGTAATACATCATATCGCAACTAACTCATTAGTTACAAGGCTTGCAAGGCTTAAGTGATGTGCATTACCGAGAGGGCCCAGAGATACCTCTCCGACATTGGAGTGACAAATCCTAATCTCGAAATCGCCAACCCAACATCTGCCTTTGGAGACACCTGTAGTACTCCTTTATAATCACCCGATTACATTGTGACGTTTGGTAGTACCCAAAGTGTTCCTCCGAAAGCGGGAGTTGCATAATCTCATAGTTATAGGAACATGTATAAGTCATGAAGGAAGCAATAGCAACATACTAAGCGATCGTATGCTAAGCTAACGGAATGGGTCATGTCAATCAGATCATTCAACTAATGATGTGACCTTGTTAATCAAATAACAACTCCTTGTTCATGGTTAGGAAACATAACCATCTTTGATTAACAAGCTAGTCAAGTAGAGGCATACTAGTGACACTCTGTTTGTCTATATATTCACACATGTATTATGTTTCCGGTTAATACAATTCTAGCATGAATAATAAACATTTATCATGATATGAGGAAATATATAATAACTTTATTATTGCCTCTAGGGCATATTTCCTTGATCTCCCACTTGCACTAGAGTCAATAATCTAGATCACATCACCATGTGATTAACATCGATAGTTCACATCATCATGTGATTAACACCCATAGTTCACATCGCCATGTGACCAACACCCAAAGGGTTTACTAGATTCATAATCTAGTTCACATCGCTATGTGATTAACACCCAAAGAGTACTAAGGTGTGATCATGTTTTGCTTGTGAGAGAGTCTTAGTCAATGGGTCTTTCATATTCAGATCCGTTATGTATTTTGCAATTTTCTATGTCTACAATGCTCTTGCACGGAGCTACTCTAGCTAATTGCTCCCACTTTCAATATGTATCTAGATCGAGACTTAGAGTCATCGGATCGGTGTCAAAACTTGCATCGGCGTAACCCTTTACGACGAACCTTTTGTCACTTCCATAATCGAGAAACATATCCTTATTCCACTAAGGATAATTTTGACCGCTGTCGATGATCTACTCCTAGATCACTATTGTACTCCTTGCCAAACTTCGATGTAGGGTATACAATAGATCTGGTACACAACATGGCATATTTTATAGAACCTATGGCCAAGGCATAGGGAATGACTTTATTCTCTTTCTATCTTCTGCCGTGGTCGGGTTTTGAGTCTTACTCAATTTCACACCTTGTAACACGTGCAAGAACTCTTTCTTTGACTGTTCCATTTTGAACTACTTCAAAATCTTGTCAAGGTATGTACTCATTGAAAAAACTTATCAAGCGTCTTGATCTATCTCTATAGATCCTGATGCTCAATATGTAAGTAGCTTTACCGAGGTCTTTCTTTGAAAAACTCCTTTCAAACACTCCTTTATGCTTTGCGTAATAATTCTACATTATTTCCGATCTACAATATGTCATTCACATATACTTATCGAAATGCTATAGTGCTCCCACTCACTTTTTAGTAAATACAGGCTTCACCGTAAGTCTCAGTATAAAACTATATGCTTTGATCAACTCATCAAAGCGTATATTCCAACTCGAGATGCTTGCACCAGTCCATAGATGGATCATTGGAGCTTGCACACTTTGTTAGCTCCTTTGGATCGATAAAACCTTCGGTTGCATCATATACAACTCTTCCTCCTGAAACCCATTCAGAATGCAGTTTTACATCCATTTGCCAAATTTCATAAATTGTGGCAATTGCTAACATGATTCGAGACAGACTTTTAAGCATCGATCGAGTGAGAAAATCTCATTGTATTCAACATCTTGAACTTTTCAAAAACCTTTTTCGACAAGTCTAGCTTTGTAGATAGTAACACTACTATCAATGTCCGTCTTCCTCTTGAAGATCCATTTATTTTCTATGGTTTGCCGATCATCGGGCAAATCCATCAAAGTCCATACTTTGTTCTCATACATGGATCATATCTCGATTTCATGGCCTCAAACCATTTTGCGGAATCTGGGCTCATCATCGCTTCCTCATAGTTCGTAGGTTTGTCATGGTCAAGTAACACAACCTCGTAACAAGATTACCGTACTCACTGTGAGTGCGGATCTCACTCTGTTTTACCTACGAGGTTCGGTAGTAACTTGATCTGAAGTTACATGATCATCATCATTAGCTTCCTCACTAATTGGTATAGTAGTCACAAGAACAGATTTACGTGATGAACTACTTTCAATAAGGAACAGTACAGCTACCTCATTAAGTTCTACTTTCCTCCCACTCACTTCTTTCGAGAGAAACTCCTTCTCTAGAAAGGATCCATTTATTAGCAACAAATGTTTTGCCTTCGGATCTGTGATAGAAGGTGTACCCAATAATTTCCTTTGGGTATTCTATGAAGACGCACTTCTCCGATTTGGGTTTGAGCTTATCAGGATGAAACTTTTTCACATAAGCATTGCAGCCCCAAACTTTAAGAAATGACAACTTGGTTTCTTGCTAAACCACAGTTCATATAGTGTCGTCTCAATGGATGTAGATGGTGCCCTATTTAACGTGAATGCAGCTGTCTCTAATGCATGATCCCAAAACGATATTGGTAAATCAGTAAGAAACATCATAGATTGCACTATATCCAATAAAGTGCGGTTACGATGTTTGGACACACCATAACATTGTGGTGTTCCAGGTGGCGTGAGCTGTGAAACTATTCCACATTGTTTTAATTGAAGACCAAACTCGTAACTCAAATATTCGTCTCCATGATCGATCGTAGAAACTTTATTTTCTTGTTACGATGATTTTTCCACTTCACTCTGAAATTCTTTGAACCTTTCAACTATTTCAGACTTATGTTTCATCAAGTAGATATACCCATATCTGCTCAAATCATCTTGTGAAGGTCAGAAAATAACGATACTTGCCACGAGCATCAACACTCATTGGATCGCATACATCGGTATGTATTATTTCCAATAAGTCAGTAGCTTGTTCCATTGTTCCGGAGAACGGAGTTTTAGTCATCTTTCCCAAAAGGCACGGTTCGCAAGCATCAAGTGATTCATAATCAAGTGATTCTAAAATCCCATCAGCATGGAGTTTCTTCATGCTCTTTACACCAATATGACCTAAACGGCAGTGCCACAAATAAGTTGCACTATCATTATTAACTTTGCATCTTTTGGTTTCAATATTATGATTATATGTATCACTACGATCGAGATCCAATGAACCATTTTCATTGGGTGTGTAACCATATAAGGTTTTATTCATGTAAATAGAACAACAGTTTATTCTCTTACTTAAATGAATAACCGTTTTGCAATAAACACGATCAAATCATATTCATGCTCAACGCAAACACCAAATAACATTTATTTAGGTTCAACACTAATCCCGAAAGTATAGGGAGTGTGCGATGATGATCATATCAATCTTGAAACTACTTTCAACACACATCGTCACTTCACCCTTAACTAGTTTCTGTTTATTCTGCAACTCCCGTTTCAAGTTACTACTCTTAGCAACTGAACCAGTACCAAATACCGAAGGGTTGCTATAAACACTAGTAAAGTACACATCAATAACATGTATATCAAATATACCTTTGTTCACTTTGCCATCCTTCTTATCCACCAAATATTGGGGCATTTCGCTTCGATGACCATTTCCTTTGCGATTAAGCACTTTCGGTTTCAGGCTTTGGAGCTTCTTCGCGGGAGTGACAACTTGCTTGTCTTTCCACTTGAAGTTCCCTTTCTTTCCCTTTGCCCTTTTCTTGAAACTAGTGGTCTTGTCAATCATCAACACTTGATGCTCTTTCTTGATTTCTACATTCGTCGATTTCAACATCACGAAGAACTCGGGAATCATTTTCATCATCCCTTGCATACTATAGTTCATCACGAAGTTCTACTAACTTGGTGATGGTGACTAGAAAATTCGACAATCACTATCTTATCTGGAAGATTAACTCCCACTTGATTCAAGCGATTGTAGTACCCAGACAATCTGAGCACATGCTCACTAGTTGAGCGATTCTCCTCCATCTTTTAGCTATAGAACTTGTTGGAGACTTCATATCTCTCAACTCGGGTATTTGCTTGAAATATTAACTTCAACTCTTGGAACATCTCATATGGTCCATGACGTTCAAAACGTCTTTGAAGTCCCGATTCTAAGCTGTTAAGCATGGTGCACTTAAACTATCAAGTAGTCATCATATTGAGCTAGCCAAACGTTCATAACGTTTGCATCCGCTCTGCAATAGGTCTGTCACCTAGCGGTGCATTAAGGACATAATTCTTACGTGCAGCAATGAGGATAAACCTCCGATCACGGATCGAATCCGCATCATTGCTACTAACATTTTTCAACACAATTTTCTCTAGGAACATATCAAAAAAAAACGTATATGAAAGCAACAACGCGAGCTATTGATCTACAACATAATTTGCAAAATACTACCAGGACTAAGTTCATGATAAATTTAAGTTCAATTAATCATATTACTTAAGAACTCCCACTTGGACAGACATCTCTCTAGTCATCTAAGTGATCACGTGATCCAAATCAACTAAACCATAACCGATCATCACGTGAGATGGAGTAGTTTTCAATGGTGAACATCTTATGTTGATCATATCTACTATATGATTCACGCTCAACCTTTCGGTCTCCGTGTTCGAGGCCATATCTGCATATGCTAGGCTCGTCAAGTATAACTTTGAGTATTCGCGTGTGCAAAACTGGCTTGCACCCGTTGTAGATGGACGTGAGAGCTTATCACACCCGATCATCATGTGGTGTCTCGGCACGACGAACTTTGGCAGCGGTGCATACTCGGGAGAACACTACTTGATAATTTTTAATGAGAGATCATCTTAAAATGCTACCGTCAATCAAAGCAAGATAAGATGCATAAAGGATAAACATCACATGCAATCAATATAAGTGATATGATATGGCCATCATCATCTTGTGCTTGTGATCTCCATCTCCGAAGCACCGTCGTGATCACCATCGTCACCGGTAGCGACACCTTGATCTCCATCGTAGCATCATTGTCGTTTCGCAATCTATTGCTTCTCGACTATCGCTACCGCTTAGTGATAAAGTAAAGCAATTACAGGCGTTTGCATTTCATACAATAAGCGACAACCATATGGCTCCAGCCGATTGCCGATAACCGGTTACAAAACATGATCATCTCATACAATAAAATATAGCATCACGTCTTGACCATATCACATAACAACATGCCCTGCAAAAACAAGTTAGGCGTCCTCTACTTTGTTGTTGCAAATTTTACGTGGCTGCTACGGGCTTAAGCAAGAACCAGTCTCACCTCGCATCAAAACCACAGCGATACTTCGTCACATAGACTCCGTTTAACCTTCTCAAGGACGGGCGTAGCACACTCGGTTCAACTAAAGTTGGAAACCGACACCGCTAGCCACCTTTGTGCAAAGCACGGCGGAAGAACCAGTCTCGCGTAAGCGTCTGGCGTAATGTCGGTCCGGCCGCTTCATCCAACAATACCGCTGAACCAAAGTATGACATGCTTGGTAGGCGGTATGACTTGTATCGTCCACAACTCACTTGTGTTCTACTCGTGCAAAACATCAAACCATAAAACCTAGGCTCGGATACCACTGTTGGGGAGCGTAGTAATTTCAAAAATTTCCTCGCACACGCAAGATCATGGTGATGCATAGCAACGAGGGGGAGAGTGTTGTCTCGTACCCTCGTGAGACCGGGCGGAAGCGATCACAACGTAGAGGAAGTAGTCATACGTTCTCCTCGCGATCCAACCGATCCCAGCGCCGTTACTCCGGCGCCTCCGAGTTCTTGACACACGTACAGCTCGGTGATGCTCCTCGGGCTCCGATCCAGCAAAGCTCGGGGAGAGAGTTCCGTCGGACTGACGGCGTGGTGGCGATCTTGATGTTCTACCGCGCAGGCTTCGCCTAAGCACCGCTTCTGATTTGACCGAGGTGGAATATGGTGGAGGGGGCACCGCTGCACGGCTAAGGAACGATCTCAAGGATCAACTTGTGTGTCTATGGGGTGCCCCTGCCCCGTATATAAAGGAGGGAGGGAGGAGGAGGCCGGCCTAGGGAGGAGGCGCCATAGGGGAGTCCTACTCCCACCGGGAGTAGGATTCCCCTTTCCTAGTCCAACTAGGTATCCTTCCATGTATTAGGAGTAGGAGACTAGGAAGGGAAGAGAGAAGGAAGGAAGGAGGGTGCGGCCCCCCCCAGCCCAATTCGGACTAGGGCAAGGGGGCGCGGCCTGCCTAGTGCAGCCCTCTCTCTTTCCCGTATGGCCCATAAGGCCCAATACTTCTCCCGGCGAATTCCCGTAACTCTCCGTACTCCGATAAATACCGAATGACTCGGAACCTTTCCGAACTCGAATATAGTCGTCCAATATATCGATCTTTATGTCTCGACCATTTGAGACTCCTCGTCATGTCCCGATCTCATCCGGGACTCCGAACTCCTTCGGTACATCAAAACTCATAAACTCATAATATAACCATCATCGAAACCTTAAGTGTGCGGACCCTACGGTTCGAGAACAATGTAGACATGACCGAGACACGTCTCGGTCAATAACCAATAGCGGGACCTGGATGCCCATATTGGTTCCTACATATTCTACGAAGATCTTTATCGGTCGACCGCATAACAACATCGTTGTTCCCTTTGTCATCGGTATGTTACTTACCCGAGATTCGATCGTCGGTATCCAATACCTAGTTCAATCTCGTTACCGGCAAGTCTCTTTACTCGTTCCGTAATACATCATCTTGCAACTAACTCATTAGTTACACGACTTGCAAGGCTTAAGTGATGTGCATTACCGAGAGGGCCCAGAGATACCTCTCCGACATTCGGAGTGACAAATCCTAATCTCGAAATACGCCAACCCAACATCTGCCTTTGGAGACACCTGTAGTACTCCTTTATAATCACCCGATTCGTTGTGACATTTGGTAGTACCCAAAGTGTTCCTCCGCAAGCGGAGTTGCATAATCTCATAGTTATAGGAACATGTATAAGTCATGAAGGAAGCAATAGCAACATACTAAACGATCGTATGCTAAGCTAACGGAATGGGTCATGTCAATCAGATCATTCAACTAATGATGTGACCTTGTTAATCAAATAACAACTCCTTGTTCATGGTTAGGAAACATAACCATCTTTGATTAACAAGCTAGTCAAGTAGAGGCATACTAGTGACACTCTGTTTGTCTATATATTCACACATGTATTATGTTTCCGGTTAATACAATTCTAGCATGAATAATAAACATTTATCATGATATGAGGAAATATATAATAACTTTATTATTGCCTCTAGGGCATATTTCCTTCACCAGCCCTCCAGGGGCTGGCTCCCTCCCCTTTGCGGCCCATGTGGCCCTCTGGGGGGGGGGGTGGCCCCTCCCGGTGGACCCCCGGAACCCCTCCGGTGGCCCCGGTACAATACCGATAACCCCCGGAAACTTTCCGGTGTCCGTATGACAACTTCCCATATATAAAACTTCACCTCCGGACCATTCCGGAACTCCTCGTGACGTCCGGGATCTCATCCGGGACTCCGAACAACATTCGGTGGTCACATACTAGTCTTCCTAATAACCCTAGCGTCACCGAACCTTAAGTGTGTAGACCCTACGGGTTCGGGAGACACGCAGACATGACCGAGACGACTCTCGGGCAATAACCAACAGCGGGATCTGGATACCCATGTTGGCTCCCACATACTCCTCGATGATTTCATCGGTTGAACCACGATGTCGAGGATTCGATCAAATCCCGTATACAATTCCCTTTGTTAATCGGTACGTTACTTGCCCGAGACTCGATCGTCGCTATCCCAATACCTTGTTCAGTCTCGTTACCGGCAAGTCACTTTACTCGTACCGTAATGCATGATCCCATGGCCAACACCTTGGTCACCTTGAGCTCATTATGATGATGCATTACCGAGTGGGCCCAGAGATACCTCTCCGTCATGCGGAGTGACAAATCCAGCTCGATCCGTGTCAACCCAATGAGATACTTTCGGAGATACCTGTAATGCACCTTTATAGTCACCCGATTACGTTGTGACGTTTGATACACCAAAGGCACTCCTACGGTATCCGGGAGTTACGATCTCATGGTCGAAGGAAGAGATACTTGACATTGGCAAAGCTCTAGCAAACGAACTACGATCTTTACGCTATGCTTAGGATTGGGTCTTGTCCATCACATCATTCTCCTAATGATGTGACCCGTTATCAACGACATCCAATGTCCATAGTCAGAAACCATGACTATCTGTTGATCTGTGAGCTAGTCAACTAGAGGCTCACTAGGGACATATTGTGGTCTATGTGTTCACGTGTATTACGATTTCCGGATAATACAGTTATAGCATGAACAAAAGACAATTATCATGAACAATGAAATATAATAATACTTCTATTATTGCCTCAAGGGCATATTTCCAACACCGAGGTCTTCATGAGCAAGCAAGTTGGATGCACACCCACTTAGTTTCAGTTTGAGCTTTCATACACTTATAGCTCTAGTGCATCCGTTGCATGGCAATCCCTACTCACTCACATTGATATATATTGATGGGCATCTCCATAGCCCGTTGATACGCCTAGTTGATGTGAGACTATCTCCTTCTTTTTGTCTTCTCCACAACCACCATATTCTATTCACCTATAGTGTTATATCCATGGCTCACGCTCATGTATTGCATGAAAGTTGAAAAGGTTTGAGAACATCAAAAGTATGAAACAATTGCTTGGCTTGTCATCGGGGTTGTGCATGATTTGAATATTTTGTGTGATGGAGATGGAGCATAGCCAGACTATATGATTTTGTAGGAATAACTTCTTTGGCCATGTTGTTTTGAAAAGACATGATTGCTTTATTGGTACGATCGAAGTATTATTGTTTTTATGTCAAATGATAGACTATTGCTTTGAATCACTCGTGTCTTAATATTCAGGCCATGATTAGACATATGATCAAGATTATGCTAGGTAGCATTCCACATCAAAAATTATCTTTTTATCATTTACCTACTCGAGGACGAGCATGAATTAAGCTTGGGGATGCTGATACGTCTCCGTCGTATCTATAATTTTTGATTGTTCCATGCCAATATTATTCAACTTTCATATACTTTTGGCAACTTTTTATATTATTTTTGGGACTAACATATTGATCCGATTGCTCAATGTCGGTTCTCGTCATTGCATGTTTTATGTTTCACGAAACCCCATATCAAGCGGAGTCCAAATGGGATAAAAGCGTCTGGAGAATTATTTTGGAATATTTGTGATTTTTGGGAAGTAAAATCAGCGAGGCGGTGCAGGGGCGAGAGATAGGGCGCGCCCTAGGGAGGCAAGCGCGCCTAGACTCTCATGCCCCCCCGTAAGGTGGTTGACGCTCTTCTTTTGCTAGAAGAAAGCTAATTTTATGAGAAAGATCTGGGCGAAAGATTCACCCCAATCGGAGTTACGGATCTCCGGATATAAAAGAAACGGTGAAGGGGCAGAATCGGAGAACGCAGAAACAGAGAGATAGATTCAATCTCGGAGGGGCTCTCGCCCCTCCCAAGCCATGGGAGCAAAGGACTAGAGGGGAAACCCTTCTCCCATCTAGGGAGAAGGACAAGGAAGAAGAAGAAGAAGGGGGGCTCTCTCCCCCTTGCTTCCGGTGGCGCCAGAACGCCGCCGGGGGCCATCATCATCACCGCAATCTACACCAACACCTCCGCCATCTTCACCAACATCTCCATCACCTCCCCCCTCTATCTACAGCAGTCCACTCTCCCGCAACCCGCTGTACCCTCTACTTGAACATGGTGCTTTATGCTTCATATTATTTTCCAATGATGTGTTGCCATCCTATGATGTCTGAGTAGATTTTCGTTGTCCTATTGGTGGTTGATGAATTGCTATGATTGATTTAATTTGCTTGTGGTTATGTTGTTGTCCTTTGGTGCCCATCATATGAGCGCATGCGTGGATCACACCATAGGGTTAGTTGTATGTTGATAGGACTATGTATTGGAGGGCAAGAGTGACAGAAGCTTCAGCCTAGCATAGAAATTGATACATACGGGATTGAAGGGGGACCAATATATCTTAATGCTATGTTTGGGTTTTACCTTAATGAACGTCAGTAGTTGCGGACTGCTTGCTAATAGTTCCAATCATAAGTGCATAGAATTCCAAGTCAGGGATGACATGCTAGCAGTGGCCTCTCCCACATAAAACTTGCTATCGGTCTAGTAAAGTAGTCAATTACTTAGGGACAATTCCACAACTCCTACCATCACTTTTCCACACTCGCTATATTTACTTTATTGCTTCTTTATCTAAACAGCCCATACTTTTTATTTACACGTTCTTTACTTATCTTGCAAACCTATCCAACAACACCTACAAAGTACTTCTAGTTTCATACTTGTTCTAGGTAAAGCAAACGTCAAGCGTGCATAGAATCGTATCAGTGGCCGATAGGACTTGAGAGAGTATTTGTTCTACCTTTAGCTCCTTGTTGGGTTTGACACTCTTACTTATCGAAAGAGGCTACAACTATCGCGTATACTTGCGGGTTATCAAGATAGTCTCAATCTAATATACGAGGACACTGTCTGCAGGATGGGGATAGACCCATCCAGAATCAGCCAAAGTAACACCACCTTTGAAGGGGTGATACCAGGCGTTGAGGCCCGCTGCAGGGGCTCCCTTGTATTAGAGGTGACATTCGGTTCTCCAGACAACTTCAGAAGCGAAGAATTACTCTTCACCATCGCTCCCCTCCAAAGTGGTTATCATGCATTGCTCGGAAGAACGGCCTTCACTTGCTTCAACGCAGTACCGCACTACACCTACCTTAAACTCAAGATGCCCGGTCCATGTGGCGTCATCACTGTTAGCGAAAATACGGAGTGTTCTTTACGTGCGGAAGGGTATGCGGCGGCTCTAGCAGCCGGACACTAAGCGGCCTCTCCAATCAGAACGCATGATCGGTCGTTAAGACCACGGACACGGTTAGATGAGTCTGGCACACCGCCGTCGGTAACAGCCCAGATAAACCTGAGCTGGGTGCTACACATGTAATCCCATAGAGGGCACCAGGGGCTGCAAACATGCAATAAAGCCCACCTTTTGGCTTGACCTTACAGGCCAATGTCTTAGACCTCTACTATCCATTGATAATAACCAACTCTTCGCACGCTTACGTCATACTCTTTACATGAGTTTTCCTTTTTACAGACACCATTCGTGCGATACCCTCCCAGGACATGGCACAACGGAGAAAAAGGCGCAGACGTGCAGCAGGGCCCCGCTCACAGGTTTCTCTTTAGATTAAGCCCCTGTGTAAACCTTCTTTATTGTCTCTTGTTGCTTGACATCCCATGGGTACTCAACACACCCACAGGGGATACTAGCGTTATTGGCATTTCGCCACGACAGACTAATGCACGTACCTGGAAATACAGGGTTCATAATCAAGGGTGCTACTCAAGCCAGTATATGTTATAAAGTTCGAATACCTTCGGGAGTGTTCGGCGTCGCGAGTTAGGCCTTATATGCATCAGCTCCGAATCATGTCTTTGGTCAAATGTTGGGTTTGCCCGGCTCCTGGGTTTGCTGCCATACATTCCGCTTCTATCGGCTAAGGCGGCCAAAGGAGAACTACTGCAATTCTGCCCTGGTCATTCGGGATGAGCACCTCAGTAGAGAAAGCCGAAAACTGACTGTCATGATATAGCGAGAGACTGGTCAACCACTCGAGGACTTATCAGAATCTTTCAGATTCCTCCGCATTAATGAAGGGCCGTTCCCCGGTCATGTACACACGCGCCCGTATCCGGATGCACGCGAAGGTACCAAGGGCTACATAGTAGCCCCACCGTCAAACTCCTATGGCTAAGTGAAAGTGTTAAAGCTATATAGTCTGGTTGCCTAGTTTGACATGCGATCACCTCCTAACGGACCAAGACGTTGGATCAAGTGTGATTATGCATCTTTTTGCGAACACCCCCGCATTGTATGCGTGGGGGCTGAAGCCAACGACTGCTAACTTTTAGGATATATATCCGTCATACGGCCGCACAGGAGGCACAATAACACTTTTGGGCGAAAGTATAAACATAGCCTCTATAATCAAAAGACAATTGTTTTTACAACGGAACAATTTGTCACTCGAACATGACATTCTTCGGGCACTGCGCCTCTATTAAACGAGCACCTTCTGTTACCTGCTCCAAGTAGTGCTCGGCTGGATCCTGGCTTCCCGCCGGATTCTGGGTTGTAATGATGGTGGCCTCCATATCTATACAATATGTTTTAACACGGGCAAGAGCCATCCGCACACCCTCTATGCACGCCGACCTCCTCATGGCATCGATTCATGATACGACACCAAGGAATTGTTGCACTAAACCAAAATAATTGTCCGGCTTCGGCCCCTTCAGCCATAGATGGTCTATTACAGACCTCATCGCAAGATCGGACAACCTATGGAGCTCGTCCACAGCGGCCATCCTTTCACTCAATGGCAACGGGCGCGTTGGAGCACTGAATTGCGAGGAGAACAGCTTTTCCACTTCATTATCTTTTTGATCCTCGAAAAACTTGGCCGCATCAGCCGTACTCTTCGCCAGATCCACATACACGTCTGCAGGGCTCCAGCGCCGATCCAGAGGAGCGTACTTTGGATCCAAGAACTTCATCCGCAACAAATAGGGGTTTCCAGCCGTGATCTCTCAGGCTTGTCGAAGCTCCTCCCATGCATCCCTAATTTCGGAACGCGTCTCCTTGGCCGCATCAAGGGCCTTCTTCAGGTCAGCCGACTTTGCCTGATTCTCTTTTTCAAGGAGCTCATACTGGCCGGCGGCGTTTTTCAGCTCTACAGTCATCTCGGCTATCTTATCTTCGCTTCCACGATGAGCAGCCTGTTCGGCTCTCAACTCTTCTGCCGCCTTTAGGGCAGCCGCATTGCTAGCCCGGGCTTGTTCCTTGCCTAGGGTAAGCTCCACCCTCAGGGCCTCCACGGCAGCAGCTCCGCCTGCAATCAAAGCATATCATATTAACACTATGCTCCTCTTAATATTTCCTATAAAACCAAGGAAAATAGAGCACATACTATGTGACTCGTTAAGCCGCTTGTTCACAAGCGTGATGTCGGCATCTACAACTTCAATCTGTCACCTCAGTTCGGCGACTTCAACGGTCCGGTCGGCCGCCGGACCCTTAGCCACCTGCGCATGAATTCAGTGTGATCATTACTTAAGAATGTGATCCTCCGTTTGCCGCCTAGGGCTGGCCACCAGAGTCTCAAGGGCTGCTATCTATACGAAACACACCTAGCGCGTGCACCACAACCAAAAATTACGTATTTCATTACATACCTCAAAGCCTTTGAGAAGGCTCTTAAAAGCTCCGTTCAACTCGCTTGTGGCGGATGAAATCTTCTCAAGCACCGAGCTCATTAATGAACGGTGATCCTCCGAGAGAGCAGCTTGCTCCAGAAGGCCCGTCAACGTGTCTGGCCGGTCGCCGAGCTGTGTCAGACCCTTCTTATCGCCTCCCACGGGAGCTGAACGCTCCAGGCTCAGGGCGGCCGAAGTATTAGCTTCTGGTCTCGGCAAATCTGGACTCCTCCGTGACGACACCTCGGGGTCGCCTGCCCCATGAGGCGGAGAGGCAGGTGGGGTTTCGCTCTCCATCATCTCCAGAAGAAGATCCCCCGAAGACGAACTCTGCCGTGAAGAGCTGCTAGCCGGACTGCAAAGAATGGATCCTGGTTATTGTTCTCGGAGGAGGAAGCAGTAGCTTTGTATTTATGATTAACTTACAGCTCGACCGAGGGCTGGCCCGTTTGCGGGCATGGCGCGGTGAGGACGCCCTTCGGGGCAGGGCCCCCTAGTGAAGTTTTCTTCCCTTGTCTAGGCACCTCCATATTCAAGTCTTCGGAGGTGGCCCTCTTCTTCCCGCGGGGGGAGGAGACCGTAGATTCCCCTCCCCGACTATCCTCCTTTACAGAGGTAGTAATTCCCCTGGTTTGGATGTGCAATGTGTGAAGCTCTGCTTCTCTGTTCTTCCCTTCGTCTTTCCTCGAGGGCACTTGAGTTAGCACACGGCTAAGCATCCTGGCTATGGACTAGGGGAGCCTTCGGGAAGTGGTGCCGGACACCTGATTCTCTCCGCCTTTCTGAGCCATTCCTGGTCGCGGATGGATTTGAGAATAATATTATGACAAATAGAAACAAAGTGTTCGGTTTCTGGGTTACTTACTTGGGTATCTGGGCGGTTGCAGCTCAGGCCCGCATCCTCGGTGGTGTCCGGACACTTTACTTGTGGTCCGAAGAATAACTTACACATCCCTTCGAGCGTCATGCCGAAGAAGTGTTGAATAGTCCGCGGACCCTCGGGTTTGAAATCCCACATCCGGAGAGGCCGACGTTTGCACGACAAGATCTGTCGGACTAGCATTACCTGAATTACGCTGACAAGACTAATGTCCCTCTCAAGAAGCTCCCGAATGCGGCTATGCAATGTTGTTACGTCATTAGCAGGCCCCCAATCCAGTCCCACGTTGGCCCATGACGCCAGTTGAGGCGGAGGGCCCGACCAGAAGTCGGGGGCATCCACCCACTTTGTGCCTCTCGGAGCCATGACGTAAAACCACCTCCGCTACCATAGATCGGACACCTCCGGGAAGAAGCCCTCTGGCCATGGGGCATCGGTGTTTCTGCTTATTATAGCGCCTCCGCACTCTGCGTGTCGCCCCTCAATCACCTTCGGCTTTACATTGAAGGTCTTGAGCCATAAGCCGAAGTGCAGGGTGATGTGGAGCAAGGCTTCGCACACGACGATGAACAACGAGATGTGAAGGACGGAGTCCGGAGCTAGATCATGAAAATCTAGCCGGTAATAAAACATGAGCCCTCTCACGAAGGGATCAAGGGTGAAGCCTAAGCCACGGAGAAAGTGAGAAACAAATACGATGCTCTCATTGGGCTCGGGAGTAGGGATGATCTGCCCTGGAGCAGGAAGCCTGTGCTCGTCAGTCAGATATCTGACCTCCCTAAGCTTCGCAATGTCCTCCTCCGTGACAGAGGAAGCCATCCACCGGCCTTGAAGGTTGGATCCGGACATGATTGAAGATCCGAAGTGCCTAAGCTTGGGCTTCAGGTGTTGGAACTCGAGATGCGGAAAGGCGCAAGCGTGGTAGGAAAGAGGGATAGGCCTCGGCCCCTCTATAAAGGGGGTGAATATCAAGCGTCCTCAGCGTGACCGCTTGGGACTTGCCTAAAAACACAGAGTCATACCAACAGGCATCGTGTGGTTGCCCGTGCCCGTATTAATGGAGGATCCCACAATAAGGGGAACACAATCTCTGCTTCGACAAGGCGTGCCAATAAAACTGCCTCACAATGCGTGTCGGGGTAGGCCAAGCGTAAGGGCACACCGTAAAAAGAAATTTGTCAGCAGATTAGATTTGTAAAGTGTGCGGATATTATCTGATAGAGCTGGACACGATCCTCAATCTACTTTGGAGTATTCGGAGATGGAACCTGCCTTGCAATGCTGAAGACAATCTGCGCGCCGGACTCATCGTCATTGAAGCCTTGTTCAGGGGCAACTGAGGGAGTCCTGGATTAGGGGGTATCTAGACAGCCGGACTATATACTTTGACCGCACTGTTGGACTATGAAGATACAAGACTCAAGACTTCGTCCCATGTCCGGATGGGACTCTCCTTTGCGTGGAAGACAAGCTTGGCGATCCAAATGTTAGATCTCCTTCTATGTAACCGACTCTGTATAACCCTAGCCCCCTCCGGTGTCTATATAAACCGGAGGGTTTAGTCCGTAGGACAAGGACAATCATAATCATCATAGGCTAGCTTCTAGGGTTTAGCCTCTACGATCTCGTGGTAGATCAACTCTTGTAATACTCATATCATCAAGATCAATCAAGCAGGAAGTAGGGTTTTACCTCCATCGAGAGGGCCCGAACCTGGGTAAAACATTGTGTCCCTTGCCTCCTGTTACCATTAGCCTTAGACGCACAGATCGGGACCCCTACTCGAGATCCACCAGTTTTGACACCGACAGTGGGTCCTAGTGTCACTGACACAGGGGGTTTAGTTAGCAGGGTGATTAACCCCTAACAGTGGCTGTCACCCGTGGCTAGTCGCCTGCATGACCAGGACACGGCGGCGTTGCCCATCCGGCCAACTCCGGCGACGGGAGCTCGCGCGGCTGGGCGAGTTGGAACCGGAGCAACAAGGCGCGTCAGTTAGTGGCCTCGGGAGGTGCTAGTGTGGCTGGGAACATCGACGTCGTCGATTTCCATGGTGGCGCAGCTAGGTCTTGCATGGGTGCGAGGGCTACGGTGCACTGGCAAGCGACCGGAGGCGCGTTATGACTTTCTAGGGAATCCCTGAGCACAATTGCATGCTTGGGTTGGCCAGGCAGGGCTGCTAGCAACGGCGAGCTCCACGGCGGCGGCGACAAGCTCCGACCAAGTTGGAAACCATGGCTAGAGGACGAAAGAGACAGCAGGGAGATAGGCAAAGGTAGAGGGGCTCACAGGAAACCCACAACAATTCTCAGCATGCGCAGGGACGACTTGGACGGAGTGAAACGACGCCGCCGATCTCTGACATCCAAGGTTGAAGAAGATGGTGGTGAGGATGAAGCATGGCTCCCAGCAATGCACGGCTCGGCAGAGTCGAAGAGGATGACATGAATTCCAGAGACGAGGGCTAGGCGAGGGTGAGGTAATGGCTACGATGTTCATGGCAGCACGGCTACGGCATGTTCGGGCAGCTACGAGAGAGAGAGAGAGAGAGAGAGAGAGAGTTAGAGGGGGGAGGAGGTCCAGAGAGAGGGGAAAAGCTACAGGGGGCTGTGGCGCTGCTGGAGGCATCCAGGGCGGCGAGGGGACAGGCAGGCAGGCTAGACATGGCCGTGCGCGTGCCGGCGCATGGTGGCTAAGCATGCTACCTACTGGCTCAAGTTGGAAGGCGACATGAGAGGAGAAGGTGGGCTAGGATGCACCTGGGCCGGTTCGACTGGGCCACCAGGTAAGCTTTCCTCTTTTTCCCATTTCTGTTTCTGTTTTTCTAATTCTACAATTGTTTTAATTTCGTTCTCAAACCAAATCACTTTAAGAAATTCTAAAAATAATTATGGGCACTAGGGCTTATCGTCCCCATTTCAACTTTCATTCAAATTTAAACATGATGATCATACAATGAAAAGCAAAGGCCAATGCTAGGGCTATGACATACGGGTCCATAGCTAGTAGTTAGATGGCTTCTTCCTCTCTTTGATCTTCAATACAATGTTCTCCTCGATGTTCTTGGAGATCTATTTGATGTAATCCCTTTTTGCGGTGAGTTTGTTGGGATCCGATGAATTGTGGGCTTATGATCACATTATCTATGAATATTATTCGAGTCTTATCTAAACTCTTTTATGCATGATTAATATAGCTTTGTATTTCTGCCTGATCTATCCGTTTGGTTTGGCCAACTAGATTGACTTATTTTGCAATGGGAGAGGTACTTTGTGATGGGTTCAATCTTGCGGTGATCAATCCCAATGACAGCAAGGGACATGACACGTATTTGTATCATTGCCATTAAGGATAAAATGATGGGGTTTATTCATATTGAATTGGATTTACTTTGTCTACATCATGTCATCTTGCTTAAGGCGTTACTCCGTTCTTTATGAACTTAATACTCTAGATGCATGCTAGATAGCGGTTCATCACTGGTACGCGTCGGTGCTATACAAACGATTTTTAACCCCTTTCTGCGACGATATTTGGAACCGTCGCCAAGTGAGTGTGGGGGATAGGGGGGGGGGTCCTTCCCACACGACCCAGAAACTGTCGGGGATAGGGAGCCAAGATGCATATACAGTACTCCTACTCGTTTGTGCTCACATTGCCATCGCAGTCGGTATTATGTGATGCTACGTTTACGATGCGCGGCCCATCACAAACGGTTCACTATTATAGAACGTGTATGATAAGCATACAATCACACACATTCACTTTTCCCAAACCATATGCGATAACTAATTAAGAAGATTAGCTAATCGTCGTACGAGTGTCGGACAGGATTACGAAACGTCGGACCGTCGTAACATCTTCGTACACGACAATTATCGCACACACTATTCTGTGGTGCAACATTTACGATGCATACTTCATCAGAAACAATTCATGGTTGCGAATCATGTATGATAAGGCAACTATCACAAATGTTTAGTTTGCCCGCACCATTTGTGATATTGTCTGACATCACACACGCTTTGCAAACAGCAACTGTGTGCATGCTTGCACACGTTTCCTCTCTGTGAACCGTGTCAGATTATGGTGTATATCGCAAACATTTGTGTTTTACCAACTGTGTGTGCCGTAACGACATGGAGAGCGTAATTTCACCCTAATTTTATTGTTGCTATTTCAAATTGTACCGGATTTGAATGTATGCTACAGCTTTATTCATATCCATCAGGTCCAAACAACCAATGCATTATTCGACTCATAGGTACATATGTTCAAGAATTACATAAGAACCAAATAAAGAATGATGAACCACAGTTGTATACTTGTACTATTAAAGACGGTAAAGAAAGAGGCGAAATACATTCTGGTTGCTGAACAAGGTGAAGCGGAACGCCCATATTGTGCCCTCCTCCATGCAGAGGCACACATGACTCTAGTCCAACCCCTTGTGATGGCCGACCGCCCATCGTTCACGTTCTTCATGAAAACATCTAGATAATCATCGTGTTCTGGTAGAAATACTTTAACCTTTGCATGCCACCAATCATGTAGTTTGAGAGGTAATCTTGAGTAAACTGCTTTGGGAACCACTACAAAGGAAAAAGATTCAGAAATTGTCATCTAACACAACTCATTATGTGCAGTAAAAAGAAGGCTGCAGAGTTCTTACTTACCATCCTGCAGTTCGTTGTTGTCTTGGATAAAGTGTAAACAAATAGTTTAATTGCCATCTTTTGACCCATTTTACTAACAATACTTATCAGCTTCCTCACTTGATGCTGGTTCATCGATATCTCACTTCCCCATATGCGGAAAGGGACAAAGCGCGGATCTTTACCAATGAAATATGTACCTAAAAGCACCAAGTTAATATTAGAAGCTAAACATCAATTGCACAATGATGTAGTACAACACTCTTTTATAATACCTTATAACATCCAATATTAGATGAATTAACATCTTATATTATGGGCCAGAAGGATTTTATTGCATTCTTACAAATTATTGGCTAATTAACTGCTATTGTATCCATGGGTTAGAGTTAGTTTGAGCTAGTTCAGGCTCAAATAGCCCTAGAGTATATCCAAACACAAGGGCTAGTTTGAGGTAGTTGCATCTAACCCACCAAAAAACAATACAACCCAAGAGGTGCTAATTGGAGCTAGTTCTCCTAGTGCATTTATTGTCAATCTAACCCTGTCATCCAAACACATCTTTGGATGGAGTTAGTTCAGGGTTAGTCATGAGCTAGAAACTAACTCTATCCTCTAGCTAAGTTGAGTATCCAAATAGGGCTATGTTGTTGTTGTTGTTGCTGCCGCTCTTCTACGTATATCTAGACATCATCAGAACATTAAGGTAACACTCTTCCTTGTTGCTATGTAGCCTAGGATTGCATATTTAGACGTTAAGTACAGTGCATGTTGCTATGTAGCCTCAGATATATTACATATGGCCCTAGTTAACCTAACGATAAAGGGGATGCAGATATATTCAGTTAAAAGTCCGATTCACCAATTAGTCCCTTATCAGCCCCCGGCCTATATGGTACCAGCTATCGTTATCCTGAACAGTGAGTATATATAAGCCATGGGATGAAACTAACCTCGATGGAAAACAACAGTCATTCCCAAAATTGTCCTGTGTAGGTACATCGAGAGGCATGTTAAGCACAACAGGCTAAATCCATGGCAGACAAAATAGTCTCCAAAAGATAGCTTCAGTGTGCAGGTTTAAGCACGCTAGTAAAGCAAAACAAGTGAAAATGTGTGTTAACTGCAACGGGCCTAACATTTAACAATAAGCAAACATAGTCATTCAAACTGGTATTGTGACGGTCTAAGTACACTGGTTATTGTTAAATAAAAATGGAAAGGCGTGTTAACTACAAGATGCAGCAACCAAATGTAGTCATTGTACTGATGAAATTGAACTGCACAGTTCATACTTGCACATATAGAACATCATGTTGTGAATAACTGGAATAAACAAGGCATACTAAGAACAACCAAAGATAGCATTTGAAACTGGACATATGCTAACTACAAACAACTGAACAATTAAAAAACTTTAAAAGAGGCATATGCTAGCTATAACAGGCTTAACAGCAAGCAAACATATGAATTCCTATTGGTATGTTTAAAACTAGATTGATGAAATGTACTGCACAGTAAATAATTGCACATATAGAGCATCACACTGTGAACAACTGAAACAAACAAGGCATACTGCAAACAACCAAATATAGCAATTAAAACTAGACATATTCTCACTACACTACAAAAGGGACTCGACAAAACAAATCATGGGTTTCCCCCTGTGAAGAGGCACGACAAAACAAATCATGTCTTTCCTCACTTGTCACAGATGGGCTCGTTCTCGTGGGAAGAGCATGAACCCTGAATGTGCTCCATGTTGTCGCAGATGGCTCCTTCCCTTGGAAGAGCACGACTGTAGGGTGCCCTCCCTGATGTTGCAGACGGGCTCTTTCCCCTTGGAAGAGCAGATGGGCTCTTTCCCCTTGGAAGAGCCAAAGAGGGTGCCCTCCTCGTGGTCGCCGTCGATGAGGTCTGACTTGGAAGCTATGGATCCCAAGCCAGCGTCGCAGAACGTGTCCTTTAGAAATGACAAAAGGCGCTCGATGGCGATGTAGGATGGCAAACTCTTGACAACAAGCCAGAGGAGATCAGCGGCGGGGCCATGTATGAGATCAATGGTGGTTGAACCCGAGGGGTTTGGGGTGGGCTACTTAACCTGTGACATAGCTCGCCTCAAGCCGTCGCTATCGACAACATCGATGTCGTAGCCGGTGTCCGCGACATACCCGCATAATCTAGCCTGCTGATTGAGTGCCTACGACCAGTAATGGTCGTCAGCATCCTCGGTGACGTCGCGTGAAGAGACCGCGATACACCTCTTTTGGGCCAGCCGCTCCTCGAGCTCCACGGGAAGCGTAGCCGGGCTTAGGCTGCGACGCTCTGGAGTGGGGGATGGGGATGGGGATCTGTGGGAAAGGGGGCGTTTGGCAGGCGTCATCTAAGAAACTTAGGGCGGACTGGGTATGGTGATCTGTGGATAAGCTGCATGGGCGAACCGGAAGATGTTGACAATGGAGGCCTTGCGGCGGCGGCGGCAGGGGAGGGGGGGCTTGCTAGGGTTTCGAGCGAGGGAAGGGGTGTGTGTGTGTGCATGCCCGAAGAGGTTTTGGTGTGTGTGTGTGTGTGGAGGGGGGGTGTTTGAGGAAATGACATGGGTACTGAAAATTTTACTACGCGGGAGTCAAATGTGGGAGTGAAATGTCGGGGCTATTGAAAATTTTGATGATGGTGCATCGCACATGGTCCGGAGATAACAACCGTGTGTTATGAAACGGAAAAACCCTTGAGGCGGGCAAATATTTTCAAGGGATGCAGGCGGGATTGGGAACAAGAAACATCACACACGGTCGAAACACAATAACTGTGTGTTATCAAATAGAAAAGAGCTGCAAGCAGGTAGATATTTTTGAGAGGGGAAGCCTCGTGGAGCCCAATGTACTGTGCGGATGTGTGTGTGACAGGGGCACCAGCATGTCATATGGTTAGTTTGAGTGAACCATGTCTGTTGCGTCATCTGACTTGTCTAATGTTCATAAAATTGGCGAAAAATGACGCGGGAGAGGGTCAGAACACGAACACGCTTGCATGTGGACCAAATTTATGTATGAAAAGGGTGGTTTGATGTTCAAATACCAAATGCAACTTCGATGTGGCACCTATCTCACAAAGTACACGGTATCGCTTGCCCCCCTCGTGTCGGCACGAAGGGAATCCTAAGCTATGAATCCATGCCCCCCCCAACCAAGGTTCACCTAGCAAAATGCGAAGTAGCTAGCAGCTCCCCCTCATGTCGGCACGAAGGGAATCCTAAGCTATGAATGCATGCCCCCCAACCAAGGTTCAACTAGCAAAGTGCGAAGTAGCAGCCCCCCTGAGGGAGTCCTGGATTAGGGGGTATCCGGACAGCCGGACTGTATACATCATCCGGACTATTGAAGCGTGAAGATACAAGACTCAAGACTTCGGCCCGTGTCTGGATGGGACTCTCCTTTGCGTGGAAGACAAGCTTGGCGATCCGGATATTGTGTTTCCTTCCTTGTAACCGACTCCATGTAAACCCTAGCCCTCTCCGGTGTCTACATAAACCGGAGAGGTTGGTCTTTAGAAGGACGATCACAATTACAATCATACCATCATAGGCTAGCTCTTAGGGTTTAGCCTCTACGATCTCGTGGTAGATCTACTCTTGTACTACTCATATCTTCAATATTAATCGAGAAGGAAGTAGGGTTTTACCTCCATCGAGAGGGCCCGAACCTGGGTAAACATTGTGTCCCTTGCTTCCTGTTACCATCAGCCTAGACGCACAGATAGGGACCCCCTACCCGAGATCCGCCGGTTTTGACACCGACATTGGTACTTTCATTGAGAGTTCCTTTGTGTCGTCGCTGCAGGGCTTGATGGCGCCTTCAATCCTCAACAACACGGTTCATCGGGAGACTTTTCTCCCCGGACAGATCTTCGTGTTCGGCGGCCGCCTTCTGCGGGCAATTAAGCAGCCATCTGGAGCAGATCGATAGCTACGCCCCCGGCCACCAGGTTAGGTTCGGAAACTTGAACTACACGGTGGATATTCGCGGAGACTTGATCTTCGACGGATTTTGGCTTGCGCCAGGAGCACCGAACAGTCACGATGAGCATGGCTTAGACCTGCTGTCAGACGAAGCTCGGGATATCACCCCCGCAGTAGCCTCAGATCTAAATCCGGAGCAGGTTGTGTTGCCTAAGGACGGAGGGGTGGACCCCGCCCCGCAGGCCACACACTCATCGGTGGTGGAGCCGAACATAGTCCCGCCTCTGTGGAAACCTGTAACCCCAGGCCCCGGACTTGTATCCGGTTGTTGGTTCGGTCCGCACACCCTCGAGCGAGTCGAGCCAGGTTGGGCTCCGGTAATGGAGTTTACTGCTGCGGATATCTTCCAGCACTCGCCCTTTGGCGACATGCTAAACTCATTAAAGTCTCTCTCTTTGTCAGGAGGCTCTTGGGCGAACTATGTTCGGCTTGAGTGGGAAGTAGGCGACGAAGGAATTCGCTGCCCACCCACCACCCACTTCATTGCCACGGTCGATGATTTAACCGACGTGCTTGACTTCGACTCCGAAGACATCGACGGTATGGACGACGATGCAGGAGAATTACAGGAGCCACCGCTCACAGGACGGTGGACGGCCACCTCCTCATACGATATATACATGGTGGACACTCCGAAGGAAACCAATGGTGATGAGGCAATGAAGGATAACCCCTCAGGGAGAAAAGCAGAGCATGGGCGTCGTCGGCGCCGCTCCAAGCCCTGCCATATCAATACCAGCCCCGAAGAGGAAAGCAATCCGAATGGTGCCGAAGAGGAATACAACCCTGACCAGCCCACCTTCGAGTAGGGCAAACAGGAGGATGAGCAGGTCAGCCCAGACGAACAGGCGACTGACGGATACCCGGAGGAGGACAACTATATGCCCCCCTCCGAAGACGAGATTAGCCTCGGCGACAACGAGTTTGGTGTGCCTGAGGATCCCGTGGAGCAGGAGCGCTTCAAGCGTCGGCTTCTTGCCACTGCGAGGAGCCTAAAGAAGAAGCAGCAGCAACTCCAGGCTGATCAAGACCTGCTCACAGATAGATGGATTGAAGTCCTGGCAGCCGAGGAATACGGACTCGAGCGCCAAACGGCTGACCGGCCACCCCGTGGCTGGGATAAAACTGGGTATCAGCCTGAATACCAGCCCGCACCCCCACGCCAATACACTACGACCCGGGGCAACAGGCAAGACCTACAATATATTCTGGAAAACAAAGGAGGACAGCCAAGATCGATCTACGGATCGCGGGGGCGCGCCCCAGTGCGCGACGATGACCGTCACGCCGGATACATCATCAACAAGTCCGGCCGGGCCGAACGCAGCAACCCAGACCAATTCGAACTGCGTAGCAACATAGCTCGGCACAGATGCACCGCACACCCCCTCTGCTTCACTGACGAAGTGATGGATCATGAATTCCCAGAAGGGTTCAAACTCGTAAACATCGAACCACACGATGGCACAACAGACCCCACAGTATGGATTGAAGATTTCCTTCTCCACATTCACATGGCCCGCGGAGACGATCTACACGCCATCAAGTATCTTCCCCTTAAGCTCAAAGGACCAGCTGGCATCGGCTAAACAGCCTGCCAAAGAAATTCCATTGGCAGTTGGGAAAACCTAGAAGACGCATTCCTCGACAACTTCCAGGGCACATATGTGCGACCACCGGACGCTGATGACCTGAGCCACATTACTCAACAGCCCGGAGAGTCAGCCAGGAAATTTTGGACTCGGTTCCTAACTAAAAAGAACCAAATAGTCGACTGTCCGGACGCCAAAGCCCTGGCGGCTTTTAAGCATAATATCCGTGACGAGTGGCTTGCTCGACACCTCAGCCAAGAAAAACCCAAGTCCATGGCAGCTCTCACAACACTAATGACCCGCTTTTGCGCGGGTGAGGACAGCTGGTTGGCTCGCAGCGGCACCACGCCACATTCCAGCACTTCGGATGTCCGCGACAATAACGGCAAGCCACGACACAATAGACATAAGCGACGGAACAACGGCGACAACACTGAAGACACGACAGTAAATGCCGGATTCAGCAGATCCAAGTCCGGTCAGCGGAAGAAACCGTTCAAAAGAAACAATCAGGGACCGTCCAGTCTGGACCGTATACTGGAGCGCTCGTGCCAAATTCATGGCACCCCGGACAAGCCAACCAACCACACCAACAGAGACTGCTGGGTATTCAAACATGCCGGCAAAATAAACACCAAAAACAAGGACAAGAGGCTACACAGCAACGATGATGAGGAGCCCGGCGTCCGAACACGGGGGGACAGAAGAAATTTTCCCTTGAGGTGAAAACGGTCGACATGATCTACGCCACTCACATCCCTAAGCGGGAATGGAAGCGGGCACTACAGGACGGCTATGCGATGGAGCCAGTCGCCCCCAAGTTCAACCCATGGTCAGCTTGTCCGATCACCTTTGATCGTCGGGATCATCCTACTAGCATCCGTCACGGCGGGTCAGCCGCATTGGTCTTAGACCCAATCATCGACGGATTTCACCTCACGCGAGTCCTTATGGACGGCGGTAGCAGCCTGAACCTGCTTTATCAGGACACAGTGCGCAAAATGGGCATCGACCCCTCAAGGATCAAGCCCACCAAACCACCTTTAAAGGTGTAATTCCTGGAGTAGAGGCCTGCTGTACGGGCTCCATAACATTGGAAGTGGTCTTCGGATCTCTGGACAACTTCCGAAGCGAAGAGTTAATCTTTGATATCGTCCCTTTCCGTAGTGGTTACCACGTACTGCTCGGACGAACCGCATTTGCTAGATTCAATGCAGTACCACACTATGCATACCTCAAGCTCAAGATGCCAGGCCCGCGTGGGGTCATAACAGTCAACGGAAACATGGACCGCTCTCTCCATACAGAAGAGCATACTGCAGCCCTCACGGCAGAAGTACAATGCGGCCTCCTCCGGCAGACCACCAATCCGGCGACGACAGCCTCAAGCACCGTCAAGCGAGTCGGGAGCACCCCGCAACAGGATCACCAGGCACGCCAAGAGCGCGATTAGCAGTCTGGCCTCCGCCCAAACCCCATTAAAGCAGCATTCGTGCTACGCGTACACAATTACGCACTCACAATACCATGGGCATATGCGGAGGCGCAGCAGTGACTCAGTCAACATTGCGGTATCACCGCAACATACCTTCATAATCTTTCCCTTTTACCTTTCAGGACATTGCTTTAGTGCAGCCTCTTCAGAAGGGCCGGATTGCCGGACTTACATAGGGGAGAAAACCAAGGAGGCAACATGCTTTTTCGCACAGAAGAACACACCCAGGTGGAATCTATTTACGATCATTATACCTGTTTTATCTATCTGTACGCGACCTGCCCCTGGATAGGACATGTCGAATAGTCCTATTTATCTCCTCTTAATGCATTCATTATAAACATACGCTTAAACGTATTATTCATCAATGGGAGATCACATATAGTGTCAGCTTATCAGTCTTATTTGAGCATTTTTCTCACAAATGTTTATTTGATATTGCATCCGTACACCTTGGTACGTTCAGTTTGCCAGGGGCTTCTTATGGCGCCCCATAATACAGCAAGACAAGTCCGAACACTTTCAACAGTGCGGCACCCTGAACTTATAGCACTATATGCATCAGCTCTGAATAATGTCTTGGGTCTAAAGTTGGGTTAGCCCGGCTCCCTTGTTTTGGTACCTTACGTTCCGTTATATCGGCTAAGGTAGCGTAGGGAGAACTACTGCGATTGTGTCCCGGTTCTTCCGGACGAGCACCTCAGTAGAGAAAGCCAAAAACTGACCAGCATGATGTGGCGAGAGCTGGTCGCTGTTCGAGAGGTCTTAAAATCTTTAAAGATTTTTCCGCTTTAGGCGATAAATCGGCTTCATCCGATCTAGGCGTATATAGCGCCCCAATTCGGCCTTCCGGATTCTAGGGGCTTCACCGAAATTTAAAATTGTAGACTTCTATGGCTAAGTGAAAGTTATAAAGTCAAGACATCCGATTGCCTTGTTACTTGCGGGACACCTCCTTAAGGGACCAAACATTTGGATAAAGAGTGTGCTGGTTTTCCATGAACACCCCATTACTAGTTACGTGAAGCGGAAGCCGACGACTTGCCTACTTTCGAATTTTATAAACAGCCGCACAGAAGGTAATATTTTAAATAACAAAAGCGCTACATAGCGCAAGTAACTTCGTCCTTAAATTACAAACATGACAGAAGTGAATTCGTTCTAAAATTGTGTCCTTGGTACATTCATCGGCCACGAGACGGGCGCCCTTCATTACGCCATCGTAATACTTCTCCGGATAGCGATGCGCCTTGCCCTCCGGTGGCCCGTCCATCACCAGCTTCTCCGCACCCAGCTTGCCCAATGCACCTTCGCGCGGGCAAAGGCCCGGCGGGCACCTTTAATGCAAACGGATCGCTTGATGACTTCAAGCCGCGGATAGGCATTCACCATCCGCTTGATCAGGCCGAAGTAGCTAGTGGGCAGGGGCTCACCAGGCCACATTCAGACTATGAAATCTTTCATAGCCACTTCGGCCGCCCTGTGGAGTTCGACCAACTGCTTCAGTTGGTCACTTAGAGGCATTGGTGTTCGCCCACATCTTTGGGACCGAAACAGCTTCTCCATTGAGCTCCCCTCCTGGGCACGGTAGAACTCCACGACATCTGATATGCTGCATGGTAGATTTGCGAATGCCCCTGGAGAGCTCTGAATTCGGGTAAGTAAAAGAAACACCGCCTCCACATGTTTGCTTTGCATAAAGAATTTCTTACCCGCCGCTATCTTTTTGGCCTCCTGGATTTCCTGTTGTGCCTTCTCGGCTTTGGCCTTGGAGTCTCTCATACTCACGAGGGCCTTCGCAAGCTCGGCCTCTTACATCTTCAGATCATGCTCCACTGACTCGAACTTGTTGCCGAGGTCCCGGAGCTCTTGTTGTACCTCGCCCACTCTAGCACTTTGCTTTCCGCGCTCCTTGCATTCCAAGGCCGCCTTGTCTTCGACCTCGGACAACGTTTTCTTCAGAGATGCCACTTCGGCAGTGGCCCCTGTTACACAGTCACGACGCTTCATTGTTAGACTAACTAATTTTATCTATCCTTAAATACATAAGAGCGGAGAGTCACTCACCTTTGTTCTCTTCGAGCCGCCTCTTCGTGAGGTTGAGCTCTCCCTGCGCCTGCTCCAGGTCCCGCTTTAGTTCGGCAACCTCGGCTATGCGGGAAGCAGCGGCAAGCAGCATAACCTACTTATTCACATGAATACTCATTATTAGACTCCTGTGGATTATAATTGACCCTTCGTTTGGCTTTTCTTTCTGAACACCAAACAGAGTATCAGGGGCTACTACCTATCGGGTGGTAATTTCACACATTTTTATTACTTACCTCAAAGCCTGTCAGGAGGCTAGTACACGCTTCGGTCAGTCCGCTCTTGGCGGACAGAACCTTCTGAATCACCGCACCCATAAGAGTACGGTGCTCATCATCCATGGAAGTGCCGCGAAGCGCTTCCAGCAGACTATCCGACGCCTCTGGCGTGATGGAAGTCATCAGCACGAACGGCTCGCCCTCCCTAGAGAGGGGCCGCCTGCCCGCATCCGGAGCCATTGAAAGCTCCGGCACAGTACCCGGATGAGACTCCGGCTTACTACGGCTCTCATCGGTACGATCCGCGGGGATCTTGAACCCCGCGTGTCCGACATCTGTAATCCCGCCTTGGGGTGTCTCCAGAGTCACCTTCCCCCGCTCTGGGAGCCTTCAGGAGAACACCTCCGTGTCATCCGCAGGTTGAGGAGTAGTGGCCGTCGGGAGCGAGTTCATCTCTGAATCGCTCAGGGATCCATCCGAAGAAGATACCTCAGGATGAACCCTGGCCGGACTGCATATATGTTCGGCGTCATAAAAAGACTGTGAAGTAAAGTCATAACAGAGTGCGGATACTTACGATCGCGCTAGGGGCTTCCCCCTGGGTAGCCACCCCTCTTCGCTATGGGCGGCCGTGGCAGAGTAGTCCGGAAGGGACACCTTTCCCTTCTTGGACGTCCCAGCCTCCCCCTCCGGGGTGGCTTTTCTCTTTTTCTCCTCCCAGACGAGACTCTCCTTTGCATGGAAGACAAGCTTGGCGATCCGGATATTGTGTTTCCTTCCTTGTAACCGACTCCATGTAAACCCTAGCCCTCTCCGGTGTCTATATAAACCGGAGAGGTTGGTCTTTAGAAGGCCGATCACAATTACAATCATACCATCATAGGCTAGCTCTTAGGGTTTAGCCTCCACGATCTCGTGGTAGATCTACTCTTGTACTACTCATATCTTCAATATTAATCAAGCAGGAAGTAGGGTTTTACCCCCATCAAGAGAGCCCGAACGTAGGTAAACATTGTGTCCCTTGCTTCCTGTTACCATCAGCCTAGACGCACAGAGCGGGACCCCCTACCCGAGATCCGCCGGTTTCAAGATTCGCCCTCCGCGCCTCGCGATCAGCCTCAATGGCTCGGGTGACCGCCTGCGAGTGGCCAGGGAAGAAGTCTGCCCAAAACAGAAAGAAGCAAAGAAAGAATCAGGAGTCGGCCTGACTTATAGTCGGCAACTTGAAGAAAGAAAGCAAAGAAACTCACCATCGACAATGTCTTTGATCTCGTGGAAGCCGGAAGTCAGCATCGCCTCCTTGTCAGTCCAGGAGGAGCACTCGCTCTGGAACTCGGCCAGGAGAGCAGTCTCTTTCTTCTCCGCCTCATCCTGAGCCGCCTTAAGTAGCTCCTTCTGCTCCGCCAACTGCGCGGCCAGCAAGTTGCGCTCTGTGGCGAGCTTGCCGCACTCCTCCTCCTTGGCGCGTAGGGCAGTGCTGACTTCGCCCAACCGTTCCTGAAGAGCGGCATTGGCCTCTGAAGAACAAAGAGAAAGGACGTTAAGTCATCAACAAGGAAGGTCGCCGGGAAAATCCGGCCCGACTGCTCAGCAGTCGGCCCAAATCTCGGGGACTACAGCCCGCGGGTGCGCCAGCGCGCCCCCGCGAAAAAGAAGAAGAACTTACTCCGGCTCTCTGACAAGTCGGCAGTCCACTTCCCCAGCTGCTCAACGTTGCAGTTGAAGGCGGTGACGTGGAGGTTATGATACTCCCGTGATAAACAATCGGACAAAGACAAAAATGAGGAACTCGCCAGATTGAGTTCCGGGCCACCTGCCGAAGCGGCGAAACTTCGGGACTACACCCGGTGGGTGCCGCGCACTTCACAAGAAGAACGAAAGGAGAAAGTCAAAAAAAAGAAAGCATACCCGGATAGACGCTCGCGACGCCAGATGCGCCTTGGTGCAGCTCTGGATGGCATCGCCCTTAGCTCGCAGTTTTGCCTGCACGTCCAGGAGCGCCTGGTTCAGCGGACCGTCGCCGCCTGCTCGCACCCACCCAGTAGGCGCGGCGCTTGTCGCCTCAGCATCTGGGATGGCCGAGCTGGCGGCACCGGCTTCCAAGGGGCGTGGCGCCGAAACCGCCTTCTCAAGGCGGCGGCGCGCTGGTGAGTTGACTTGAAGGAGCAGCCTCGCCACTGCCTCGTCTTCAGTCGGTGGCATTGGCGGGCCTTCCGGCTGCTTGCCGTGCATGCTCCCAGACGGTGGTGGAGACGGCAGTGGCGGCGTGGCCGTGCCTGACGTGGAGGCCTCGCCACCGTCCTTCTCCACGACGGAGTGCTCTCCGCCGACTTATCCAGTCTGCCCCGTGAACTCCGGGGGCGGCGGCGCGGAGTTCAGCGAGACGACAAGCAACGCCGATTGGCGGCGCGCGGTCTCCTCTGCCCGCTGTCTTGCTGCGGCGGCGGCTTTGGCTTCCTCCAGTTTCTTCTGGGCAGAGGCCGCCGCTTTCTCGGCCTCCGCCTTCTCCAGACGGTCGGCCTCTTCCTCGTTGCGCTTCTCCCGCGCGTTGCGCTCCGTCGCCTCCCGGAGGTCGGCGGCGGGGTCAATCCGCCGAGTATTGGCGGACGTCTCGGCCAACCCATGACAGAGGGGACAGCGACCCTCTCAAGAGAAAGAGGGGCCCTGAAGCAAAGAAGGAATGAAAAAGACTTGGAAAAGATTCATCAAAGAAAACAAGACGAAGGTAGAAGAGCGCTTACACCGAAACTAGCGGCGGCTTCTTCACTTCCTTACGGAAGCGGTTGGCCTTCGCGGCCGCCTCTTCCCGCTTGGTCGCGGCGGCCGCCACCTTGAACTTCTTCGGCCGACCGCCGAGCGAACTCGGCACAGGCCGGCGCTTCTTCGCGCCGACTTGACCGGACAAGACGGCGGAGGAACTCGCGCCTGGATGTCCGGCTTTCGATTGGCGGCGCGGGGCGACTTCCCCTTCGGCGTCGTCATTTGGCCAGTCGGCGAAGGTCGCCGATGGCCTGAAGCCGCCTTCCGCCCCTCCTCCTCCGCCTTCGGCGTCGGCCTCCATTGCCGCCGCCCCCAAGTCGGGATCATCAACATCGCTCTCCGCCCGATCGGGAGCAAACTCGCGGGGCGGCCCCGTGGCGCCGACTGCAGGCTGGATAAGGGGGTTCTGACTCAAAGAAACCAAGAGGGTCAGAAGTCGGATTCAGCTACAAAGAAAAACAGAAGAGCAAAATGTACGACTTACCACAAGCGGAGGGTTAGCACGCGAGTACGGCTCCTTGCCGAACTGCCAATCTTCCGCGAGCTCGCAGTTCGCGATGTGATTCACCATGTTCGCCACCTTCGGGTGGGGCATTTCCCAGGTGCACATCCGACTCGGGTCTCGGCGGTCGCTCATCTGACAAATCAGATGAGGACGGCCTTGGAGAGGGAGGACTCGGCGCGCCACGAAGGTGGCCAGCAAGTCGACCCCGACCAGGCCTTCCGACTGCGTCAGCACTCGGAGTCGCGACGGCGGCGGCACCTGCGGGAGTTAGCGTCTTGGCCCGATGGGACCAGCTGGGAAGCCTCCAGCCGGCGCGCCGGCCTCGTCGGGCGGCAGGTTGACCCAGTCGCCTTCCGTGGCGACGTTCTTCACATATAAGTACGACCGCTGCCACATCTTCACCGACTTGATTAGCGCAATGGAGGGGAATGGGTTGTCGACGGTCGACCTACGCATCGCGATGAAGGCACCGCACTGAGCCGGCACGCCAGCAACGTGCATGCCGAGCTTGGATTGAAAGAACTCTCCCCACAATTCGATGGTGGGGAAAACGCCAAGGAAACCCTCGCATAGGGTGGCGAAGGCGGCCAGCAGCACCACCGTGTTCGGAGTGAGGTGGTGCGTCTGGAGTCCGTTGAACTCCAAGAAGGAGCGGAGGAAGCCGCTCGCCGGTAGGCCCAGGCCGCGCATGAGGTGCGAGCGGAATATGACCCTCTCGCCCTCCTCTGGCGCCGGCCTTATTTCCCCCGCCGGCGCGGCACGGGCTCGCACCAGGTTCGCGTCGGGGAGCCAGCGTGTCTTGCGGAGGTGCTTGATGATGTCGTCGTCCACCGTAGAGCCGTCCCACACACCGGAGCGCACGGCAGGAGCCGTGGCGGTGGAGGAGGAGCTCATCGTTGCGGGTGCGGCGAGGCTTGGTGCGGCAAGGGCAAGAAGAAGAAGAGCCAGGAGAAAGCAGGGGAGCAGGGAGGAATGAGCGCGCGTGCTTCGCCGTCCCGCTCACCCCACCTACTTATAAGCCCGAAGGCTGAGAAGCCGATGGGGCGGCGTGGGGTTAACTGCGCGCGAGACCCCACGCCCCCCACAATTTACCCCACGAAGTTACTGCATGCAGTAACGACGTGGGGAACCCAACCGTCCGCACAGCCGCAATGGATCCGTTCGTGTGCCAAGGCGCGATAGTGGCGGGCCCCGCCTGACGGCCTGTACCGTCGCGCGCGTGGGTAGGCAGACTGCCCCTGCCACGGGCCCCGCGGCGGACTGTGGCGGCGACAGCGGAAGCGTGTCGACCGCCGCCGGTTCTGCGCGGCTTTCAAACTTCTTTGGAGGCAAGACGGCCCTCAGTGAATCTGACTCCGGCTAGTCGGCTCGGAGCAAGACGGCCCTCAGTGAATCTGACTCCAGCTAGTCGGTTCGGAGCAAGACAGCCCTCAGTAAATCCAACTACAGCTAGTCGGCTTGAAGCAAGACGGCCCACTGTGGATCCGACTCCTGCCAGTTGGCTTGAAGGAAGACAGCCTGCAAGGCCTGAATTCCCCCAATAGAAGAATGAAACTGCTGAGGCCCGTGACGTATCACCCTCGGAGCCTCACCAGCTTCGGGGACTACTGTCGGAGTAATGGGCCACGGGTAGGCCAACCCGGGTCCCAGGACCTTTCAAGACATCGGGGCAGGCTGCGCCCCGCGAATCCAGAGGCGACTCCAAGATGAGCCGAGTCCCCAAAGGCGACTCCCAGTCAAGCCGAGTCCCAGAGGCGACTCCCAGTTAAGCCGAGTCCCACAGGCGACTCCAAGTTAAGCCGAGTCCCAGAGGCAACTCCAAGGAAGCCGACTATGGGGAGTCGGCCCGCGACTCCAACCACCCCGATAATTAAAGGCGGGCATGGCCATAGTGCACCATACCTCGGAGATCTCCGCCCGGTGCGGCACTGTTGCCATGCCAGCCCTGACATCAGCCCTTGGGGCGGGGCCCTGTACCCACGACGGCCTGTCTGTATGGCCCGGAGTCGGCGGGGCCTACCAGTCAGCAGGAGTACTGAAGACGGCGAGAGCGCCACGAGTCGGAGCCGTTGGGAGTCGGGCCCCAGGAGTCGGCCGGCCCCTCCCACGGGCCCCACACGCCATTAACCAGACGCGACGGGGAAATGGCAACAGTGATCGCCCGTCGGGCGGCGGCACTGTTGCCATGACCCCATGACCAAGCCCGTGTCATTAGAAGCACGGCTCTGATGTCTGCAGCCGGCAAGACCCGCCAGGGCGGACGGTGGCCGACCCTCGTGCCAGCGGTCAGCGGGACCCACCGGTTGGCGGGCCCAAGTCAGCGGAGAAGACGGCGCTGAGAGATGCGGCCGGGACCCGCACCCAGCCGGTTTTACCACTTGTAACCACAGGGGTAGGTCTATATAAACCCCCAGGGCACCCATGCAAAGGGTTTGAATCCATTAGCACTAGACAGACCACACAGGGAGGAGAGAGCTAGCCTTGCCTTCTCCTACCTCCAGAAACAGCTCTAGGAGCAACCTTGTATTCACTTTGCCTTAGTGACCATGCGGAGACCCCGCAGAGCAGCAGTAGGGGTGTTCTCTCCTTGGAGAGCCCTGAAGCAGGGTAAGATCCGCCGGCGTGCATGTCTTCGCCCCATCCCGTTTCCAGGCACCGGCGACGTTCTACTCGCCCCCACCATGATAAGCCATCCTTTGGCATATGTCGCACCCAACCCCCGACACCTACTGAAATATCTTTGCAAATGGCTGATAAATCAACTGCTATACCTATCGGTATTTGTGAGGATGTGCCTGTTGTAGTTGCGAACGTTACTATTTTAACGGACTTTGTTATTCTTGATATTCCTGAGGATGATAGTGAAAGTGCAGCTAATCCCCGGGTGGTTTTGGTAATTAATAACAACATATATATCATTGAACTGATTATTTCTTGAGAATATTTCAGAAAGTTCAGTGATATGGGTATGGCAATGACTGATGATGTGGACCCCTCAAAATGCTAAGGAAAACATTGGCAAAAGCTCAAGACTCTATTTTTGGTTTAGTGATCCAAGATCACATTGAGTCCATAGGAAAGCCAATACTATTAAAAGGGGATGAGGTTATGATGATGATCTGGTTGCTCAAAGTGCTTAGTGATTTATCTCTCAAACTATCAGCAATCTTTCATTCCAACATAAACTCATAAGTAATCTCGGTCCCACCGATTCCATAAACTCAGTCACACCGAGATGAACCACCTCACCCATATAGCCAAACCCTAGTAATTTCGGATTTTCCGATTCCAAACTCGGTCTTACCAAAATTGGTGTTGCCAACCTTCTGTAACCTTCTGTACTCAAATCGGTGTCACCGAGATGAGAAAGTCGGTCCCACCGAGATTGGCAAACCCTAGACTTTGGAAGAATCGGACTAACCGAGATTGTATTTTCGGTCCCACCGAAAATCCCAACGTTCACAAGATTTGAACTTTCGGTCTCACCGAGTTGTCAACTTCGGTCTGACCGAGATTGGTCAAATGTGTGTAACAGTTGGATTTTGTGTGGAGGCTATAAATACCCCTCCACCTCCTCTTCATTCGTGGAGAGAGCCATCAGAAAGAACTACCACTCCTACCTTACATTTCTGAGAAGAAAACTACCTACCCTTGTGTTGAGATCAAGTTGCTCCACTCCCACCATATGAAACTTGATTTCTAGTCTTCCCAAGTTGCTTTCCACTCAATCCCTTCTTCCACCACAGCCAAATCAGTGAGGAGAGTTGAGTGTTGGGGAGATTATCATTTGAAGCACAAGAGCAAGGAGTTCAACATCACCAACACCATCTATTACCTTTTGGAGGGTGATGCCTCCTAGATTGGTTAGGTGTCGATTGGGAGCCTCCGTCAACATGTGGAGTTGAACCAAGAAGTTTGTAAGGGCAAGGAGATCGCCTACTTCGTGAAGATCTACCCCGAGTAAGGCTAGTCCTCCGTGGACGTAGGCCATGATGGCATAGACAAGGTTGCTTCTTCGTGGACCCTTCGTGGGTGGAGCCCTCCGTGGACTCTCGCAGCCGTTACCCTCCGTGGGTTGAAGTCTCCATCAACGTGGATTGACGATAGCACCACCTATCGGAACCACGAGAAAAATCTCCGTGTCTCCAAATTGCGTTTGCTCTTCTCCACCTCTATTTACTACATGTGCAATTTACTTTCCGCTGCCACTACTCTAGAATTGCATGTGTAGGGTGATACTTGACTTGGTCATCATTGTGAACTTGCTAAAAACTTGTCCTAATCAAAAGGCTAAACTTTTAAATTGTCAAGTAGTCTAATCACCCCCCCTCTAGACATACTTCCGATCCTACAAGTGGTATCAGAGCTTTGGTCTCCATTGGATTGGTTTCCATTGCATTGGACTCCATAAGCTTGGTTTCACAACCTAGGAGAGTATGGCGTCTAGTGAGGGTAATTTCCGTAGAGGTCCTTACTTTGATGGTTCAAATTTTGCTAGTTTGAAGCACAAAATGAAAATGCATATTCTTGGACATAACCCTGCCGCATGGGGCATTATTTGTGTTGGCTTGCAAGGTGAGTTCTTGAGGAAGGAAAAGTTCGGATCGCGAAGCTCTGCGGATGAGTTGCGGATGTTACAGAACAATGCTCAAGCTTGTGACATTCTCTTCAATGCTTTGTGTCCCGAGGAGTTCAACAAGATCAGCCGTCTTGAGAATGCAAAAGAGATTTGGGATACTTTGGTCGAAATGCACGAAGGTACCGAGTCCGTGAAGGAATCAAAGCTAGATGTTCTTCAAGGTCGACTTGACAAGTTCAAGATGAAGGAAGGTGAAGGAGTCGCTGAAATGTACTCTAGGCTTGCTCTCATCACAAATGAGATGGCAGGCTTAGGAAGCGAAGAAATGACCGACCGATTCATCATCAAGAAGATTCTCAGAGCTTTGGATGGAAAGTATGACACCGTGTGCACTTTGATCCAAATGATGCCAAACTACAAGGATCTCAAGCCTACCAAGTCATTGGAAGGATTGTTGCTCATGAGATGACACTTAAAGACAAGGAAGAGCTTCACAACAAGTCAAGTGGTGCTTACAAAGCTGCAGTTGAAGCTCCCACAACCTCAAGTGACAAGCTAGTTTCCAATGAAGAGATAAGCCTAATGGTGAAGAACTTCAACAAATTCTACAAGAGTAGAAGCAAGGAAAGAAGCTCAAAGTCTAGATCATATGATGAAAAGAGATCTTCTAGTCGTGATCGAAGCTGCTACAATTGTGGAAGACCGGACACTACTCAAATGAGTGTTCGACTCCCCACAGAGAAGAGAAGAATCTCCAAGAAGAAGAAGCTCAAGAGAAGAGTCGCCTCGAAAAGAGAGAAGGAGTAGAGATGATCGTTATGAGCGAAGATCCTCTTGGAGAAGCAAGGATTAGGAAAGGAAAGACAAGTCATCAAGGAGCTACACAAGAAGAAAACATCAAGCTCATGTTGGTGAATGGGTTTCGGCTCCGACTCAGACAATCACTCCAAATAAGCTATCACTCCAACTCCGAATACAGTCAAGATGAAGGTGTTGCCGGTCTTGCTCTCGTATCCTCCAACTTCAACTCCTATGACATATTTGATTCACCAAATGAGGGAATTGGAAGATGCTTCATGGCAAAAGGCCCCAAGGTATCACACCCTGAATTCATTGACTTTGATAGTGATGAAGATGACTTGCTTGGTGAAGATGAGCTTTTACATGACAAATCTAGTGAGCTTAGTAATGATGAACATGCTAATAGTCTTTATAGTCGAGAAGAGTCGAATGACAATGCTATGAAGGAGATTGAGCGTCTAACTAAAGAACTAAACACTCTTAAGTTAGCTCATGAAACAACTCAAGAAGATCATAGAGAGCTCCTAAGATCTCATGAGAAGCTACGCTTCGAGAAGCTCAATCTAGAGCAAGAACATGAGTTCCTAAAAGCTATCAATGACGATCTTCGAAAGAAGAGTTCTTCATATCTTGCCAAACGACTTCTCTTGTCTAATTTCTTGCCACCAATTAAAACTAAGCATGACAAGCATAAGAAAAATTCTTCATCTAGAAGCAACATAATTGGTTCTAGTAGTTCTCATGATTCCACTAACAATGTTTCAAGCCAAGTTTCACTTGAGCAAGAAAATAGTCTATTGAAAGGGATTATAGAGAAAGGTGTCTACAAGAGCCTTGCCGGAAGCAAGAACTTTGAGGAAATTGTTCGCAAACAAGGAAGACACCGGAAGAATCAAGGAATTGGTTTTGAGCGAAGGTTCAACGCCGAGGGTGTTGAATGGGAAGAAGGTCAATATCCCACTCCAAAGTTTGTTTCTCAAAAGGAGAAGTATGATCCTACTTCTTCCAATGTGGAACAAGCTCAAGATGACCTTCCACCACAAGACCACAAGCTAAAAGGCAAGGACAAGCTTCAAGAGGAGATTGATGCATTCATTGAAGCACCCAAGGCCATGGTCAAGTGGGTTCCCAAGGCAACTTCAAGTTCTACTTCGACAAGCTCAACTACTACCCCAAGGATTCCCATCAAGATGATGTGGATCCCGAAGAAGAAGAACTAGAGAGTTCTTGAGGGTGACTCCGCCAATATACTTCACTCACATTCATTTTGGCAAGAACTTGTGCAATCAACTTCCACATCTTGCACTAGTTCATGGAGTCACAAACCCTCATGTTGGTAAGTCAAGGGACAAGGTAATCATTGCTTTCATGGACATCATCTAATGTGTACTTCAGTCTATGTCCATGGATATCCTTGTTTGTTCCTTGTGGGACTAACCCATGTAGGTATTGAAAGTGCCCGAATCCAAAGGATTGCTCCCAACTCTTGATGATCTTCATCAACATTGAGCATCCACATCTTCAACATCTACATGAAGTCTTCAACGACAACCCAAGGTTAGTTTGACCCTTTAAAAGGGGTCCTCACATCAAGGGGGAGCTTGGCTCTAAAGAATTGAGCTAAAGCATCTTCAAATGATGTGAACACATTAATGCTTTATGTAAAAGTGGTAACCCCACTTGTGCTTAAACGATGAGTATGACCTATTATCAAATGTTCTCATTTGACTCCTAAGTCAACATACTCATATATAGATGACCTAGTCATCGCCAAATTGTGTACTAGTTGCTAGTGTTTTGTTTGTGCATGTTTGACACATGTTTCATTTGCTATCTTATTGTGTGAGCATGTTGGATGCATGATTTTATCCATTCGAGGACATCCATTTGTTGCTTTGGTCTTTTGGATTTCATCTCTTTTTGACCAAATGGATGGACAAGAATGCCTAAGTTCCTCCCCTAGCTATCTATGCTTTCTTGTCTCAAACTCCATTCATGCTTATATCACAAACTTTGAACAAGACTTTTTGGACGCACCGAGTGAGGAGCACTTTCGAGCCACCGATCCGTCAAAAGCTTAACTTCCAAAACCTTCTAGTACTTTCGGTCAAACCAATATACTCAAATCGGACGGACCGAAATCACTTGGATTGATCTAGGTTTTCACCTCGGTGAAACCGAGTTACAAATCTCGGCGTGACCGATATGTGTAATCGCTTGCGAGTTAACCATCTCGGTGCCACCGAAGTTTTCAACTCGGTCCCACCGACAGCGAAGGGTATATATACCCGAGGGCAGCGCGTTGATTATTCCTTCAAAACGTCTCGCCCCAAACCCTTATTTGCCGTCGCCGTGGTCTTGGATCGTCTCCGCCGTCGCTTTCATGCGCCCTCGCCGCGGGTCTCCATCGCCGTCAACGGTCAATCTCATCACGCCGTTGCCAGTGGTGAAACTCCACCAAGTTGGGTGAGTTTCATCCTCTCGTCTTCAACCTCGATTCAATGCACGATAGGTTTTGCCTAGCTTCTTGCCAAGTTTGAAATCTTCCTATCCAGCAGATTAGATCTTAGAACAAAATTCGAGTGAAAATTTTAGGGTTAGGTTTCCGCGAACACATCTCGGTGTGACCGATTCTACATTCTTGGATGACCGATTTGGCCTCTGCCATTGCATTTGCACCTTCGGTCCAACCGAGTTGTGCAAATCGGTAAGACCGAAATGAGGACTCAGTGAAACCCTAGTGCTCTCGGCTAGACCGAAACCCATTTCGGTCCAACCGAAAGTGGTGTGATTGGTTCTGTTTAGGCACATCGGATTCACCGAATTTTTAGACTCGGTCAGACCGAAATGCATTCTGTGAAAACCTAAAACTGAAGTTTGAACTCATTCTTTTTGCAAAATCCTCTGCAGTTTGTGATAACTCTTCTATTCTGCCTATACCTACTCTATTCACAGGTTGTCAGTCATGTCTGATGCAAGTGACAGCCAGAACAGTCTCCGAATCACCGCTTGAGATTCTAGAGGCGGTCACAAGTCCCAAGCAAGCAGTTTTTCGATGATGGTGAGAGAAGCACCCCAAGTGGTTTGCTCGCTGCTGCCACTGGGGCCGGGAAGAAGAGGAATTCGATGAGGAAGACTCGACTTTGTTGTCGATGAGGAGATTACTTCCAAGCCTAAGAGGAAAGTGGTTGCCAAAGGCTATCAAGGGCAACAAACAAAGAAAGGCACCAGCAAAGAGAAGAAATCCACAGTTGCAAAGAAGCTGAGCATGGAAGAAGAAACCTCCAGCAAGGTAAAGAAAACTTCCAAGAGGAAGAGGCCAGTTCATGATGAAGCTGATGATGACTCTGATGAGGAAGCACCCCAGCCTCCTCAGAAGCCTAAGTTGATGGGAGATGCCATCAGGGCAGGAGCACCCACTAAATCTAAGCCATCAGCTCTAGCAAAGGCAGCCCAAGCCAAACCTGCTGCCAAGCCAAAGAAAACAGTAAGAAATATTCCTGCTTCAGAGAAGAAGAAGGACAATGTGCCACCGCTGAATCGATGAAGAGGCACATGTGTTGCTCAAACTTAGATGTAAACCGCCACCCATAATGATGCTCATCCTCGAGCTGAAAATATGAAGGAAAGGAAGGACAAAGGTCTCGGGCTATGGAGGCAAGTTGATCCATATGCCACCAGAGAAGGACAGCTGTTGACTCAAGGTTCCACACCGAGAGCAACAAGATTTCTATGAGACAGTGCTCATGGACAAGAAACCAATTGTTGCGACACGGATACGTTGGCTGGGATTACATCGACAGTGAAGAGCACAGAGACTACTTCCCACATGTGCATGAGAGCTTCACTGCATGTGGAGTTGCTGAGTTTGTTGGTCAGAAATTGACAGCATGGAATGATGAGATGATCATGCAGTTCTATGCCACAGCACATTTCTATCCAGATGGCAGAATTGTATGGATGACAGAAGGCCAGAGATTCTCTTCAACAGTTGAAGAATGGAGAGCGTTGCTGAGTGCTCCAGTATCAAGAGATGATGATGTAGATGTCTATGGCATTCCAAAGAAGAATCACGAGTCTATGAAGAACATGTACAATGAGGTACCAGACAAGGATGTTGAGATATGGAAGCTTGGATCAGTTTATCATCTTCAGGCAGGTCTCCCAACCACTAACACCATTCTGAGGCATACTTTGATGCCCAAGTCAGGAGACCACCGCATGATAAGAGGCTATTCTATCAACATGCTGCATATTCTAGATCAGAAGACACCTTTTAAGGTGATGGACCTGATAGTTGAGACTATCAAGAGGACAGCAGCAGACCAGAAGAGGTCATGTGGGTTTGCTCCGCACATTCAGATGCTCATCAATGCCAAGTTTGGCACGGACACCTACCTGTTGGATAGACCCCACTTGCCACTGCAGCCTGAACATGAAGATAATGAAGTTGTGATGACTGAGGTGAAGGAAATATGCCCTAGAGGCAATAATAAAGTTATTATTTATTTCCCTATTTCATGATAAATGTTTATCATTCATGCTAGAATTGTATTAACCGGAAACATGATACATGTGTGAATGCATAGACAAACAATATGTCACTAGTATGCCTCTACTAGACTAGCTTGTTAATCAAAGATGGTTATGTTTCCTAACCATGAACAAAGAGTTGTTATTTGATTAACAAGGTCACATCATTAGTAGAATGATCTGATTGACATGACCCATTCCATTAGCTTAGCACACGATCGTTTAGTATGTTGCTACCGCTTTTATCCATGACATATACATGTTCCTGTAACTATGAGATTATGCAACTCCCGTTTACCGGAGGAACACTTTGGGTGCTACCAAACGTCACAACGTATCTGGGTGATTATAAAGGAGTACTACAGGTGTCTCCAAAGGCAGATGTTGGGTTGGCGTATTTCGAGATTAGGTTTTGTCACTCCGATTGTCGAAGAGGTATCTCTGGGCCCTCTCGGTAATGCACATCACTTAAGCCTTGCAAGCATTGCAACTAATGAGTTAGTTGTGAGATGATGTATTACGGAACGAGTAAAGAGACTTGCCGATAACGAGATTGAACTGGGTATTGGATACCGACGATCAAATCTCGGGCAAGTAACATACCGATGACAAAGGGAACAACGTATGTTGTTATGCGGTCTGACCGACAAAGATCTTCGTAGAATATGTAGGAACCAATATGGGCATCCAGGTCCCGCTGTTGGTTATTGACCGGAGACGTGTCTCGGTCATGTCTACATTGTTCTCGAACCGTAGGGTCCGCACGCTTAAGGTTTCGATGATGGTTTTATTATGAGTTTATGAGTTTTGATGTACCGAAGGAGTTCGAGTCCCGGATGAGATCAGGGACATGACGAGGAGTCTCGAAATGGTCGAGACGTAAAGATCGATATATTGGACGACTATATTCGGAGTTCGGAAAGGTTCCGAGTGATCCGGTATTTTTCGAGTACCGGAGAGTTACGGAATTCGTATTGGGCCTCATTGGGCCATACGGGAAAAGGAGAGAGAAGGGCCAAAAGGTGGCGCGCCCCCCTTGCTCTAGTCCGAATTGGACTAGGGAAGGGGGGCGCCCCCTTCCTTCCTTCTCCTTCTCTCTTCCCTTTCCTTCTCTCCTACTCCCCCTACATGGAAGGATTCCTAGTTGGACTAGGAAAAAGGGAATCCTACTCCCGGTGGGAGTAGGACTCCCCTTGGCGCGCCCAAACCTAGGCCGGCCTCCTCCCTCCCTTGCTCCTTTATATACGGGGGCAGGGGGCACCCCATAGACACACAAGTTAGATCTACGGATCGTTCCTTAGCCGTGTGCGGTGCCCCCCTCCACCATATTCCACCTCGGTCATACCGTCGCGAAGCTTAGGCGAAGCCCTGCGCCGGTGAAACATCAAGATCGTCACCACGCCGTCGTCTTGACGAACTCTCCCTCGACACTCGGCTGGATCGAGTACGAGGGACGTCCATCGAGCTGTACGTGTGTCAAGAACTCGGGGCGCCGAATAACGGCGTCGGGATCGGTCGGATCGCGAGGAGAACGTCGACTACTTCCTCTACGTTGTGATCGCTTCGCCGGGTCTACGAGGCGTACGAGACAACACTCTCCCCTCGTTGCTATACATCACCATGATCTTGCGTGTGCGTAGGAAATTTTTTGAAATTACTACGTTCCCCAACAGTGGCATCCGAGCCTAGGTTTTATGGTTTGATGTTTTGCACGAGTAGAACACAAGTGAGTTGTGGGCGATACAAGTCATACTACCTACCAGCATGTCATACTTTGGTTCAGCGGTATTGTGAGATGAAGCGGCCCGGACCGACATTACGCGTACGCTTACGCGAGACTGGTTTCACCGCTACGAGCACTCGTTGCTTAAAGGTGACTGGCGGGTGTCTGTCTCTCTCACTTTAGTTGAACCGAGTGTGGCTACGCCCGGTCCTTGAGAAGGTTAAAACGGAGTCTATTTGACGAAGTATCGTTGTGGTTTTGATGCGTAGGTGAGATTGGTTCTTGCTTAAGCCCGTAGCAGCCACGTAAAATTTGCAACAACAAAGTAGAGGACGTCTAACTTGTTTTTGCAGGGCATGTTGTGATGTGATATGGTCAAGACGTGATGCTATATTTTATTGTATGAGATGATCATGTTTTGTAACCGGTTATCGGCAATGGCGGGAGCCATATGGTTGTCGCTTTATTGTATGAAATGCAATCGCTTCGTAATGCTTTACTTTATCACTAAGCGGTAGCGATAGTCGTAGAAGCATAAGATTGGCGAGACGACAACGATGCTACGATGGAGATCAAGGTGTCGCGCCGGTGACGATGGTGATCATGGTGGTGCTGCAGAGATGGAGATCATGAAGCACAAGATGATGATGACCATATCATATCACTTATATTGATTTGCATGTGATGTTTATCTTTTATGCATCCTATCTTGCTTTGATTGACGGTAGCATTATAAGATGATCTCTCACTAAATTATCAAGAAGTGTTCTCCCTGAGTATGCACCGTTGCCAAAGTTCGTCGTGCCCAGACACCACGTGATGATCGGGTGTGATAAGCTCTACGTCCATCTACAACGGGTGCAAGCCAGTTTTGCACACGCAGAATACTCGGGTTATACTTGACGAGCCTAGCATATGCAGATATGGCCTCGGAACACGGAGACCGAAAGGTCGGCGTGAATCATATAGTAGATATGATCAACATAAGATGTTCACCATTGAAAACTACTCCATCTCACGTGATGATCGGTTATGGTTTAGTTGATTTGGGTCACGTGATCACTTAGATGACTAGAGAGATGTCTATCTAAGTGGGAGTTCTTAAGTAATATGATTAATTGAACTTAAATTTATCATGAACTTAGTCCTGGTAGTATTTTGCAAATTATGTTGTAAGATCAATAGCTTGCGTTGTTGCTTTCATATGTTTATTTTGATATGTTCCTAGAAAATTGTGTTGAAAAATGTTAGTAGCAATGATGCGGATTTGATCCGTGATCTAAGGTTTATCCTCATTGCTGCATGTAAGAATTATGTCCTTAATGCACCGCTAGGTGACAGACCTATTGCAGGAGCATATGCAGACGTTATGAGCGTTTGGCTAGCTCAATATGATGACTACTTGATAGTTTTGTGCACCATGCTTTATGGCTTAGAATCGGGACTTCAAAGATGTTTTGAACATCATGGACCATATGAGATGTTCCAGAATTGAAGTTAATATTTCAAGCAAATACCGAGTTGAGAGATATGAAGTCTCCAACAAGTTCTATAGCTAAAAGATGGAGGAGAATCGCTCAACTAGTGAGCATGTGCTCAGATTGTCCAGGTACTTCAATCGCTTGAATCAAGTGGGAGTTAATCTTCCAGATAAGATAGTGATTGACAGAATTCTCTATTCACCATCACCAAGTTAGTAGAACTTCGTGATGAACTATAGTATGCAAGGGATGACGAAAATGATTCCGGGCTCTTCGTGATGTTGAAATCGACGAAGGTAGAAATCAAGAAAGAGCATCAAGTGTTGATGGTTGACAAGATCACTAGTTTCAAGAAAAGGGCAAAGGAAAGAAAGGGGAACTTCAAGTAGATTGACAAGCAAGTTGTCACTCCCACGAAGAAGCCCAAAGCTGAACCAAAGCCTGAAACTGAGTGCTTACACTGCAAAGGAAATGGTCACTGGAAGCGGAACTGCCCTAAATATTTGGTGGATAAGAAGGATGGCAAAGTGAAAAAGGGTATATTTGATATACATGTGTTTGATGTGTGCTTTACTAGTGTTTATAGCAACCCCTCGGTATTTGGTACTGGTTCAGTTGCTAAGAGTAGTAACTCGAAACGGGAGTTGCAGAATAAACAGAAACTAGTTAAGGGTGAAGTGATGATGTGTGTTGAAAATAGTTTCAAGATTGATATGATCATCATCGCACACTCCCTATACTTTCGGGATTAGTGTTGAACCTAAATAAATGTTACTTGGTGTTTGCGTTGAGCATGAATATGATTTGATCGTGTTTATTGCAAAATGGTTATTCATTTAAGTAAGAGAATAAACTGTTGTTCTGTTTACATGAATAAAACCTTATATGGTTACACGCCCAATGAAAATGGTTCATTGGATCTCGATCGTAGTGATACACATATTCATAATATTGAAACCAAAAGATGCAAAGTTAATAATGATAGTGCAACTTATTTGTGGCAATCGCCGTTTAGGTCATATTGGTGTAAAGTGCATGAAGAAACTCCATCTTGATGGGATTTTGGAATCACTTGATTATGAATCACTTGATGCTTGCGAACCATGCCTCATGGGCAAGATGACTAAGACTCCGTTCTCGGAACGATGGAGCGAGCAACTGACTTATTGGAAATAATACATACCGATGTATGCGATCCAATGAGTGTTAAGGCTCATGGTGGGGTATCGTTATTTTCGACCTTCACAGATGATTTGAGCAGATATGGGTATATCTACTTGATGAAACATAAGTCTGAACTAGTTGAAAGGTTCAAAGAATTTCAGAGTGAAGTGGAAAAATCATCGTGACAAGAAAATAAGATTTCTACGATCGATCGCGGAGACAAATATTTGAGTTCTGAGTTTGGTCTTCAATTAAAACAATGTGGAATAGTTTCACAAATTCATGCCACCGAACACCACATCATAATGGTGTGTCCGAACGTCATAATCGTACTTTATTGGATATAGTACAATCTATGATGTTTCTTACCGATTTACCAATATCGTTTTGGGATCATGCATTAGAGACAGCTACATTCACGTTAAATAGGGCACCATCTAAATCCGTTGAGACGACACTATATGAACTGTGGTTTAGCAAGAAACCAAAGTTGTCATTTCTTAAAGTTTGGGGCTGCGATGCTTATGTGAAAAGTTTCATCTGATAAGCTTAAACCCAAATCGAGAAGTGCGTCTTCATAGAATACCCAAAGGAAATTGTTGGGTACACCTTCTATCACAGATCCGAAGGCAAAACATTCGTTGCTAATAAATGGATCCTTTCTAGAGAAGGAGTTTCTCTCGAAAGAAGTGAGTGGGAGGAAAGTAGAACTTGATGAGGTAATTGTACCTTCTCCCTTATTGGAAAGTAGTTCATCACGAAATCTGTTCTGTGACTACTACACCAATTAGTGAGGAAGCGATGATGATCATGTAACTTCGGATCAAGTTACTACCGAATCTCGTAGGTAAACCAGAGTGAGATCCGCACTGAGTGGTACGGTAATCCTATTCGGAAGTCATGTAACTAGACCATGATGAACCTACGAACTATGAGGAAGCGATGATGAGCCCAGATTCCGCGAAATGGCTTGAGGCCATGAAATCGAGATGAGATCCATGTATGAGAACAAAGTGTGGACTTTGGTGGCGTTGCCCGATGATCGGCAAGCCATAGAAAATAAATGGATCTTCAAGAGGAAGACGGACGCTGATAGTAATATTACTGTCTACAAAGCTCGACTTGTCGCAAAGGGTTTTCGACAAGTTCAAGGTGTTGACTACAATGAGATTTTCTCAAGCTGTAGCGATGCTTAAGTCTGTCCGAATCATGTTAGCAATTGCCACAATTTATGAAATTTGGCAAATGGATGTAAAACTGCATTCTGAATGGGTTTTAGGAGGAAGAGTTGTATATGATGCAACGAGAAGGTTTTATCGATCCAAAGGAGCTAACAAAGTGTGCAAGCTCCAGCGATCCATCTATGGACTAGTGCAAGCATCTCGGAGTTGGAATATACGCTTTGATGAGTTGATCAAAGCATATAGTTTTATCTGAGACTTACGGTGAAGCCTGTATTTACAAAAAAGTGAGTGGGAGCACTACAACATTTCTGATAAGTATATGTGAATGACATATTGTAGATCGGAAATAATGTAGAATTATTCTGCAAAGCATAAAGAAGTGTTTGAAAGGAGTTTTTCAAAGAAAGACCTCGGTAAAGCTACTTACATATTGAGCATCAAGATCTATAGAGATAGATCAAGATGCTTGATAAGTTTTTTCAATGAGTACATACCTTGACAAGATTTTGAAGTAGTTCAAAATGAAACAGTCAAAGAAAGAGTTCTTGCCTGTGTTACAAGGTGTGAAATTGAGTAAGACTCAAAACCCGACCACCGCAGAAGATAGAAATAGAATGAAAGTCATTCACTATGCCTTGGCCATAGTTTCTATAAAGTATGCCATGCTGTGTACTAGATCTATTGTATACCCTGCACTGAGTTTCGCAAGGGAGTACAATAGTGATCTAGGAGTAGATCACTGGACAGCGGTCAAAATTATCCTTAGTGGAATAAGGATATGTTTCTCGATTATGGAAGTGACAAAAGGTTAGTAAGTAAAGGGTTACGTCGATGCAAGTTTTGACACCGATCCGATGACTCTAAGTCTCGATCTAGATACATATTGAAAGTGGGAGCAACTAGCTAGGGTAGCTTCGTGCAGAGCATTGTAGACATAGAAAAATTGCAAAATACATAACGGATCTGAATGTGAAAGACCCGTTGACTAAGACTCTCTCACAAGCAAAACATAATCACACCTTAGTACTCTTTAGGTGTTAATCACATAGCGATGTGAACTAGGTTACTGAATCTAGTAAACCTTTTGGGTGTTGGTCACATGACGATGTGAACTATGGGTGTTAATCACATGATGATGTGAACTATCGATGTTAATCACATGGTGATGTGATCTGGATTATTGACTCTAGTGCAAGTGGGAGACTGAAGGAAATATGCCCTAGAGGCAATAATAAAGTTATTATTTATTTCCCTATTTCATGATAAATGTTTATCATTCATGCTAGAATTGTATTAACCGGAAACATGATACATGTGTGAATGCATAGACAAACAATATGTCACTAGTATGCCTCTACTAGACTAGCTTGTTAATCAAAGATGGTTATGTTTCCTAACCATGAACAAAGAGTTGTTATTTGATTAACAAGGTCACATCATTAGTAGAATGATCTGATTGACATGACCCATTCCATTAGCTTAGCACACGATCGTTTAGTATGTTGCTATTGCTTTTATCCATGACATATACATGTTCCTATAACTATGAGATTATGCAACTCCCGTTTACCGGAGGAACACTTTGGTGCTACCAAACGTCACAACGTAATCGGGTGATTATAACGAGTACTACAGTGTCTCCAAAGGCAGATGTTGGGTTGGCGTATTTCGAGATTAGGTTTTGTCACTCCGATTGTCGGAGAGGTATCTCTGGCCCTCTCGGTAATGCACATCACTTAAGCCTTGCAAGCATTGCAACTAATGAGTTAGTTGTGAGATGATGTATTACGGAACGAGTAAAGAGACTTGCCGTAGCGAGATTGAACTAGGTATTGGATACCGACGATCGAATCTCGGCAAGTAACATACCGATGACAAAGGGAACAACGTATGTTGTTATCTTTGTCGACCGATAAAGATCTTCGTAGAATATGTAGGAACCAATATGGGCATCCAGGTCCCGCTGTTGGTTATTGACCGGAGACGTGTCTCGGTCATGTCTACATTGTTCTCGAACCGTAGGGTCCGCACGCTTAAGGTTTCGATGATAGTTTTATTATGAGTTTATGAGTTTTGATGTACCGAAGGAGTTCGGAGTCCCGGATGAGATCGGGGATATGACGAGGAGTCTCGAAATGGTCGAGACGTAAAGATCGATATATTGGACGACTATATTCGGAGTTCGGAAAGGTTCCGAGTGATCCGGTATTTTTGAGTCTGGGAGAGTTACGGAATTCGTATTGGGCCTCATTGGGCCATACGGGAAAAGGAGAGAAAGGGCCAAAAGGTGGCGCGCCTCCCCTTGCTCTAGTCCGAATTGACTAGGGAAGGGGCGCCCCCTTCCTTCCTTCTCCTTCTCTCTTCCTTTCCTTCTCTCCTACTCCCCTACATGGAAGGATTCCTAGTTGGACTAGGAAAAGGAATCCTACTCCCGTGGGAGTAGGACTCCCCTGGCGCGCCAAACCTAGGCCAGCCTCCTCCCTCCCTTGCTCCTTTATATACGGGGCAGGGGCACCCCATAGACACACAAGTTAGATCTACGGATCGTTCCTTAGCCGTGTCGGTGCCCCCTCCACCATATTCCACCTCGGTCATACCGTCATGCGAAGCTTAGGCGAAGCCTGCGCAGTGAAACATCAAGATCGTCCCACGCCGTCGTCTTGTGGAACTCTCCCTCGACACTCGGCTGGATCGAGTACGAGGGACGTCATCGAGCTGTCGTGTGTCAAGAACTCGGGGCGCCGAATGTAACGTCGGGATCGGTCGGATCGCGAGGAGAACGTACGACTACTTCCTTTACGTTGTGATCGCTTCCGCTTCGGGTCTACGAGGGTACGTAGACAACACTCTCCCCTCTCGTTGCTATACATCACCATGATCTTGCGTGTGCGTAGGAAATTTTTTGAAATTACTACGTTCCCCAACATGAGGATGCTTCCACATCTGTTGAAGGACACGCTAAGTCTGAAGCTGCCAAACAAGCTAAAGCTGAGAAGGAAGCAGCAGCAGCAGCAGCAAAACCCAAGAGCGTTGGAGAACAACTTCTTGAAGCCACTCAGAGGATTGAACTACGCCTGGCCAGCATAGTGCGGTCGCGGAGAGAGTCTTGAGAGGATAGTTGAAGATAAGTTCCATGCTCGGATGTCAAGTCGATCAAGTGCAAGTCACCGTCAACAAGCTTGAGGCGGCACATTGAGGAAGCGAAGAGAGAGAAGGCAGAGCTCATGAAGGAGATGGAAGATGATCTAGTCCAGATGACTATGAGCAGCCTGCTGCAGGCCCACAAAGCCCAGATCAGCTGCTATTCCAAAGGATGACCCAGGGCTACTACATCAAGCACCTCCTACAGCTCCGTCGGTTCAGCTCCAGCTCCAGGTGTCCACTCCTCCAGCTCCACAGACTACAGCGAAGCTTTTGCAGATGCAGCTATCTCCACTCCATCGACGCAGACAGAGCCGCCAAACAGAGTCCCCAAAGTGGCGATTAGCTCTATACCTTCGAACTTTTGGTAACTTGTTGCCAAAGGGGAGAAATTGTATAGATCATAGGACTTCGAGAGAGAGAGTGCTCGTTTTTGCTCTTTCGTTTGCGGTTTTCCTTGAGATGCTTTTGAGTTCTTCGAGACATTTCGTGTGTTTGATACTACGTTTGCTCTACATTGATGAGTGCTTGATCATACTATGCTTAATGTGTGCTTAATGCTTATCATATTCTATTCATATCTTGTATGATCACTTACTCATATCTTGGTGATTGGGTGCATGCTATTCATTCTTATCATTTTGTGCGCTCCACCAAGATGTATGTGACATGGAAGAGTGACCCATGATCCTAATCGATTGTGCATTTGCATTCAAACGCAAATCTTAAATAATGCACAAATTTAGGGGGAGCTCTTGCTTATCACATACTTCTCAAAGCAACGATGTTATTCATTGATTATATCATTTGTCGAAGCTTTGATCTATATGTTGTCATCAATTACCAAAAAGGGGGAGATTGAAAGTGCAACTAATCCCCGGGTGGTTTTGGTAATTAATAACAACATACATATCATTGAACTGATTATTTCTTGAGAATATTTCAGAAAGTTCAGTGATATGGGTATGGCAATGACTGATGATGTGGACCCCTCAAAATGCTAAGGAAAACATTGGCAAAAGCTCAAGACTCTATTTTTGGTTTAGTGATCCAAGATCACATTGAGTCCATAGGAAAGCCAATACTATTAAAAGGGGATGAGGTTATGATGATGATCTGGTTGCTCAAAGTGCTTAGTGATTTATCTCTCAAACTATCAGCAATATTTCATTCCAACATAAACTCATAAGTAATCTCGGTCCCACCGATTCCATAAACTCAGTCTCACCGAGATGAACCACGCGACCATATAGCCAAACCCTAGTAATTTCGGATTTTCCGATTCCAAACTCGGTCTTACGAAATTGGTGTTGCTAACCTTCACGAACCTTCAGACTCAAATCGGTGTCACCGAGATGAGAAAGTCGGTCCCACCGAGATTGGCAAACCCTAGACTTTGGAAGAATCGGACTAACCGAGATTGTATTTTCGGTCCCACTGAAAATCCCAACGTTCACAAGATTTGAACTTTCGGTCTCACCGAGTTGTCAACTTCGGTCCGACCGAGATTGGTCAAATGTGTGTAACAGTTGGATTTTGTGTGGAGGCTATAAATACCCTCCACCTCCTCTTCATTCGTGGAGAGAGCCATCGAAAGAACTACCACTCCTACCTTACATTTACGAGAAGAAAACTACCTACCCTTGTGTTGAGATCAAGTTGCTCCACTCCCACCATATGAAACTTGATTTCTAGTCTTCCCAAGTTGCTTTCCACTCAATCCCTTCTTCCACCACAGCCAAATCGGTGAGGAGAGTTGAGTGTTGGGGAGATTATCATTTGAAGCACAAGAGCAAGGAGTTCATCATCACCAACACCATCTATTACCTTTTGGAGGTGGTGCCTCCTAGATTGGTTAGGTGTCGCTTGGGAGCCTCCGTCAAGATGTGGAGTTGAACCAAGAAGTTTGTAAGGGCAAGGAGATCGCCTACTTCGTGAAGATCTACCCCGAGTAAGGCTAGTCCTCCGTGGACGTAGGCCATGATGGCATAGACAAGGTTGCTTCTTCGTGGACCCTTCGTGGGTGGAGCCCTCCGTGGACTCTCGCAGCCGTTACCCTCCGTGGGTTGAAGTCTCCATCAACGTGGATTGACGATAGCACCACCTATCGAAACCACGAGAAAAATCTCCGTGTCTCCAAACTGCGTTTGCTCTTCTCCACCTCTATTTACTACATGTGCAATTTACTTTCCGCTGCCACTACTCTAGAATTGCATGTGTAGGGTGATACTTGACTTGGTCATCATTGTGAACTTGCTAAAAACTTGTCCTAATCAAAAGGCTAAACTTTTAAATTGTCAAGTAGTCTAATCACCCCCCCTCTAGACATACTTCCGATCCTACAGATAGTATGTCTATTATTGTTGGAAGACCTTTCCTTAATACTGCAGGGGCCGTTAGTGATTGCACCAAAGGCAATGTCAATTTTCATGTTAATGGCAATGAGCACACGGTGCATTTTCCGAGGAAACAACCTCAAGTTTATAGTATCAACTCTATTAGAAAAATTCTATTGATTATATTTGGAGGTTTTGAATTTCCTCTCCCTACTGTCAAGAAAAAGTATGATATTCTTATTGTTGGGGATTTTCATATCCCCGTTGAGGTAACTTAGTGTCATTCGAAATTTCTCCGGTTCCGAGATTATTCGGAATGAGTTTGTTAACAAGACTTGATCAACCTTGTTAGTGGGTTCATTTTGATGATCACGAGATGGATGAAACTAGAAGAACAACCTTCTGTACCCTCTTTATATTTTTTGTTACTTAGTAGAAATAAAGTAAAATAATATTTTTTTGTCTGTTTGCTAACTTATCCGTGCAATATAAAAATATCCCGAAAATAAAAGTCCTCAGAATGCCATGCCAATTTAATATGATTTTTTCGGGAATATTTGAGAATTTACTGTGCAAAAATTACCACGGGGGGAGCTGCCACCTGGCCACAAGGGTGGAGGGCGCGCCCTACCCCCCTGGGCGCGCCCCCTGCCTCGTGGGCCCACGGTGGCCCTCCTCCACTTTTTCCTGCACCCATCTTCTTCCGCTGCCTCACACAAACATGAAAAACAAACTCAAGCACGAGTTCCAGCCCCCGTTGCTGTGATTTTCGATCTCCTTGCTCAAAGCACCTTTCGCAAAACTGCTTGGGGAGATTGTTCCTTGGTATGTGACTCTTCCATTGGTCCAATTAGTTTTTGTTCTAGTGCTTTATTCTTTGCAAATTTGTGATGCATAGGTGACCTTGTTCTTGAGCTTGCATATCAAATTTATATGGTTCCAAGTAGTTCCAATGCTTTATATAGGCCCTAGGCACTTGTGGGAGTTGTTGCTATCAATTTTATTGAAGTTGGTTCACTTTTATTTGAGGTCACTAAAAATTTCAGATTGTTTCAGAAATAATGAAGAGACTTTTGAGGGGCTCGTCGAGCCGAAGCTCTAAGGAAAAACAAAAGGAAGAAGAGGAGAAGCCCAAATTTAATTTGACTCGCACCGCGGAGGTCCGGCCTTGTGAATGGCCTTCCGATGACTTCTTGAGGAGAGTTGGGATTCATGAAGATTTCTATTTATTGATTGAGAACGCTGGCCTCACCGACTTCCTCCACGACCAACGTCATCAGTATCTCTTACTCACAAATACTTTTGTGCAAAATTTCTACTTTTTCCCTAAGAAATCACCTCCAACAGTAGAGTTTCATTTATATGACGTTGTTAAAGAGATGACATTAGCTGAATTCTGCGAGGTTTGCAGAATACCCTTGAGGGCACCTTAGATGAACCCCACGGTAACGAAGTAGAAGCTTTTATTAACACTATCACGGTGGGAGAAACCAGGAAGGTTTCTGACGCAAGGATCACTAGCATACATTATCCTGTTTTATGCTACTTTGCCTTATTTGCTAGTCGTTGCTTGATTGGACGCGGGAACTGTGGGAACCTTAGTATTCCTGACATTATTATTTTGCTCCATGGTTTATACCGCAATAACTCTGTTAGTATGGGTGGAATTGTTGCTAGACGGTTAAGTCTGAACCGTACTAAGGGCCCCATCTTTGGAGGCATTTATGCTTCACGCCTAGCTGAACATTTTGAAATACCTATTAGGCACACGGAGAAAGAAGAAACAGTGCTGCCCCGTGCTTATTTAGATTACAAAAGTATGATAGCGCATGATTGTCTTGTTAAGAGTGGTGATGGGGAGCTCAAATATAAATTATACTTTGATAAACATCACCCTGAGACTATTTCTTTGTCTGCTCCTTCTTTGTTTAACTTGTTTGCAGAACCTCACATTCTTCCGTGGTCGGCTGTTCAAGCCTATCGGAACCCTACACCAGCCCCGGAGCCGGAGCCATAAGATGAGCCTCCACGACTATCTGTTTATTCTTGGGATCCAGAGGAGGCTGCCAGCCAGTGGCAGTCAGAGTCTTCTTCATCTCACTTCGACCCCAGCTACACCTACGGGTATCCGCCAGGCCATCCCTGGCAATATACCAACTTAGGCCAAAAGCCTAAGCTTGGGGAGTACGTATTTCCCACCGACATTACATTCATGTTCACACACACTCATTGCTAGATGTCGGTGCTCATACTCTTTCAATGTATTACCCATGTTAGTTGAAATTTCTTTTTCCTGCTTTCTTCTTGTGTGTTTAATAAACTTTAAGAAAAACCAAAAAATTAGTTAGTTTACTTTTCATGCTTGTAGTAGAATTAAAAAGAAACCCCAAAATATTTCCCGTTCTTCTTTTTACTTGTTGGGAGCTTTCCCGTGTAAATAGTTTTTATTTCTTTTCCTTTCTTTGGGGGTCGAGAAGACCATATTGAAAATGCTTAGTGGTTCTTATATGCATGATTGATTATTTAAACCAAGAGCCCATATTACTTGTCTTCTCTCTTGAGTTGAATGCTTGCAGATTCCAGCTTTGTCCAATGCATGTGCACTCTTATTATTATACACACCGTCCGGTCGTGCAAGTGAAAGGCAATAATGATGATATATGATGGACTTATTGGGAAAAGAAAAGATGGTATGAACTCGACCTTTCTTGTTTTTGTAAATATGATGATTCATCGTTCCTGATTCAGCTATTATGAAGTAAACATATTTGCAATGACATTTCGAGATTATAGTTGCTTGTGCCATGCTTGATTAGCTATGAGTTATAATGGTTTACCTTGCGTGCCAACATGCTATTAGAATGATTATGATGTGGTATGATGGGATGGTATCCTCCTTTAAATGCATTGAGTGACTCGACTTGGCACATGTTCACGCATGTAGTTGAATCCAATCAACATAGCCTTCACGATATTTATGTTCATGGTGGATTATATCCTACTCATGCTTGTACTCGGTGTAAATTAATTTTAACGCATGTTTACGACTATTGTCGCTCTCTCAGTTGGTCTCTTCCCAGTCTCTTGCTAGCCTTCACCTGTACTAAGCGGGAATACTGCTTGTCCATCCAAACTCCTTCAACCCCAAAGTTATTCCATATGAGTCCACTATACCTACCTATATGCGGTATTTACCTGCCGTTCCAAGTAAATTTGTATGTGCCAAACTCTAAACCTTCAAATAAACATTCTGTTTTGCATGCTCGAATAGCTCATATGTCAACTAGAGCTGCCCTTATCTTCCGTGTTAGGCGGGTTATTCTCAAGAGGAGTGGACTCCGCTCCTCATTCACGAAAAAATGGCGGGATGCCCAGTCCCATGCTTTATGCAAACTAAATCAAAATAACTGCAAACAAAACTCCCCTTGGGACCAGTTGAATGTTGGGGGCACTCGTTGTTTCGAGCAAGCCATGGATTGATGCTTGTGGAGGAAGGGGAGTATAAACTTTACCATTCTGTTTGGGAACCGCCTATAATCTGTTTAGCATGGAAGATATCATTGTCTTTTAGTTGTTATGTTGACAATGAAAGTATGCCGCTCAAAATACAATTTATCTCTATTTCAAAATCTAGCTCTGGCACCTCTAAAGATCCCTGCTTCCCTCTGCGAAGGGCCTATCTATTTACTTTTATGTTGAGTCATCACCCTTCTTATTAAAAAGCACTCGCTGGAGAGCACACTATCGTTTGCATTCATTATTATTGGTTTATATTGGGTATGACTTGACTGGATCTCTTTTACCATGAATTACAATGTTTAGTCAGTCCTTGATCTTTAAAGGTGCTCTGCATTTATGTTTTGCGGTCTCAGAAAGGGCTATCGATATACCATTTTGTTATATCATGTTATGATTATTTTGAGAAAGTGTTGTCATCCGAGTTTTGCTGTTATAGCTCACTAGCTGATTATGCTATTGACATGAGTAATTGTGAGACCTACGTGTCATTGTGAGTACGGTTAGTTCATAATAATTGCTGAGACTTGAATGCTGGCTTTTCATGTTTACAACAACAAGAGCAAACAGAGTTTGTAAAAGTTCTTCTTTTTCTCTTTCAGTTTGTCAACTGAATTGCTTGAGGACAAGCAAGGGTTTAAGCTTGGGGGCATTGACACGTCTCCGTCGTATCTACTTTTCCAAACACTTTTGCCCTTGTTTTGGACTCTAACTTGTATGATTTGAATGGAACTAACCCGGACTGACGCTGTTTTCAGCAGAACTGCCATGGTGTTGTTTTTGTGCAGAAAATAAAATTCTCGGAATGTCCTCGAAACTCCACGGAACACCTTAGAAAAAATAAAGAAAATCCTCATAAAGGTGAAGACCAGGGGCCCACACCTGCTCACGAGGGTGGGGGTGCCCTCTGGCGCCCCTCCTCGTGGGCCCCTAGGGCCCTCCGACGCCAACTCCAACTCCATATATTGGCTTTGGAGAGAAAATCAGAGAAGAAATCGTCGCGTTTTACGATCACGGAGCCCGCCAAGCCCTAATCTCTCTCGGAGGGCTGATCTGGAGTCCGCTCGGGGCTCCGAGAGGGATTCGTCATTTGTCGTCATCATCAACCATCCTCCATCACCAATTTCATGATGCTCACCACCGTGCGTGAGTAATTGCATCATAGGCTTGCTGGACGGTGATGGGTTGGATGAGATTTATCATGTAATCGAGTTAGTTTTGTTAGGTTTGATCCCTAGTATCCATTATGTTCTGAGATTGATGTTGCTATGACTTTGCCATGCTTAATGCTTGTCACTAGGGCCCGAGTGCCATGATTTCAGATCTGAACCTATTACGTTTTCATGATTATATGTGTGTTCTTGATCCTATCTTGCAAGTCTATAGTCACCTACTATGTGTTATGAGCCAGCAACCTAGAAGTGACAATAATCGGGACCACTCCCGGTGATGACCATAGTTTGAGGAGTTCATGTATTCACTATGTGCTAATGCTTTGTTCCGGTTCTCTATTAAAAGGAGGCCTTAATATCCCTTAGTTTCCAATAGGACCCCGCTGCCATGGGAGGGTAGGACAAAAGATGTCATGCAAGTTCTTTTCCATAAGCACGTATGACTATATACGGAATACATGCCTATATTACATTGATGAACTAGAGCTAGTTCTGTGTCACCCTATGTTATAACTGTTACATGACGAACCGCATCCGGCATAATTATCCATCGCTAATCCGGTGCCTACGAGTTTTCCATATACTGGTTCTCGCTTATTTACTTTTTCGTTGCTACTGTTACAATCACTACAAAATACCAAAAACATTACTTTTGTTGTCTTTACTTTTGTTACCGTTACCACTACTATCATATTACTTTGCTACTAAACACTTTGCTGCAGATACTAAGTCTCCAGGTGTGGCTGAATTGACAACTCAGCTGCTAATACTTGAGAATATTCTTTGGCTCCCCTTGTGTTGAATCTAAATTTGGGTTGAATACTCTACCCTCGAAAACTGTTGCGATCCCCTATACTTGTGGGTTATCAGCAGCATCCTCCAGTAGTGCATGTGTGGAGTAATAGTAGTAGATGTAGGCATGAGTCGGTATACTTATCTCAGACGTGATGCCTATATGCATGATCATTGCCTTGGATATTGTCATAACTATGCGCTTTTCTATCAGTTGCCGACGAATAATTTGTTTGCCCATCGTATGCTTTCTGTCCGAGAGAGAAGCCTCTAGTGAAAACTATGGCCCCCGGGTCTATCTTTATCATATATTAAAATCCAAAAATATCTTGCTGCAATTTATTTACTTTTATTTTATTTTGTGGTTTTGTTTATCTATCTATCACTACTAGATTTGATCCTTGCAATTAACCGCCAAGGGATTGACAACCCCTTGTTTGCGTTGGGTGGAAGTATTTGTTATTTTGTGTGTAGGTGTTGTTCACGAGGTCTTGCGTGGTTCTCCTACTGGATTGATAACTTTGGTTCTTAACTGAAGTAAATACTTATCTCTATTGTACTGCATGATCCTCTCCTCTTTGGGAAAATCTCAACGCAGCTCACAAGTAGCAATGTACTCTAGGCTCGCTCTCATCACTAGAAGCTAGTGGTCAGTGACATGAGATGGGTTGACTGGAAGTTCATTGAAAAGAATGAAGATCATTTCCCCATGTGCATGAGAGTTTCAGAATGCTTGGGGTTGATGATTTCATAGGGAAGAAGTTGACTGCATGGAATGATGAGATGATCATGCAATTTTACTCAACTACACACTTCTATCCCAATGGCAGAATTGTATGGATGATTGAGGGAGTCAGGAACCGGTCCAGTGTTGTGAAATGGGCTGCTTTGCTAGGTGTTCTAGAGGCTGATGAGAATGACATTGATGTCTATGCCAATCGCAAGATGGATCGCAACTCAATGAAGAACATGTACACTGCTATTCCCAAGAAGTGCTTGGAGTCTCACAAGCTTGGGCATGTATATCATTTGTTGGCTAGCCTTGCTACCTCCAACACCATCATGAGGCACACCTTGATGCCAAAATTAAGAGATGAGAAGATGATCAGAGGCCACTCCATCAACATGATGCATTTCATTGGTGGACATCAGAAGTTTAGAGTGATGGATATTATTGTTGAAACTATCAAGAGGACTACTGCGGATTAGAAACGATCATGTGGTTTCGCTCCACATGTCCAGTTACTTATCAACTCCAAGGTTGGTAACAAGACTTATCTACTTGATCGTCTGCATCTGCCGCTACAGCCAGAGTTCGAGGACAACATAGTGATGATGGATCCTTCCCATCCCACCTCGGCTGCAGCACATGCAGAGATTAAGGCTGCTAGGAATGCAGAGCCTAGCGTTACCACCACCCCCTTGCTCAAGACCAAGACATACCAAATGAACTATCTTCTTCGAGCTACTCAGAGGATCGAGCGAAGTCTGGCCAACATCATGAAGAACCAAGAGAGTTTCTGTAACGCCCTCGATGCGGCTATATCTCCCACATGTCGAAGCACGACTTAGAGGCATAACCGCATTGAAAGCAATGTCGCAAGTGAGGTAATCTTGGCACAACCCATGTAATACATAAGGGAAAGAGATACATAATTGGCTTACAATCGCCACTTCACACGATTACATGAATAAACCATTACATCATCCAGATACAATCAAGGTCCGACTACGGAACCAAAATAAGAGAAGAACCCCAAATGCGACAAAGGTCCCCGATCGACCCCAACTGGGCTCCACTACTGATCAACTAGAACGATACAACACAAAGAGCAAGATCTTCATCGAGCTCCTCCTTGAGCTTGGTTGCGTCACCTGCTCGGTAACATAGGCACCGCAAGCTGGTTTTGAAGTATCCGTGAGCCACGAGGACTCAAAGAATCCCATTACCATGGGTATCAAGACTAGCAAAGCTTAAAGGGTAAGGAAGGGGTAAAGTGGTGAGGTTGCAGCAGCGGCTAAGCATGATATGGTGGCTAACATACGCAAGTAAGAGCGAGAAGAGAACAAACGGAACGGTCGTGAAGCTAGCAATGATCAAGAGGTGATCCTGAACACCTACTTACGTCAAACATAACCCAGAAACCGTGTTCACTTCCCGGACTCCGCCGAGAAGAGACCATCACGGCTACACACGCGGTTGATGTATTTTAATTCAGATCTGGTGTCAAGTTATCTACAACCGGACATTAACAAATTCCCATCTGCCACATAACCGCGGGCACGGCTCTTGAAAGTTTATACCTGCAGGGTGTCCCAACTTAGCCCATGACAAGCTCTCGCGATCAACGAAGGAATAGACCTTCTCCCAAGACACTCCGATCAGACTCGGTATCCCGGTACATCAAGACATTTTGACAATGGTAAAACAAGACCAGCAAAGCCGCCCGATGCGCCGACAATCCCGATAGGAGCTGCACATATCTCGTTCTCAGGGCAACACCGGATGAGACATCCTCGACTAAAAACCAGACCTCGAGTTGCCCAGGGGCCCCGCAGATCTACTCGGTTCGAACCAGCACTTAGACAAGCAACGCCCGGGGGCTAAAATAAAGATGACCCTCGAGAGCGACTCCCAAGGGAAAAAGTAGGTGGTGGTGAGGCAAATGGTAAAACCAAGGTTGGGCCTTCTTTGGACAAGTTTTATTCAAAGCGAACTGTCGGGGGTCCCATAAATCACCCGACCGCGTAAGGAACACAAAATCCGGGAACGTAACACGGTATGACGGAAACTAGGGCGGCAAGAGTGGAACAAAACACCGGGCATAAGGCCGAGCCTTCCACCCTTTACCAAATATATAGATGCATTAATAATATAAGAGATATTGTGATATCCCAACAAAACCCTGTCCACCATGGAGCAATCTTCAACTTCACCTGCAACTAGCAACGCTATAAGAGGGGCTGAGCAAAGCGGTAACATAGCCAAACAATGGTTAAGCTAGGAATGGTGTCAAAGGTTAGAGGTTCATGGCAATTTGGGAGGCTTGAAGAGCAAAAGATAGGCAACGCAGCATAGCGATAGAACGAAGCAACTAGCATAGCAATGATAGTGGTGAGATCCAGGGTAGCGGTCATCTTGCCTGAAATCCCGCAAGGAAGAAGAACGAGTCCATGAAGAAGATGAACAGATGAAGCTGAACCAACCGTAGACGAACGAATCCTCACGATCGTAACGAAACAGGAACTAACAAGAAGAAGCACACAACATAGGTAAACACACCACACATGAACAAGGCATGATGCACAACAAGCATGATGCATGACAAGGCTGCATGAAGCTACTCATGCCAAGAGATGATGCAAACAAGAACAACACATCAAGGCAAGTTTAAATGAGGCCGGGAACAACATATAACAATTCCGGTAAGTCCTCATATGCAAATTTCGAAATTGGTCCAGAACTGAATTAACCTTATGTTCAAGTTGTTAAACAGCAAGTTAAGATGCACCAAGATGATCTACACGAAATTCTAGTCAAGTTACATATAAAGTTCATTAGATTTGGAGCTACGGCCTAGAAGATATGAGCAAAACAAGTTAAACATGACATTGATGCAAAATGCACCCAAACATCAAGCAAACACACCAAACAAGGATGCAACATGATAATATGAAACTACATGCAAAATCAAGCAAGTTTCATATAGAGCACACTCAGAACGGAGCAGCGGTGCAACACACACACACTATACAAGTCATAACAACAATCTGTCCAAAACAGTAACTAGGCATCTTACAAGCATCAAAACAACATGCTACAGCACCCCAACATAATAACAAAAGGCATGGGCATGAAGTACTGGTAAAGCATAACAAAACATGAACACTGAGCTATCTCCAGAAACAACTAGAACATGCTCAAAAGGACATGGAGATACTGCAAATAATAACAGTTTCAGACTTAGCAGAAAATAACATCAGGTTGCAATGTTTAGAGCAAGCAAATAACATGTTACAGGAAGATATCATGGCAAACAAAGGCATGGCATGAATCTACTAATTGTATAGATCAAAAGTCCCTTACTGACCATAAGCCAAAAGAGCATAGAAAATATGATGGCACCCATGTAAACATGGCAAGTTATATTACAGATTCAAACATGGCAGAAACAACAATAAGTAGGCATGTTCGTGAGCTTGAACCACTCACCACAGGGCAATGCATGGCATGGCAAGGCACCCAACAGTAAGAAGGCATGTTTATGAAGCTAAGCATGGCAAGAGCAAGGTCATAGGGTACATGGATCAATAGGAAAACACATGGGAACAAGTGAACTTGATGTTAACAGGCTGACAGCAACATTTTCAAGCAACTTTGGAGCAAGATATGAACATGTTCCAGCAGGCTATAATTGCAACCAAGGGCATGAAGGGATAGAGCATGACATGTAGATCAAAACATGTTTATAGAACATCTCCAGATTATGCATAGAATGATTAGTAGAAGCATGTTAACATAGCAACAAAATATATCAGAATCTGTCAGAAAAAAAGAACAAAGAACTACCCTACTTAACAAGCTTGATACACTCAGCACACAACTCACAAAAATACATGGTTGGCACCCCTGGAAAGATGGCATGGCATAGATCAACATTCATGTAGAGCTCAACCTCATAGGATGCACACATCAAACATGGCAAAAAGGATAAAACAGCAAGTTATAACAGTTTCAGCAGATTAACATCAACATGCACTCTTCCAACAGCATTTCGGGCACCAACATGAACTCAAATGAAAATGATGCAATGGAATGAAATGATCTACTCGTCGAGATGAACAATTTGACATATTACATGAACGAAACAGAGCTACGGATGCAGAGATGTGATGCGATGAATATGGCATGTTAATGATAGGATTTCGGGACTTAGGGATTTCGGGGCAACCTTAGGGTTTCCAGATCTGGATCGAGATGCGGGCACGGACGCCGAGGCAGGCCGGGCTCGCCGGAGACGGCGCCGGAGAGCGGCCGGAGGGAGGCCGGAGATGATGGAGACGGCCGGATCCGGCCGGGGTCGACGCGGGGGCGCCGGATCTGGAGGAGGCCGGGCGGGGACGACGGGCCGGGCGGAGGAGCTGCGTCAGTGGAGCTCGCCCTCCGGCGAGGCGGACGGCGGCAATCGGACCGACGGCGCGATGTTCCCCCGGGCGGGAGGAGGCGGGCGGCGCCGGTCGCCGGATCGAGCGGCGGCGCTGCTGGCGCCGGGCGGTCGAGGCAAACGCCGGCGAGGCGCGGGATGGCGGCGGCGGCGGCGGCCGGGTCAGGCTGCGAGCTCAGCTCGGGCCCAGCGGGCGGGCGGCGGAGGCGGCGGCGCCACGTGGCAGCGCGCAGTTGGACGAGAGCGGCGGGGCGGACATGTCCGTCGGCGGGCGGACGTGTCCGTCGGCGGGAGGAGGAAGAAGCTAGGGTTTTGGGGGAAAATATCCGCGAATTTCGGGGGGGAGGGTTTATTTATAGATACTGGGAGCTAGGAGAGTCCAAATGGGGTGCGATTTTCGGCCACGCGATCGTGATCGAATGACCGAGAGCATGGAGGGGAGTTAGATGGGTTTTGGGCCACTTTGGAAGGGGTGTTGGGCTGCAACTCAAAGAGGGCTTCTACGGTTACCCGGTTAACCGTTGGAGTATCAAACGACCTCCAAATGGCACGAAACTTGACAGGCGGTCTACCGGTGCTATACCAAGGCCGCTTGGCAAACCTCGGGCCATTCTGAGAAAGTTTAACACCCGCTCACAACAGGAGAGAAGAAGGGGACGCCGGGGGACATAGAAGTGCCGGATTGCAAAACGGACAACGGGGAAAAGGCTCGGATGCATGAGACGAACACGTATGCAAAATGAAATGCACATGATGACATGATAAAATGCATATGATGACATGGCAAAGTGCAACACGCAAGCAAATGACATGGCAACGACGGCGAATAACTGGCGGACACCTGGCGCATCGAATCCGGGGCGTTACAACACTCCACCACTACGAGAGGATCTCGTCTCGAGATCTAGGATGGCACCGGAGGGAAAACGGAAGAGGAAGAGAAAAGGTAAAACTAAGTTGCTTCTTCGACCAATGAGTGAAACCATGAGCCTTAAGAGGTTGAGCAATTTAAAAGAAAGAGTACAACAGAGATGAACGAGATTGCAAGCAAACCGGTAGAAAAGATGAACAAGGCGTATTACGAGAATTTGAAGGTTGAAAGACATGGAAATAAGAGCTTCACGAACGAAAAGAATATGACCGCATCGGTATAATGAGATAGCCAAGGAACAAGAATGGCAGAATTTGGACAGCACTCCGGTAGAAAAGAGAAGAAAACTTGATGAGGTGAAAAGATATGGAAGAGATGACACAACACTCCGGTTAAATGGATAATCAAGAAAAGAACATGATCCTCACAATTCGATATGATTAGTGAAGAGAGCAACATCACCATGCCTCCGGAAGAATGAAAAGAAGATAGATCATTGGAATAAAAGAACGGAGAAGAAAATGCCAACTTCTGCCACAAATTGGCTCAGAAAGCACCCTTCCAAGACGGTTAGAATGGAGTTGTTGGAAAACCAACAACGAAAAGAACAAGCTTGTTGTGGGCTTATGGAACACATCTCAAAATGATGAGGTGACAACCGGCCACTAATGGAAATCATTGATTGCTTGAGATTAATGAAGAGATGAAAGCTTGTTCCATCAAGATGGAAAAGAGATAACTTGGGTCATTAATAAGCACCAAAATAGCAACATTCCTTAGGGAAGGCTTTAGGTGAAATCTATACCAAGATAACTCCAATGAAGAGATTGACGGTTGAAAAGATCTCTTGAACAAAGAGAAAATGATGGATTTAAATATGTCACTCTTGAAACCTTGTGAATCATGAAGCGCGAAGGGAAATTATCAAGAATGACCTAACACCACCTCAGAAGATAAGGTAGAAAGAATTGCACTTTGGAATGCAAGATGAAGAATACTTGAACTCCTCAAAACAAGACATGTGTTGAACACCATGTTTAATTTGAAGAATGAAAAAAAATCCTTGACGAAGCACCATGTAGAGCCTCCATAAAGAACTCTGGTTAGAAAAGGATAATAAAAGAAAGAGAAGTTGAAAACACAAGGTGAAGCCTTGCAGTGATAAGATGAAGCTTTGAAATGATATAACCGAGAAATCTTTGAACTCCGGAAAGAAAAGATGAAGCATCTCGGACCGAGAATGTGATATGATGAACAAACTCCGGAAAGAAGAGATGAACAACTTAGAACTGAGAAATTGATACCATTACGAACTCCGGAAGAATGAATCAATCACTTGGATGAAACAAGAACAAGAATTATGTTATGCGTATCCTTCACCGATTTAGATTGATGACAAGCAACGGATTAGGCATACTACTTATTCTCGTTGGAAAAGGATTGAAGAGAGATATTGCTCAACTTGGGAAGGTCTTCAATGAACCACCGGTAGGATTGGAACAACAAATGAATTGATATGATGAACAAGGAAGAGAGATCTTGAAAGAACCACCGTAAGAATTAAAAATGAACGTAGCAAAGGCACAATTCACCGGGAAGAATTGGAAAATGAATGAAGATACTTGAGGGGATTTAGATACAAGTGGACGAAGAGATCATGAGCTGATTAGAGGATATTTGAACGATGCACCGGTAAGATAGGAGAATGATAACTGACATCTGAGAATGAATAAACCTGAATTGATGAACTCCGGATGACAAACTGAGAAGACTCTTGAATATCTCCTGATGGGTGAAAAAGATTCTCACAATCGAAAACAATTATGAGAGGATGGCAACAAGCTAGCACCATGAATCTTGAAGAGAATAGAGCAAGATTAAAGAGAAATCCTTCTTCGGTCTTCACATGTTGAGAATGAAGATGAGAACCACCATTAATTGTAGAGATACTCCGGGAGAATTAAAAAAACAAGGTTGTTGAGCGAACAATGAAAAATAATTTGAAAGATCTTGGAGAAGGCATGTGACTGATGAAAATTCATTCTTACGTCAAACTTGGAGAAGAATTTAGGATAGCTCTGGGAAAATAGAAGAGTCAGGTAAGATCCTGGGAAAAGACCTGTGGGTTAGGGCCCACTAAAAAGAAAACACCGTTGAAAAGATTGCTTGAAAAGAGAGATTGTACCGGTTGAATTAAATGACTTGAATGAGATACCAATCTCGAAAGAGCTTGAACGAATGCAGAGTGGAAACATGAATCTTCGAGATATCTTGAGCACTTCGGAATAACAAATGGCGAGAAGTAGAATGATAATGAGGTGCACCGGTATGAGAAGACATTGAAATAAGAAAAAAAGATATGATCAACAAAACTTGACTTGAATCCACCGGAGAAGAGAAAGGAATGAGGAATGACGAACTAGTAGAACATCTTCTTGAGAACCACCGGGTAAGAACATTGACGGAAAAGAATGGAGAGACTTCCCATCAATAAAAGGATACTTGGTAAAGAAATCTTAGTCCTTGAGGAAAAAGGGTGGGTGGGCGGGAAAAATAAAGGCAACTTGGAGACGGATGAAACAAACACCGTTGAGAAGAAATGATAATTGGTCTTGCTGATGTTGAAGTGATCGGATCCACTTGAAGAGAAACACGCCGGTTGAAAAGGATTGACATGACAATCTCGATTGTCGAGAAGGATTGGTATTCATATCGGAGTATGAGAACACCATTTCGGAAAGGTATGGAATCAACACTTGACATTGAAGCAACTCGAATACCACAACTCAAAACAAAAACAAAGGACTGGCTTGCAGAATAAGCCGGAACAAACACATATGATAGAGATTTACCCAATCCCATATCATGCATCTGTCGGAAAGATATTCTAGTAGCTACTTGAATTCCCACCTATAAACTCCCGAAACTTTCTGGTTATGCAATCTGGTGTTGGGGATACAGGGGAAGCAATATATCTCACCCAAACTAACAATCCCTACATCAGCTGTATCCATCCGTCAACACATAACCAAGAAACCTTCGGAAATCGTGTACCTCAACCTTCGAAAAGCATCCGTTATATGAGTCATGGCAATACTCCCGCACTCATCTCAAGATCTTTGGGTTATCGGGTTATCTCACCAACAACTGCATAAAAGAGATTTTCGATGTCGGCGACTAAACTCGTGTATTCCGAATCTGCAACGATAAAATTATGACGACAACACCTCGAGCTCAACTCCCGGGATACTTCCACTAAACCCCGACAGGAGGCACCAAGACAATGTTCTCATCATAAAACCATCGAACGATTCCAAAATACCAGCGTGATCCTAAAAATTTTTTAGTGAAATTTGAGAAGAGAAGAGTCAAAACTCTACGTCAAGAGACCTCACCAGAGCGATTTAAGGACCGAGGAGTAAAAAATTCTAACTCTCCGATATATATAATCCTAAATGACTCAAAACATTTTCTAGACACAATCGGCCGCTAAAAGCGATCAAGCGGTGGGGCTCCTAAGGTCGGGAAGGCTCGATTACCAACTTGTATCGCCGTCGATGCGGCTATATCTCCCACGTGTCGAAGCACGACTTAGAGGCATAACCGCATTGAAAGCAATGTCGCAAGTGAGGTAATCATCGCACAACCCATGTAATACATAAGGGAAAGAGATACATAGTTGGCTTACAATCGCCACTTCACATGATTACATGAATAAAGCATTACATCATCCAGATACAATCAAGGTCCGACTACGGAACCAAAATAAGAGAAGAACCCCAAATGCGACAAAGGTCCCCGATCGACCCCAACTGGGCTCCACTACTGATCAACTAGAACGATACAACACAAAGAGCAAGATCTTCATCGAGCTCCTCCTTGAGCTTGGTTGCGCCACCGCTTTCGGTAACATATGCACCTACAAGCTGGTTTTGAAGTATCCGTGAGCCGCGAGGACTCAAAGAATCCCATTACCATGGGTATCAAGACTAGCAAAGCTTAAAGGGTAAGGAAGGGGTAAAGTGGTGAGGTTGCAGCAGCGGCTAAGCATGATATGGTGGCTAACATACGCAAGTAAGAGCGAGAAGAGAACAAGCGGAACGGTCGTGAAGCTAGCAATGATCAAGAGGTGATCCTGAACACCTACTTACGTCAAACATAACCCAGAAACCGTGTTCACTTCCCGGACTCCGCCGAGAAGAGACCATCACGGCTACACACACGGTTGATGTATTTTAATTCGGATTTGGTGTCAAGTTATCTACAACCGGACATTAACAAATTCCCATCTGCCACATAACCGTGGGCACGGCTCTCGAAAGTTTATACCCTGCAGGGTGTCCCAACTTAGCCCATGACAAGCTCTCGCGATAAACGAAGGAATAGACCTTCTCCCAAGACACTCCGATCAGACTCGGTATCCCGGTACATCAAGACATTTCGACAATGGTAAAACAAGACCAGCAAAGCCGCCCGATGCGCCGACAATCCCGATAGGAGCTGCACATATCTCGTTCTCAAGGCAACACCGGATGAGACATCCTACGAGTAAAAACCAGACCTCGAGTTGCCCCGAGGGGGCCCCGCAGTCTACTCGGTTCGAACCAGCACTTAGACAAGCGCTGGCCCGGGGGGGCTAAAATAAAGATGACCCTCGAGAGAGCGACTCCCAAGGGAAAAAGTAGGTGGTGGTGAGGCAAATGGTAAAACCAAGGTTGGGCCTTCTTTGGACAAGTTTTATTCAAAGCGAACTGTCGGGGGTCCCATAAATCACCCGACCGCGTAAGGAACGCAAAATCCGGGAACATAACACCGGTATGACGGAAACTAGGGCGGCAAGAGTGGAACAAAGCACCAGGCATAAGGCCGAGCCTTCCACCCTTTACCAAATATATAGATGCATTAATAATATAAGAGATATTGTGATATCCCAACAAAACCCTGTCCACCATGGAGCAATCTTCAACTTCACCTGCAACTAGCAACGCTATAAGAGGGGCTGAGCAAAGCGGTAACATAGCCAAACAATGGTTCGCTAGGAATGGTGTCAAAGGTTAGAGGTTCATGGCAATTTGGGAGGCTTGAAGAGCAAAAGATAGGCAACACAGCATAGCGATAGAACGAAGCAACTAGCATAGCAATGATAGTGGTGAGATCCAGGGTAGCGGTCATCTTGCCTGAAATCCCGCAAGGAAGAAGAACGAGTCCATGAAGAAGATGAACAGATGAAGCCGAACCAACCGTAGACGAACGAATCCTCACGATCGCAACAAAACAGGAATTAACAAGAAGAAGCACACAACATAGGTGAACACACCACACATGAACAAGGCATGATGCACAACAAGCATGATTCATGACAAGGCTACATGAAGCTACTCATGGCAAGAGATGATGCAAACAAGAACAACACATCAAGGCAAGTTTAAATGAGGCCGGGAACAACATATAACAATTCCGGTAAGTCCTCATATGCAAATTTTGAAATTGGTCCAGAACTGAATTAACCTTATGTTCAAGTTGTTAAACAGCAAGTTAAGATGCACCAAGGTGATCTACATGAAATTCTAGTCAAGTTACATATAAAGTTCATTAGATTTGGAGCTACGGCCTAGAAGATATGAGCAAAACAAGTTAAACATGACATTAATGCAAAATGCACCCAAACATCAAGCAAACACACCAAACAAGGATGCAACATGATAATATGAAACTACATGCAAAATCAAGAAAGTTTCATATAGAGCACACTCAAAACGGAGCAGCAGTGCAACACACACAGACTATACAAGTCATAACAACAATCTGTCCAAAACAGCAACTAGGCATCTTACAAGCATCAAAACAACATGCTACAGCACCCCAACATAATAACAAAAGGCATGGGCATGAAGTACTGGTAAAGCATAACAAAACATGAACACTGAGCTATCTCCAGAAACAACTAGAACATGCTCAAAAGGACATGGAGATATTGCAAATAATAACAGTTTCAGACTTAGCAGAAAATAACATCAGGTTGCAATGTTTAGAGCAAGCAAACAACATGTTACAGGAAGATATCATAGCAAATAAAGGCATGGCATGAATCTACTAATTGCATAGATCAAAAGTCCCTTACTGACCATAAGCCAAAAGAGCATAGAAAATATGAAGGCACCCATGTAAACATGGCAAGTTATATTACAGATTCAAACATGGCAGAAACAACAATAAGTAGGCATGTTCGTGAGCTTGAACCACTCACCACAGAGCAATGCATGGCATGGCAAGGCACCCAACAGTAAGAAGGCATGTTTATGAAGCTAAGCATGGCAAGAGCAAGGTCATAGGGTACATGGATCACTAGGAAAACACATGGGAACAAGTGAACTTGATGTTAACAGGCTAACAACAAAATTTTCAAGCAACTTTGGAGCAAGATATGAACATGTTCCAGCAGGCTATAATTGCAACCAAGGGCATGAATGGATAGAGCATGACATGTAGATCAAAACATGTTTATAGAACATCTCCAGATTATGCATAGAATGATTAGTAGAAGCATGTTAACATAGCAACAAAATATATCGAATCTGTCAGAAAAAAAGAACAAAGAACTACCCTACTTAACAAGCTTGATACACTCAGCACACAACTCACAAAAATACATGGTTGGCACCCCGGAAAGATGGCATGGCATAGATCAACATTCATGTAGAGCTCAACCTCATAGGATGCACACATCAAACATGGCAAAAATGATAAAACAGCAAGTTATAACAGTTTCAGCAGATTAACATCAACATGCACTCTTCCAACAGCATTTCGGGCACCAAGATGAACTCAAATGAAAATGATGCAATGGAATGAAATGATCTACTCGTCGAGACGAACAATTTGACATATTACATGCACGAAAGGGAGCTACGGATGCAGAGATGTGATGCGATGAATATGGCATGTTAATGATAGGATTTCGGGACTTGGGGATTTCGGGGCAACCTTAGGGTTTCCAGATCTGGATCGGGATGCAGGCACGGACGCCGAGGCGGGCCGGGCTCGCCGGAGACGGTGCCGGAGAGCGGCCGGAGGGAGGCCGGAGATGATGGAGACGGCCGGATCCGGCCGGGGTCGAGGCGGGGCGCCGGATCTGGAGGAGGCCGGGCGGGGACGACGGGCGGGCGGAGGAGCTGCGCTGCCGGAGCTCGCCTCCGGCGAGGCGGATGGCGGCGGTCGGCTGGGACGGCGCGTGACCCAGGGCGGCGGAGGAGGCGGCGGGCGGCGCCGGCCGCCAGATCGAGCGGCGGCGCTGGGCGCGGGCGGCGCCGTGGCGGCGGCGGCGAGGCGCCGGCGGGCGGCGGCCGGAGGCAAACGCCGCGAGGCGCGGGATGGCGGCGGCGGCGCCGGGCGGCGGCGGCGCTGTCGGTCAGCTGGGCCAGCTTCGGGCCTCATGGCCGGCGGCGATGGAGGCGGCGCGCACGTGGCAGCACGCAGTTGGACGAGAGCGGCGGGGCGGACATGTCCGTCGGCGGGCGGACGTGTCCGTCGGCGGTAGGAGGAAGAGGCTAGGGTTTCGGGGGAAAATATCCGCGAATTTCGGGGGGAGGGGTTATTTATAGATACTGGGAGCTAGGAGAGTCCAAATGGGGTGCGGTTTTCGGCCACGCGATCGTGATCAAACGACCGAGAGCATGGAGGGGAGTTAGATGGGTTTTGGGCCACTTTGGAAGGGGTGTTGGGCTGCAACTCAAAGAGGGCTTCTATGGTTACCCGGTTAACCGTTGGAGTATCAAACGACCTCCAAATGGCACGAAACTTGACAGGCGGTCTACCGGTGCTATACCAAGGCCGCTTGGCAAACCTCGGGCCATTCCGAGAAAGTTTAACACCCGCTCACAACAGGAGAGAAGAAGGGGACGCCGGGGGACATAGGAGTGCCGGATTGCAAAACGGACAACGGGGAAAAGGCTCGGATCCATGAGACGAACACGTATGCAAAATGAAATGCACATGATGACATGATAAAATGCATATGATGACATGGCAAAGTGCAACACGCAAGCAAATGACATGGCAACGACGGCGAATAACTGGCGGACACCTGGCGCATCGAATCCGGGGCGTTACAGTTTCGATAGGATCATTGAGACAAAACTCCATGATCTAGATGTCAAGGTCACAGAGATGCAAACCACTGTTGAGATTCTGAAGAAGGAAGTGGATGAAGCCAAGCTACATTCCAGAAGAGATGATGAGCACCAGGGCACAATACTTCCCAGTACTACTCAGTTCCAGACCATGCCCAGGTCAGTAGGCATGCCAGTCTCCACGAGAGCCACAGTTGCAGCTCCAGCTGCTACCACCACAGTTGCTCCGTTAGTCCCTCCAGCGGTCACTACACCTCTAGCCCAACAGACATCAGCCGAGATCTTCGTATACACCCTCATCTCTACTCCAACAATGTCTACACACACCAATGCTGCAAGTCAGAGGACTTCACCACCAGGAGTTATAGGAGAGCGAGCTCCGAGCAACGTTTAGCTCTTTACTTCTTTGAATTTTTTGGTACTTGTTGCCAAAGGGGGAGAATTAGTATACATCATTAGGGCTTCGAGAGAGAGAGAGAGAGCCTTGCTTTTTCTCATTTGATTTTCTTGAGTTTTGTGCTACTTCATGATACTTTTGTCAGATGCTTGTATGAGACTACATTACTTTGTTCTTGATCATACCGTACTCCATTGTTATGCATGCTTAAATGTTTATCCATATGCTCTTTGTATCACCATTCACCTGTATGCTTTGTGAGGAGTGCTTATTACATTGCAATCATATCATTTTGAGCGCTCCACCAAGATGGATGTGACATGGAATAGTGACAAATGTTCCTAATCGGTTCTGCATTTGCATTCAAACGCAAATTTTTAATAATGCACAAATTTAGGGGGAGCTCTTACTTATCACATACTTCTCAAAGCGATGATGTATTTCATTGATTATATCATTCGTTGAAGCTTTGATCTATATGTTGTCATCCATTACCAAAAAGGGGGAGATTGAAGGTGCAACTAATCCCCGGGTGGTTTCGGTAATTTATAACAACATATGTATCATTGATCTAATGCTTATTGAAAATAGATTCTAGAAAAGATCAATGATTGGCATGGCAAGGAAATGAGAATGTGGATCCCTCAAAATGCAAAGGACATAGATTGGCAAAGCTTCAAGGCTCTACATTTTTGGTTAAGTGATCCAAGATCACATTGGTCAATAGTAGAAAACAGGGCTTTGGTCCAGGCCAGATAAGAGCATTGGTCCCGGTTCTGCTACGAATCTGGATCAATGGGTGCATCAGTCCTAGTTTGAGTGGCCAGGACGCCGGGCGGGCCTCGGCAGGAACCGGTCCCGGTTCATCTGACCCCTTTGGTCCCGGTTCCAGACACAAACCAGGACTAAAGGGCCTTGCTCCTGGCGTAGCCCCTTTAGTCCCGGTTGGTGGCTGGAACCGGGACTAAAGGTTAGTCCTCTGTCCCGGTTCTAGCCACCAACCAGGACTAAAGAGATGCATATATATGTATATATATATATATATATATATATATATATATATGTGTGTGTGTGTGTGTGTGTGTGTGTGTGTATGTATGTATATATATACATATATGTGTGTGTGTGTGTTTGTGTGTGTGTTCGCCCCTGCCCACTCACTCCTCTGTTTTTTGGCCGGTCGGCGTGTGGGAGTGTGTGCTGCTCTGCTCTCACCTCCTATGCACATGAGGTGTTCGATGAAATGCCTGAGGCACACTTAAGGTTTCTCCTCTCCAAGCTCGACCTCCAAGCTCCATTTTCCAAAGATTTGTCTAGGTTTGGCGGTGCACCAACTACACAAGTGCTCTACAAAGTTAGCAACTTCATCCTTTCATCTCTCACTACTAGTTTAGCTCATTTCAAGTGCTCTAGAAGTAGAGTGGTTTGTGGGTTTTAGTGTAGGAGTGTATGTGGGATTTCTTTTTAATTTAGATGCACAATTTGAGCTCAAATTAACTTCTTAGAGTCTACACATGTGTAGGGTGCCGTCTCGTCCCCATCCTCACCGTCGTTGATCACCCGCACCGAGCTCGTTGCTGGCACCACCGTGGTGAGCCTCTTGTTCTTATCTTCCCTTTAAAAGAATTTTTTTCTTACTTGTATGATTTACCTAGATACTTGTATAAATTTCTTACTTTTATTATTGCTTGTTATTATATAGTTCCATAGTTTTGGTATCCGCCTTCGTCAGCCCTCGTCTGGTCTATGATTCAGATGTGGTATATTATCTTTTATAACTATTTGTTACATTTAGTGTTTATGACAATTATGCCGACCAACGTGACATAGATGTTTTTGTCTAGGAGGTATGTGAACCAGGAATTCCAACCGACCCTCTTGTCGAGAGGTTAAATTTAGTTGAAAAAGAAAACGAGTTTGAAAGAAAAATTGAAAAGAATTGAGGAGGATAATATGAAATTGGAGTTGCATGTTGCCGATGTCGTCGATGCTCACAAGATCAAGATGGATGCAATGTGCTTGAAGATTAGAAAGATAAGAAAATATGCCATTGATAATGAGGCTTCGTATCATTATGCCATTGGATCAATTGTTACCTTAGTTGCGATTATGATCGCATTTGTTGTTGCATTTAAATGTTTTACATAGTTTCAATGTATATTTTAATTACATGCTCTAGAGAGCTATATGTTGTTCAATGAGAACTTTTTATGAACTTTATGTATTTTTTCCAGTAATAACATTTGATCACTACTGTACTTTGATTTTAATGTGATGATGAACTTCTATTAATTTGGTCACTTCTCTATTCATGATGTTCTGTAATTTTTGACACACTTAATTATATATAATGCACGCAGATGAACTGGCAATGGATGTCGGTGCCAGACGCACCTCCGAGTACATTAAGGGCCTGCATAATTTTCTCGAAGTGGCTGAGGCAAACAAGCAGAATGGTTTTATGTGTTGTCCATGCCCTCTCGGTGGGAATACAAAGGCACTCTGACTCGAAAACCCTTCACATCCACCTGCTTGAGAAGGGTTTCATGCCACACTATGATGTTTGGACCAAGCACGGAGAAAGAGGGGTTATGATGGAAGACAACGAAGAAGAAGAGGATGATGACAACTATCCGCCCCCTGAATACGGTGATGCTGCAACTGGGGAAGCTAAAGATCAAGAGGAACCAGACGATGTGCCCGATGATGATCTTCGCTGGGTCATTGTTGATTCAAAGAGACAATGCCAAAGTGAAAGGGAGAAGTTGAAGTTCGATCACACATTAGAGGATCACAAAAAAGGTTTGTACCCAAATTGCGAAGATGGAAACACAAAGCTCGGTACCACACTGGAATTGCTGCAATGGAAGGCAGACAATGGTGTATCTGACAATGGATTTGAGAAGCTACTAAAAATATTGAAGAAGAAGCTTCCAAAGGATAACGAATTGGCTGAAAGTACGTACGAAGCAAAGAAGGTTCTATGCCCTCTAGGATTGGAGGTGCAGAAGATACATGCATGCCCTAATGACTACATCCTCTACCGTGGTGCGTACAAGGATTTGAACGCATGCCTGGTATGCGGTGCATTGCGGTATAAGATCAGATGAGATGACCCTGGTGATATTGAGGGCGAGCGCCCCAGGAAGAGGGTTCCTGCAAAGGTGATGGGGTATGCTCCTATAATACCATGGTTGAAACGTCTGTTCAGAAACAAAGAGCATGCCAAGTTGATGTGATGGCACAAAGAGGACCGTAATAAAGACGGGAAGTTTACATCACCAGCTGACGGGTCGCAGTGGAGAAAAATCGAGAGAACGTGTGGGGGGACTTTTTAGGTGGCGCAAGGAACATATGGTTTGGTTTAAGCATGGATGGCATTAATCCTTTCGGGGAGTAGAGCAGCAATCATAGCACCTGGCCCGTGACTCTATGTATCTATAACCTTCCTCCTTGGTTGTGCATGAAGCGGAAGTTCATTATGATGCCAGTTCTCATCCAAGGCCCTAAGCAACCCGCAACGACATTGATGTGTACCTAAGGCCATTAGTTGAAGAACTTTTACAGCTGTGGAATGGAAAAGGTGTACGTGTGTGGGATGAGCACAACCAGGAGGAATTTGACCTACATGTGTTGTGCTTTGTAACCATAAATGATTGGCCTGCTCTTAGTAACCTTTCAGGACAGACAAACAAGGGATACCACACATGCATGCACTATTTGGATGATACCGAAAGTATATATTTGGACAAATGCAGGAAGAATGTGTACCTGGGACATCATCGATTTCTTCTGACCAACGATCTCTTAAGAAATAAAGGCAAGCATTTTAAAGGTGAGGCAGATCACCAGAAGAAGGCCGTCCTCCATATTGGTGATGACATACTTGATATGGCCAATGATTTAGAAGTAATCTTTGGAAAGGGTCCTGACGGATAATCTATTCCGAATTACTCTGAGGGACGCGCACCCATGTGGAAGAAGAAAGCTATATTTTGAGACCTACCCTATTGGAAAGACCTAGAGGTCCGCTCTACGATCGACATGATGCACGTGACGAAGACTCTACGTGAACCTACTTTGGCGTGTATGGGAAGACAAAAGATACATTGGAGGCATGGGAGGACCAGCAACGTGTGCATGAAAAAGACGGCATGCATCCTGATGTCTACTACGCAACCTTCTTCTTGTAGACTCGTGTTGGGCCTCCAAGCGCAGAGTTTTGTAGGACAGTAGCAAATTTCCCTCAAGTGGATGACCTAAGGTTTATCAATTTGTGGGAGGCGTAGGATGAAGATGGTATCTCTCAACAACCCCACAACCAAATAACAAAGAGTCTCTTGTGTCCCCAACACACCCAATACAATGGTAAATTTTATAGGTGCACTAGTTCAGCGTGTAATATGGATGGTAGATATAGGTTTTTGTAGTCTGAAAATATAAAAACAGCAAGGTAGCAAGTAACAAAAGTGAGCGAAAACGGTATTGCAATGCTTGGAAACAAGGCCTAGGGTTCATACTTTCACTAGTGTAAGTTCTCTCAACAATGATAACATAATTGGATCATATAACAATCCCTCAACATGCAACGAAGAATCACTCCAAAGTTCCTATCGCGGAGAATATAAGATGAAATTGCTTGTAGGGTACGAAACCACATCAAAGTTATTCTTTCCGATCAATTCATTGAGCTATTCCTATAAGTGTCACAAAGTGCCCTAGAGTTCGTACTAAAATAACACCACATGACACAGATCAATCAAACACTAATGTCACCTAGATACTCAAAGGTCACCACGAGTATCCGTGGGTTAGTTATACGATATGCATCAAACAACTTCTGATTCATAATATTCAATCCAACATAAAGAACTTCAAGAGTATCCCAAGATTTCTATCGGAGAAAGGAATATGAAAACGCGCACCAACCCCTATGCATAGATTACCCCAATGTCACCACGGGAATCCGCAAGTTGATAACCAAAACATACGTCTAGTGGATCAATACAACATCCCATTGTCACTATGGATATCCCATCGCACTACATACATCAAGTGCTCTCACATCCAAAGATTCAACCTGACATAACAAAACCTCAAAGGAAAAGATTCAATTCATCACAAGGTAGAGAGGAAAGAACACCATAAGATCCAACTATAATAACAAAGCTCGCGGTACATCAAGATCGTGCCAAATCAAGAACATGAGAGAGAGAGAGAGAGAGAGAGAGAGAGAGAGAGAGAGATCAAACACGCAACTGGTACATACCCTCAGCCCCGAGGTTGAACTACTCCCTCCTCGTCATGGAGACCGCTGGGATGATGAAGATGGCCACCAGTGATGGTTTTCCCCTCCGGGTAGGGTGCTGGAATGGGCTCTCGATTGGTTTTTTGTGGCTAAAGAGGCTTGCAGTGGCGGAACTCCCGATCTAGGTTTCTTTCTGGGGTTTCTGGATTTATAGGATTTTTTGGCGTCGGGGACAAGTTAGGGGGGTCCACGAGGCGGCGACAAGGCAGGGGGTACTCCCTCCACCCTTGTAGATGCCACATGGCTCTTCTGGTCCATCTCCGATACTCTGTGGGCTTCTTCTGGTCCATAAAAAATCGTCGTAAAGTTTCAGCTCGTTTGGACTCCGTTTGGTATTCCTTTTGTGTAGAACTCCAAAACAAGGAAAAAACAGAAACTAGCACTGGGCTCTAGGTTAATAGGTTAGTCCCAAAAATAATATAAATGCATATAAAACATCCAATATAGATAATATAATAGCATGGAACAATGAAAAGTTATAGATACGTTGGAGACGTATCAAGCATCCCCAAGCTTAATTCCTACTCGTCCTCGAGTAGGTAAATGACAAAAACATAATTTTTGATGTGGAATGCTACCTAACATATTTATCCATGCAATTTTCTTGATTGTGGCATGAATGTTTAGATCCATAAGATTCAAAACAAAAGTTTAATATTGACATAAAAACGATAATACTTCAAGCATACTAACGAAGCAATCATGTCTTCTCAAAATAACATGGCCAAAGAAAGCTATCCCTACAAAATCATATAGTCTGGCTATGCTCCATCTCCATCACACAAAATATTCAAAACATGCACAACCCCGATGACAAGCCAAGCAATTGTTTCATACTTTTGATGTTCTCAAACCTTTTCAACTTTCATGCAATACATGAGCGTGAGCCATGGATATAACACTATAGGTGAATAGAATATGGTGGTTGTGGAGAAGACAAAAAAAGAGATAGTATCACATCAACTAGGCGTATCAACGGGCTATGGAGATGCCCATCAATAGATATCAATGTGAGTGAGTAGGGATTGCCATGCAACAGATGCACTAGATCTATAAGTGTATGAAAGCTCAAAAAGAAACTAAGTGGGTGTGCATCCAACTTGCTTGCTCACGAAGACCTAGGTCATTTGAGGACGCCCATCATTGGAATATACAAGCCAAGTTCTATAATGAAAAATTCCCACTAGTAATATATGAAAGTGACAATATAGAAGACTCTCTATCATGAAGATCATGGCACTACTTTGAAGCACAAGTGCAGAAAAGGATAGTAACATTGCCCCTTCTCTCTTTTTCTCTCATCATTTTTTCTTTTTTTGTTTTCTATTTTTTTATTGGCTTATTTGGCCTCTTTTTTTTATTTGGGCTTCTTTGGCCTCTTTTATTTTGATTTCCTCACATGGGACAATGTTCTAATAATGATTATCATCACACTTTTATTTACTTACAACTCAAGAATTACAACTCGATACTTAGAACAAAATATGACTCTATAAGAATGCCTCCGGCGGTGTACCGGGATGTGCAATGACTCAAGAGTGACATGTATGAAAATTATGAACGGTGGCTTTGCCACAAATACTATGTCAACTACATGATCATGCAAAGCAATATGACAATGATGAAGCGTGTCATAATAAACGGAACAGTGGAAATTTGCATGGCAATATATCTCGGAATGGCTATGGAAATGCCATAATAGGTAGGTATGGTGGCTGTTTTGAGGAAGGTATATGGTGGGTGTATGGTACCGGTGAAAGGTGCACGGTACTAGAGAGGCTAGCAATGGTGGAAGGGTGAGAGTGTGTATAATCCATGTACTCAACATTAATCATAAAGAACTCACATACTTATTACAAAAATCTATTAGTCATGAAAACAAAGTACTATGTGCATGCTCCTAGGGGGATATATTGGTAGGAAAAGACCATCGCTCGTCCCCGACCGCCACCCATAAGGAAGACAATCAATAAATAAATCATGCTCCAACTTCGTTACATAACGGTTCACCATACATGCATGCTACGGGAATCACAAACCTCAACACAAGTATTTCTACAGTCCACAATTACTCACTAGCATGACTCTAATATCACCATCATCATATCTCAAAACAATCATAAGGAATCAAACTTCTCTTAGTATTTAGTGCACTTTATATGAAAGTTTTTATTATATCCCTCTTGGATACCTATCGTATTAGGACTAAGTTCATAACCTAAGCAAATTACCATGCTATTTCGAGAGACTCTCAAAATAGTATAAGTGAAGCATGATAGTTCATCAATTTCTTCAAAATAAAACCACCGCCGTGCTCTAAAAAGATATAAGTGGAGCACTAGAGCAAACGACAAACTACTCCAAAAGATATAAGTGAAGATCAATGAGTAGTCAAAAACTAAGAAGACTCTCTCTCATTTAAGAATTTTAGATCTTGAGATATTATTCAAACAGCAAGCAAAACAAAATAAAATAAAATGACGCTCCAAGCAAAACACATATCATGTGGTGAACAAAAATATGGCCCCAAGTAAGGTTACCGATGAACAAAGACGAAAGAGGGGATGCCATCTGGGGCATACCCAAGCATAAATGCTTGGTTGTCCTTGAATATTACCTCGGGGTGCCTTGGGCATCCCCAAGCTTAGGCTCTTTCCACTCCTTATTCCCTAGTCCATCGAAACTTCACCCAAAACTTGAAAACTTCACAACACAAAACTCAACAAAAAACTCATAAGCTCCGTTAGTATAACAAAACAAATCACCACTTAGGTACTGTTCTGAACTCATTCTAACTTTATATTGGTGTAATATCTACTGTATTCCAACTTCTCCATGGTTCATACCCTCGGATACTACTCATAGATTCATCAAAATAAGCAAACAACACAATGAAAACAGAATCTGTCAAAAACAGAACAGTCTGTAGTAATATAGAAACTTCATATACTTCTGTAACTCCAAAAATTCTAAAAAATTAGGAAAATTTAGGAAATATGAATATCAATCATGTGTAAAAAAATTCAGATAAAAATAACATTCCACTGAATTTTAAAAATTCCTGTAGTGAGAGCAAAAGTTTCTGTTTTTGCATAGAATTCAGTCAACTATCGTCCATACTATCCTGAAGGCTTTACTTGGCACTTTATTGAAACAATAGCTATAAAACATGATTACTATGGTAGCTTAATCATGTGAACACACAAAAACAGTATGTATAAATGTTGGGTTTTCTCCCAACAAGCTCTTTTCTTTGATGCCTTTTTAGCTAGGCATGATGATTTCAATGATGCTCACATAAAAGATAAGAATTGAAACATAATGGGAGCATCATGAAGCAAATGACTAGAACATTTAAGTCTAACCCACTTCCTATGCATAGAGATTTTGTCAGCAAACATTTTATGAGAGCAAGAATCAACTAGCATAGGAAGGCAAAACAAGCATGACTTCAAAACTTTCCACACATTGAGAGGAAACTTGATATTATTGAGATATGTAAAAGCATATGTTCCTTGATACGTCTCCAACGTATCTATAAGTTTTTATTGTTCCATGCTATTATATTACCCGTTTTGGATGTTTATGGGCTTTACTATACACTTTTATATTATTTTTGGGACTAACCTATTAACCGGAGGCCCAACCCAAATTGTTGTTTTTTGCCTATTTCAGTGTTCCGCAGAAAAAGAATATCAAACGGAGTCCAAACGGAATGAAACCTTCGGGAGAGTTATTATGGGAACAAACGCAATCCAGGAGACTTGGAGTGGACGTCAAGAAGCAAACGAGGAAGCCACGAGGCAGGGAGGCGCGCCCTAGCAGAGTGGGCGCAGCCCCCACCCTCGTGGGCCCCTCGTGGCTCCCCTGACCGACTTCCTTCGCCTATATATATCTACATACCCTGAAAACATTCAGGAGCACCACGAAACTCTATTTCCACCACCGCAACCTTCTGTACCCGTGAGATCCCATCTTGGGGCCTTTTCTGGCGTTCCGCCGGAGGGGGAATCGATCACGGAGGGCTTCTACATCAACGCCATAGCCTCTCCGATGAGTTGTGAGTAGTTTACCATAGACCTTCGGGTCCATAATTATTAGCTAGATGGCTTCTTCTCTCTCTTTGAATCTCAATTCAAAGTTCTCATCGATCTTCTTGGAGATCTATTCAATGTAACTCTTTTTGTGGTGTGTTTGTCGAGATCGGATGAATTGTGGGTTTATGATCAAGTTTATCTATGAGAAATATTTGAATCTCCTCTGAATTCTTTTATGTATGATTGGTTATCTTTGCAAGTCTCTTCGAATTATCAGTCTGGTTTGGCCTACTAGATTGATCTTTCTTGCAATGGGAGAAGTGCTTAGCTTTGGGTTCAATCTTGCGGTGTCCTTTCCCAGTGACACCAGGAGCAGCAAGGCACGTATTGTATTGTTGCCATCGAGGATAAAAAGATGGGGTTTATATCATATTGCTTGAGTTTATCCCTCTACATCATGTCATCTTGCCTAATGCGTTACTTTGTTCTTGTGAACTTAATACTCTAGATGCATGCTGGATAGCGGTCGATGTGTGGAGTAATAGTAGTAGATGCAGAATCGTTTTGATCTACTTGTCGCGGACGTGATGCCTATATACATGATCATGCCTAGATATTTCTCATAGCTATGCACTTTTCTATCAATTGCTCGACAGTAATTTGTTCACCCACCGTAATACTTATGCTATCTTGAGAGAAGCCACTAGTGAAACCTATGGCCCCCGGGTCTATTTTCCATCATATAAGTTTCCGATCTACTTTATTTTGCAATCTTTACTTTCCAATCTACATCATAAAAATACCAAAAATATTGATCTTATTATTATCTCTATCAGATCTCACTTTCGCAAGTGGCCATGAAGGGATTGAGAACCCCTTTATCCCGTTTGTTGCGAGGTTCTTGTTTGTTTGTGTAGGTACGAGGGACTTGCGTGTAGCCTCCTACTGGATTGGTACCTTGGTTCTCAAAAACTGAGGGAAATACTTACGCTACTTTCCTGCATCACCATTTCCTCTTCAAGGGAAAACCAACGCATTGCTCAAGAGGTAGCAAGAAGGATTTCTAGCACCGTTGCCGGGGAGGTCTTCGCACAAGTCAAGACATACCAAGTACCCATCACAAACTCTTCTCTCTCGCATTACATTATTTTCCATTTGCCTCTCGTTTTCCTCTCCCCCACTTCACCCTTGCCGTTTTATTCGCCCTCTCTTTCCCGTTCGCCTCTTTTTCACTTTCTTCTTGTGGTACTTGCTGTCACTATGTCTGAAAATGGGGAGGTTATCATTGATAAGGACAATATTAATAACATGGAAAATTTTGATGCTTTTGATGATCCTGCTGAAGAACCCACTATCTTACATACTAAAAAATTTCGAATCGGTAGTGGTAATATTATTGGAAAAGGGGTTATTCAAGATTTCTTTACTTGTGCCGGTGTTTACCTTCTTTGGGTGGCTCTATTCTTCATAGAACTAGTAGTCTTGCGGATTCTATATCCTTGCTTATAACTGAACTTGAAAGACAATTTATGCATATGCATCCTTGCATACAAAGAATTTTCCTAGAATTTTCCAATATTGAGCATTCTTCTGATAAGCGTGCAACTACTATCTTTTTGGCACATGAGTTTAGATTTATAATGAAAGAAGCTAAAGAAACTTTTGCGCACTATAGGGTGGACGGTGGTCGTCCTCCCATAGAGGCAATCCTATTTAATCAAGAAGACATAATGTGTTTACAATCCTTAGATCAAGTTGCTTTTAATGAAAACCTTAGAAAAAAGGTTCCTACCGATGTTCTAGTTTATAGAATCTCTGACTTAATGATGATTTTGCTATTCAAAACAATGGGTTAGGACTCTCTCTTGAGCAAAGGCTCATGACATTTTGCCAAAAGAATGCTTATAATGATGAATTGGTTGTGCAGTATGAGGGGCCAAAGGAGGAACCCATACCTCTCGAGCTTGATCTTGGGGACTTTTGTCCCATTAAATTTAGCCCTTTTGATTACTTTTGCTTGCCACAAAGAAAACTTGCTGCTGAACATAGGGGATATGAGATGAGTTTTCATGATTTACCGTATCATTATGGCAATACTTAGAGCTATTCTCACTTTTATGCCTAGCTAGGGGCGTTAAATGATAGCGCTTTTTGGGAGGCAACCTAATTTTATTTTTATTCTTTACTTTTTGCTCCTGTTTAGTATTAAATAATTCATCTAGCCTCTGTTTAGATGTGGTTTTATGTTTTAATTAGTGTTTGTGCCAAGTAGAACCTATAGGATCATCTTGGGTGATAGTTAATTTGATCTTGCTGAAAAACAGAAACTTTTGCGCACGAGAATAATTTTAATAAATCACAGAAATGTGATATTTAGTTTATTCTTTTTTCAGAAGATTAATAGATAAATTTCCTAGGACTTCCTACTTTCTAGGATTTTTAAGGTTCCAGAAGTATTCGAAAGATACAGATTACTACAGACTGTTCTGTTTTTAACAAATTCTATTTTTCGTGTGTTGTTTGCTTATTTTGATGAATCTATGGCTAGTATCGGGGGGCGGGGTATGAACCATAGAGAAGTTGGAATACAGTAGGTTTAACACCAATATAAATAAATAATGAGTTCATTACAGTACCTTAAAGTAGTGGTTTGCTTTCTTGCACTAACGAAACTCATGAGATTTTCTGTTGAGTTTTGTGTTGTGAAGTTTTCAAGTTTTGGGTAAAGATTTGATGGATTATGGAATAAGGAGTGGCAAGAGCCTAAGCTTGGGGGTGCCCAAGGCACCCCAAGGTAAATTCAAGGACAACCAAAAGCCTAAGCTTGGGGATGCCCCGGAAGGCATCCCCTCTTTCATCTTCGTCTATCGGTAACTTTACTTGGAGCTATATTTTTATTCACAGCATGATATGTGTTTTGCTTGGAGCGTCTTGTATGATATGAGTCTTTGCTTTTTAGTTTACCACAATCATCCTTGCTGTACACACCTTTTGGGAGAGACACACAAGATTCGGAATTTATTAGACTACTCTATGTGCTTCACTTATATCTTTTGAGCCAGATAATTTTGCTCTAGTGCTTCACTTATATATTTTTAGAGCACGGTAGTGGTTTCATTTTGTAGAAGTTATTGATCTCTCATGCTTCACTTCTATTATTTTGAGAGTCTTTTAGAACAGCAAGGTATTTGCTTTGGTTATTAAATTAGTCCAAATATGATGGGCATCCAAGATAGGTATAATAAAAACTATCATATAAAGTGCATTGAATACTATGAGAAGTTTGATACTTGATGATTGTTGTAACACTCCAAAAATTTTGATTTGGTTTTTATTTGATTTAAAGGAGGTTATTTGAATTTTTCTAAAAGAGGGACTCTCCTTATCAAATCCTTCAATGACAAATATATTTTTTTTGTTAAGAAAGGTCCTTCTCAACCTTGATCTTTGGTTTTAAGGGTTTTTCATATTGTGTTGGCTCAACACAAATTATATTGGAAGGTTTTACAATTGTTTTTTTATTATTAAAAAGAAATCCTATGGATTATGGATTTACTCTTTTCCATTTAAAGTTTTCTCTCTTGCCATGACCTATGTAGGGTATGCCTTCCAAACCACCCCCTACCTTGGATCAAGTCAAGTATCCCAAGTCCAGCAAGTTTCAACCCATTTTTGATTTTTATTCTATTTGTTTTATCCTCAAAACATTTTCTGTCTTTTATTTTGGACCTAGGTGACTTACAAAGGAACTACAAGTTTCCTTTTAAGTTTTGGTCCCAAATGAACTCCCCTGGCTAGTCCTTAGTACCCTCAACCTAGATCCATCAAGATCCACTTGTCCACAGTTCAAATTTTTCAAATTTTGCTTCCTGCAAGTTTGAACCAGATTTGCCATTTTTGATGAAATGCATTATTTTTCTTCTCCTAAAATTCTGAGATAAATCAGGCAGACCCTAGGTGCATTGGGAGGTCACCTCACCAAGCCCCAACTCCAGAAAGATTTTCCACAAGCCAAAAACATTTCATCAAACACCTGGCGTGCACTGTTTTTGTCAAAATTCAGAAAAGTTCAGAGTTTCATTGATGCAGTTCTGTCGTCAGTGTCGTTTCTTCAGAACCGCAGCGTCAATCTCACCAGTGTGCACGTTGGCGCCTTGCTCCCTGCTCCTTCTTCTTATCTAGTGCGCTGCACGGTCGTTTGGATGGGCGCAAGCATCGGTGGCGACGTGTCTCGCCAACGCCGGCATCTTCTATGGTGAAAGAACCACCCATGGCGGCCAGCAGGGGCCAGCCCTACCTTTCGGCGCTGTCCGGCATCGGCCAAGCCACCAGAAGCCTCCGCGTGGCCATCCCCTCCCCTGTGCACGCTGCAGCACCATCGCCGTGGCCTGAGAAGCACAGGGCACGCTCCCTACCGCCGACGTGCCCGCGAGGCCGTTCCGTTGAGAACTTGGAGTCTCACCCAAGTTTTGCCAAGCTTAGCCCCTGGATGGAACCAGTTGACCAATCCGAAGCCGCCTAGCCACCTAAAACACCCGCTCGACCACTGCCTCGCCGTAATCACTCGCCGGAGTTATCCCGTTCTGTGCAACCGCCTCGAGCTCGCCTTCGACCAGGCATCACCCCTCCACCTCACCAGAACCACGCCCAGTCACTAGGAGGGCCTCGAGGAGGTCTTCTTCCCCGACTCCGGCCACCCCGATCCGCTTCGGGCTCCGGCATGATCCTCTCAGGTGAGAGCACCTCCGCCTCCCAAACCGCGTCAGCAACCTCCCAGTGCACCCACTCTTCTGACCCTAGCCTCAATTTGGCGCCTGCAGCTCTCCTCGGCGAGATCCACCACTACCCGAACCGCTGTCCGCCGGAGTGAAGACCGCCATCAACGTGGTGCTCGCCGACGAGAAACTCCACCACCCATAGATGCGGGAGAGCACCGTGAGTCCGTAGGTACCATCCACTCCCCCTACCTCGCCGTGGATCGCGCCGGCGACCCCCAGCCCTCGGGCGCCGGTGGACTCTGTTTTGAAATTCAAACCTGACGGGTAGGACCCCCTCGTTAGCTTTTTCTCTTTTTCGAACCGTTTTCTAAAAACGCCTTCGGGCAAAATACGTTTTCTAACTGTAAGGTTTTCTGTCTTTTATAAACTACCCCCTGGAAACTTTCTGTTTCATTACAGATGAGTCCCTGGACTAAAACCTTAATAACTTCTAAACCAAAGACGATTTTGAAATGATTCTTTTTCTGTCATCTTTATTTTTCTGTCTAGTTTCTTTATCATATTTATTTGAAAAATATTTGGAACAATTTTAATGCACACATGGTATTTACGTTAGTATGCGATTTCTGTATACCGTAGATACCGGAGGAGGTGACGGAACCGCAAACTTCGCCGAGCTAGACTCCGACTACTCCGAACCAGGCAAGCATGTTTGAACCTTTGATATGATGAGTGTATTGCATGTTTACTTGAGTAGTTATTTCATGGCATGTTTAATATAAGCATACGTGAGTGTTATATTGCATGCAAGGCAACTACAAGTAAGCTTCAAAACTTGATGTGTCATTCGATGGGAGATAACATGATCATGTGGTGACATGAAAGGTGGTAAGATGGTATTGTTGAAGCATGCCAGTCTTATGTCAAACTGTGTAACTCCAGTGTTAACGTGGATCAAGTCACGTTACCGTCCGTCCCCTTTTCGTGCTACCACATGTTTTCTGCAAAGAATACGGTTTAGTAAGTTGCAAACCTCTTTCCTCGTACACACCAAATAAAGGGGCCGTGATGAGGGTTCCATGGCCCTGGATTAAAGCCCATCATCCGGTCAGGGGGCATGGGTGTTTCCGGTTGGGACCGAGAGGGGGCACCCCTTAGAGCGCGCGATATAAATTTGATCCCATGCTATTCGAGGTTGTGGCCTCCCCGTCTTAAAGTTTTTCTTGAACGTTGCCTTGGGTGATCCCTGGCAATGGGATGTGGAATGGGTGTGTACTGGTTAGATGTGTTTCTTCTAAAACACCGTAAACGGAACTAGTCCTTTGTGACTACTGAAATCCGTAGGCTGTGGTTAAAGAGTACAAACTCTAGAGAGTCAAAACCATTCGAGTAACCGTATCTATGGTCAAGGACTATGATCAACTTATCTATGTGAGTGTCAGTGTCAGTCTCAACGTCCGTCTCAGTGTCAGTCTCAGTGACAATCTCCGGTGAATAAACATGAGTGTTAAACCCGGCTGGATGTTATTCCTATGGATGGACTAACTCGTTTATTATTACGTACTGAGTATTTCCTTGGAATAATTTAAATTCGTGAACTGAGTGAATTCGAATGATGAAATATAAGCCCTTTATGTGATGTCGCTCAGACGTTCGACTGTGGCACTATTGTTATTTACTTTCGATATAGGCCCTTTATGAGATGTCGCTCAGACGTCCGACTGTGGCACTCTTGTTATTTACTTTCGATATAAGCCCTTCATGTGATGTCGCTCAGACGTCCGACTATGGCATTCTTGTTATTTACTTTCGATATAAGCCCTTTATGTGATGTCGCGCAGACGTCCGATTGTGGCATTTTGGTTATTTACTTTCGATATAAGCCCTTTATGTGATGTCGCTCAGACGTCCGACTCTGGCATCCCTATTATTTACTTTCATTATAAGCCCTTTTCGAGATGTCGCTTAAGACGTCCGACTGTGGCACGCACTGTCAATTACATTTCAATATAAGCCCTTTATGCGGTGTCGTCCTAACGCCCGACTACGGCATATTAAATTATTTTTACCTTTCGAGGCGTCGCTTCAGACACCCGATCGGTCTTCAGTTATTTTATTGGGATTTTGGGAGGACTACCGCCTGACTTCCTTTGTATTTAACATGCCGTGCAAATTTATTATCTGAGTGTGCATTACTAAACTGCTCATGTGCATCATATTTGCATTTGTTATATCTTATTTCCGAACTGTCTTGCGAGTACATTCAAAGTACTCACCTGGCTTGTTGATTTGGCCAGATGTTGACGAAGGCGATCTTATGGATGAAGAGTATGATAGCGAGTCCGACGCCTAGAGGAGTCCCAATCAGTCCCGTGCGATCCTCGAATTGGTCACTTGTATCATATACGCTTCCGCTACCCGAATAAAATCATCGAGCCTCACTCCGGCGCTCGATGAGTTGTATGATTTAGGAGTCATGTCACCCACTTCGCTGTGACATATCCACCACCACTTTTAATACGAGTCAGTAGTTATGCCACCATACCCTTGTGTCATATCTGCCTTTATGAATAATATCGGCGTGCTTGTAATAAATTGTTGAGCAGCCTCAGCTCAACCTTGTATAATAGTTAGTACTTCTGGATTTCTGTATCAAGGATTTGTCTACTAGTAAGGAAGATTTTTCCTATACTGGTCCGATAAAAGGGTCGGTTTCTCAATAAATGTTTTATTGGAAAACCGGTCCTGACAAACTTGGTACTAGAGCCAGGCTGACTGTAGTAAGCCACTAGGTGCGATCGCTAATCGGTTATTAGCGTAATAAGTGCTATTTTAACATTTTGCAAATATAGCAATTTTCTGTTAGTCATCATAAATTTATGATTTGACTATTCGGAATGTTTGTCTACTTTTGTAGATGGCTGGCAGCGACTGTGAGTCACAGGTGTTCACCAAGGTTCCTGAGGGATTTATCAAGCTTCTCGTCTCCATCACCAAAGTCGCGATCGGGCCATCGGCTCATCCGAAGTTCACACTCTACCGGCCCAAGATCAGCGACAGCGTGTCTATGCACCAGGCCGCGGTGCAATTCAAGGGAGGACATTCTGAATCATGCCGCTTCCAATTTGTGGAAGGGCCATGCCTACGGAGAGGCATGCCATGCAGATGGCTGCCCGTGAGGTGATAGCTCGTCTCCGGGATGCTCTTCCTTCAATGAAGGCTCGTCGCTACCGCTACCTCCCTTGCCACGTGACATACACTTGTCACTATGCATTCGCTTGCCCTAGGGGAGAGAGAGATGAGGCTATTGAGATGTTGGTTGAGTATCTCAAGGCTCTCGAGGCAGCTTTTGATAACCTCGTGGACGACTTTGTGGCTGCTCGTATGGACTTCGTGCAGGGCTGTTCCGCCAACAGGAGGGAGCTCCTCCATACAACACCACCACTGACTTACTCTTGTCCGCATCATCCTATACACCTGCCATCTTTGCCACTGCTCGCCGCCTGCCTACTACTGAGGAATTTGACTAGGTCATTGCTCCTACTCCAGTCAGTACTGCACCACCTGCCGTGCCCGCACCAGCTCCTCAACTCAGCACTTCACGCCTGGAGCCTATTAGTGAGGAGGAGGTTGAGTCTCCAGCATCACTGGGTCTTACCTTCGGCAGGCCAAAGGAAGTTCTTACCATCTCCGACTGAGTGCGCCTAGCAACCGTGCGATTTACCAGCTTGTATAATATGTTTATATGTATATAGGTTGTGAGAAGTAGTTTGTGTGCGCATCATGTAGGAACTGGGAGAAGTGCACTAGCCTAAATAACATGTCAGGAATGTGTACGCACATCTTGAGTGATGTATTGTATAATTACAGCTTGCGTGTAAGATATGTACTGAGCGGTCCTTCTCCATGCGCAATCAAGTATTTTCTTGAAAAATGCTGGAGTTCTTAAATTTCCGCCTTTGCAAAATTATTTATTTTGCCACTCAGTTTTTCTCATGAGTTTTACAAAAATACCCGAGAGTGGAAAATTCCTCGTCCTTGGACTCGTTCCATGCCAAGTCCGCCGGAAGAAAATTATGGTACCCAGACAAGTAACAATTTCACACAGGGACAGTCAAGTCAGCAAGGCAGTGAAGCAGCATTTTCTCAAGTATGCCGCCTTTATGAGCAAAGCCAGCAGCAGCATCAAGAAATGATGAACCATGTGATCAATATGGGAAATCACCGTGAACCATATCAGCAGCATTCCAAATTGTCTGAACTACAAAATACACGTCCCCCAACATTCTCTCACACTGATAGACCGCTTGAGGCCGATGATTGGCTTCGAGACATTGAAAGGAAATTAATTATTGCACAGTGTTCAGACCGTGAGAAGGTACTATATGCACCTCAATACCTCACTGGAGCAGCTGCATCATGGTGGGAGAATTTCCTACACATGCACCCCAATGAAAATGACATCACCTGGGAAGAATTTAAAGAAGCTTTTCGTGGGGCGCACATTCCCAGAAGCATTATGAAAATCAAGAAAAGGGAATTTGATGACCTCAAGCAGAGAAGCATGACAGTGACTGAATACAATAGTTAGTTTACTCAATTATCTTGATATGCCAACGAAGAGCACATGACTGAAAATAAAAAGATGGAAAAACTTCTGGACGGTCTGGCACCAGCACTTAAATGCCAGCTGGTCATACACACCTTTCCGGATTTCAAAACGCTTGTGGACAAAGCTATTACATTGGAAAATGAGCGCCGCGGCTTGGAGGATTTTCGCAAGCGCAAAAGGGACAAGACTACTCATGCTTGCAACAACCGGAACGAGACTGATTTTCAGAAGAATGGAGCAAACAAGTCGTCAACCAATGTTCCACGCCCAAACAAGAATTTTCATGCAAGGGACAAGGATTTTACATACCGCCCAGGTGTTACTTGCTACGCTTGTGGAGAGGAAGGGCACTATGCCAAACAGTGCCCAAAGCCAAGAAACTCAGCTCCCAGGCCGAACAACGGTGGAAATAATTCAACACCCAAGCGTAACAACTTCAACCCCAATAACAATCAGAAGAAGGGTCACTTGAACCATGTGACCAAGGAGGAAGCACAGAATGCCCCGGATATTGTACTCGGTATGTTTCCTGTCAACACAATACCTGCCACGGTTTTGTTTGATTCTGGAGCTTCTCACTCGTTCATTTCAAAGAAATTTCCTTTGCAAAATGATTTTTTGAAGCTCCCGTTGGAAAAGTCCATGATCATCAAGTCCCCCGGGATTAAGAAAATCACTCAGAGTTACTGCCAAGGTGTGGTTATTGAGTTCGAGGGACTAAAGTTTCAGGCAAACCTCATTGTATTGGAAAATAAAGGACGGGATGTTATACTAGGAATGGACTGGTTAACCACCAACAAGGGATTTATCGACAGCTTCAATCGGACTGTAATTCTTACCCATCATCACGGGAAGACAATAAAAATTGCATCTCAAGAAAGACAAATGTCACAGCAACCAAGTTTGAACAAGGTGGATGTTTCAGAGTTAAGAAAAGTTCCAGTGGTGTGTGAGTTCCCCGACGTATTTCCCGAAGAACTGCCAGGCATGCCACCAGACCGGGAAATAGAATTCACCATTGAACTAGCACCTGGAACCACCCCCATTTACAAGAAACCCTATAGAATGGCACCCTCCGAGTTGGTAGAATTAAAGAAGCAAAAAAGAATTACTGGACAAAGGATTTATACAAGCCAGCTCCTCACCTTGGGGTTCACCAGTATTATTTGCCAAGAAAAAGGATGGGACACTGAGATTATGTATAGACTATCGAGCACTCAACATGGTCACCATCAAAAACAAATATCCGATGCCACGGATAAATGATTTATTTGACCAGCTCGCACAAGCCAAGGTCTTCTCAAAAATTGATTTAAGGTCAGGGTATCATCAATTAAAGGTACGGACAGAAGATATCCCTAAGATAGCATTCACCTCCAGATACGGATTATATGAATTCACAGTAATGCCGTTCGGACTAACAAACGCCCCCGCATATTTTGTCCACCTCATGAACAAAGTGTTTATGAAATTTATGGACAAATTTGTTGTGGTGTTCATTGGTGATATTCTGGTATACTCCAAGACACCAGAAGAGCATGCTAAACATCTCAGGGTTGTACAGGGAGAATTAAGGAAACATCAATTATACGCCAAATTCAGCAAATGTTAATTTTGGTTAAGACAGGTGGGTTTCCTAGGCCATGTGTTAACCCAAGAAGGTGTTGCCGTAGACCCGGAAAAAGTCAAGGTCGTACTTGGCTAGAAACCACCAGCCAACATAACAGATGTACGAAGTTTCTTGGGAATGGCAGGATATTACCAAAGGTTTATTGAAGGGTTCTCCACCATAGCAAAACCAATGACACAGTTACTCAAGAAGGATAAGAAATTTGTATGGACTGAAGCTTGCGAGAAAAGTTTCCAAGAACTCAAAAGGAAATTAACAACCGCACCAGTATTGGTTGTACCAGACATACACAAAAGTTTTGAAGTGTATTGCGACGCATCCCGGAAGGGCCTCGGATGCGTATTAATGCAAGAAGGCAAAGTAGTAGCATACGCTTCCAGGCAACTACGAAAGCATGAAGAAAATTATCCTACTCATGACTTGGAGTTGGCAGCAGTCATTCATGCACTCAAAGAGTGGAGGCACTTTTTGCTTGGGAATCGTTGTGAAATATATACGGACCATAAAAGCCTCAAATATATTTTCACACAACCAGAACTCAATTTATGACAACGACGCTGGTTGGACTTAGTGAAAGATTATGATGTTGGCATTCACTACCATCTGGGAAAGGCGAATGTAGTGGCAGATGCTCTTAGTCGAAACCCCAGTTCGGGCAAAAACGGTCTACCAAACTTGAGACCTGAATTTCAGCAGGAGTTCGCCAAACTCAACTTGGTGATAGTCATGGAGGGCAATGTGTCAAATTTGGAAATACAGCCTACCCTAATGGAACAGATTAAGGAGGCTCAGCATGGACACCCCAGCATCGAAGGCATAAAAAGAAAAGTGAGTTTGGGCAAGGCCTCAGAATTCATCATAGACGATAAGGGAATATTATGGTACGGAGACAGACTTTGCGTACCAAATATAGAAGACCTCAAACAGCAAATTCTAGCCGAAGGCCACAACGCTCCATATTCAATCCATCCTGGAGGGACCAAAATGTACAAGAACATTCAGGAAAAATTTTGGTGGCACGGTATGAAAAGGGATATAGCCACATTCATTGCATGTTGTGATTCATGTCAGCGCATTAAAGCCGAGCACCAAAAACCAGCAGGACTATTACAGCCAAACACAATACCTGAGTGGAAACGGGATGAAATTGGAATGGATTTTATTGTCGGACTACCCTGGTCACGATACGGAAATGATGCCATATGGGTCATCGCAGATAGATTAACTAAGGTGGCACATTTCATCCCAGTAAAGACGACCCACACCAATCGAAAGCTTGCCAAACTTTATCTCTCCCGTATAGTTTGTCTGCATGGAATTCCAAAGACTATAATATCCGACAGAGGCACTCAATTCGTCTCTAGGTTTTGGGATCAATTACAACAAGCTCTGGGAACTCAACTAGTATTCAGTACAGCATACCACCCCCAGACTGATGGTCAAACTAAACGAGTGAACCAAATTCTAGAGGACATGCTGAGAGCATGTGTTCTCACCTATGGAACCAGTTGGGAAGAAAGCTTGCCATATGCCGAGTTCGCATACAACAACAGTTACCAAGCCAGCCTACGAATGGCACCTTTTGAAGCCTTGTACGGGAGGGGATGTCGTACTCCATTAAATTGGTCAGAAACAGGAGGCAGTCGTATCTTCGGCCCAGACATGCTCAAAGAGGCTGAGGTGAAAGTTAGGCTTATCAGGGACCGACTCAAGACAGCTCAAAGCCAACAAAAGAGTTACTACGATCGAAAACATCGGGGAGTCAGCTTTGAACCCGGTGAATATGTGTACCTACGAGTATCTCCTATGAGGGGCCTGCAACGGTTCAAAGTTAAAGGAAAGCTAGCACCAAGATTTATCGGACCCTTCTGTGTAGTTGCGCGAAGAGGCACAGTAGCCTACCAGCTAGACCTACCCGAAGAGCTGTCAGACGTCCACGACGTGTTCCACATCTCACAGTTGAGGAAATGTGTAAGCAACCCAGAGAAGCATGTATCTCATGAGAGCATTGACGTACAACTAGACCTCACCTACAGGGAATGTCCAATAAAAATATTGGAGGAGTCTGAAAGGAGAACCCGTCGGAAAACAATTAAGTTTTTCAAAGTTCAGTGGAGCAATCACACCGAAGATGAAGCAACGTGGGAAAGAGAGGATTTTCTTCGGACAGAATATCCACACCACTTTGAGGATCAGCTGAAATCTCGGGGACGGGATTTTTCCTAAGGGGGTAGGTGTTGTAACACTACAAAAAATTTGATTTGGTTTTTATTAAAAAAGTTATTTGATTTAAAGGAGGTTATTTGAATTTTTCTAAAAGAGGACTCTCCTTCTCAAATCCTTCAATGACAATTTTTTTTGTTAAGAAAGGTCCTTCTCAACCTTGATCTTTGGTTTTAAGGGTTTTTCATATTGTGTTGGCTCAACACAAATTATATTGGAAGGTTTTACAATTGTTTTTTTATTAAAAAGAAATCCTATGGATTATGGATTTACACTTTTTCCATTTAAAGTTTTCTCTCTTGCCATGATCTATGTAGGGTATGTCTTCCAAACCACCCTACCTTGGATCAAGTCAAGTATCCCAACTCTAGCAAGTTTCAACCAATTTTTGATTTTTATTCTATTTGTTTTATCCTCAAAACATTTTTTGTATTTTATTTTGGACCTAGGTGACTTACAAAGGAACTACAAGTTTCCTTTTAAGTTTGGGTCCCAAATGAACTCCCCTGGCTAGTCCTTAGTACCCTCAACCTAGATCCATCAAGATCCACTTGTCCACAGTTCAAATTTTTCAAATTTTGCTTGCTGCAAGTTTGAACCAGATTTGCCATTTTTGATGAAATTCATTATTTTTCTTCTCCTAAAATTCTGAGATAAATCAGGCAGACCCTAGGTGCATTGAGAGGTCACCTCACCAAGCCCCAACTCCAGAAAGATTTTCCACAAGCCAAAAACATTTCATCAAACACCTGGCATGCACTGTTTTTGTCAAAATTCAGAAAAGTTCAGAGTTTCATTGATGCAGTTCTGAAGTCAGTGTCGTTTCTTCAGAACCGTGGCGTCAATCTCACCAGTGCGCACGTTGGCACCTTGCTCCCTGCTACTTCTTCTTATCCAGTGTGCCGTCGTTTGGACGGGCGCAAGCGTCGGTGGCGATGTGTCTCGCCAACGCCGGCGTCTTCTGCGGTGGTAGAACCACCCGTGGCGGCCAGCAGGGGCCAGCCCTGCCTTTCGGCGCCGTCCAGCCCGCCCAAGCCACCAGAAGCCTTCGCGTGGCCATCCCCTCCCCTATGCACGCTGCAGCACCATCGCCGTGGCCTGATAAGCACAGGGCATACTCCCTGCCGCCGACGTGCCCGCGAGACCGTTCCATCGAGAACTTGGAGTATCACCCAAGTTTTGCCAAGCTTAGCCCCGGGATGGAACCAGTGGACCAATCCGCAGCCGCCTAGCCACCTAAACCACCCGCCCGACCACTGCCTCTTCGTAATCACTCACCGGAGTTATCCCATTCTCGGCAACCGCCTCGGGCCGGCTATAAATAGCGCCCCGAGCTCGCCTTCGACCAGGCATCACCCCTCCACCTCACCAGAACCACGCCCAGTCACTAGGAGGGCCTCGAGGAGGTCTTCTTCCCCGACTCCAGCCGCCCCGATCCGCTTCAGGCTCCGGCATGATCCTCTCTGGTGAGAGCACCTCTGCCTCCCAAACCGCGTCAGCAACCTCCTAGTGCACCCACTCTTCTGACCCTAGCCTCAATTTGGCGCCTGCAGCTCTCCTCGGCGAGATCCACCACCACCCGAACCGTCGTCCGCCGGAGTCAAGGCCGCCATTGACGTGGTGCTCGCCGACGACCAACTCCACCACCCACAGACGTGGGAGAGCGCCGTGAGTCCGTAGGTACCATCCACTCCCCCTACCTTGCCGTGGATCGACGCCGGCGACCACCGCAGCCCTCGGGCGCCGGTGGACTCTGTTTTGAAATTCAAACCTCACGGGTGGGACCCCCTCGTCAGCTTTTTCTCTTTTTCGAACCGTTTTCTGAAAACACCTTCGGGCAAAATACGTTTTCTAACTGTAAGGTTTTCTGTCTTTTATAAACTACCCCCTAGAAACTTTCTGTTTCATTACAGATGAGTCCCTGGACTAAAACCTTAATAACTTCTAAACAAAAGATGAATTTAAATTGATTCTTTTTCTGTCATCTTTATTTTTCTGTCTAGTTTTTTATCATATTTATTTGAAAAATATTTGGAGCAAGTTTTATGCACACACGGTATTTACGTTAGTATGTGATTTCTGAATACCATAGATACCGGAGGAGGTGACGGAACCGCAAACTTCGTCGAGCTAGACTCCGACTACTCCGAACCAGGCAAGCACGTTTGAACCTTTGATATGATGAGTATCTTGCATGTTTACTTGAGTAGTTATTTCATGGCATGCTTAATATAAGCATCAATGAGTGTTATATTGCATGCAAGGCAACTACAAGTAAGCTTTGAAACTTGATGTGTCATTCGATGGGAGATAACATCATCATGTGGTGACATGAAAGGTGGTAAGATGGTATTGTTGGAGCATGCCAGTCTTATTTCATAGCGTGTAACTCCAGCGTTAACGTGGATCAAGTCACGTTACCGTCCGTCCCCTTTTCGTGCTGCCACATGTTTTCTGCAAAGAATACGGTTTAGTAAGTTGCAAACCTCTTTCTCGTACACACCAAATAGAGGGGCCGTGATGAGGGTTCCATGGCCCTGGATTAAAGCCTATCATCCGGTCAGGGGGAATGGGTGTTTCCGGTTAGGACCGAGAGGGGGGGCACCCCTTAGAGCGCGCGATATAAATTTGATCCCATGCTATTTGAGGTTGTGGCCTCCCCGTCTTAAAGTTTTTCTTGAACGTTGCCTAGGGTGATCCCTGGCAACGGGATGTGGAATGGGTGTGTACTGGTTAGATGTGTTTCTTCTAAAACACCGTAAATGAAACTAGTCCTTTGTGACTATTGAAATCCGTTGGCTGTGGTTAAAGAGTACAAACTCTGCAGAGTCAAAACCATACGAGTAACCGTATCTATGGTCAAGGACTGTGATCAACTTATCTATGTCAGTGTCAGTGTCAGTCTCAACGTCCGTCTCAGTGTCAGTCTCAGTGACAATCTTTGGTGAATAAACATGAGTGTTAAAACCGGCTGAATGTTATTCCTGTGGATGGACTAACTCGTTTATTATGACGTACTGAGTATTTCCTTAAAATAATTTAAATTCGTGAACTGGTTGAATTCGAATGATGAAATATAAGCCCTTTATGTGATGTCGCTTAGACGTCCGACTGGGCACTATTTATTTACTTTCGATATAGGCCCTTTATGAGATGTCGCTCAGACGTCTGACTGTGGCACTCTTGTTATTTACTTCCGATATAAGCCCTTTATGTGATGTCGCTCAGACGTCCGACTGTTGCATTCTTGTTATTTACTTTCGATATAAGCCCTTTATGTGATGTCGCTCAGACGTCCGACTGTGGCATTCTGGTTATTTACTTTCGATATAAGCCCTTTATGTGATGTCGCTCGACGTCCGATTGTAGCATCCTGTTATTTACTTTCATTATAAGCCCTTTTGAGATGTCGCTTAAGGCGTCCGATCGTATCTGCTTGTCATTTACATTTCAATATAAGCCCTTTATGCGGTGTCACCACGACGCCTTGCATTGCGCATGTTAATTTATTTTTACCTTCGGCGTCGCCGGACACCGATCGGTCTTGATTATTTTATTGGGATTTCGGAGGACTACCGCTGACTTCCTTTGTATTTAACATGCCGTGCAAATTTATTATCTGAGTGTGCATTACTAAACTGCTCATGTGCATCATTTTGCATTTGTTATATCTTATGTACGAACTGTCTTGCGAGTACATTCAAAGTACTCACGGCTTGTTGATTTGGCGGATGTTGTGAAAGCGATCTTATGGATGAAGAGTGCGATAAGCGAGTCCGGCGCCTAGAGGAGTCGGTCGATCCGTCCGATCTGGAATTGGTCACTTGTATCATATACGCTTCCGCTACCCAAATAAAATCATCGAGCCTCACTCCGGCGCTCGATGAGCTGTAAGATTTAGGAGTCATGTCACCCACTTTGCTGTGACATATCCACCACCACTTTTAATACGAGGCAGTAGTTATGCCACCATACCCTTGTGTCATATCTGCCTTTATGAATAGTATCGGCGTCCTTGTAATAAATTGTTGAGCAGCCTCAGCTCAACCTTGTATAATATTTAGTACTTCTGGATTTCTGTATCAAGGATTTGTCTACTAGTAAGGAAGATTGTTCCTATACTGGTCCGATAAAAGGGTCGGTTTCTCAATAAATTTTTTATTGGAAAACCGGTCCTGACAATTGTTTAGAGATATGAGGATGGTAATATTAGAGTCATGCTAGTTGGGTAATTATGAAATTGAGAAATACTTGTGTTAAAAGTTTGTGATTCCCGTAGCATGCACGTATGGTGAACCGTTATGTGATAAAGTTGGAGCATGATTTATTGATTGTCTTCCTTATGTGTGGAGGTCGGGATCGTGTGATGGTTAACTCCTACCAACCCTTCCCCTAGGAGTATGTGTGCAGTACTTGTTTTGATAACTTGTAGATTTTTGCAATAAGTATGTGAGTTCTTCATGACTAATGTTGAGTCCATGGATCACACGCACTCTCACCCTTCCAACATTGCTAGCCTCTCTTGTGCCGTGCAACTTTCGCTGGTACCATACACCCACCATATACCTTCCTCAAAACAACCACCATACCTACCTATTATGGCATTTCCATAGCCATTCCGAGATATATTGCCATGCAACCTTCCACCGTTTCATTTATTATGACATGCTCCATCATTCTCATATTGCTTTTGCATGATCATGAAGTTGACATCGTATTTGTGGCAAAGCCACCGTTATAATTCTTTCATACATGTCACTCTTGATTCATTGCATATCCCGGTACACCGCCGGAGGCATTCACATAGAGTCATATTTTGTTCTAAGTATTGAGTTGTAATTCTTGAGTTGTAAATCAATAAAAGTGTGATGATCTTCATTATTAGAGCATTGTCCCAAGTGAGGAAAGGATGATGGAGGCTATGATTCCCCCAGTCGGGATGAGATTCTGGACTTTATGAAAAATAAAATAGGCCAAAGAAGCCCAAATAAAAAAAAGGCGAAAGAAGCCAACCAAAAAAATGAGAGAAAAAGAGAGAAGGGACAATGTTACTATCCTTTTTCCACACTTGTGCTTCAAAGTAGCACCATGATCTTCATGATAGAGAGTCTCCTATGTTGTCACTTTCATATACTAGTGGGAATTTTTCATTATAGAACTTGGCTTGTATATTCAAATGATGGGCTTCCTCAAATTGCCCTAGGTCTTCGTGAGCAAGCGAGTTGGATGCACACCCACTTAATTTCTTTTGATGAGCTTTCATACATTTATAGCACTAGTGCATCCGTTGCATGGCAATCCCTACTCACTCACATTGATATCTATTAATAGGCATCTCCATAGCCCGTTGATACGCCTAGTTGATGTGAGACTATCTTCTCCTTTTTTGTCTTCTCCACAACCACCATACTATTCAACATATAGTGCTATGTCCATGGCTCACGCTCATGTATTGCGTGAATATTGAAAAAGTTTGAAAATAGTAAAGTTTGAGACAATTGTTTGGCTAAAACCGGGGTTGTGCATGATTTAAATATTTTGTGTGATGAATATAGAGCATAGCCAGACTATATGATTTTGTAGGGATAACTTTCTTTGGCCATGATATTTTGAGAAGACATGATTACTTTGTTAGTATGCTTGAAGTATTATTACTCTTATGTCAATATGAACTTTTATCTTGAATCATTTGGATCCGAACATTCATGCCATAATAAGGAAAATTACATTGAGAAATATGCTAGGTAGCATTCCACAAAATTCTGTTTTTATCATTTACCTACTCGAGGACGAGCAGGAATTAAGTTTGGGGATGCTTGATACGTCTCCAATGTATCTATAACTTTTGATTGTTCCATGCTATTATATTACCCGTTTTGGATGTTTATGGGCTTTACTATACACTTTTATATTATTTTTGGGACTAACCTATTAACCGGAGGCCCATCCCAAATTGCTATTTTTTTTTGCCTATTTCAGTGTTTCGAAGAAAAGGAATATCAAACAGAGTCCAAACGGAATGAAACCTTCGGGAGAGTTATTTTTGGAACAAACGCAATCCAGGAGACTTGGAGTGGATGTCAAGAAGCAAACAAGGAAGCCACGAGGCAGGGAGGCGCGCCCTGGGGGGTGGGCATACCCCCACCCTCGTGGGCCCCTCGTGGCTCCCCCGACCGACTTCCCTCGCCTATATATATCTACATACCCTCAAAACATCCAGGAGCACCACGAAACCCTATTTCCACCGCCGCGACCTTCTGTACCCGTGAGATGCCATCTTGGGGCCTTTTCCGGTGCTCCGTCGGAGGGGCAATCGATCATGGAGGGATTCTACATCAACGCCATAGCCTCGCCGATGAGTTGTGAGTAGTTTACCATAGACTTTCGGGTCCATAGTTATTAGCTAGATGGCTTCTTCTCTCTCTTTGAATCTCAATACAAAGATCTCCTCGATCTTCTTGGAGATCTATTCGATGTAACTCTTTTTGCGGTGTGTTTGTCAAGATCCTATGAATTGTGGGTTTATGATCAAGTTTATCTATGAGAAATATTTGAATCTCCTCTGAATTCTTTAATGTATGATTGGTTATCTTTGCAAGTCTCTTCGAATTATCAGTTTGGTTTGGCCTACTAGATTGATCTTTCTTGCAATGGGAGAAGTGCTTAGCTTTGGGTTCAATCTTGTGGTGTCCTTTCCCAGTGACAGCAGGGGCAGCAAGGCATGTATTGTATTTTTCCCATCGAGGATAAAAAGATGGGGCTAATATCATATTGCTTGAGTTTATCCCTCTACATCATGTCATCTTGCCAAATGCGTTACTCTGTACTTATGAACTTAATACTCTAGATGCATGCTGGATAGCGGTCGATGTGTGGAGTAATAGTAGTAGATGCAGAATCGTTTCGGTCTACTTGTCGCGGACGTGATGCCTATATACATGATCATGCCTAGATATTCTCATAACTATGCACTTTCTATCAATTGCTCGACAATAATTTGTTCACCCACCGTAATACTTATGCTATCTTGAGAGAAGCCACTAGTGAAACCTATGGCACCCGGGTCTATTTTCCATCATATAAGTTTCCGATCTACTTTATTTTGCAATCTTTACTTTCCAAACTACATCATAAAAATACCAAAAATATTTATCTTATTATTATCTCTATCAGATCTCACTTTCATAAGTGGCCGTGAAGGGATTGACAACCCCTTTATCCCGTTGGTTGCAAGGTTCTTGTTTGTTTGTGTAGGTACGAGGGACTTGCGTGTAGCCTCCTACAGGATTGATACCTTGGTTCTCAAAAACTGAGGGAAATACTTACGCTACTTTGATGCATCACCCTTTCCTCTTCAAGGGAAAACCAACGCAGTGCTCAAGAGGTAGCAAGAAGGATTTCTGGCGCCGTTGCCGGGGAGGTCTTCGCACAAGTCAAGACATACCAAGTACCCATCACAAACTCTTCTCCCTCGCATTACATTATTTTCCATTTGCCTCTCGTTTTCCTCTCCTCCACTTCACCCTTGTCGTTTTATTCGCCCTCTCTTTCCCGTTTGCCTCTTTTTCGCTTGATCCTTGTGGTACTTGCTGTCACTATGTCTGACACTGGGGAGGTTATCGTTGATAAGGACAATAGTAATAACATGGAAAATTTTGATGCTTTTGATGATCCTGCTGAAGAACCCACTATCTCACATACTAAAAAAATTCGAAACCAACATAAAGAACTTCAAGAGTATCCCAAGACTTCTATCGGAGAAAGGAATATGAAAACACGACCAACCACTATGCATAGATTACCCCAATGTCACCATAGGAATCCGCAAGTTGATAACCAAAACATACATCAAGTGGATCAATAGAACATCCCATTGTCACCACGGATATCCCATCGCAAGACATACATCAAGTGCTCTGACATCCAAAGATTCAATCCGACATAACAAATTCTCAAAGGAAAAGATTCAATTCATCACAAGGTAGAGAGGGAAGAACACCATAAGATCCAACTATAATAACAAAGCTCGCGGTACATCAAGATCGTGCCAAATCAAGAGAGAAAGAGAGAGAGAGAGAGAGAGAGAGAGAGAGAGAGAGAGAGAGAGAGATCAAACATGCTACTGGTACATACCCTCGGCCCCGAGGGGGAACTACTCCCTCCTTGTCATGGAGACCGCCGGGATAATGAAGATGGCCACAAGTGATGGTTTCCCCCTCCGGCAGGGTGCCGGAATGGGCTCCCGATTGGTTTTTTTTGTGGCTACAGAGGCTTGCGGGGGCGGAACTCCCGATCTAGGTTTCTTTCTGGGGGTTTCTAAATTTATAGGAATTTTTGGCGTCGGGGACAAGTCAGGGGGTCCACAAGGCGGCGACAAGGCAGGGGGTGTGCCCTCCACCCATGTGGATGTGTCGTGGCTCTTCTGGTCCATCTCCGATACTCCATGGGCTTATTTTGGTCCATAAAAAATCGTCGTAAAGTTTCAGCTCGTTTGGACTTCGTTTGGTATTCCTTTTCTGTAAAACTCAAAAACAAGGAAAAAAACAAAAACTGGCACTGGGCTCTAGGTTAATAGGTTAGTCCCAAAAATCATATAAAATAGCGTATAAATGCATATAAAACATCCAAAACAGATAATATAATAGCATGGAACAATAAAAAATTATAGATACGTTGGAGACGTATCACATCCAAAGCAGTATCAAGGTCCTACCAGCTACATTCCTACAAAAGAAGAGAAGGAAATCTTCTTTGAATGCCTGCTCAGTATGAAGGTCTCGTCTGGCTTCTTGTCAAATATAAAGGGATAATAAATATGGCAGAGAAAAAGTTTCAGAACCTAAAGTCTCATGACTGCCACGTGATTATGACGCAACTGCTTTCGGTTGCATTGAGGGTGCTTCTACCGGAAAACGTTCGATTAGCCATTGTGAAGCCATGTGCATTCCTCAATGCAATCTCTCAGAAGGTAATCGATGCAGAAAGCCTACCAAGGTTAAATAATGATTTGGTGCAATGTCTTGTCAGTTTTGAGTTGGTATTCCCACCATCCTTCTTCAATATCATGACGCACGTCCTAGTTCATCTAGTCAACGTGATTGCCATTTCGGGCCTTGTATTTCTACACAATATGTTCCCCTTTGAGAGGTTCATGGGAGTCTTAAAGAAATATGTTCATAACCGTGCTACCTTAGAAGGAAGAATCTCCATGGGCCATGAAACAGAGGAGGTCATTGGGTTTTGTGTTGACTTTATTCCTGACCTTAAGTCGATTGGTCGCCCTCAATCGCGGTATGAGGGGAGACTAGCTGGAAAAGGCACGCTAGGAGCAGATTCAATAATATGTAGGGACGGGCATTCTTAGGCTCAAGCACACTACATAGTTCTATAGAATTCTAATACCTTGGTGACCCCATATGTCAATGAACACAAGATTATTCTGCGCTCCAAACAACCAGAGCAGTCTGACGACTGGATTACATGTGAACACATCAGGACTTTCGGCAGTTGGTTGCAAACACATCTCATGGGTAACAACATTGTTGGAGATGAGCTGTACTCGTTGGCCAGGACACCATCTTTGACTGTATTGACTTACCAGGGGTACGAGATAAATGGGAATACATTTTACACGATCACCCAAGTTAAAAAGAGCACCAACCAAAACAGTGGTGTCCGCTTTGATGCAGCAACCAACAGGGGAAATGACACATATTATGGTTACATAGTGGACATATGGGAACTTGACTATGGACATGATTTTAAGGTCCCTTTGTTTCGGTGAAAATGGGTCAATCTGTTAGGAGGCGGGGTACAGGTAGACCCGCAGTACAGAATGACAACAATGGATCTCAACAATCTTGGGTACACAGACGAACCGTTCGTCCTAGCCAATGATGTGTCGTAGGTTTTCTATGTGAATGACATGTCTACCAAACCGAGAAAAAGAAAAGATAAGGAAGCGAATACATGATACGATGAGCCAAAGCACCACATAGTTCTTTTAGGGAAAAGAGACATCATGGGAGTGGAGGGCAAGACAGACATGTCTGAAGATTATGAAAAGTTTCATGAAATTCGTCCCTTCAAAGTGAAGGCTGACCCAAGCATCCTGTTAAATGATGAAGATTATCCATGGTTACGGCGCAATAAGCAAGGGACACACACGAATAAAAAGTAAATACTTTATCTCCACAACTATTTTGATGATGGCTTTTATCTAGAATATCACTGCAGTTACATGTCAAGAAATGAAATGCGTTTTGTAACAGATGAGTTTTCGTCCGAAACCATGATACTTCGAAAGAGATTGTCCATTTTGTACATGAAGTGCATCGAGTTTTTGCTATAACCCTCTCAACTCTTTAGCACATGCTATGTGGGCGAAATGATGATACCATGCCAACTTTCAACCTTTTTAGTTTTCATTTGTAGTGCTTTTCCATTTCAGGGTCATTTAGCTAAAAAAATAAGTAAATGCATGAAAAATAGCAAGTAAAGTCAGAAAGGGTTGAGAATTGATGATCTGGATTTGAATGGTGCATGTTGAATGCACAAAAAGTCTGGATTTGAAATAAGTAAAAAAAAATGAAATGCCTTTGTAACAGATGAGTTTTTGTCCGAAACCGTGATACTTCGAAAGAGATTGTCCATTTTGTACACGAAGTGCATCCAGTTTTTGCCGTAACTTTCTCAACTTTTTAGCACATGCTATGTGGGTGAAATTATGATACCATGCCAACTTTCAACCTTTTTAGAGTTCATTTGTAGTGCTTTTCAATTTCGGGGTCATTTAGCTAAAAAAATCAGTAAATGCATGAAAAATAGCAAATGAAGTCAGAAAGGGTTGAAAATTGATGATGTGGTTTTGAATGGTGCATATTGAATGCACAAAAGTCTAGAGTTGAAATAAGTTAAAAAAATTAAATGCCTTTGTAACAGATGAGTTTTTGTCCGAAACCGTGATACTTCAAAAGAGATTGTCCATTTTGTACACGAAGTGCATCCAGTTTTTGCCGTAACCCCTCTGAACTTTTTAGGACATGCTATGTGGGTGAAATGATGATACCATGCCAACTTTCAACGTTTTCAGAGTTCATTTTTAGTGCTTTTCAATTTCAGGGTGATTTAGCTCAAAGAATGGACTAATAGCAAAAAGAATGAACTAAAAGGCTTTTATAAAACTCTAATAGCAAAAGGAATGAACTAAAAAGAATCGATTAAAATATTTTTTATGATCAACTAAAACAAAACTATAATATTATTCAATAGCAAAAAGAATCAACTAAAAAGCTTTTATAAACCTTTAGTTATTATCAAAATAATATTAACTTAAAATTTTATAAAATTTATGCAACTAAAATTATCAAAGTATTTACTTTAATAGCAAACTAAAATAACATAAAATATAAAAAAATGCAGCCTACTAGGCCACCACGGCCTGCATACGACTAGAAACCCATCTGTACATGGGCCAGGATGCAGGCTTGTAGGCCCAGCAGGCCCAACAGGGCAGTGACAAAGGTTAGGCATGTACTGCCCGCAATAGAGAGGAGCTCGACAGCTCAGTATAGCGGGGCTTGTAAACCAGTGCAGGCGCCTCTCAACTAGCGAGGTGGGACTAAACATTTGGCTGCGGCAGCACCAACCCTTTAGTCCCAGTTGGTGGCTCCAAACCGGACTAAAGGCCACCTTTCATCCCGGTTGGTGGCTCCAACCGGGACTAAAGGCCCCCATTCGTCCTGGTTCGGGCACCTTTAGTCCCGGTTGGTGGCTCCAACCGGGACGAAAGAGGGCCTTTAGTCCTGGTTGGAGCCACCAACCCAGACTAACGGTTGGTGTATATAAGCATGACTTTGCAAAATTTGCAAAAGCCATCTGCAGTTCCCCCGACGGTGCCGAAGACCTCCTCGACGCCGCGAGGCTGCCCAAGCTCGCTGTCGCCTCCGAGCCGTCCCCGAGCCCGCTCCTCGTCGCCGGACCTCCCCACCGTCCTCATCGCCGAACCTCCTCGCACTCCTCCCCGAGCCCACTCCTCGTGCCACCCCCGACACCGTCCCCGAGCCCGCTCTTGCTCCTCGTCACCGCCCCCGCCGCCCTCCTTGCCGGCCCTCCTCGTCGCCACCCCCACTAGCTCTCCTTGCCAGCCCTCCTCTCTGAGCCCTCGCTGCCCCCGCTGTGAGCCACCCCGGCCCGATGTGCTTCTGGTTTTTTATTAATTATGTTGTGTAGATATGTATGTATGTATATGTTTATGTATGTATGTATGTATGTTTATATATGTATAGAAAATGTTGATGCTTTGTGTATATATATGTATGTAGATGTATATGTATGTATCAAGTGGCACTTTTTGTTCATAGAAGTTTTTATGTTCATAGAATTTTTTATGTTCATAGAATTAATATCAAGTGCCACTTTTCAAACAAAGTTTTGAGCAAGCTAATGGATTCTAGCAGAGATGCAATTGATACTATCTTGTAGATCACAGGAGAGTGATCAATATTGATATAAACCCATAGTGTCGTGGATTTGTCACGGCAGATGTCCTAGTGAAAGGACTTAATCGTGGAGCCATCGCTACGGGTTTACTTGAAGGGGTTAAAGCGGACACAAAGACACGAGGGTTTTATACTAGTTCGGCCCCTTCGATGAAGGTAAAAGCCTACGTCTAGTTGTGATGGAATTGATATGGTCTCGATGGCTAGGGAGCAAACAAGCTTCGCCTAGGCTCGAGTTGTGGTTGTCTGTCTTGAACCGCCGCCGGGTCGTCCCCTTATATACACGGGTGACGCCCGTCGATCCATAGAGTCCCAACTGGTTCATACTCGTAATCCGGTTGGTATCTCTCTATTCCTAACTTACAATACAAGTTATACATCAGGCCGGTTTACGGCTACAGATTCCAAACCGACTATAGGCCTTGGGCCTTCATCTGCTTATACCACTAATGAAGTTAACCCGGCACAAGTAGGCCGGTTTACGCCTAGTGGTAATATCCCCAACATTAGGCCCTAGATTGATTTGAACTGGTTCATGTCAATCCTTCACAAAATCTTGTGTCTCGGACATCTTCTGGTAATTGGTAAACCGCCATGTCGTCATCATTTCTGGTTGCTGTAAACCGGCATGACGTCATCATGAAATTTGTCATTTATAACGCCCTCTTTTAACAATAGCTCCTGGATCCGCGCGCTTGACCTAGCTCTGTTGCCTTATAAATAAGACCGAAGGGTCATTTCTTTTCCTTTCCCTTCATCCCTTCTTTTACGTCTTCCTCGCGCCAGACTTGACTCCGCCACCGCCGTCGACCACTGCCTCGTCTTGGGCCGCTGCATCAACCTGAACGTACCAGAGCATTGCGGTATCTTTCCGCATCTTCTCCGTTTCCGGTAGGCTTTCTCTTCTTCTTGACCTAGATCTGTTCTTAGGGTTCCATGTTCGTGTTGTGTTCATCGCCTGCTCATACTTGCTCTCTGGCTCTTGAATGAATCTGTGAACCCCTGTTGTGTTTAGTAGTAATCTTTAAGCATCCGCCTGTAATCTCTCATCTAAATCCATAGATCTCACGCACATACCCGCTCAATGGTTCACTTCCGTTCCGCCTTACTCTTTGGAATATTTTCTGTTTTCGTGAGCTTGCTGTAGATCCGCGGCTGTAATAAGATCTTGTGAAACATGTTTCTGTATACCTAGTTGTCCATAGCTTCAATTGCCTCCGATGCTTAGATCAGGCGGTTTAACTTACCATAGAAAAAAGTTTCTAAACCGGTATATACCATTAGTCCCCTGGTTGAACCGCCAGAATCCATATGATGCCGCATTGTAGAAGACTGATTTATAGGTATTGCCTCCGGTTTATCGTATTTTAGATCAACACCTTCTTTTATCCAGCATATTCTTGAACCAGATCACCTATTTCTTGTAGATCTCGCCATGGCCAAACAAGTATATGAGTGCAATTGGGTTCCCTCTCGCGTCACAGAATCTCGGTTGGGCGATCTAGTCTGATCGGCGCTTTACATAATAAAGATACGATCCTTTGGAGGTTCTGGAGATGAATGTCCTCCACACCCGGGAAGGAGAGGTTGTGGTCTTCGCAGATCACTTGGCCGGGGCTTCAAACCGCCGGTTCTAAGTTTTACCGGGATGTGTTAGCCAACTTTCAGCTCCGCCCACGGGATATTGGCCCCAATTCATCACCAATCTATGTCACTTTCAAGTACTCTCGAGGTATACCTTCAAGAGGAGCCTTCAGTCGAGTTGTTTAGAGATCTCTTCCATTTAAACCGTCGCACTGAATTTACCGATGGCCCCAATACTGAATTGGGCGGTATGGCCATTCAGAAGAGGAAGGAAATCACTTATCCCCACGTCAAACTCCATACTCATCCCAAGGAGTGGAATGCAACTTGGTTTTATTGCAAAGATACCTCTCCTGAGAATGAAAATCCCTTGCCTGGCTTCCGTCCGGAACAGCTCAGCAACACTCACCCTTTTCCACAAAGACTAAGCGCCAAGGAAAGAAGCAAATATGCTCCGCAACTGTCCAAGCTCCAAGCCTTTATGGCCAACGGTTTAACGGGAATAGACCTTGCACGCTGTTGGATATCATGGAGCATACTGCCTCTGAGCCGGCGCCCCGGTTTGATGTGCAAGTACACTGGTAGCGTCGATGACCCACTCCGACACACGAAAATCCAACTCTCCGACGATGAAGTCACAGATTCTGTAAAGAAGATGTTGAATGAACCGGAGCACCTCTGTGCTCAAACCGGTCTGCTTCCTTACTGCACCACCAACAAACCGCCAGCGGTAAGATTTTAGTTGCTCTATTGTTGAACCTATTACTGCTTTTATCTTTTTGACATTTAATTACTGCTGATCCAGGGTGATAATCCGTTTTGGAGTAAGAAGCTTCCACAAGACAAAACAGAGAAGGCAGGGTGGTCAACCCGGCCCAAGACCAAGGTTATCAAGAAACCAGCTCATAAGAGAAAAACCACCGCTTCATATGATCCAGCTGTTGATGATGATGTGGGTAATCCGGACCTTGAGGTAGAACTTGATTCACTTGGCTTACTTTTTACACGCCTTATTGATGATGATGCTTGTCGGGGCGATCTTTGAAGCCAACAATGCAGACGTCGGCGAGGTAATGCTTGTTCTCTCTTCCGATTCGAAATCTTGCCTTTGCCAAAATTTACGCAAGGCAAACCGGAAAGTTGAATTTTCTCATCCTCTTGCTTATTTGGATCCCAAATTTCTTATGAAGACTCAAAGAACATGAAGCTCGCCGCACAACCCGGCACAGTGGCCAGGTAGTTACCTCCGCCGGTTTACCAAATAGTCCGGTTCGAAAACGCCGCTCCGAGGTCTCCGACCTTTTTATTGATTTAAATCCTAAAGCGGGTTTCTTCTGTCAACCTCTTAATCCATCCGACTCCGATTATCAGGTTACTTCTCATTCATCTTCTGGTGAATCATCGGCCACTCAGCTGCCTCCATTGAAAACAGTTCTTGGGTAAGCTAAGCTGAATATACGCTTCCATTATACTGTGTAATGGCTTATGCTGCTCCTTGACTCTTTATTTTTCTTTCAGGGCCAAACCTAAACCAAGCAAGAAGGCCCGCCTGGATAAAGCGGCTGAAGAAGATGCAGCCCCAGAACATGAAAAAGTGCCAGATCTTGAAGCGTTTGCTCCTGAAGATATCCCCAATGATCCTCCTTTGCAAGACGATGTAATTCCCGAAGAGAGGCCTATTAACACTTCAGCCTCTGCTGACCTGCCTGCCAGCTCCGTCCGGATTGAGAAATCCCACAGTCCTGCTGACAAACCGGCCGCACCCACACAAACCGCCGAGTCCAAAGATGATGATGTTGTGATTACCGGTGTAGGCTGCTTTGAACTGGGGAATCCTGCCACCTTAACCAGGCATACTGTAAAAGAGGATTTTTCCGCTCTGAACAAAGGAAAATGGGATGTTGAACTGGAGACATATGCTGCTCTGAGTGCCCAAGATCTTCATTCCGGCTATTTAAACCGGCTTTATACTAGCCGTGACTGTGAAGCTGGCCTGGTCAAGATGATGAGGGATAAATTTGAGGTAACTCACTTCTTTACTTACTGCCATTGTATCAATCCTCCTAGCCCCCAAGGGCCGGTTTGTAACCTTGGTCAAACCGGGACTTGAATATGATCCTTAACACTTTTAAATCCATCAATATAGCCCCAAGGGCGGTTTAACTTAGCATAATTAGGCGGGGCTCGGACGAAAACTATCCTTAGAACATAATTTGATCAAATAGCCATTAGCCCCCAAGTGCCAAGTTGAATACCTGTATTGAGCTTGGGACTTTGCAATCTAGTAACTTTATGAAAATTGAAGGTGCAATAGCCACCAAGTATCAGGCGTATAACTTTGTTATGTGGTTGATACTTCAATTTCATGAACCGTTTGTTGAAAAGCTAAATGTTGTCTGTATGCAGGCTGATGTGAGAATCAAGGAGGACCGGATTGCCAATTTGCAGGAGGCCTTGAAAACCCAACAGGCTGAAACAGACAAGGCAAAGAAAGAATTAACCAAATACTTGAGCATCATGACCAGATTGAAGGAAGGCTTCAAGAAAGAGCGGGCTGATTGGAGTCATCGAGAAGGCGCTTTAACCAAAAGAGCGGAAAATCTGAAGCTGCCCTTAAACCGGTGGTGGATGAACTCACGGCCGTAAAGCGGCAAATACACTCCATGACCGCTGCGATCTTTGGTAAGCTCCTTTTAACTTCTATGATAATTTTGAACCTTTTGTAGTATAAATCCGGTTTGAGACTGTCCCTATATTGTTTGTAGGCACACGCATCGGGCATCTAGGAAACGATGTGCGGAAGAAATTGAAGGCTGCCTACACCTTAGTGGAACAATTGTATACCGGAGCCCAGCGGATCATCACCACACCTCTCATAACAACCCGGCCCCCTCTTTAATCCAGGACACTCTTAACAGGTTGTCGATGCTTCCGGCCCGGATTGAGGAGCTGAAAAAATCCGCTGCTCGAACCGGAGCTATTAACGCCTTGATCCGGGCAAAAGCATGGGTGCCAGATTTTGACCCTGTGGATGCAGCTCAAGGCTATCCCAGCTTGAAGGAAGATGGCTCCGAATTCAACGAAGATGATTTGAGGGCAATAAACCGTGCAGTGCGCCCTCTGTCTTGTCAGTTAGCTGAAGAGGCAGACTTGACGCATTATCAAGCGCAATACAATGATCAGAACAAACGAGTGCCTGCCCCAACTCTTGAAGCGGAGAACCTGATCCCACCAATCCGTAAGCATACTTACGCTCCTGATATTGAACCGTCTTCCCTGATCCATGAAGAGGCTGTTTTCCAAGCTTTAATGGGAATCGACCGACCACTGTTGATTTCCGGCCAATGGGTAGAGACGAGGAAGCTGAAGCGGATGATGACGAGGAGCAGGCTTGAACCGGAAGCGGTTTGGATAGCTGTCTTTTGTATCTTTCCAAAATAACAATGATCTTATTCGGCACCGTGTTGCCTTGTAATAGGATAGTTAATACTTCGCCTTGAATATGCCTTCGTGCATAAATCTTGAAGCTTTTGTTGAAAAACTTCAATTCATATTTCCTGCAATCGAGAAAATTTGAACTTGGTGGCGGTTATACCGCCACGGTTTATGATCTTGATATGTGTATCGATAATGTAACAAATAGGTGATACAAAATACCTGCCATATGCGGGCATGAAGTGGCTTAGCCAAGCTTGAAGCGGAGGTTTTATAAACCATTACCATCAATAAGGGGAAAACAGCTCCGTCTAAACCGTCTTGAGGCAATACAAACCCCTTGTTACTCCATGATGTTAACAGAAAAAAAGGTAAACGGGCATAATTCTCCGGATTAAAGGGAATCAAATCCATCGGCTGAACTGAAAAAAGGTGTTTGTTGACATAAAAGAAATCCAACAAAAACAAAGAACAAACAAGCCATGAAAATAACATGGAAGCAAAAGGCAATGATAAAAACCGTTTGCAAAAATATGCTATACTGAGCTGATCAGATGGTGTTACCATGTTCGGACAGGACCAAGCCCCCAATAGGAGTAACAATGATTCAAGTCAGCCAGGTCCCCAAATGATTCGTGGCATATATGCGAGATCAAGAGGCGTGGCAATGGTTCGGGTTCGACCAAGCCCCCAAGTGATTTTGTGGCCTTAGGCCGATCAAGAGGCGTGACTGGTTCAGACGTGACCATGTCCCCAAGTGATCTGGTGGCTGTCGCCTATCAAAAGGTGTCGCGTTGGTTCGGACACGACCAAGGCCCCAAGTGATATATAAAAAGCAAATGTCAAGGGGTAAACCGGAGGCCGCTTTAAAAACAGAACCACTCCATGTAACCACGCATGATAAGAAAGACAGAGACCCCACTTTAGCTGAGGCTCTGGTTTTATTATATCAAAGATAATATATACACTGTCATGATATGTACATAGAGAGAGCTGATGGCTCAAGTGTAGTAAGGCCGAAGATGAGCTATGTTCCACGGCCTGTTGGTCTCCTCCTCTGACGTGCGTGAGTCTTTATGCTCTCGAATATCAATCAGATAGTACGACCCGTTGTGTAGATTCTTGCTGACCATGAAAGGTCCCTCCCAAGGTGGGGATAACTTGTGCATATCCGTCTGGTCTTGGATGAGTCGAAGCACCAAATCTCCTTCTTGAAAAGTTCTGGTTCTAACCCGGCGACTATGATAGCGATGAAGATCTTGCTGGTAAATCGCCGAACGGGCAGCCGCTATATCACGCTCCTCGTCCAATAGGTCCAAAGCGTCTTGCCGTGCTGTCTCATTGTCCGCTTCAACATAAGCTGCCACACGAGGCGAATCGTGCCGGATATCACTAGGGAGAACTACCTCTGCTCCATAGACCATGAAAAATGGTGTGTATCATGTGGACGGGTTTGGCGTAGTATTTATACTCCATAACACAGATGGTAGCTCTTCAACCCAACATCCTGGTGTTCTTTGCAATGGGACCATAAGCCGGGGTTTGATGCCTCGCAAGATTTCTTGATTAGCTCGTTCTGCCTGTCCATTGGACTGGGGGTGTGCCACTTACGACACATCAAGTCGGATGTGCTCACATTCACAGAACTCCTTCATAGCGCCCTTGGATAAATTGGTACCATTGTCAGTAATGATACTATGTGGAAAGCCAAACCGGAAAATCACCTTTTGATGAACGCACATTGCTTGCTGCATCACACTTGCCGACAGTGAGCTCGCTTCAACCCACTTGGTAAATTTGTCAACCGCCACCAAAAGGTGGGTTTTCTTATCCTTGGATCTTTTAAAAGGTCCGACCATATCCAGCCCCAAGTTGCAAGCGGCCACGTTATTGGGATCATCCTCAATTCTTGAGCGGCACATGAGCACGCCTTGAAAATTTCGACATCCATCACATCGTTTAACCAAGTCCTCCGCGTCAATCTTGCGCATCAACCAAGAGAACCCGTGATTTAAACGCCTTTGCCACGAGAGACTTTGAACCGGCGTGGTGTCCACAATCCCTTCATGGATTTCTCTTAATATTTCACAGCCTTCCTCGGAGAAACACAACGTTGAAACGCATACGATACCTTCGCAATGATGCAATTCACCATTGACAATCGTCATAGACTTGGATCGCGGACTATCTGCTGGCTAGAATCTCATCCTCTGGTAACTCCCCGGTTCATGTCGTAAGATAAGGAACCGTCCAATCGAATAGCATGCAGTCTGCCACCAATTGAGCCTCTGGATCGGGAATAGCCAAATCCGCTTCACAGGAGCTGGGTGACGGGTTGTGCAACACGTCGAGAAAGACATTAGGCGGGACGGTTTGCGTTGAGAACCCAACGGCTTAAAGCGTCCGCCGCTTCATTCTTCCGACGGTCCACATGATCCACTTGATAACCCTTGAAACAACCCCCAATATTATCCACTTCCGACGATATGCAGCCATGGCGGGTCCTTAGAATCCCAAGTGCGGACACTGTTGAGCCACGAGTGCGAGTCACGAAGCACTTAACCCGGCTTAAGTTCATCTCTTTAGCCATCCGGAGACCATGGAGCAAGGATTCGTACTCAGCTGCATTATTAGTACAAGGGAACATCAAGCGGAGAACATAACAAAACTTATCACCTCGTGGGGAAGTTAATACGACTCCAGCCCCCGAGCCTTTCAGTTGCCTGGATCCATCAAAATGAATAGTCCAATATGTGTGATCCGGCTTATCCTCTGGTGCTTGTAACTCCGTCCAATCATTGATGAAATCAACAAGTGCTTGAGACTTCACCGCCGTCCGAGGTACATACTTTAGTCCGTGTGGCCCAAGCTCTATAGCCCACTTGGCAATCCGGCCAGTCGCCTCCGGTTTCAGTATGATATCACCCAAGGGAGCTGAATCGACCATTTGTGATGGGGTGCCCTTGAAAATACTGCTTCAACTTCCGATGGCCATGAAAACACCATAGACCAGCTTACATCAATGCGGATATCTTTGCTTGGATTCAATAAGCACCTCGCCGATATAATAAACCGGCATGAACCGATATTCCTTGCTGCCTCCTTGCGTTCCACCACAATAGCCACGCTTAATGCCCGAGCATTGGCTGCTACGATAATAATAGTGGCTCCTTGTCGATCGGGGCTGCAAGAACAGCGGATTAGCTAATTGCCGCTTCAAGTCCTCAAATGCTTCATCGGCGGACTCGCACGAAATGGTCTGGTCTTTCTCAGCATTTGGTACAAAGGATGGCCTTTTCTCCGAGGCGGATAAACCGGCTCGGTCTTGATGATCGCCCGCCAAGCGTTCAACATCATTAATGCACCGGTTTAGCCAGGAGGTAATAGCCGTAATCTTCTCCGGATTAGCCTCAATTCCTCTGTTAGACACGAAATCCCAATAACTTGCTCGGAACACCAAAGACACACTTGGCGGATTAAGCATCATCTTGTACACTCGCAAGTTGTCAAAAGTTTCCTTCAAATCATCCACCGCGTCTCCTTCGCCTTGACTTCACTACAATATCATCCACATAGGCGTGCACATTGCGGCCGATCTGTTTATGTGAGCAATTTCTGTACACACCGTTGATAGGTGGCTTGGGCACTCTTGAGCCCGAAGGGCATAGATACATAGCAGAAGGCTCCAAAGGGAGTGATAAACGCTGTTTTCTCCTGGTCCTTAACCGCCATTTTGATCTGATGATATCCAGAGTATGCATCCAAAAAACTCAAACGCTCACAACCCGCCGTGGCATCAATGATCTGGTCAATGCGGGGGAGGGCAAAAGGATCCGCTGGACAGGCCCTGTTAAGATCTGTGTAATCCACACACATACACCAAGTGCCGTTTTTCTTCAGAACCAGCACCGGATTAGCAAGCCACTCTGGATGGAACACCTCAATGATAAAGCCAGCTGCCAAAAGCCTGTCCACTTCCTCTCCAATGGCTTTGCGCCTTTCTTCGTTAAACCCGCAGAGGAATTGTTTCACCGGTTTATACTTAGGATCCACATTAAGAGTGTGCTCAGCGAGTTCCCTCGGTACACCTGGCATGTCGGATGGTTTCCATGCAAAGATGTCGATTCTCACAGATGAACTTCGATGAGCGCGCTTTCCTATTTGGGATCAAATTGGCACTAACGAAGGAACTGCTTGGGCGAATCACCGAGCACGAAGTCAACAAGCTTGGTCTCACCTGCGATTTGAACTTCAGATCGAATCATGCTCTGTAGTTGGCTTCTTCAAAGGAGTCATATCCGCGGATCAACATTGTCCTTATAGTACTTCAACTCCTCCGTAGCACAGACCGACTCTGCATAAGCCGCATCACCTTCCTCACAATCCAGCGACCCTCGGCTCCCATGAACCGTTATTGTCCCTTGTAACCCGGCATCTTGAGCTGCAAGTAGATATAACAAGGCGCGCCATGAACTTGGCGTAAGCCGCCGCCAAACAGGGCATAATCACGGGCTCCGGATCTTCACCACCTCAAATGTTAGTTTTTCCGACCGGGAGTCGTGCTCGTCCCCAAAAGCCACATCCAGGGCTATCTTACCAACAGGATATGCAGATTTGCGAGGCACCACACCATGGAACACCGTACTAGAAGGTCTCGAGATCCTTATGCATTAGACCCATGCGGCGGAATGTTTCATAGTACAAGATGTTATCTGCTTCCTCCATCCATGAGTACCTTGGTGAATTTATAACCCCTTTTGAGGGTCTACCACTAATGCTAGCTGGCCGGATTATCAACCGGGCGGGTGATCCTCTCTGCCCACACGGTAGGCTACTCCGACCAGCGCAAATAGCGTGGTAAGGCGGTTCAACGGAATTCACCGCTCGCTTGTGGAGTTTCCGGTCACGTTTATCCAAGCTAGTTGTGAAAACATGATATTGCCCATTGTTCAACTATTTTGGCTGGCTCTGATAACCCGACTGCTGCTGCTGCTGCTGGCCGTTCTGATTATTCTGGTGGTTGTGACCGCCCTGATTGAGACCTGAACTGGAAGCTCCATCGTGACCCGGCCCATGAAAACCCGATCCTGAACCGCCACCTGACCCGTGGTAATACCGGAAGGCATTAGAGTTTTTAAACTCCGGCATAATATAACAATCCTTCCAAAGATGGTTAGCCGGCACCTCCTTCGTCCCGTGCTTCACGCAAGGCTGATTCAACAAATAATTCAAGTGGCTTGCGTTAGGATTGGGAGCCCCATTACGATTTGCCGCTTTACCTCTGCGCCACTGCCCCCTGTCCTGTGCATTAGTGTTAGCCACAAAATCCATGCTGCCATCCGCCTTGCGCTTGCCTCCGTTTCCATGACCCGCCGGTCTGTCTCTGTTGCCCTTGGGTTGCTATTCTTCTTTCCTTCCTGCTTCATCATCATCGGTCTCGGGATCCTTGGTACTTGTCCGAATCAGCATACTTCACTAAAGCGGCCATGAGGGTTCCCATGTCATTACAGAACCGCTTCATGCGTCCCAATTTCAATTTTAAAGGCTCAAACCGGCAGTTGCCTTCCAGGGTTAAGATCGCAGAGTCAGCATTAATCTGTCGAGGAGTGCAAAATTTCGGCGCGGCGCACAATGGGTCGTTGATTCTCCTTCCTCCACGGACACAAGCCGCCAGGTCTACTATGGACTTGGGCTGCTTACATGTATCCTTGAAATTTTGGATAAACCGGGCCCGCAACTAGGCCCATGAGCTGATAGAATTGGGCGGTAGGCTCTTTAACCAAGTACGAGCCGTGCCTTCAAGCATCATGGTGAAGTATTTTGCACACGCGGTCTCATCCACGTCTAGCATCTCCATGGCCATCTCATAACTCTCTACCCACGCTTACGGGGATAAATTAGCGGTGTAATTCGGCACCTTGCACGGACCCTTGAAATCTTTGGGCGGCGCACATTGCGTGGCGCGGGATTAAACAAGGCACTCCCAAAGCGGATCGACTCTGGTCCGCGAAGGTGGTAGGGCGAACCGGTGTAAGTTGACCCGCATCATCTGTGTTGCTAACTCGGCCTCCCTTCGTGCCCAGGCCCACCCACCACATCCCGAGCATCGCGAACACCACCGCCAGTTATTGCCACGGGCGCTTCACGGCCTCGCGCATGCTCGATATGGCGGTTCATCCATGCGCTGCTATAGCTCCGGCTTGGGCCAGGCGTAGAGTGAATCAATCACGGCTGTGCGAATCGCTTCTGCTGAATCAGCACGGTCGGAGACTCCTTAACTGGCGCATCTCTATAAACTATGAGAGTCCCCTTCGACTGGGATAGCCTCTAATCGCGTGGCGGCTACAACAAGGTTGTCCATAGGATTAGAATAGTGACCTAGGGGCGTCTGGACCGGCGGAGGAACTGCAATGTTCTGCTGAGGAGGTTCCATCAGGCGAGGTTGGACCGTCGCCCCTGGTCCTGGTGCCTCAATCCGGTTTGTCTCCAGGTACTGCGGCGGATTACTGGGTCCAGCTCCTGGAGTGTGAAAGAGATTCCGGGGATCAAACCCTAACGGCAAGCGTGATCTGTGCTTCCGCTTTAAGACCTCCTGTGATGCGTTCTGGTCAAGCATGAGCTTATAAGCCTGGGCGTCCAAAGCGGCCCGCTCTGCGGCCATCATCTTTTTTCTGCTGCCGGATCCGCTTTGGCTTGCACGATCTGCTCTCTCACCTTTGCATTTTCGCATTATGGGCCTCTGATCCGCGGATTGTCCTCTGCCATAAGCGCGGCTAGTGCATCAAACAGATCAGATAGAACTTGAACCGGCGGGCGCACAAGGCCTCCTGCCCCTGCTGCCGCTGCCGCTGCTGATCCGGAGAGCATCGCTGCGGCGGTCGAAGAGTGATTCACCGCCTGTGTGCCGGCCATGAATATTCCAACCTGGTTGACCTGGCCTGGGGGGTCCGGAATACTGTCGCCATCGGAACAACCCCTAACCATACTATCTTGCAACTGGTATAGTGATTCGGTCTCTCCGGTTGAGGACTCGTCACCGGAATAGACGACGGTCTCGCTACCGTGTTCTGATCCGTCCTCTCGCTCTCCTTCGTGGATGACTCCAACAAAGACACGCTTCACGGCTGGTTTAGCCTGGGTAGATCTCGCACGCTGAGCCATCTCGACGAGGTTGGTGCAGATGTCCGGCTCAGGCCCAGGCTCACCGATCTTGCCGATGAAAATGTGTATGCCACCAAAGGGGACCCGGTACCCGTACTCGATCGAATCGGCCTTGGGACCCCATCCTACATCGTCGATGTAGATCCTGCCACGACGACTCTTGGTCATCCGGCCCACAACATAGCCTTCGAGTCCCTTGAGCTTGCCCTCCAAGATCGTCAAACCATCGTGCGATAGCCCCACGGTGGGTGCCAACTGTCGTGGATTTGTCACGGCAGATGTCCTAGTGAAAGGACTTAGTCGTGGAGCCATCGCTACGGGTTTACTTGAAGGGGTTAAAGAGGACACAAAGACACGAGGGTTTTATACTAGTTCGGCCCCTTCGATGAAGGTAAAAGCCTACGTCTAATTGTGATGGAATTGATATGGTCTCGATGGCTAGGGAGCAAACAAGCTTCGCCTAGGCTCGAGTTGTGGTTATCTGTCTTGAACCGCCGCCGGTCGTCCCTTATATACACGGTGACACCCGTCGGTCCATAGAGTCCCAACGGTTCATACTCGTATCCCGGTTGGTATCTCTCTATTCTAACTTACAATACAAGTTATACATCGGGCGGTTTACGACTCTGATTCTAAACCGACTATAGGCCTTGGGCCTTCATCTGCTTATACCACTAATGAAGTTAACCCAGCCCAAGTAGGCCGGTTTACGCGTAGTGGTAATATCCCCAACACATAGGATGTACAGAACAATAGTTGTAGCCTTTGGAAAACAGCTAAGTGACGTTCAAAGCTGAGAAATTCTCAAACTTAGCAGAATTCCAGGAATTTTCAGGATATTGGCAAAACTTTAGAAATTCATAGAAAATTAACCGTAACTCTGATGAAAATAATTTATATACGAATATCGATCAAAAAAATTTGACGAATCCGAGTATGCCCTCCGTTCGTCTGTCACAAGCAGCTACCATAGCTAACCTGGAACCGTCCCCCTCCAGTTCATCTGTCCGAAAATGCAGACTTCGGGAAAACATTCCCAGATGTTATCCCCCTTCACCTATATCGTGTAGTGATGCGTTAGAACACCCCTAAGTCTCTCAAGGATTCAACATATACCTGATAACTTCGACATGAGGGGGGTCCGCAAGTATCCTCGACGACCATGAGAGAGGCGGTCCGCAAAGTATCCTCTCTCGAAAGATAGGACGACTCATCAATGAGGGGGGAGGAGTCCTCGACGATCGTCTGAAACTGACAGTTATAAAACGTGTGAACTTTGCATGATGTTTGCCACTAATCCATTGCTCATATGCATATGATTCCTTGTTGTGATTAAGTATATGTTTGCCACTAATCCATCTCTCATGGTTGTATATTGCCATGTTGTAATGTTTGCAGAAACTATGAACAAAGACTTAGAAAAAGAAGAGTGGTTGGGGGATATAATCCGCGATGGAGGTGATATCACCTTGTCGTTTCTCAACGTCACCGATGGTGAGGGAAGAGAGGATGCCAGCTCCGGTGATCCAATGGAGGAAGAAGGAGATCATGACGGCTCTGGTGATCCATGGGGAAGGGAGCCTTAACTATCGCAAAGTCAGCGAGGTATATATATTAAGTTAGCAAGGCCTACATGGGACAGAGCTGAGCATGACTTGCTTGCTAAAGGGGTCTAACCAGCGACATTGCACTAGTCAGATCGGGCAAGGACTTGGTTCTTCAGGGTTGGGGGAACTTTGGACCCAGAATCAGGGAAGTGTGTTTTCATGAAAGCTCAACTTGCAACACCCATCAAGAACCTTGAGGAAGCAAGCAAGGAAGCGCAGGAAGGGAGGTTCCATCCCGACAAAGAGAAGGACGTGTTGTCCAAGGACGGCCCTCGGGAATCCTGAACACTCTGGACGAACACGAGGCACATTAGGCTCCGTTCCGTGGGTGCATGGGTTTCCCGACAGCGGTGGTTATAGAAGCCGACAGAGAAAGAATAAAGATGAAGCAAGCGAAATGTAGAAGATCAATGAAAGATTAGCGAAACTAGAGGAACTTGAGAGCCAGTGAGCTACCGGCCAACCATCTCAGCGGCACGAAGATCCTTCATTCGACACTGCCCCGAAGTTACCTCACCATCTCAGCAGAGAAGTGGCGTGGCTTCCACAGAGCTCGTTTAGCCTGATATCATGGCTCCTCGCTACCCCATAGATCATATCACGGAGAATGAACATTGTGTGCTAATGGCAAAATGCCATAACCTGACCTTGAAGGTGGCGGTCGGCTATGTCTTACCTCCTCGAACTATGGGAACTTTCCATTGCCGTCTGATTCCACATGGCTTTGCTATTGTTGGGGTGGATGAAATAATGGACGAATTTGAGGGGCTGGAGCTTGAGTACACTACAGGTGAAGGGGAGATTCTTCTGAAAATGCCTTAAGGAGTACTTGTCTATGGAGAAAGGAGAACATCAAGCTTCCAAACTGGAGCCGCCTCAGCAAACTCAGCCGGATCCTCAGCAGACTCCTCACAATCCAGCTCTGCTATCATAGTTGCCTGAGTCGTCTCCAGCGCGTCAGCCATCTACGCCGCCTTAGCAAACTCTAACGGAGGAGGCCCCTCAGCAGAATCGTCCTCCACCTCATCTGTCTCTGGTGCGTCGGCGTCTCCGGCGCCTCAGTTGTCTCCGGCGCGTCAGCCGTCTCCCCGCCTCAGCAAGCTCCGGCGCGTCAGTGGACTCCATCGCCACAGCAACAGCAGAAGAGAGGTGTCGTCGCTCCAATGGCTAGTAGTACAACAGGCAAGAAATTCAAAGCTGGTCCAAGCGTCAGGGCTCCTCCAAAGTTACCATATGAGAGCACCGACGAGGAATACAAGGACATTGTGGCTGCCAAAGTGCAGGCCCATTTTGAACAGAAACGTCCACCTCCAAAAGAAATAATAGATCCGGTGAGAGCGAAGTGCTCTCTGTATGCCCTTAAGCGACCACCACCGCCTCCGCCACAATCACACTATGATCTCTATATTGAAAAGACATATGATGAAGCGCGGCGGTCAGGAAGTACTACCAGTGCTGCAAGACGAAGTGGGAAAACAATTCCCCAGCTCGGCGAACAGGAGAAGAAATCGTGGCCCCCGCTCAAGGTGTCTAGCGATACCGCTAATCATCCGGGGCTAGCACCCGGTACCACTCTTGGTGATTACGTGGGCGATGATGTACAATTTTAAATTGCTGAGGTAGTAGAGGTCTTAGATACGAGCATGGGAAGCCTCTCGTCAAACCTAATCAGCTCCCACATCTACCAAGGATGATTCGAAGATTGCATAACTGGTACTTGGAAACCCGCAGCAAGGATGGGACTGACAGTATGATGTTGGTAATTAAAGATGAGCACGACTTCATTGGAGTCAACCTGATGCCTGTTGAATTTGTGGACAGTTATTCAATCAATACGCCATCGACAAAACTCTCATGACTTGCTACCGTCTGTAAGTATTATTTCTGTAATTGAGTCTCTAGCTCAACTTGTTCGTTGCATGTATATATGATTATCCTCACTGTAATATGTAGATTGAAGATCGTCTAATGCAAAAGAGGACAAATCTATGCCATTCGGTTCATTAGCCCAAATACCGTAAATGAATGGGCGGTACAAAATAGAGCCAAAGATATACTTGAGGAAAACTTGCTAAAAACGTTCCTTCGACATCAAAACAAAAGGGAAACACTCTTCCCTTACAACTTCAAGTGAGTGTTACTGTCTTGTGCATATTCGGTTTCGCTTACTCGAGGTTAAGTGTAATCCATGAGTTATGTGTGCGCAAGTTCCACTTTATTCCGCTATCCATTAAGCTTGACGGAGGAGTAGTAACTGTCTTAGACTCGAGACGTAAAGAGCAAAAGGAGTGGGCAGACATGAGTGAAATACTCCAGAGGTAAGTTCAATCATTATCGCACCATATCGGGAACTTTCGTTCATTTCCTGATATCAAGTAATCATTTTCTTTGTCGTGCAGGGTTTGGAAAAAGTTCACCGGAATGGTTCCGGGTCTGAAGAAGGAGCTGTGATTTACACACCCCAAAGTAAGTGGTACTAGCTAGTTCCGCACATCTCTCATTGATTCTAGTTTCATCAATGCCATTATCATGCTTGATTATCAGTTTGGTTGAACTCTATTCTCGTAAAGTGCTTGTGGCAGGCACGGCCGGGAATAATTTATGTGGATACTACGTTTGCGAGTTCATTGGCAACTCGACCTCTGAGCAGGGCTTATCTGACAAACAATTTGAAGTACGTAAACAATATTCACAATTTTATTTTATTACCATCAATTGTGTTGAGTTTCATTCATATATATGTATTGACCCCCTACTTTAAATTAGATCTGGCAGATGCGGGATCAACTCCTACCACATGATCGCATACGAGCAATTAAAGAGGAATTGGCGGGATTCTTTCTTCACCACGTCATACCTGAAAACGGAGAATACCATCAGGAAGTGCAAATGGATTTTGGTGCATGATGTTAGGGATAGTAAGAGATGTTATATTGTATATATGTTGTAGCGTCGGATAGATATATGAAAACTTGTTGTTCAACCAAGCACGGAGAAAGAGAGGTCACTTCTCTCTATATATGTTCATGATGATGTTGTGTAATTAATGGTTCCTTCATTTGCTTACTAGCTAGCGCCGAGTTCTCTCTATATGTAGTAGCTAGCGTCGACCAAGCACGGAGAAAGAGAGGTCACTTCTCTCTATATGTAGTACCTAGCTAACACAATATGAAACCCCTAAACCCTCCAAAACCCCACCCCCCTTAAAAAAACAAAAACCCCATCGCCTGGGAGCTGATGACGCGTGGCTGCCTTTTAGTCTCGGTCGGTGTTACCAACCGGGACTAAAGGTCCTCCTGCCTAGGCGCCCCATAGCGGCCACGTGGAGCTCCTTTAGTCCCGGTTCGTAAGCCAACCGGGACTAAAAGTAATGGGCATTAGTCCCGATCGTTTTGTCCTGGTTGCAGAACCGGGCCTAAAGGCCCTCTGAAACCAGGATTGATGCCCTGTTTTCTACTAGTGAGTCCATAGGAAAGCCAATACTATTAAAAGTGGATGAGGTTTTGATCACGACTCAATTGCTCAAGTGCTTAGTGATGTTGCTCCAAAAATCCTCAAACACCTTCTCCACTTCATATATGTCCAAACCCTAAAGTTTCATCTCAATCCCACCAAAAACATCTATCCTGGACCCACCGAGTTGATCATATACACTGCCAGAGCCAAACCCTAGAATTTCGGTCTCATCGAGATTGCGATCGGTCTCACCAAGTTGTTGTGACCAAGTTTCTGTAAGCCAATTCATTCATTTTGAATCACCGAGTTGAACTGATTCGGAACTACCAAAATGAGGTCCTACATAGGTTATCGCATTTTGGTCTGTCCGAGATTTCCACTTCTGTCCCATCGAAAAGCCCAATGTTCATATCTATTACACATGTCAGTCTCACCAAGAATTCTAATCCGGTGTCACCGAGTTGAGTCAAAAGTGTGTAACGGTTGGATTTTGGGTGAAGGCTATAAATACCCCTCCACCCCCACCTACTCTCTAAGAGAGCCATCAGAACGATTCATTTTTTGAGAGAGAACCACCTACTCATGTGTTGAGATCAAGAGATTCCAATCCAACTATTTGAACCTTGATTTCTAGCCTCCTCAAGTTGCTTTCCACTCCAATCCTTATCCTACCACCAAATTTGTGAGAGAATGATTAAGTGTTGAGGAGACTATCATTTGAAGCACAAGAGTAAGGAGTTCATCATCAACAACGCCGTCTATTTCCTTTTTCGAGAGTGGTGTCTCCTAGATTGGCTAGGTGTCACTTGGGAGCCTCCAAGAGATTGTGGAGTTGAACCAAAGAGTTTTTAAGGGTAAGGAGATTGCCTACTTCGTGAAGATCTACCCGAGTGAGGCTAGTCCTTCGCCGACGTAAGCCATGGTGAAATAGACAAGGTTGCTTCTTCGTGGACCATTCATGGGTGTAGCCCTTCGTCGACTCGCACATCTGTTACCCTCCATGGATTGAAGCCTCCATCAATCATGGACGTACGATAGCACCACCTATGGGAACCACGCCAAAAATATTCGTGCCTTCATTGCGTTTGATTTCTCCAATACCTCCTTTACATTCATATGCAAAGTCTTTATTTTCCGCTGCTCAACTCTTAGACTTGCATGTGTAGGGTGTTGCTTGACTTGGTAGAATTGCTAAAATTTGCCTACAACTAAAATTGGGGAAATGATAAGTTTTTCTTGGGTCAAGTAATCTAATCACCCCCCTCTAGACATACTTTCAATCCTACAACCGACACCCCTCATATCCAGCCCAAATCTAGAGCGGATATAGGGAGGCTCGGTGCAACAGGGCGCGTCCATTTTGTCGGACTGACATGTGGGTCGCACATGAAATTGCCCGGAAACCCAATAGTCCGACAGGCCTCTCCTCCGATGCGGGTGTGATCGTTGCGTGGCGCCGCTAGGGCTCACCGCCCGAGGCCAAAGTCTAGCTATTTAAGCCGGACGGAGTCCCCCAACCCTAGCCACATCCTCTTCCTCCCTCTGTGTGCCACCTGCCCAAGCTCATCCATATCTCTCCGTCTTTGACTCCCTATTCCCTTGTCGTCCACCTCCGTCATGGCCCGGCAGAAAAAGCGTATGCTATGCTAACGCCAGAGCACCAGTTCCAGATTTAGGAGCAGATCTGGGTGAAGCGTGCCATCCGAATCGCAGTCGGCCTGCATTCGGACTCGCCAGAGCCGGAGGTGGAGGAGGAAGAGAGGGGGAGCAGCAGCTGGAGCCCATAGAGGGGGCGGATCAGGTGGAGGAGCTGGCGCTGGTTGCGGGCTTCGTCATGGAGGACGCCGTGACGGAGTTCGAGGTCGCCCAATCAGTGGAGATGGCGGAGCAGACTGCCATCCTCCGGTCTATCCAAGATGAGGCATACTGGAGTCCAACCGACGCTTCATTCAGCAACAACAACCAGAGACCCGCGCGCTTTTCAACAAGGTGAAAGCGGAGATGGAGGCGGAGGCCGCCGCGGAGCCGTAGTTCGTCGCCACTGTACCCAGAGCCCAGAACGAAGATAGTGGACATTTCCGATGACAACAAGTAGTGTAGTGTAGGTTTAGTTGATCTAAGTACTACATAAATGTTTACTTTGCATGATTTGTATGTTTTTAAGAGATGAAGTATGAACTATCCAGACGCAGAGGTGGAAATGTGAGTGCTGCCCGGTCGCAGAAATTTGAGGGCTATCCGGTCACTGCCCGGAGACGCGCTCGGATTGAGTGTACCCGGCTGTAGATGTTGTTGGTCATATGGATCGATGGCACTGATCCCCTGGATTATCATCCGGGCTTCGACATGTCTTGGCGCTGATGGTACGGTGATAGCATCTAGTATATTTTTGTTAGATATTGTCTCCTTTTTAATATTTTTGGCTACCAATCTTCTTCATTGATATAGTGGTGAATTAGCGGTTCAACGTTTGTCTAGCCGCACTGTACGTCTAGGGATCTTAAGATTACCGCCTGTTGAGATGAGCGGCTCATCAAACTTTGAGTTTTCATTCACTTTGTGCATCATCTTTTGCAGTTTTTTCATCTGAATCATGGTGGAACTTCGAGATGCAAATGAGGGGGATCTTGAGATGATGACTTTGAAGAATCTTGATGTAACTTTCGGCTTTGGTGTGGATATTTGACACTATGACTTTGTTTCAGTTTATTCTATATGCGTATACTATGTTTAGCTATAAGATTATCCCAGGCAGTTGAGGAACGCATCGCCACTTCCCCTGCCACGCAACGGTAGGAGCACGATACCAATGAAAATCCTTTGCCTCCAATCACCTGATACTTCCCAGTAAGGCAGTCAACACTAACGTATGCCCGCAGTATATAGTGTATACCAAAGCATATACAGTACGTATTGTTTTTTCATAATTCTCACCAGCATCGTGTCAGAAAAATGAAAAAATAGAAAACAAAACAGTTGTGGCACACACAAATTCCCTGCCAGCTGCCCAGCTGTTGCTGAGGAGTGAAGATGCAACAGCATTTACACTGTTCCTCCGTCGATCGCTCTGCCGGACCGTCCATCCCCATGACAACTTTAACTGTTGGGCGCTCAGGAGCGAACTAAATGCGCATTCAACACCCGTGGATCCACCAGTACCGCACTTATGTCCCATGGCAGTAACACCAGTTACACCACGAGAGCAGCTGGCGACGCGTTGTTGATAGAGGAGCAACGCCGAGAAATTTACCCAAAACACATTTGTTTCGTCAGATCTTTTCTCCCATCCCATCCACAGAAAGAAAGAAAAGCCATCACTCCCCGAAGGAAACGGGGTGACTCTACCAGCCAGTGGACATGAAATCATGAATACGATTGATCGATCAATACCTATACTGGTATGGCATAGTGCAGTGGTGCTGCTGCGAGCTGTCCCCGGACCGTAGCGTGGTGGTGGTAACATGCAGTTGTCGTCCTTGGCATCGCCATTGATGCGTTCTGCTGGAGGGAAGATGGTAAATATGTACACTGGTTGCATAGATGCATCATGGTGGTACTGATCGTCTCACTGGCGTTGGCAAGCCTGGAAACAGCAAAGGTTGCCGCAGATTTGCTGGTGCGTGCATGGGCCGGCCGGCTCCATCGATCTCCACCACGGCTCCTTCCGTTCGACCTCATCTTCTCTGCATGCGCATCAACAGCAGCGGCTGGGTACGCGTCGGCTGCATGCTGACCGGGCCACGCGATCATTTACTGCTCAGCTTGCGTTCGTTTGACGATTGATCGTCCGTTCGTTTGGTGCACATGCATCCAGCGTGTCGTATCGGTCCATCCATCGAGTGTGCGAGTGCGAGTATGAGTATGGGTGGACTTTTCACGGTGCAAAAGTTATGGCGCTCTTCGGGATACAGTTTCTCTCGATGAAACGAGTATACTTCTCCGCCTCATCATGGCCGTGTACTTTGCTTACTTGTTGCTTTATATATAAAGCGAGGTGAAAGAGGCTAATTCATTCGCTGTTAAAGTTTGGCATTGCCAATATTTGGCAAAACCAAAAATTGACAACTTTTGAGTGGTGGGCAAGAACCAATTGGTAGCTAACCAATTGAGCACCAATTTTTTAGACTTGCCAACAATTGGCGTGCCAATTATGGCACCAAACCAATTAGACTCTTTTTCAAGATAAAACAAATAGGCTGGTCACAATGGGGAGGAACTTGGGAGTAACATCACACACTCCAATACAACTTTGCTTATGTGACACATATTTAATGAAGAGAGAGGTATTTGTGGTAACTAGCTAAGTTACCGGAACATCACACACTCCAAGAAACAATGAGTCTATAACCTAATAAATACATCGTTGCATGACACTACATAGATGTTCCTACCCACTATTGAGGTAGTAATATAGTCTAGGGAAGTGTGTAAGTTACTACCTTATGTTCTTGTCCATTGTGACCAGCCGTATACCAAAGAAAACATACTTGGAATAGGAATTGGGATAGGAATGATATTTCTCCGACATTTTGGTCGTAAGAGGGCGCGTCTGGACGGCGGATCGCCTGGTCAAGAGAGGTCTACCACATAATGCAGCATGTCTGTACTACAACAAGACACAAGAACCTGCCCATCATTTCTTCATGACTTGCAGCGTCGTTTCTACTCTATGGGGTTCGGTGCTTCATTGGGCTGGATTGAGCAAAGGTCATTACTCAGACGGGTCTTTTCACTCCCGGACTAGTGGCGAGTAGAGAGTCCACGGTACTAGGAGTTCTTTGAACACCTTGGTGCCGCTAATTACCTGGAGCATATGAAGGGAGAAGAGTGGAGGAGTTTTTGAAAATGCTTACACACCACATCAGAGAATCATTGAACAACCGAAATCTGACGCGCACTATAGGCGGGGTTGTAGCGAGTCTAGGTCGTTTCATTTTACATTAGTTTGGTGTGTGGTGTTTAGGTAGTCTGGATTATGCGTGGACCGTTCTCTAGTGTTTTTGTTCACGTTGAGGATTTTTTGTATAAAACGGAGCAAAATCCTGTTTCGATAGGATTTTTGGTCGTGTACTTCTTTTCCTATCTTTAAAATCTCCAATTTTGCTTTTTTACAACCTCTCATCTCCTAGAGATTTATTCTCTATGAATGAACGGTCTTGGGGAAATCAGGTTTCGTGCTAGGGCTCCATGGGGCTTTCAAAAATCAAAAATCAAACATCACATTTTGAATTAAAAAAATTCAAAAAATATCCGCATGTTCATATGGATGTATACTATGTGTGTGTAAAGTTTGAAAATGAACATTAATATGTGAGCTGCACAAAACGAACAAATTCATGATTTAAAAACGGTGAACAACCCACAAACTTAATGTATTTCATCGTGAAACTTTACACACTTGTAGAATATGTCCGTTCATGCATTTATTTGCAGATATTTTTGAAACTTTTAACTATGATTTACATGTTCATGGAATCTGAGCTCCACAATGCCTGATCTTGTTTGAATTTAACGGTCACATATTTCGTACACATGTTTTTACTTGCAAAATTTAATGTGAAACTTTGGTCTTTTTTTGTATGAGCACATCGTAAAACAAATACTATAAATTTGACCAGAGTACCATTGGCATGGTACCCGTCTCTCTTTTCTTTTGCATATAACAACTCAAAATCAAACAATGTTGGGTGGACACTTATTTAAAACGTTGTGAATTTTGGGCGGAGGAAGTACACCTCCTTCCAGAATATTTTAATAATTGGGTTTGTCCTAAGTCAAACTTCTTTAGTTTGATCAAGTATATGGGGAAAATATACTAACATCTACAACATCAAATGTATGCAGTATGGAAATATATTCTACAATGAACATAATGATACTAATTTGGTGCTGTAGATGTCAATATATTTTTTCTATAGACTTGATCGAACTTAAAAAAAAGCTTTTGACTTAAAACAAACCCAAAATTTACGTTGGCATGGAGGGAGTAGTCTATACTAGAGAGCTTGACCAGTCTCGAAACAGGCTTTCGCCCCGCTTTATAGATAAAGCATAAGTCCATACAACCACGTCCCAAACAAGGTCATAAAAGAAGAATGCTGGGGCCACAGCACAGAGACGCCCAAAAGAACTGAAGAGAAACAGAAAAGGCCACCAGGGGCAAGCTACGAAGCTGTCGAGCGGTCAGAGAGACGACACACGGTAGACACCAGACCGTCCAGAAGGAGCTGAAGACGGTCACGATCCCTCGAGTCAGAAGCACATCGCGGGAACACCCGCTCAATCACCATCTTGTTGCGAGTAGTCCAAAGAGTCCACATCATAGCCACGAAGATGAGCCAGAAAAGCCGGCGCTTACGGCCAACCTGAGTGGCCCTAACCTGCAGAAACTCTGCAAGGTCAAGGGCCTCCCACTCCGGTCCTAGAGCCTCACGAACAAAGCACCAAAGTGCCTGCACTGCTACGCACGAGAACAAAATGTGTGTTCCTGTTTCCGGGACGTGGCACAAAGGGCAAAGGCCATTGCCTGGACCCTGGCGTTTCAGCACCTCAGTCCCCAAAGGTAGACGATCTCGGAGAAGCTGTCATACGAAAATCTTAATCTTCAAGGGCATCGGCGCCTTCCACAATGGGGATAGCCACTGTAGAACCGGCAATCGGCATAGTGCCTGATAGGCCGAACTAACGGAGAATTCACCCGAAGGAGAAAGGCTCCAAGAAACAGAGTCAGGGCAGATTACTGCATGTTGCCATAAACTCATCGTTTAATTTATTTTTGAATACATACTTCTTATGCAGCTTTATTCTTTTTTCACATTTTTATTTAATTTCCCGCGAAGAGTGGTCCTTATATATCGTTTAACCAATTGTTTCATTTCAGGACCGGCACATGTCAAATGCACTCACGTACGGCAGGAAGGCCTCGTCAGCTGATGTTAGTCTTGATCATCATCACAAACTTCTCTCCTCCTCCTCCTCCTCCCAACCCTAGCCGCACCTCCTCCTCACCCCACCCCCACCCCCCCTTCTCCCCGCCGCCTGAGGCAGCCACCGGGCAAGCCCGGGGAGACAAGGATGGTGGCGGCGGGGCCTCAGTTGCCCTGCTTCTGCATGGGGAACCCCGGATCTGGAGCGGCGGCTCTATTGGCAAGGCACGGCCGGCTAGCAGCCGTGCGGGCGGTAGATCCGGTGTCCCGATCGCGGGGGCAGCGGGATCCGGTGGTCGTTGGCGGCCGGCGGTGGCTTCTGCGGCGGTCAGTGCGCGCGATCTGGCGCCTTCCCTCCTCCCCTGCTCGGTATGCAGGCCAGCCTGGTTGGGTCGCGCTTCCTCTTGGTCTCTGGTTCTGTACAGGAGGCGCTGCTGGTGGCGGAGATCTAGTTCGGGCGAAATCCATGGCCGGCCATGACCGGCCGCGCCGACGGCGACACCTGAGGGCGTCGTTCCCCTCCCTGGAGGCGTCGGTATGGACTGGTCTCCTCACTTCACCTTCCCCTAGGTCTCCCGGGCGAAAGCCCTAACTTTGTTGGGCGGCTACGGCGCTCACGGCGCCGTTTCCTTCTTGAAGGCGCCGCTTTGGGAACCTTGGGGTTGGGTGGGGCTTGTGGGTGGTGGGCCACGGCGGTGGTGCGGCCCTGTCTTAGCATGGATTTACGTACGTTGCTTGGAGATGGACTCGCGTAGGTGGAGGTTGTCGGCTGGCGTCGTGGTGGCGTCAATGGCGGAGGACCTGCCAAGGCTCGCGTAAGTGGAGGTTGTCGTTTGGCGTCGTGGTGGCGTTGATGGGGGAGGACCTGCTAAGGTTGTCACCTCAATCTGCTCTGAATATGGACAAGTGGAAGATGGCGCCGACGACGCATGTGAGTGCGTCGGACCGGTTTGAGCCCCGGACCCGGCAGATGGCTCGGTCAGGGCCTCCGGCTTTAGATGTTAGGCTTAGGTGAGAGGTCTGGGTATGTGGCCCAACTTGTACCCCTTCATCATTTGGATAGGAGTAGCGGCAGATGTTGTCAAGACGACGGATTCAGGCATATTGTTGTTATACTTTGTAAGGTCTTTAAAAATAATCAACAAAATGGCCGGATACATCTCTCGAATCACAGAGGCGGGGGTCATCCTCCTTTTCTAAAAAAAAAAATCGAAGCCACACAACTCCCTCTCCTAGCTTCGCGAGAAATGGCAAGGTAATTGATCGGCGAGCGTGACGCGGTGTACATATCGACCAATTGGCCTCCAAGGACTGTGTTTTGCTTGGACGTAGCATGTGGAGCTCACATGGAGAGGTTCATCAGCTTGGCTGCATTGCAAGTAAATGCCTTCACATGCCAATTTAATTCCCCTCCTCTGCATTCAATAAACCCTCCAAAATGGAGTACAAGTATTTCTGCGGAGGATAAGCTCGATATCTGCAGTGTACAGCTTTGCAGGGTTGAGCTTTTGCTTGGGTAAAATTCTCTTTTCTCTGTTTCGGAAAATAGAAGCTTTTGAAAGTTTCTTTTTACCTAACATGAAATTGGGCGATGATTGGTACACGTAGACTCAATTTTTCTTGTTATGCAGTGATAGGCTTTTTTAACCATGTGCGATGACTTAACTGCATTAGTGTTAATTTCAGCATATATATATACTTGTATGACTCTTCCCTAACCATAGCCACAATCTAAGACGTCCTCCATGCCGCCGTCTCGGTCTCGTTTCTCTTTCCCATTCGGTATCGTCATGAGCGGGGAACGTCCCTTTCATTAATCATAATTACAATAGGTCCTTATTTCATTTAGGTTTTCGGTTTGCGAAAATGTTAAAGAGCTAATGTTTTCTCCTCGCTCTCTTGCATGAGCTGAAGCGTGTTTTTAGATAACCTTTTTATTAACTTAAAATATAGCATTGATATATACAAAACATGATAAGCACACCCAGTCTCTGTATAATTAAGATGCACAAAAATAAAAGCAAACACTAACAGTCTGACAAAAGATAATTTTAAAAAATGACATATCGGCAACAGTAGAGTCATATAGGACCCACACGATGACTAGGTCGAAGGAGGTGGTGGACCGATCCAAAGATTATGTTGCCACTCATGTTAGGTAGAAACCTCTTTGGCCACTGATGAAGTCATGTACCTAGGGTAGGGTCATAGGCCTGTTTTAAGTACCCTTCCCAAGGACACCCTCAGAAGAAGCTGCCTTCCAGTCGACCAAGAGAGACTTCACTCGACGGACTCGAAGGACTCGACCATGAAGATTCACTCGATCACCAGGAGATCAAGAGCCACTCTGCATCCAAACGGTCTGTAATAAGCAGTCTTTATGGCATTTAGGACACTTTATGTAAGGCGTTACCAGTAACGCCTAGCCTTAATCTACTTTAAACCCTGCATAACTGAGGGCCGGAGGGGTCTGGCAGACACTATATAAGCCACCCCCCTCCTCAGTGTAAAGGGTTCGCACCCCTGTAATCCATACACACATAATCCAGTCGTCCGCCTCCGGGCTCGAGGCGTGGGGCTGTTACTTCCTCAGAAGGACTGAACTCGTACATCCTTTGTCTTCACAACTGCTCCATAGCTAGGATCTTGCCTCTCCATACCTACCCCCCATTCTACTGTCAGACTTAGAACCACGACAGTTGGCGCCCACCGTGGGGCAGGTGTCTTAGCGATTTTTGGAGAAGTTGCAATTGTTCCGATTGCTTTCATCATGGTTTCTAGTGGAGTTTTGGTCGAGGGCCGCGAGATCCGTCTCGGCGCGCTCACCTTCATCGCCGACGACTCCGCTTGGCTCCAGGAGGCTCCACTCGACATCGACGCGCTCCTCGTCCGCGGTGCGACGCATTTTCGGGTGTGTGTCCGCGGCGTTCTGCTGCGGCAACCGTCGACTCCATATCGGTCGACTCCCTTGTCGTCCTCCTTCCCTGTCTCCCGCCAGCGCAAGCGCTCTAGTCGGTCGAGGCTCCAGCGGTGGGTGAGGCATGCAGTGGCTCGCCAGACGGCCACCGCCCAAGTCGCGGCAATCGAGCCCGACGAATACCTCTACGGCCTGTTCGATCTGTCGACTGGCTCCGTAGAGACCGCATCCGAGTGCGACAGCAGTGATCCAGCGGCGGAGATCTTGATGGTCAACGGACCTTGTAGACCTCCCGGCTTCCCCCGCGACGACGGGATGGACGGTGGAGGCGACCCCGCTCAAGTCCATGAGGAGTACCAACCCGAGCCACTTAATTCCTGCAAAGGAAGAACTCGCCGAGAATATGGATGCCTGCATACTCCCATCGCGGAGAAACCCCGGCTCGCGCCTTGGAGGAGGCACGCCATTAACTTGGCTGAACGCACTCGTCTGGAGAACCTCCAGCGAGCACTCGACGAGCGCGCGCGGCAACGAGTACCCGACTCCAGTCGACGTCAACTCTTCCCACAGCCGACTCAGGTATATCGAACCCCGATTCAGAATTTAGTAGTTGCAGCCCGTATAGCGGAGTCTATCCAGCCCTCTCAGTCGGAGGCTGGCAGAGGCTTGATGCAGATCAGGGATTTGCTCCGAGCAGCAGGAGACCAGAATTCAGCCGTGTCACAGTCACGCAACAGGATTCACAGTCGATCCGTCGCTGCGAATACGGTTCAGTCGGCTCACAGTCCTAGATCGCCTCCGCGGCGTGAAGGACGCGAGAATCGACGGGACCAATATGGTGACCGATACGATCGTGATGATAGGCGTCGAGTGCCCACTCCTCCCCCGAGAAGTGGGTCCTACGCTCATCGGCAGCAAGATGACAGGCGCCAGATCAGTGTGGGGAGAAGAGCTCCGGTCGACCCCAGGGAACCAGGCTTTGACGCACGATCCATCATCGTGCAAGGTCTGGTCGATCGGAATAGAGCTCATCGAGGTGGCCACGACAGAGATGCGCCCACTAGCAGCCAAGTACATGTTTCAGGTCTAGAATGTTTCAGCAGGGCTATCAGAGCCGCGGTGATTCCCCCCAACTTTAGGTTGGCGACTGGAGTAAGTAAGTTCACCGGTGAGTCTAAGCCTGAAACTTGGCTTGAAGACTACCGAGTGGCGGTGCAGATTGGCGGTGGAAATGATGAAGTGGCTATGAAGCATTTACCACTCATGTTGGAAGGTTCGGCCAGGGCGTGGTTGAATCAGTTAGCTCCAAGCAGCATCTACACTTGGGAAGATCTTTCCCGAGTGTTCTCTCAGGACGTTCGAGGGAACTTGCAAGCGACCAGCTGGATTGACCGAGCTGCAAGTTTGTGTGCAGAAGTCGAATGAGACCTTAAGAGATTATATTCAGAGATGGACCACTTTGCATCATACCGTGGAGAACGTGTCTGATCATCAGGCAGTCTGTGCTTTCAAGGATGGTGTTAAGAACAGAGAGTTGAGTTTGAAGTTTGGTCGGACCGGAGATATGACCCTGAGTTGGATGATGGAAATTGCTACAAAGTACGCCAACGGCGAAGAGGAGGACCGACTCCGGAGCGGCAAGTACAAACCTAGTCAGTCGGAGAAAGGAAACTCCAGTCGGAAGCGGAAGCGAAAGGCCGAGCAAGTTCAAGGGAAAACCCAAAGGATCCTGGAACCCCAAGAAGGTGAAGGATAAAGAAGGAAATGATGTGATGGATCTGCCGTGTCACATCCACACGAAGAAAGACGAAGAGGGTAATTTCATCTACCCGAAGCATACCACTCGCCAGTGCCGGCTCTTGATCCAGCGGTTCCAAGGAAAACAGCCCAAGGACAAGGAAAAGGAGTCGGACAAAGCTGAGGACAAGGAGGACAGTGATGGAGCATATCCTCATGTTAATTCCACTCTGATGATTTTTGCTGATGTAGAAAGTAAAAGCCGACTGAAGGTTATCAACCGTGAGGTGAATATGGTCGCCCCGGCAACGCCCAGTTATCTGAGATGGTTTCAAACTCCCATTACATTCGACCAGTCCGATCACCCGACTCATATAGCCACCCCTGGGAGGCAAGCTTTGGTGGTCGACCCTGTCGTCGAAGGCACTCGACTGACGAAGGTGTTAATGGATGGTGATAGTGGACTGAACTTATTATATGTGGAGACGCTGAAAGGAATGGGCATTCCGATGTGCCGACTGAGCACCAGCAACATGAGTTTTCATGGTGTTATACCTGGAAAGAAAGCTGAGTCACTCGGCCAAATAGCTCTGGACGTGGTGTTCGGTGACTCGAAGCATTTCCGCAAAGAAAAGCTGACATTTGAAGTCGTGGATTTTCAGAGCGCTTACCACGCTATTTTGGGGAGACCAGCTTATGCACGGTTCATGGCTCGACCATGTTACGTGTACCTCAAACTGAAGATGCCCGGCCCCAAAGGCGTGATCACTATCACTGGTGATCGGAAAAAAGCAAAAGAGTGTTTCCAGAAAGGCTCGAAAATTGCCGATTCCCAGGTAACAACGGTCGAGCTGGAGGGATATAAGAAAAATGCAGATCCGAGTGATTTGTTGCGGGCCAAGAAGCCTGCCACAAAATCTGCATTTCAGTCGTGCAGTGAGACGAAGCCCGTTCACATTCACCCGGCCGACCCCAATGCAGCTCTGACCCATATCTCCACAACACTCGATGCTAAATAGGAAGAAGCGCTCATCCAGTTCCTCCGTGAGAACTGGGACATCTTTGCATGGAAGTCTACTGACATGCCGGGTGTTCCCAGGGGGCTGGCTGAGCATCGCCTTAGAGTCGATTCAACAGCAAAACCTGTCAAAGAACATCTTCGACGGTCCGCCGTCCAGAAGAGAAAGGCCATTGGCGAGGAGGTGGCTCGACTATTGGCAGCAGAGTTTATCCGAGAGATATACCACTCCGAGTGGCTCGCTAATGTTGTCATGGTCCCCAAGAAGGACAAGTCACTCTGCATGTGCATTGATTTCAAGCACATCAATCGGGCCTGCCCGAAAGATCATTTTCCTCTCCCTCGCATCGATCAAATTGTCGACTCGACTGCGGGATGTGAGAGATTGTCTTTTCTAGACGCCTATTCCGGATACCATCAGATCCGTCTATATGGACCGGATGAGATCAAAACAGCTTTCATCACTCCATTCGGGTGCTTCTGCTATGTCACCATGCCATTCGGCCTCAAGAATGCCGGAGCCACATTCATGAGGATGATTCAGAAGTGTTTACTCACTCAAATCAGTCGGAACGTTGAAGCGTACATGGATGATATTGTGGTCAAGTCACGAAAGGGTTCCGACCTGTTGACTGACCTAGCTGAAACATTTGCCAATCTCAGGAGGTATGATATCAAGCTCAATCCGTCAAAGTGCACATTCGGAGTTCCAGGTGGAAAGTTACTCGGTTTTCTCATTTCCGAACGAGGAATCGATGCTAACCCAGAAAAAGTTGGCACTATACTCCGAATGAAACGCCCTGTTGGAGTGCACGGCGTCCGAAACTTCTTGGATGCTTGGGCGTTAAGTCGATTCATCTCTCGCCTCGGTGAAAAGGCATTGCCTCTTTACCGATCGATGAAGAAGGCGGATAAGTTCGAGTGGACTCTAGAAGCGATGCAGCGCTTGCGAGATAAAAGCTCTGCTCTCCACCCAGCCGGTGCTTGCTGCTCCAATCAGCAAAGAGCCTTTGTTGCTTTATATTGCAGCCACAGGACAAGTCGTCAGTATAGTACTTACGGTCGAGCGGGAAGAAGAAGGGAAAGCCTTCAAAGTTCAACGCCCAGTGTATTATCTCTCTGAAGTTTTGACACCATCAAAGCAAAGATATCCTCATTATCAGAAGTTTGTGTATGGGATCTACATGACCACAAAGAAGGTTGCTCATTATTTCTCTGATCATTCCATTACGATTAAATCGCGCTCCACTTTCGAGATTACGCACAATAGAGATGCAATGGTCGAGTGGCGAAATGGGTGATTGAACTCCTTCCCTTGATATCAAGTTTGAGGCAAAGAAAGCCATTAAGTCCCAAGCAATAGCAGATTTCCTTGCCGAGTGGATCGAACAGCGACAACCGACTCAAGTTCACTCGAGCATTGGACCATGTTCTTTGATGGCTCTAAGATGTTAAATGGTTCGGTCTTTGGGGTAGTCTTGGTTTCCCCGGAGGAGATAAGCTCGGATATGTGCTCCAGATTCACTTTGATTCCTCCAACAACGAGGCAGAATACGAGGCCCTTTTGTATGGGTTGCGCATGGCCATTTCACTCGGCGTCCGTCGCCTTATGGTTTATGGCAACTCAGATTTGGTGGTCAACCAAGTGATGAAGGAGTGGGACGTTAGAATCCCAGCCATGACTGGATACTGTAATGTAGTGAGGAAACTTGAAAAGAAATTTGAGGGGTTAGAGCTCCATCATATACCCCGACTGAAAAACCAAGCGGCTGATGATTTGGCAAAGATAGGTTCCAAGAGAGAAGCCATTCCCAACGGTGTGTTCTTGGAGCATATCCATAATCCATCAGTCAGAGAAGATCCTTTTACCGAAGAAGCTCCGCAGCCCAAGAGTGCCACAGATCCGATTGAGGTTGAAGTTCCAGCAGTGGTCGACTTGGTCATGGAGGCTTTAGTGATCACTCCCGATTGGACAGTTCCATATATCGCATATATCCTGAGAAAAGAGCTCCCGGATGACGAGGAAGAGGCTCGATAGATCGTTGGCCGATCCAAAGCCTTTACTATGATCAAAGGACAGCTATACAGAGAGAGCGCGACTGGAGTTGGTCAAAAGTGCATAACGCCAGAAGAAGGTCGAATAATCCTTGATGATATCCACTCGGGGACCTGTGGCCATCATGCGTCCTCTCGGACCATCGTGGCCAAAGAATACCGAGCCGTATTTTAGTGGCCAAGGGCGAATGAAATGGCAAAAGAGATAGTCGACAAGTGTGAGGGATGTCAATTTTATTCCAACATGTCACACAAGCCTGCATCAGCTCTGAAGACCATACCACTCGTCTGGCCCTTCGCAGTATGGGGATTGGATACGGTTGGTCCCTTGGGAACAGGACGAAGCGGTTTCACGCATGTACTGGTAGCAGTTGACAAGTTCACCAAGTGGATTGAGGCTAAACCCATCAATAACCTTGACGCCGGTACAACTGTCAGCTTCATCAGAGAACTGATATTCAGATATGGAGTCCCACACAACATCATCACTGACAATGGATCAAACTTCGATTCGGAGGAATTCAGGGCGTTCTGCACATCTCAAGGCACACGAGTCGACTATGCTTCAGTCGCCCATCCCCAGTCGAATGGACAAGCAGAGCGGGCCAACGGCTTGATCCTCAAAGGGTTGAAACCCCGACTGATGCGTGAACTCAAGCATGCGGCTGGAGCATGGGTTGATGAACTTCCTTCGGTGCTTTGGGGTTTAAGGACCACGCCTAACCGGTGGACTGGAGGAACTCCATTCTTCTTGGTCTATGGAGCTGAAGCAGTCTTGCCGAGTGATCTGCTCCACAACACTCCTCGGGTCGAGCTCTACACCGAAGCTGAAGCAGAACAAGCGCGGCAGGATGCAGTCAACCTTTTAGAGGAAGAAAAGGAGATGGCTCTGATCCGATCGACCATCTACCAACAAGACTTGCGTCGCTTCCACGCCAAAAACGTGAAGAGTCGGGCCTTCCAGGAAGGGGATTGTTGGGGAACGTTGCAGAAAATTAAAATTTTTCCTACGGTTTCACCAAGATCCATCTATGAGTTCATCTAAGCAACGAGTAACGGGAGAGAGTTTGCATCTACATACCACTTGTAGATCGCGTGCGGAAGCTTGCTTGGTGATGATGGAGTCGTACTCGAACGTGATTCAGATCACCGATGCCAAGTCTTTGAGCGGACAGCACCTCCGCGTTCAACACACGTACGGGACGAGCGACGTCTCCTCCTTCTTGATCCAGCAAGGGGGAAGGAGAGGTTGAGGAAGACGGCACCACCGGCAGCACGACGGCGTGGTGATGGTGGTGATGCAGTACTCCGACAGGGCTTCGCCGAGCTCTACGGAGGAGGAGATGTGTTGGGGAGGGGAGGGGCTGCGCCTTGGGAGATGTGTACAGCAGCCCCCCCCCCCCTTTATATAGGCCCCCAGGGGGGTGGCCGGCCCCCTAGAGATCCAATCTCAAGGGGGGGGCGGCGGCCAAGGGGGTGGAGGCCCCCCAAGCCAGGTGGGGCGCCCCCCCACCCCTAGGGTTTCAACCCTAGGCGCAGGGGGTGGGCCTGAGGCGCACCAGCCCCTGTGGGCTGGTTCCTTCCCCTATGGCCCATGGGGCCCTCCGGATGGGTGGCCCCACCGGTGGACCCGGGACCCTTCCGGTGGTCCCAGTGCTTTGCCAGAACCCCAAACTTTCCGATGGCGAAACACCACTTCCTATATATTATTCTTTACCTCCGGACCCTTCCGAACTCCTCGTGACGTCCGGGATCTCATCCGGACTCGAACAACATTCGGTATTCACATACTAGTCTTCCTACTAACCCTAGCGTCACCGAACCTTAAGTGTAGACCCTACGGGTTCGGAGACACGCAGACATGACCGAGACGACTCTCGGGCAATAACCAACAGCGGATCTGGATACCCATGTTGGCTCCCACATGCTCCTCGATGATTTCATCGGTTGAACCACGATGTCGAGGATTCTATCAAACCACGTATGCAATTCCTTTGTCAATCGATGCGTTACTTGCGAGAGACTTCGATCGTCGGTATCCCAATACCTCGTTCGGTCTCGTTATCGCAAGTCACTTTACTCGCATCAGAATGCATGATCCGTGACCAACACCTTGGTCACATTGAGCTCATTATGATGATGCATTACCGAGTGGGCCCAGAGATACCTCTCCGTCATACGGAGTGACAAATCCCGCTCGATCCATGTCAACCCAATGATACTTTCGAGATACCGTAATGCACCTTTATAGTCACCCGATTCGTTGTGACGTTTGATACACCCAAGGCACTCCTACGGTAACCGGAGTTGCACGATCTCATGGTCGAAGGAATAGATACTTGACATTGGCAAAGCTTCTAGCAAACGAACTATACGATCTTTTATGCTATGCTTATGATTGGGTCTTGTCCATCACATCATTCTCCTAATGATGTGATCCCGTTATCAACGACATCCAATGTCCATAGTCGAAACCATGACCATCTATTGATCACAACGGGCTAGTCAACTAGAGGCTCACTAGGGACATATTGGGGTCTAAGTGTTCACACGTGTATTATGATTTCCGGATAACACAGTTATAGCATGAACAAAAGACAATTATCATGAACATTGAAATATAATAATACTTTTATTATTGCCTCTAGGGCATATTTCCAACAGTCTCCCACTTGCACTAGAGTCACTAATCTAGTTACATTGTGATGAATCGAACACCCATAGAGTTACGGTGTTGATCATGTTTTGCACGCGAGAGAGTTTAGTCAGCGGATCTGCGACATTCAGATCCGTGTGCACTTTGCAAATCTCTATGTCTCCATCTTGAACATTTTCACGGATGGAGTTGAAGCGGCGCTTGATGTGCTGGTCTTCTTGTGAAACTGGGCTCCTTTGCAAGGGCAATAGCTCCAGTGTTGTCACGAAAGAGTTTGATCGGCCCCGACGCATTGGGTATGACTCCTAGGTCGGTGATGAACTCCTTCACCCATATTGCTTCATGCGCTGCCACCGAGGCTGCCATGTACTCCGCTTCACACGTAGATCCCGCCACGACGCTTCGCTTGCAGCCGCACTACCATCTTGCTCCACCATTCAACATATACACGATCCGGTTTGTGACTTAGAGTCATCGGATCTGAGTCGAAGCTAGCGTCGGCGTAACCCTTCTGACGAGCTCTTCGTCTCCTCCATAAACGAAAACATTTCCTTTGTCCTTTTCGGTACTTCAGGATATTCTTGACCGCTGTCTAGTGTTCCTTGCGGGATTACTTTGGTATCTTGCAACCAAACTTACGGCCGGGTTTACATCGGTCAGTACACAAAGATGGCATACATAATAGATCCTATGGCTGAAGCATAGGGATGACACTCATCTCTTCTTTATCTTTTGCCGTGGTGGTGGTGAGCTGAGCTCAGTTTCACACCTTGTAACATAGGCAAGAACCCCTTCTTGGACTGATCCATTTTGAACCTCTTCAAAATCTTATCAAGGTATGTGCTTTGTGAAAGACCTATGAGGCGTCTCGATCTATCCCTATAGATCTTGATGCCTAATATATAAGCAGCTTCTCCAAGGTCCTTCATTGAAAAACACTTGTTCAAGTAGGCCTTAATGCTGTCCATAGTTTTGTATCATTTCCCATCAAGAGTATGTCATCTACATATAATAGGAGAAATGCTACTGAGCTCCCACTCACTTTCTTGTAAACACAGGCTTCTCCATAAGTCTGCGTAAACCCAAACGCTTTGATCATCTCATCAAAGCGAATGTTCCAACTCCGAGATGCTTGCACCAGCCCATAAATGGATCATTGGAGCTTGCATACTTTGCTAGCATTCGAGGATCGACAAAACCTTCCGGCTGCATCATATCAGCTCTTCCTTAAGATGTCCATTAAGGAATGCCGTTTTGGCGTCCATCGCCATATCTCATAATCATAGTATGCGGCAATTGCTAACATGATTGGACGGACTTAAGCTTCGCTACGGAGAGAATGTCTCGTCGTAGTCAATCCCTTGAACTTGTCGATAACCCTTAGCGACAAGTCGAGCTTTATAGATGGTAACATTACCATCCGCGTCCGTCTTCTTCTTAAAAATCCATTTATTTTCTATCGCTCGCCGATCATCGGGCAAGTCTGTCAAAGTCCATACTTTGTTTTCATACATGGATTCTATCTCGGTTTCATGGCCTCAAGCCATTTGTTGGAATCCGGGCCGCCATTGCTTCTTCATAGTTCGAAGGTTCATTGTTGTCTAGCAACATGATTTCCATGACAGGGTTGCCGTACCACTGCAGTGCGGAACGTGTCCTTGTGGACCTTGAAGTTCAAGAGTAACTTGATCCAAGTATCTTGATCATCATCAATGATTTCCTCTTGATGGGTGTGGGCATTACAGAATGGTTTCTGCTGCACCACTTTCCCGTTCGAGAGGTAGTACTTCATCGAGTTCTACTTTCCTCCTACTTACTTCTTTCGAGAGAAACTCTTTCTCTAGAAAGCATCCGTTCTTAGCAACAAATACTTTGCCTTCGACCTTAAGTAGAAGGTATACCCGACAGTTTCCTTAGGGTATCCTATGAATCGCATTTTTCCGACTTGGGTTCGAGCTTTTCAGTTGAAGTTTCTTGACATAAGCATCGCATCCCCAAACTTTCGAAACGACGCTTAGGTTTCTTCCCAAACCATAATTCATACGGTGTCGTCTCAGCGGATTTAGGCGGTGCCCTATTTAAAGTGAATGTAGCTGTCTCTAGGCGTATCCCCAAAATGATAGCGGTAAATCGGTAAGAGACATCATAGACCGCACCATATCCAATAGAGTGCGATTACGACGTTCGGACACACCGTTTCGCTGAGGTGTTCCAGGTGGCGTGAGTTGTGAAACGATTCCACATTTTCTTAAGTGTGTGCCAAATTCGTGACTTAAATATTCTCCTCCACGATCTGATCGTAGGAACTTTATCTTTCTGTCACGTTGATTCTCCACCTCACTCTGAAATTCCTTGAACTTTTCAAAGGTCTCGGACTTGTGTTTCATTAAGTAGACATACCCATATCTACTCAAGTCGTCGGTGAGAGTGAGAACATAACGATATCCTCCATGAGCCTCAACGCTCATTGGACCGCACACATCGGTATGTATGATTTCCAACAAGTTGGTTGCTCGCCCCATTGTTCCGAGAACGGAGTCTTGGTCATTTGCCTAAGAGGCAAGGTTAGCATGTGTCAAACGATTCATAATCAAGAGACTCTAAAGTCCATCAAGATGGAGCTTCTTCATGCGCTTGACACCAATGTGACCAAGGCGGCGATGCCACAAGTATGTGGGACTATCGTTATCAACTTTACATCTTTTCGCATCCACACTATGAACATGTGTAATATTACGCTCGAGATTCATTAAGAATAAACCATTGACCATCGAACATGACCATAAAACATATCTCTCATATAAATCGAACAACCATTATTCTCGGACTTAAATGAGTAGCCATCTCGTATTAAACGAGATCCGGATACAATGTTCATGCTCAAACTTGGCACTAAATAACAATTATTGAGGTTTAAAACTAATCCCGTAGGTAAATGTAGAGGCAGCGTGCGACGGCGATCACATCGACCTTGGAACCATTCCCGACGCGCCGTCACCTCGTCCTTCGCCAGATCTCCGTTTATTCCGCAGCTCTGCTGTGAGTTACAAATATGAGCAACGGCACGGTATCAAATACCGGGAGTTACTACGAGTCTTGGTAAGGTACACATCAATTACATGTATATCAAATATACCTTTGGTGTTGCGGCCTTCTTATCCGCTAAGTATTTGGGGCAGTTCCGCTTCGGACCCTTCCTTGCAATAAAAGCACTCGGTCTCGGGCTTGGGTCCATTCTTTGACTTCTTCCGACAGCAGACTTACGGCGGCGGCAACATCCTTGCCGTCCTTCTTGAAGTTCTTCTTACCCTTGCCCTTCTTGAACTTAGTGGTCTTATTGACCATCAACACTTGATGTTCCTTTCGATTTCAGCCTCTGCGACTTTAGCATTGAGAACACTTCAGAATGGTCTTTACCATCCCTCGCATGTTGTAGTTCATCACAAAGCTCTTGAAGCTTGGTGGGAGCGATCGGAGGATTCTGTCAATGACCGCCTCATCTGGGAGGTTAATGTTCAAGCTGGGTCATCTGAAGTGCAACCCGGACATCTTGAGGATGTGCTCCTTGTGAGAACTGTTTTCCTCCATCTTACAAGCTGTAGAACTTGTCGAGACATCATATCTCTCGACCGGGCATGAGCTTGGAAAACTAGTTTCAGCTCTTGAACATCTCATATGCTCCGTGATGCTCAAAACGCTTTTGGAGCCCGGTTCTAAGCTCAGAGAGCATACCGCCTTGAACGAGGGAGTAATCATCGAGCGAGTCGCGAGACGTTCAAATCGTCTTGCAGCGCTGGGAGAACAGTGGATCACCTAACGGTGCTTCTAGGACATCTTGTTTCTTGGCAGCTATGAGGATGATCCTCGGTTCCGGACCCGATCCGTATAGTTGCTGCCATCATCTTTCAGCTTGGTTTTCTCTAGGAACGCGTTGAAGTTCATGTTGACATTAGCGTTGGCCATTGATCTACAAGACATATTTGCAAAGGTTTTAGACTAAGTTCATGATAATAAAGTTCTTAATCAAAATTACGAACTCCCACTTAGATTAGACATCCTCTAGTCATCTAAGTGTTACACGATCCGAGTCGACTAGCCCGTGTCCGATCATCACGTGAGACGGACTAGTCATCATCGGTGAACATCTTCATGTTGATCGTATCTTCCATACGACTCGTGTTCGACCTTTCGGTCTCCGTGTTCGAGGCCATGTCCGCACATGCTAGGCTCGTCAAGTTAACCCTAAGTGTTTTCGCTGTGTAAATCTGTCTTACACCCGTTGTATGTGAGCGTAAGGATCCATCACACCCGATCATCACGTGGTGCTTAGAAACGACGAACTGTAGCAACGGTGCACGCTAGGGAGAACACTTCTTGAAATTTTATAAGGGATCATCTTATTTACTACCGTCGTCCTAAGTAAACAAGATGTAAAAACATAATAAACATCACATGCAATTATATATAGTTGTGACATGATATGGCCAATATCATCAAGCTCCATTGATCTCCATCTTCGGGGCTCCATGATCACCTTGTCACCGGCTTGACACCATGATCTCCATCATCATGATCTCCATCATCGTGTCTTCATGAAGTTGTCGGCATAACGACTACTTCTACTTCTATGACTAACGCGTTTAGTAATGAAGTAAAGTAGTTTACATGGCGTTCTTCAATGACACGCAGGTCATACAAAAAATAAAGACAACTCCTATGGCTCCTGCGGTTGTCATACTCATCGACATGCAAGTCGTGAATCCTATTACAAGAACATGATCTCATACATCACAATTCAACATTCATCACAACTTCGGCCATATCACATCACATGATCAATCGCTGCAAAAACAAGTTAGGCGTCCTCTAGTTGTTGTTGCATCTTTTACGTGGCTGCGATTGGGTTCTAGCAAAACGTTTTCTTACCTACGAATCACCACAACGTGATTTTGTCAACTTCTATTTACCCTTCATAAGGGCCTGTTCATCGAATCCGCTGCAACTAAAGTGGGAGAGCAGACACCCGCCAGACCACCTTATGCAACTAGTGCATGTCGATCGGTGGAACCGGTCTCACGTAAGCGTCACGTGTAAGGTTGGTCGGGCCGCTTCATCCCACAATACCGCTGAGCAAGAAAAGACTAGTAGGGGCAAGTAAGATGACAAGATCAACGCCCACAAAAATTTGTGTTCTACTCGTGCATTAGAGAACTACGCATAGACCTAGCTCATGATGCCACTGTTGGGGAGCGTTGCGAGAAAATTAAAATTTTTCCTACGGTTTCACCAAGATCCATCTATGAGTTCATCTAAGCAACGAGTAACGGAGAGAGTTTGCATCTACATACCACTTGTAGATCGCGTGCGGAAGCTTGCTTGGTGATGATGGAGTCGTACTCAAGCGTGATTCAGATCACCGATGCCAAGTCTTTGAGCGGACAGCACCTCCGCGTTCAACACACGTGCGGAGACGAGCGACGTCTCCTCCTTCTTGATCCAGCAAGGGGAAGGAGAGGTTGAGGAAGACGGCACCACCGGCAAGACGACGGCGTGGTGATGGTGGTGATCAAGATCTCGGCGCAGGCTTCACGAGCTCTACGGAGGAGGAGATGTGTTGGGGAGGGAGGGCTGCGCCTTGGGAGATGTGTACAGCAGCCCCCTCCCCCTTTATATAGGCCCCAGTGGCGGCCCCTAGAGATCCAATCTCAAGGGGGCGGCGGCAAGGGGTGGAGTGCCCCCAAGCCGGTGGGCGCCCCCCCTAGGGTTTCAACCCTAGGCGCGGGGGTGGGCCTAGGGGCGCACCAGCCCCTGTGGGCTGGTTCCTTCCCCTATGGCCCATGGGGCCCTCCGGATGGGTGGCCCCACCGGTGGACCCAGGACCCTTCCGTGGTCCCAGATTTTGCCGAACCCGAAACTTTCCGATGGCGAAACACCACTTCCTATATATTATTCTTTACCTCCGGACCCTTCCGAACTCCTCGTGACGTCCGGGATCTCATCCGGACTCGAACAACATTCGGTATTCACATACTAGTCTTCCTACTAACCCTAGCGTCACCGAACCTTAAGTGTGTAGACCCTACGGGTTCGGGAGACACGAACATGACCGAGACGACTCTCGGGCAATAACCAACAGCGGATCTGGATACCCATGTTGGCTCCCACATGCTCCTCGATGATTTCATCGGTTGAACCACGATGTCGAGGATTCTATCAAACCACGTATGCAATTCCTTTGTCAATCGATGCGTTACTTGCCCGAGACTCGATCGTCGGTATCCCAATACCTCGTTCGGTCTCGTTATCGCAAGTCACTTTACTCGCATCAGTAATGCATGATCCGTGACCAACACCTTGGTCACATTGAGCTCATTATGATGATGCATTACCGAGTGGGCCCAGAGATACCTCTCCGTCATACGGAGTGACAAATCGATCTCGATCCATGTCAACCCAATGATACTTTCGGAGATACCGTAATGCACCTTTATAGTCACCCGATTCGTTGTGACGTTTGATACACCCAAGGCACTCCTACGGTAACCGGAGTTGCACGATCTCATGGTCGAAGGAATAGATACTTGACATTGGCAAAGCTTCTAGCAAACGAACTATCGATCTTTTATGCTATGCTTATGATTGGGTCTTGTCCATCACATCATTCTCCTAATGATGTGATCCGTTATCAACGACATCCAATGTCCATAGTCGAAACCATGACCATCTATTGATCTGTGGGCTAGTCAACTAGAGGCTCACTAGGGACATATTGGGGTCTAAGTGTTCACACGTGTATTATGATTTCCGGATAACACAGTTATAGCATGAACAAAAGACAATTATCATGAACATTGAAATATAATAATACTTTTATTATTGCCTCTAGGGCATATTTCCAACAGGGATTTGGTTCTCCGAGTGGACCAGCAGAAACCACACAAGCTTGCTCCTTCTTGGGAAGGACCCTTCATCGTCACCAAGGTTCTCCACAACGGAGCGTACCGTCTCTACAACGTCGAGCACAACATCGACGAGCCCCGAGCTTGGAACGCGGAGTTACTCCGCCCCTTTTACACCTAAGTATTCACTCGGATGGGTTGTAATAAAAGTACTCCTGTAGTTCATGTTTCACAAGATAATAGTGTTATAATTTCCCCAATGATTGATGTCATTTTTATTTATTTAATAAAATTCCCACCCAGTGGGTGGCTTAGCTGCGAATCCGTTTCGCCTAAGTTTGTAAAAAAAAAATCCTTGCCGAGTGGAGAGCTAGCCTCCCACTCGGGGCTTAGCTGCGAATCCGTTTCGCCTAAGTTTCAACAAAATCCTACCGAGTGTCGAGCCAGCCTCCCACTCGGAGGCTTAGCTGCAGTCCAAGTACTCGCCTAAGTTTCAATGAAATCCTACCAAGTGGAGAGCCTGCCTCCCACTCGGAGGCTTAGCTGCAGTACAAATACTCGCCTAAGTTCCAATGAAATCCTACCGAGTGGAGACCCTGCCTCCCACTCGGAGGCTTAGCTGCAGTACAAATACTCGCCTAAGTTCCAATGAAATCCTACCGAGTGGAGAGCCTGCCTCCCACTCGGAGGCTTAGCTGCAGTACAAATACTCGCCTAAGTTCCAATGAAATCCTACCAAGTGGAGAGTCTGCCTCCCATTCGGAGGCTTAGCTACAGTTTAAACACTCGCATAAGTTCAAATTCAAACGTGCGCTCTGCAAGGAGGACGAGGTGCAGGTCGACTGCTACCCTCTCCTCTGAGCTACGCCACAAGTACAACGTGCGCTCTGCAAGGAGGACGAGGTGCAGGTCGACTGCTACCCTCTCCTCTGAGCTACGCCACAAGTACAACGTGCGCTCTGCAAGGAGGACGAGGTACAGGTTGACTGCTACCCTCTCCCCTGAGCTATGCCACAAGTACAACGTGTGCTCTGCAAGGAGGACGAGGTGCAGGTCGACTGCTACCCTCTCCTTTGAGCTACGCCACAAGTACGACGTGCGCTCTGCAAGGAGGACGAGGTGCAGATCGACTGCTACCCTCTCCTCCGAGCTACGCCACAAGTACAATGCGTTCTCCATAAGAAAGACGCCGTAAAAAACCCTACCGAGTGGAGAGCATACCTCCCACTCGGGGGCTTAGCTGCAGCCCAGTGCTCGCCTAAGTCTTGAAAATCCTACCGAGTGGAGAGCATACCTCCCACTCGGGGGCTTAGCTGCAGCCCAGTGCTCGCCTAAGTTTTGAAAATCCTACCGAGTGGAGAGCAGACCTCCCACTCGGGGGCTTAGCTGCAGCACAGTGCTCGCCTAAGTTTTGAAAATCCTACCGAGTGGAGAGCAGGCCTCCCACTCGGGGGCTTAGCTGCAGCCCAGTGCTCGCCTAAGTTTTGAAAATCCTACCGAGTGGAGAGCAGACCTCCCACTCGGGGGCTTAGCTGCAGCCCAGTGCTCGCGCAAGTTTTGAAAATCCTACCGAGTGGAGAGCAGACCTCCCACTCGGGGGCTTAGCTGCGGCCCAGTGCTCGCCTAAGTTTTGAAATCCTACCGAGTGGAGAGCAGACCTCTCACTCGGAAGCTTAGCTGCAGTCCAAGTGCCTGCCTAAGTGTATCGGGGTACAAGTCGATTGCGATAAGCACCTCGCTTTAACCTGCAAGAGACACCTCGAACCAAATGCAAGCATATTTAAACGTCGAATCCAAGTTCGGATAAACGCCTAACGGAACCAAAAGTGCTCAGGCGCTAGGCCTGTTAAGGTTTGTCGGTTACAAAAATCACTCAGCATACCGAGGAAAATTTAAAGTGTGGAGCTCGGAAGTTTTTTACCCCTCCTGCGGAGGGCTGGAAGGTGCAACAAACTCGTCCAGGTCGATTCCATCAGCAATCCGAGTGGCAGCGGCAATGAAAGTCTCCATGAAAGACCGGAAATCGTGCTTCTTGGTTTTAGCCACCCGAAGAGACGCCAGCTTGTCCTCTCGTGCATCCTTGCAATGGACTCGGGCCAGAGATAGAGCAACATCTGCGCCACACCTGGCAGAAGACTTCTTCCACTCCTGCACTCGACTTGGGACTGTGTTCAGTCGAGTCATCAGAGACTCGAGGTCATTCTGGAGCATCTCTCTAGGCCAGAGCATGGCGTCAATGCCAGAAGTGGAAACCTTCAGCCTGGCGAGGTAATCGACGACGGCAGCGACACGAGATTCGAGCCGGAGCACGTTCATGGCGACTTCATCCTTCACAGGAGAGTTGATGGGGTCCAGGTTTGGCTCCAGTCGACCAGTCTCCTCTTCAAAGTTCTGGCAAAATTCTGCAAGTACAACCACCGAGTCAAAACAACAGTCGAATGAAAAGATCACAGTTAAAATGTCTGTTTGGTGCAAGAGATTACCTTCGAGCATGAGGAATAGCTTCTTGGTGAGTCCGCCCAGATAAGCCTCCAGATTGTTCTTCTTCCCCACCAACTCACTGGCCTTGTCACTCAGGGCAATCTTATCACTTTTCAGTCGACTGACCTCTTTGTTGGCAGCATCAAGAGCAGCTTTCAGATTGGTGTTTTCTTCCTCAAGCTTGGTGACCGAAGCCAACTTCTCGTCTGCGAGCTTGGTCTTCTCTAAAGCTGCTTTCTACATTTCAGCCAACTCAAGGTCTTTCTTCTTCTGGGCATCCTTCACTTTGCCTGCAAAGTTACAGCAAGGTCAGACCTTGAAACAAATGAGGAGCGAAGGCAGTCGTCGAAAGCCTCACCAAACATACCTTTAGCTTCCTCCTTCACCTTCGTTAATTTCTCCTGGGCCAGCTTCAGATCAAGCTCGAGCTAGATGTGTTTGTTCTCCAACTCGGTGTAACGAGCTGCAAGGTCGCAGGATTTCTACGAAAAACCAATCGACAGATGTCAAAGACAATTCACTTCCGAATGACTAAGGAAAAACCATACGTTTCTAAGACTACGGCCGAATGCAAACATTCGACCATAGTCTCGGGGACTACACCGGTGGGTGCACTCAGCGATGCCCCCACTAGTTCTATTAAGTCGAGTCGACCATCGACCAACATAAAAAAAGATGTTCTTGGATCGTAGTCCACTGCAAGCGATCGACCACGCCTCGGGATCACACCTAGTGGGTGCACTCAGCGTGCCCCCACCGGTTTGGGAAATCCATTCGACCTAGTCGAATGAAGGAAAAACTTAAACTATAAAGACTATGGTCGACTGCCAGCAGTTCACCATAGCCTCGGGGACTACACCCAGTGGGTGCACTCAGCGTGCCCCCACTAAACCGGAATTCCAATCAACACACCCAGTGGGTGTAGGACAATCACTATAAATTTCAGCAAGAAGAATTTTCAGATATCATATCCTAACAGAAGAGGCGGTGTCCGACTGACCTGAGCGTTACTTTGAAGAGCTGAACTGGCGTCATAGGCGGCCTGGCTAGCTTCTCGGATGGCCTTCACTTGCTCCATCATAACTTCCGCCTGGCGTATTGCTTCTTTCGCAGCACTGGCTTGGTCCTCTGGGACGAAGTGGGTCGAGAAAAGTGACGGCTGTGCAGCACTCGACGATGAGGGGCGAGCACTCGTCAACGGTACCGCAAAAGATATGGTAGGCCGAGTGATGTTCTCTCCCTCCGCGACCAGTGTCTCGGAGGCTGGCACGTCCTGAGTGACCTTGCCAGCAGACGCTTTCCTGTTCATCCTTGGCCTCAGTGGTTCTTCATCGTCGTCATGAGGAAGGGTAATAACAACATTGGACGGAGCTACAGAAAAGAATCAAAATTAGCGACAAAGAGCCAATCAACTGAAGACGGGATTATGAAAGTCATACCAGGTTTTGAAGTGGCAACGTCTTCCATCTCATGATCTTCACCCCTGGCCGAGGTATCAGAAGTAGCAGCACTGCAATTCTGAAAATCAGTCGGTTAACTCATGAGTCGACCAAAAATAAATTCATGTAGAACAAGAAGACTCAAGTAGCACTATTACCCTGATATGGTGGGAATCACCACCTTCATCTTCGGCAAGACCTTTGCCGGCTTCGATGGCGCCACTCGAGATTGCTTCGGAGCCTTCTCAGTCGGCGCCGGAGAAGTGGTCCGAGGGCGCTTAGTCGACTGTGCGACAGTCGCGACCCCCTTACCACGTTCGGTTGCAGGGTCATGGACGAGCTTCGAACGTCTTTCCGAGCGAGGAGGTGCAACTTCCTCCTCCTCCTCCTCTTCTTCCTCCTCACCAGAGTCATCACCCTCATCATCATCAACAACATCCGAGTCCCACTCCTCCTGGCTTTCGCCCCCACTTCCTTCCTCCTCCTCAGTCGGCGTCTGTGCTCCATTGGGCATCGAGTATAATTCAGTGGTGGACTGACAGACAACAAAGCAAAGATCAATCCACCAGTTTGCGGCAAAAGCAGAATGAGTATAGCACGATTACAATTGAGGATAAAGTGGGCATACCGTGTCCAGAGTGTAGGAATGGTCGAGTGGTGGGATCCTCCTGGCTCCTCGAGGGTTGTCCTTATTCCCTGTGATCGCGGCCATCCACCTCTCCAGTGTGGTGTCGTCGACTGCTTCTGGATGGACCCGAGTTTCATCCTCGGTTCCACAGTACAGCCACATTGGGTGGCCTCGGTACTGAAGTGGTTGGAAGCGCCGCCTAAGAAAGACCTCCAGAAGGTCCATACCCGTCACTCCTTCCCGAACCAGCTGGATTACACGCTCCATCAACATTTTTACTTGGGCTTTCTCCTCAGGGAGCACCTTCAGAGAAGAGGGCTTGTTCACTCGGTCCATGGAAAACGGAGGAAGACCAGTCGACTGCCCCGGCGTCGACTCGTTTTGGCAGTAGAACCAAGTCGACTGCCATCCTCTGACCGACTCAGGAAGGGTCATGGCCGGAAAAGTACTCTTGCTCCTCATCTGAATCCCAAGACCCCCGCACATCTGAATAACCTTAGTTCTATCGTCATCCGGACTTGCCTTTTTCACTGTCTGAGAGCGACAAGTGAATATGTGCTTAAAGAGACCCCAGTGTGGTCGACAATCCAGGAAGTTCTCGCACATGGACACGAAGGCAGCAAGGTAGGCGATGGAATTTGGATTGAAATGGTGGAGTTGCGCCCCAAAGAAATTCAAGAACCCACGGAAGAAAACACTCGGAGGTAGGGAGAACAACGGTCTACGTGAGTGGCTAGAAGAACGCACTCACCCTCCTGCGGCTGCGGTTGCCACTCGTTCCCCGGGAGCATCGCTGCGCCGTGAGGGATCAAGCCCTCGTTAGCCATCTCGTTGAGATCCGTCTCGGTGATGGTCGGCGGATCAATCCTTGAACCCAACCTTGCGGCGGCGGGACCTTGACGAGATCCGCCCGATGGCGCTCTCCTTCGCCTTCCCGTCGCCGTCGCCTTCTTCGCGCTCCAAGGCCGTCGTCTTCTCCTTCACCATTGTTGCGGCGAAGCGCCGCGAGGAGTGGATGGGCGGGGAGCGAGAGCGGCGCCCATGAGCGGAGATGGAGAGGCGAAGGAGGAATGGGAGGTCTTGTTCAAAACCTCGCCGGCGCATTTTATAAGGATGCTTCCGAGTGGATGACAAGTGGGCCCGGGCGATCCTATCACATCCCGAAACAGTCGCCCACGCCTGATACGTGGCGAAAAAGGCGGCGCGGAAATCGAGGCCTCTATGCCCTATCCCATCCGAGCGCCGCGGTCCTCCCCGCTTCGCGCGCTTCCCAAAATTCGGGTCCCACAAAATCCGCTAACAGCAGATCAATCTGTCAGACGGTGGATTTCCTGCGATCCGTCGCTCGGAAGTTTATTAAGTGCAAAAGTTCACTCGACATAAGAAAGGAATGGATCAAGGCGACTGAAGGGAAAGTTGTTGTCATCAACAAAAAGATTATTGGTCCAAGGTGAGACATGTTCAGAACACAAAAGCAGGTCGCTAATATTATCAACTCCTTCCTCACTCAAACCTCGATCCATTCGGGGGCTAATGATGAAGTCATGTACCTAGGGTAGGGTCATAGGCCTGTCTTAATTACCCTTCCCAAGAACACCCTCAGAAGAAGCTGCCTTCCAGTCGACCAAGAGAGACTTCACTCGACGGACTCGAAGGACTCGACCATGAAGATTCACTCGACCACCAGGAGATCAAGAGCCACTCTGCATCCAAACGGTCTGTAATAAGCAGTCTTTATGGCATTTAGGACACTTTATGTAAGGCGTTACCAGTAACGCCTAGCCTTAATGTACTTTAAACCTGCATAGCGAGGGCGGAGGGTCCAGCAGACACTATATAAGCCACCCCCCTCCTCAGTGTAAAGGGTTCGCACCCCTGTAATCCATACACACATAATCCAGTCGACCGCCTCCGGGCTCCGAGACGTAGGGCTGTTACTTCCTCCGAGAAGGACCTGAATTCGTACATCCTTTGTCTTCACAACTGCTCCATAGCTAGGATCTTGCCTCTCCATACCTACCCCCCATTCTACTGTCAGACTTAGAACCACGACAGCCACCACCTCCAGCTGCATACATACCGTATTGAATAACGGTTGCTAATCCGTTAGGTATAGCACAGACCACGTATGAAGCAAGTGCGTGCATAGAAAAATAACTTGCAACGGAGAAGAGTTTTGCCATTTAAAACAAATTATTTCTACACAACCAAAGCGACTATAATATGGCATATGCTCCCACCCTTACTAGCATTCAGAACATATTTGGAATATTGTCCAACCAATGACGAAAAATATTGGCAACACTTCTGGGCGAATACAAATTGGAAGTGATTTGGATGACTGATCATGTAGAATGTGCAAACTTGCACTGAAAAAATAGGTGTCTGATTGTCTCATCATGAGCTGAAGCGTTGGATTCGCTGCATGAAATTCATTGTTGGGCCGAGTTGGCCAAGTCGACGACAACCATTTTCTCCTAGGGTGGCAACCGCATGACCTACATGTGAGTGGTGGGGTGGTTCTTTAACCCATGGTGTTTGGTAATGCCCCATCCCTCCGCCTCTCCACGTCGCATGGCATCGTCCCATTCCGCGGCAAACCGATCATCGTCGCTCGCCACAACCAGATTTTGACAATACATCACACCATTGCGTCAAGCTTCCAGGTAGGTTCATTTCCACGAACCAGGTTTTTCACTCGGGTTCGCATCTGCTCGTTGGGGTCGAAAGACATGAGGTTTTGTTGAGGGGAGTGGGGATCTCATTGATTTAGTCCACTACGACCCGACGAGAGGAAGGAATGGGAGGTGGCGTCTCCGCGCCAGAGGTGCAACCATGACTCTTGCTGCGGTGGTTAGGAGTGGTGGTGGGTGTAGGGTGGCGCGACTGCGGGAGAGGTACAACGATGGCTGGCAATGGGGTGTGGGTGTTGGGTGGCACGGTAGCGGCGGAGGCTCATCGAGACCTCCCATCATGTCATCAACGTTTCTCATTTCTCTGAGGGTAGCGGTTTTTTGGTGCAGAGGCGCTTGTTGGGACCGGGGGTTTGCAATTTTGGGGGTTGTCGTGTGGGACTCTGCTTTAGTGACGTAACTGCAGGTGCAGTTGGGTCACTGCTGACATGTGCCCTGTCAGTGACCCAACTGCACGTGTAGTTACATCACTGAAGCTCAGTCCAGGCAAGTCCTGTAGTGTGTCGGGGTCGAGCAGGGGTTATTGCCGATGGCGTCAATGTGCAATAGAACACTAGTGGCTTGGAGAGAATTTGCAGTGGTAGGAGGAGCTCAATTTTTGCACCAAAATCCACTAATCAGGGCAAGTTTGCAATGTTGTTTGTTTATTTATGTAGAGCAATGGTTAAAAAACGCATGGGCGATGGTGATGCTGACACCACAAAGGGTAAGGCGATTGTTGTCAGACCATTCTGTTTTTTTCTAATACTAGATGGATGACAAATGTTTTTTTAGAACGAAGGCTCGAGAGAGAGCCCGGCTTTGAATTAACAAAGCCATCAACCAGCCAGGAGTTACATCGGACAACACCTTACAAGAGGAAAAAAGAAAAAGATGGCGAATACATGGTGCTACTAGACAACTTACAAACCTCAACAACACCAAGCACTACAACATAATGGACAACAAAGCTTCGCTTGATGTCGATGATGTCCCCAGCCGCAGAATGAGCACCATAGGTGGAGCGGAAGCACTAACAAAATGAGACCCATCATAGGCAGGGAGCATGCCCTCATCTGCACCAGGAGTGGTGAGCTGCAACAAACTACCCGAAACCATCTCCGAAGAGGACCCCTGCCCCTCGTCCTAGCTCGAAGGACGTCGCACCGTCGGAAGATGGGGAAGCTCACCCTAGAGCCAGATAAGATGGCAGCCACGAACAACTTTGAGAGATACTCAGCCCCGCCCCCAGCTGAGACGAGCTCGCCTTGGAAGATCCTCGCCCACACGCATAGAGCCACACACGAAGGGATGAAGCTATCAAGATCGAAGGTGCTGAGGAAGGAAGCGCAGAACGATAAAATCGGACCACGTGACCGTCGATCCCCCAATCCCCAAATCAGAACGCCCTCGCATCTCTCGAACCACCTGAGCGGCACCTCCAGGAAGGTGACGGCGTAGTGCGCCGCTGCCGCCCCATCCTAAAGGATGAGGTTTTCACCCGGGGCGAGAGGGGGAGAGGGGAACAGAACCTCGACGGAGCCTCCATGGAGGGGCACGGCAACAATTGATTTTGTCACCGTCGTGGCCGGGCCACACCGGCCAAGGATTTCTCCCGGACTGCCGCCACTCCCGCACCCCAAACGCACCAGATCCGGCGACCAGGGACTGCCAAGGACCAGCAGCGCCGGGGTGGAAGGAGCTATGAGAGGGGGAGGAAAAGACCTGCAGATCTGGCGCCGTCCGCCGGAGAAGAACGCACGCGAAGACCAGCCACCAAACGACCGCCGCCACCACGCCGCCCGCGCAGCCGAGGGGGCGGAGCAGCACCCGCGACCACTGCTCGCTGGAGAGCCAACCGTCGCCTCTCCTTCCGAGGCCGCCGCCTCGGCGTCCGTGGCTCTCCGCACGGAGGCGGAACAGCAGATCCTCGCCACCACCGTCCTCGTCGGCCGCCCTGGCTTGCCCGGAGACCTACTCTGGTGGCGGCGAGGGGGGAGCTAGCAGGGGGGGCGGCGCGCGCTAGGGTTTCGTCGCCGCCCGAGTCGCCCCGAGCGGAGCGACGCGGGGGCTGGGCCCAAATGTTTGTTTTGGATGTCAAGTCAACCATCACATGTTTATATACATGGCAAATTAGCCTTTGTTGCTTCATAACAATTTCACACGCATGTCAAATGTTATCTAGTTTTCCTCCAATTAATCATAGTAATTCTTCAAATTAAAGTCATTTTTTCACATTCTGTAATGAACCATGGGCGGTAATTATAAACAACAACATTTTTTAACCATGGGCTCATGGCCGATGGAGCTTGGCCGGGAAGATAACTTTGCCCTAACTGACCATGCGTGAGGGAAAGGGAAGGCAGCGGGGGATTCTTGTGTACATTTTATTAGACCTTTGAACATTTTTTGAATTTTGTAGTATTAGATTCAGTCAAATCCTATTATCTAGTGACCTCTCCCTCGAATACAAACGTGAGTTGTCCGCCTAGTCAACTGCCATGTCGTCCCAACACATGGGCATGCCTTGTTGGTTTTTGGAAAAATACTAATGTGTAGGGGTAAAAACCCATCATTAGGAGTAAACAAGTAATATGAATCGGAGGGAGTAGTAATATTTTTGTGTTGGGATAAACTTTGTCATAAGTTGCTCGCAGTTAGGGGGAAAAGTGAGAATGTACACTTTTAGAAAATCTTGACCAACGGGACATCTGTATGTGTGAGGATACCTGTTTTTTCAGTCAGTTTTGCTAATTCCCATTACATTCATTTAAGTATTATCAATTTTAAAAAATTACAACTTTAATTTAGTGAACAGCTGGTTGTGCAGGTTGCAGTTTTCACTAAACTGAAGTTACACATTTTATAATTGATCGAGGCATAAAAATGTGTCGATGCATAGACAGATACTTTTACAGTAGCACACACATGCATTTTACTGGAAACTTGGGTTGCCAAGACTTCATGCATGGTCTAAGGCCAAACTGATGGTGCGCTTGGTCAACAGTAGGACCGGATCATCCATCATCCTGCAGCACACGAATTGAAGCCATGCACATCTCCGCCTCAGGATCGGTAGCTGGAACCCGAATCAAAAACTTCAAGAGGAAAATGAATTTATTGTCACTAGGTAGGTGATAAACACGCAAGGCCAGTCCACCATGAGTCCATGACCTTTGCCCTGTCTACTCGGATCGGTCGAGCGTTTCATGGCGCGCAATGAATGCCCTGGCCAACCACTCCGTGGTGTCATCTCTGCCTCTGCGACCTCCATTTACCACGCTCCCTCACACAGACCTCATCAATTTTCATGGCGCGTCGGTCTGGTAGCTTCTGCTCCCCGCTATTTATACCCCGCTCTCTTCGCCTGTGTCGTTCAGTTCACTCCACCTCTCCACTCCACTCCCACTGAAGCAGCGGCGGAAGAAGAAGAAGCTAGAGGACATGGGGGCGCAGAGAGCTCTCCTCGCGAGCTTCCTGCTCGCCGCGTTGGCCACCCAGGCCTTCGTCTCCGTCTCGGCCAGGACCGGCCCAGCGGACAAGGCAAGCCAAGGTACGTACCTAGCTAGATCTTGTGCATGAAGCTTGTGGTGACTGGTGACTGGTGGAGTAGTGAGCTGGGTTATAACAAATGCCGTCTCGTGGCGTGCTTGCAGATGACGTGAAGAAGCCGGACTGCGTGCCGTCGCTCGACCCGCACAATTTCCCCGGCCACGGGGGCACCACCGTGCCGCTTCCCTCGCACGGAGGCTCCTCCGGCACGCCTCCCTACCACGGAGGCTCCGGCACGACGCCGTCGCACGGCGGCTCCAGCTCGACTCCGTCGCACAGCGGCTCTGGGTCATTGCCTGACCCTTCGCACGGCGGGTACGGGACGCCGCCTTCGCACGGGGGCTCTGGATCGTTGCCTGACCCATCGCACAGCGGAGGAGGTTACGGGTCCACCCCAGATGCGCCGTCACACGGCGGAGGCGCGTACGGGAGCTCCCCGACGCCTTCCACTGGCGGTGCCTACGGCAGCTCACCCACTCCGTCCCACGACGGAGGCGCCTACGGGAGCTCCCCGACGCCGGCCCACGACGGAGGCTCCTACAGCGGAACTCCGGCTGCACCGTCGCATAGCAGCCACGGGTCTGTGACACCGACACCGCTCGTCCCAGTCGACCCCAACAGCCTCGGGACATGCGAGTAAGCCACTTGTTACACGTACACCGGCACGTTACCTTCTCTTTCTTCTGCGAATACCACGAGTTGAGTCGCTGACGTGTTGGGCCCGTGACACTGCACTTGTTTTTGCACGTAGCTACTGGAGGACGCACCCCATGCAGATCTGGTCGGCACTGGGGAGCTGGCCGAGCTCGGTGAGCCACTTCTTCGGTGCCGCCGGTGGCGCGGTCGCCGGCGGGCCGAGCATGAGCATCCAGGACGCGCTGGCGAACACGAGGACCGACGGCGCTGGCGCGCTGCTGCGCGAGGGCACCGCCGCGCTGCTCAACTCCATGACCCGCCCGGGGTTTGCCTACACCACCCAGCAGGTGAGGGACGCGTTCGCGGCGGCCGCAGCCGGCGGTTCCGACAGCGCTGCTGCGGCGCAGGCGGCGGCGTTCAAGAAGGCCAACGAGGGGAGAAAGGCGTAGATCGACCGGATCGCCATCGAGAGGGCTTTAGCTAGCTGGCTACCTATATCTGTGGCATGTCTGCATGCATGCGTTTAGGCCGGACGGACGTGTGCGTTGCGATTTGGTTGTTTCGTTTGAGTTATGGTTTGGTTGTGTACGTTGGTGCCTTCGTGGGCTAGCTTCGATCTATCGTACTGTGTTGTAATGAATCTCGTTTAAGTTTTTTGCAGTTCCGTACCCTGTCGCATTGAATGGAATATATGAAGCGAACTATTCCTAGCTTGATCGGAGCCTGGTTTCCTTGGGAGGGCATATGATATATTTTTGGCTTTTTTTGCATATTCATTAGCGGCTCTTACTACTATTACTAAACAGTATAACACGGCGAGCTGGGAGCCTCCTCCACAAAGCTTTGGCGTTGCTAGCCGTACCATCGCGCTGCTGCTCCACGAAACTATCTACTTCATCTGTGGTTGATTGGGCCTGGATTGTTTCTTGGGCCGGTTGACTGGCTTAAGCGGACAACGTGTATATGAAACACACGTAAGTAGTTGTTTTTCAAATTTTGCAAAAAAAAAAAGTTGTTTCCCAAATAAAAATTTAGGTAGTTGCGTGTGAGCCGGGTATTATCTTCTGTCTTTGATCTCAACCCGTCTCGCGTGCAAATGGCCACGGACTGTATGGAGGAGCTGAAGAATATCAAGGAAGAAAACCAAGTTAGCTATGTTGCCATAGTTAGTGAGTTTATTTCAAGGCAAAAAGAATTTGTTATCGTTTCTTTATAACATGAAAGAAGAAGCAGCAATGTTGAGGCACACAATCTTGTGAAAGTCGCGTCTTTTTGTTGGGCGTGTCATCATGTCTGGCTAACGTCTCCGCCATCTATTATCAGCTGTATTCCCCTAAACATTTTGCAATAGACGGTGGTTGTAAAAAAATATTGTTGCTCGTGTTGGTGTCGCAGCGCCACACAACATCGATGCCCCACTACCTTCCTCCCTCACGTGCGCGTGGCAACAATGACAATGTCTACCAATATTGGAATCAAGCGGGGCTAATTCTTTCTTTAGGGGAAGCGACACTATTTTTTAAAACAAAGATAAAAAATTTGTCTCATCGATTAATTAAGTAGAAAAGATTGCTCAGTTAATTTATCTTACCAATCGTGCTATTGACTATCATGCATGTTCTCTAAACCTATGTTACTTATTCATGTTTTTGTTTTCTAGATATCTTTCATAGACACTATTCATTTAAAAATTAGAGCGATCACTTGCCTAATTCTATTTCCGAGACAATCGCAATATTACTTTTCTATCATTGTCTAATATACGGGTTAGTTCATGCAAGTTTAATTTCTATATTTTATATTTTTTTAAATGCATGATATTTTATCATTCTATCATAAAATTGGCGGGCACAACAACGCGCGCCATCATGGTCTAGTGAGGATGACTGGATTGTTTCTTGGGCCGGTGGACAGGCTTAAGCGGACAAAGTGTATATGAAACACAAACATAAGTAGTTGTTTCCCAAATTTTCCTAAAAAAAGTTGTTTCTCAAATAAAAAATTAGGTAGCTGTGTGTGAGCGGGGCATTATCTTCTGCCTTTGATCTCAACCTGTCTCGCGTGCAAATGGCCACGGACTGTATGGAGGTGCTGAAGAATATCAAGGAAGAAAACCAAGTTAGCTATGTTGCCATAGTTAGTGAGTTTATTTCAAGGCAAAAAGAATTTGTTACTGCTTCTTTATAACATGAAAGAAGAACTAGCAATGTTGAGGCTCACAACCTTGCGAAAGTCATGTCTTCTTTGTGGGTGTGCCATCATGTCTGGCTAACGTCTCCGCCATCTATTATCTGTATTCCCCAAAAAAATTTGCAGTAAACGGTGGTTCTAAAAAATATATTGTTGCTCGTGTTGGTGTCGCAGCGCCACACAACATCGATGCCCCACTGCCTTCCTCCCTCCTGAGCACGTGGCAACGATGACAAGGTCTACCAATATTGGAATCAAGCGGCGCTAATTCTTTTTTTAGGGAAAGCGACACTATTTTTTAAAACAAAGATAAAAGATGTCTCATCGATTAATTAAGCAGAAAAGATTGCCCGGTTAATTTATCTTATCAATCATGCTATTGACTATCATGTATGTTCTCTAAACCTATGTTACTTATTCATGTTTTTGTTTCGTAGATATCTTTCATAGACACTATTCATTTAAATATTAGAGCAAACACTTGCCTAATTCTATTTCCCGAGAAAATCGCAATATATTTTTATTATTGTCTAATATACGGGTTAGTTCATGCAAGTTTAATTATTTTACATTTTAAAAAAATTGCATGATATTTTATCATTCTATCATAAAATTGGCTGGCGCAGCAACACGCGCCATCATGGTCTAGTAATGATGATATGTCCAGGGGTGCAGGGCTACAAGCTTATGCACGTGGTGAATTTATTCATCGATCTGTCTATCCACTTAAAATTTTGGTAACTGTGTGCAGTGTGTGTGTGGACACAAACATGCAGCTCGTTGCATGTAAAAATAATCGACTACACATCATGTTCTCGGAGCATAGAGGTTCAAACAAAAGGTAAGAATACATAAACGAAAACCTTGCAGCAGCACAAAGGGCTTCATCAAAGTGAAATGAGACCTTTTGCAGCTTTTCGGATAACGACATGTTCTCGGGGAACTCTGTTGAGATCTGCATCCTCGAGGAACTCAAGTTTTTTCTTTTAACAGAAGTAGGGGCACAAGGCAAAAAGTGACATCTGACCACGGGGCATTGGAGCCCGCTTTTCTGAAATTCAAAAAACAGGTTTTTACGGCTTGAAAAAAAATCTAACTTTTTGCGTACATGTACATACGGCAGTGCAGTATAACAGGCCAAAATTTCATTAAAAAACGTGCTTGCATGTGAGATAAAAAAAAGGCAAAATTCGTGCTAATGTGGGGCTTGTTTTTTTCTTTTTGTTGATTTTGGGCTGAATTTTTGTCTTTTTTGCACAGCACATAATACATCGTATTATTGAATGGAATTGCCCCGGTACTTAGGCCACCTACATGCGTATTCATGCAGAATTTTTTTAAAATATTCAAAACTTTTAAGCGCTTCATTTGGGGGGTAAAGGCTCAATGCCCCGTGGTCTAAAAGTCCGCTTTACAGGGCAAAAGGTGACATCTAACCACCACGGGAGCATTGGAGCCCTTTTTCTGAAGTTCAAAAAACAAGTTTTTACAGCTTAGAAAATTATAATCTTTTGTGTGCATGTACATATAGCAGCATAACAGGCCAAAATTCATAAAAATACGTGCTTGCATGTGAGAGATAAAAGAAAACAAATTTCATGCCAATTTGGGGAGTTAATTGCAAGGAACTACCACACTTCGGCACGTTGTAACAAATCAGTACCAGTAGTCACTTTTTTGCCATGCAGTACCTAAGCCTAAGTGTTGTAAAACGGTCTGACAGGCGTATAAGCGCGTATTGCCCACGTACCTGACCTACCGGGCCCACGTGTCAGGTGCCACGGTGGCTTACCGGCGCGCACCCGCGCGGTCACTCATCCCAGCCGGCTCGGTCGTACCATGTAGTTGGGTCGGGTCGAACCCGTATGGGACGAACCCTAGTTTCCTCTCCCTCCTCCCTCGTCTCCCTCTCCCCTCTCAGGCGATGGCGGCAGCGACTCCCGACGGCGCCGACGGTGCGGGCGGGTACGGAGACCTTCCTGGCCTCGGGAGCGATGACCACTTAGGTCTGGACGACGTCGACGGCTCCAGTTCGTACTACTCTAGCGCTGACGACGAGGATTTGGAGGAGGGGGCCGCTGCCCATGGAGGACAGGGTGAAGCTGGCAGAGATATGGGTGGCCAACCCTAACAATAGCCATCAGTGGACCAGTGGAGCTGTTGCGGCGTGTTGTAAGTCCCTCTCTTCTCTCCTTCTTTCTGTATATTCCAAAACAGGGGGCTAGGGTTAGTTGCTCATGATAGTCTAAATTTGTGCTGTCAATTGTAGTTTGGATGATGCTGTTTGGGATGTTCAGATTCATTTTGATGCACAACATAATCTGGATAGGAAGATATGCAACTCAGATGTGACATTTCTAAACTTATATGCATTGATGCACACACAAGGTTATTCCTTCTCTGATGAACTGCACCACATGAAGAATTTGGGCAGAGGAGAGGAAAGAGAGCATGGGTTAGAATCGATTGACACAAACATCAAACTGCAGCAACTTAAGAAGGAATATGAGCATAGTTTAGTTCTGAATTTGCTAGTGAGGGCAACATCACCTTCTGTATGTCAAATAGAAGAAGATTTAGTGAGATCAAAGTACAACAATGTCTATCAGAGGAGAGAAGAAAATTTAGCAACTATATTGTATAAACCACCTATTGTGTATGATCTCAGTGAGCGTGCAGTTCTTGCTGTTGATCAACAAGGTGTTGTTTTTCATAGTCAGTGCACACAAGAGAGCAGAAATTTCAATAAGGGGAAGCTCAAAGCTGTAATGGCGGAAGAGGCACTGCTAGAGGAGGGACATAATAACAGTGATGACTCTGAGGCTGCTGCATATGATAGTGATAACAATCCTTTCTGCATGGAGAAGTACATGATAATTGAAGACACAGAGATAAATGAGGGGAATAAACTAGCAGAGAAAGAAGTTGAAGATGAAGATTCAGATGAGGATTCAGAAGAGGAACATGTACATTATGAGGGTGACACTAAGGTTGAGGACTTGTTTGAGATGGAGGAGGAGGAGGAGCAGGAGAAGGAGGATGAGGTCAAGGTTGTTGCAATAGAAGAAGCAGCAATGCAAAAAACCTGCAAAAAGGAGGAAGAAGCTGGTCGTTAGGAGAGGCCCTACTACTAGGTCACATTCAAGTGTTTTGGAGGAGGTGCAATCTGATTTCTTTCCTTCATCAGATGAAGAAGATGATGGGTTGCTGTTTGAGGATGAAGATGATGGACATGAGCCACTGCCATTTGTTCTACCTAAAGGGAGGAAGAGTAGGGACAAGAAAAGGAAACCAAGGATCTGGTACAATGACAAACTTGAGCAACCACATCAGCAGTTATGTCTGTACATGTGCTTTAAGAATCAGCAGCAATTCAGAGATGCTTTGTTGAGCTTGCACATCACACAGGCCAGAGACTTCATGTATCACAGAAATTCATACCAAAGGATCATTGCCTGTTGTAAGCAAGAGCACTGCCAGTTTTGCATAGTTTCTGTAGTTATCAAAGGGGAGAAGACTTTTGCTATTAAGAAAATAAGGCTGGAGCACACTTGCCCTAGCAGCACTAAGACATCAAGGATTAGTGCCAAGTGGCTTGCAAAGACCTATGAGTCCTTGTTCAGGTCTGATCCAACCACCTGCACACACACTTTGATTGACAACTGCAATGAGAAGTATGGTGTTGATGTGCCAAGGCACATGGCCTATAGGGCCAAACACCTTGACATAGAAGTTGTGCTAGGAGAGCACAAGAAGCAGTATCCCAGGCTTAGGGATTATGCTCAGACCATCGTGGATACACACCCTGGTAGTAGAGTTGTAGTTGCAACAGTTACTCCAAGACCAACTACAAAAATACCACATCCAGGACCAAGGTTTCATGCTATGTTCTTCTGCATAAATGGAGCAAGGGGGGGATTTCTCAATGGATGCAGACCATTCATTGGTTAGTAATGCTTTGTAGTTCTTTCTCAATGGATGTAGTGGTGCTTTATAGTTCTTTTTTGTGACTTAAATATATAGTTTAGTAATGCTTTGTAGAAGTTTAAATTGTTCTTTGGTTGCAACAACAGGTGTTGATGGATGCTTTATTAAGCTCACCACTGGTGCTCAAATCCTAGCTTTTACTGGAAGAGAAGGGAATAATAATATTTTCCCACTTGCATTTGTTGTTGTTGGACAAAAGGACACAGCTAACTGGTGTTGGTTTCTACACCAACTGAAGATATGTCTAGGAGGAGAAGTTGGCAAATTTGGGCCTATACTATCATGTCTGATAGATAGAAGGTATGCATGCATCTTCCTGTTATGTTCTTGCTTTTATGTTCTTCTCCATTAGCATGTTATGTCTGAAGGAAATATGCCCTAGAGGCAATAATAAAGTTATTATTTATTTCCTCATATCATGATAAATGTTTATTATTCATGCTAGAATTGTATTAACCGGAGACATAATACATGTGTGAATACATAGACAAACACAACGTCACTAGTATGCCTCTACTTGACTAGCTTATTAATCAAAGATGGTTATGTTTCCTAACCATAGACATGTGTTGTCATTTGATTAATGAGATCACATCATTAGGAGAATGATGTGATTGACATGACCCATTCCGTTAGCCTAGCACTTGATCATTTAGTATATTGCCATTGCTTTCTTCATGACTTATATATGTTCCTGTAACTATGAGATTATGCAACTCCCGTTTACCGGAGGAACACTTTGGGTGCTACCAAACGTCACAACATAACTGGGTGATTATAAAGGAGTACTACAGGTGTCTCCAAAGGTACATATTGGGTTGGCGTATTTCGAGATTAGGTTTTGTCACTCCGATTGTCGGAGAGGTATCTCTGGGCCCTCTCGGTAATGCACATCACTATAAGCCTTGCAAGAAATGTAGCTAATGAGTTAGTTACGGAATGATGCATTACATAACGAGTAAAGAGACTTGCCGGTAACGAGATTGAACTAGGTATTGGATACCGACGATCGAATCTCGGGCAAGTAACATACCGATGACAAAGGGAACAACGTATGTTGTTATGCGGTTTGACCGATAAAGATCTTCATAGAATATGTAGGAACCAATATGGGCATCCAGGTTCCGCTATTGTTTATTGATCGAGAATAGTTCTAGGTCATGTCTACATAGTTCTCGAACCCGTAGGGTCCGCACGCTTAACGTTACGATGACAGTTTTATTATGAGTTTATAAGTTTTAATGTACCGAAGTTTGTTCGGAGTCCCAGATGTGATCATGGACATGACGAGGAGTCTCGAAATGGTCGAGACATAAAGATTGATATATTGGAAGCCTATGTTTGGACATCGGAATGGTTCCGGGTGAAATTGGGATTTTACCGGAACACCGTGGGGTTACCGGAACCCTGCCGGGGGTTAATGGGCCTTAGTGGGCCATGAGGGAGAAGAGGAGGGCGGCCGGGGCAGGCGCCCCTCCCCTAGTCCGAATAGGACAGGAAGGGGGCGGCGCCTTTCCTCTTCCCTCCCCCAAGTCCTAATCCAACTAGAAAAGGGGGGAGTCCTACTCCCGGTGGGAGTAGGACTCCTCTGGCGCGCCTCCTCCTAGGGCCGGCCGCACCCCCCTTGCTCCTTTATATACGGGGGCAGGGGGCACCCTAGAACACACAAGTTGATCTATGGATTGTTCCTTAGCCGTGTGCGGTGCCCCCTCCACCATATTCCACCTCGGTCATATCGTCGCGGAGTTTAGGCGAAGCCCTGTGCCGGTAGAACATCATCATCGTCACCACGCCGTCGTGCTGATGGAACTCATCCCCGACGCTTTGCTGGATCGGAGCCCGGGGATCGTCATTGAGCTGAATGTGTGCTAAACTCGGAGGTGCCGTACGTTCAGTACTTGGATCAGTCGGATCGTGAAGACGTACGACTACATCAACCGCGTTGTCATAACGCTTCTGCTTACGGTCTACGAGGGTACGTGGACAATACTCTCCCCTCTCGTTGCTATGCCATCACCATGATCTTGCGTGTGCGTAGGAATTTTTTTGAAATTACTTCGTTCCCCAACAGTGGCATCCGAGCCTGGTTTTATGCGTAGATGTCATATGCACGAGTAGAACACAAGTGAGTTGTGGGAGATACAAGTCATACTGCTTACCAGCATGTCATACTTTGGCTCAGCAGTATTGTGAGATGAAGCGGCCCAGACCGACATTATGCGTACGCTTACGCGAGACTGGTTTCACCGTTATGAGCACTCGTGCTTAAAGGTGACTGGCGGGTGTCTGTCTCTCTCACTTTAGCTGAATCGAGTGTGGCTACGCCCGGTCCTTGCGAAGGTTAAAACAACACCAACTTGACAAACTATCATTGTGGTTTTGATGCGTAGGTAAGAACGGTTCTTGCTCAGCCCGTAGCAGCCATGTAAAATTTGCAACAACAAAGTAGAGGACGTCTAACTTGTTTTTGCAGGGCATGTTGTGATGTGATATGGTCAAGACGTGATGCTATATTTTATTGTATGAGATGATCATGTTTTGTAACCGAAGTTATCGGCAACCGGCAGGAGCCATATGGTTGTCGCTTTATTGTATGAAATGCAAACACCCTGTAATTGCTTTACTTTATCACTAAGCGGTAGCGATAGTCGTAGAAGCAATAGATGGCGTAACGACAACGATGCTACGATGGAGATCAAGGTGTCGCGCCGGTGACGATGGTGATCACGACGGTGCTTCGGAGATGGAGATCACAAGCACAAGATGATGATGGCCATATCATATCACTTATATTGATTGCATGTGATGTTTATCCTTTATGCATCTTATCTTGCTTTGATTGACAGTAGCATTTTAAGATGATCTCTCACTAATTATCAAGAAGTGTTCTCCCTGAGTATGCACCGTTGTGAAAGTTCTTCGTGCTGAGACACCACGTGAGGATCGGGTGTGATAGGCTCTACGTTCAAATACAATGGGTGCAAAACAGTTGCACACGCAGAATACTCAGGTTAAACTTGACGAGCCTAGCATATATAGATATGGCCTCGGAACACGGAGACCAAAAGGTCGAATGTGAATCATATAGTAGATATGATCAACATAGTGATGTTCACCATTGAAACTACTCCATCTCACGTGATGATCGGACATGGTTTAGTTGATTTGGATCACGCAATCACTTAGATGACTAGAGAGATGTCTGTCTAAGTGGGAGTTCTTAAGTAATATGATTAATTGAACTTAAATTTATCATGAACTTAGTACCTGATAGTATTTTGCCTTTTCTATGTTTCTTGTAGATAGATGGCTCGTGCTGTTGTTCCGTTGAATTTTAATGCGTTCCTTGAGAAAGCAAAGTTGAAAGATGATGGTAGCAATTACACGGACTGGGTCCGTAACCTGAGGATTATCCTCATTGCTACACAGAAGAATTACGTCCCGGAAGCACCGCTGGGTGCTAGGCTCTTCTTGCGATGCAACCGACGGCGTTAAGAACGTCTGCAGAGCAAAGCCGATGACTACTCGATAGTTCGATGTGCCATGCTTTACGGCTTAGAACCGAGTCTTCAACGATGTTTTGAACGTCATGGAGCATATGAGATGTTCCAGGAGTTGAGGTTAATATTTCAAGCAAATGCCCGGATTTAGAGATATGAAGTCTCCAATAAGTTCTATAGCTACAAGATGGAGGAGAATAGTTCTGTCAGTGAACACATACTCAAAATGTCTGGGTATAATAATCACTTGATTCAATTGGGAGTTAATCTTCCTGATGATAGTGTCATTGACAGAATTCTTCAATCACTGCCACCAAGCTACAAGAGCTTCATGATGAACTATAATATGCAAGGTATGGACAAGACTATTCCCGAGCTCTTCGCAATGCTAAAAGCCGTGGAGGTAGAAATCAAGAAGGAGCATCAAGTACTGATGGTTAACAAGACCACCGCCAAGAAAAGGGCAAAGGGAAGAAGAAGGAACTTCAAGAAGAACAACAAACAAGTTGTTGCTCAAGAGAAGAAACCCAAGTCCGGACCTAAGCACGAGATCGAGTGCTTCTACCGCAAGCGGTCGACACCGAAGCGGAACTGCCCCAAGTATTTGGCGGATAAGAAGGATGGCAAAGTGAACAAAGGTATATGTGATATACATGTTATTGATGTGTACCTTACTAATGCTCGCAGAGTACCAGGTATTTGATACCGGTTACATTGCTAATATTTGCAACTCGAAAGGGACTACGGATTAAGCAACGATTGGCTAAGGATGAGGTGACGATGCGCGTGGGAAATGGTTCCAAAGTCGATGTGATAGCGGTCGGCACGCTACCTCTACATCTACCATCGAGATTATTTTTAGACCTAAATAACTGTTATTTGGTGCCAGCGTTGAGCATGAACATTATATCTGGATCTTGTTTGATGCGAGACGGTTATTTATTTAAATCAGAGAATAATGGTTGTTCTATTTATATGAGTAATATCTTTTATGGTCATGCACCCTTGAAGAGTGGTCTATTTTTATTAAATCTCGATAGTAGTGATACACATATTCATAGTGTTGAAACCAAAAGATGCAGAGTTGATAATGATAGTGCAACTTATTTGTGGCACTGCTGTTTAGGTCATATCGGTGTAAAGCGCATGAAGAAACTCCATACTGATGGGCTTTTGGAAACACTTGATTATGAATCACTTAGTACTTGCGAACCGTGCCTCATTGGCAAGATGACTAAAACGCCGTTCTCCGGAACCATGGAGCGAGCAACTGATTTGTTGTAAATCATACATACTGATGTTTGTGGTCCAATGAATGTTGAGGCTCGCGGTGGGTATCGTTATTTTCTCACCTTCACAGATGATTTGAGCAGATATGGGTATATCTACTTAATGAATCACAAGTCTGAAACATTTGAAAAGTTCAAAGAATTTCAGAGTGAAGTGGAAAATCATCGTAACAAGAAAATAAAGTTTCTACGATCTGATCGTGGAGGAGAATATTTGAGTTACGAGTTTGGTTTACATTTGAAACAATGCGGAATAGTTTCGCAAATCAGGCCACCTGGAACACCACAACGAAACGGTGTGTCCGAACGTCGTAATCGTACTTTACTGGATATGGTGCGATCTATGATGTCTCTTACTGATTTACCGCTATCGTTCTGGGGTTATGCTTTAGAGACGGCCGCATTCACGTTGAATAGGGCACCATCAAAATCTGTTGAGACGACGCCTTATGAACTGTGGTTTGGCAAGAAACCAAAGTTGTCGTTTCTTAAAGTTTGGGGTTGTGATGCTTATGTGAAGAAACTTCAACCAGATAAGCTCGAACCTAAATCGGAGAAATGTGTCTTCATAGGATACCCAAAAGAGACTATTGGGTACACCTTCTATCACAGATCTGAAGGCAAGATTTTTGTTGCTAAAATCGGATCCTTTCTAGAGAAGGAGTTTCTCTCGAAAGAAGTGAGTGGGAGGAAAGTAGAACTTGATGAGGTAACTGTACCTGCTCCCTTATTGGAAAGTAGTTCATCACAAGAACTGGTTCCTGTGACAACTACATCAATTAGTGAGGAAGCTAATGATATTGATCATGAAACTTCAGATCAAGTTTCTACTAAACCTCGTAGGTCTACCAGAGTAAGATCCGCACTGAGTGGTACGGTAATCCTATTCGGAAGTCATGTTACTTGACCATGATGAACCTACGAACTATGAGGAAGCGATGACGAGCCCAGATTCCGCAAAATGGCTAGAGGCCATGAAATTTGAGATGGGATCCATGTATGAGAACAAAGTATGGACTTTGGTTGACTTGCCCGATGATCGGCAAGCCATTGAGAATAAATGGATCTTTAAGAAGAAGATTGATGCCGATGGTAATGTAATCGTCTATAAAGCTCGACTTGTTGTGAAAGGTTTTCGACAAGTTCAAGGGGTTGACTACGATGAGACTTTCTCACCAGTGGCGATGCTTAAGTCTGTCTCAATCATGTTAGCTATTGCTGCATTTTATGATTATGAAATTTGGCAAATGGATGTCAAATCTGCATTCTTGAATGGATTTACGGAAGAAGAGTTGTATATGATGCAGCCGTAAGGTTTTGTTGATCCAAAAGGTGCTAACAAAGTGTGCAAGCTCCAGCGATCCATTTATGGACTGGTGCAAGCATCTCGAGTTGGAATAAACGCTTTGATAGTGTGATCAAAGATATGGTTTTATCTGAGACTTTTGGAGAAGCTCAGATTTACAAGAAAGTGAGTGGGAGCTCAGTAGCATTTCGATATTATATGTAGATGACATATTATTAATTGGAAATGATATAGAATTTCTAGATAGCATAAAGGGATACTTGAATAAAAGTTTTTCAATGAAAGACCTCGGTGAAGCTGCTTACATATTGGGCATCATGATTTATAGAGATAGATCAAGACGCTTAATAGGACTTTCACAAAGCACGTACCTTGATAAAATTTTGAAAAGGTTCAAAATGGATCTGGCAAAGAAAGGGTTCTTGCCCGTGCTACAAGGTGTGAAGTTGAGTCGACTCAATGCCCGACCACAAGCAGAAGATAGAGAGAAATGAAAGATGTTCCTATGCTTCAGCCATAGGCTCTATTATGTATGCAATGTCGTGTACCAGACCGACGTATGCTTAGCAATAAGCTTAGCAGAAGGTACCAAAGTAATCCAGAGTGGATCATCGACAGCGGTCAAGAACATCCCGAAATACGAAAAGGACTAAGGATATGTTTCTCAGATATGGAGGTGACAAAGAGCTAGTCGTAAATGGTTACGTCGATGCAAGCTTTGACACTGATTCGGACGATTCTAAATCACAAACCGGATACGTATTTTTATTAAACGATGGAGCTGTAAGTTGGTGCAGTTCTAAACAAAGCGTCGTGGCGGGATCGACATGTGAAGCGGAGTACATAGCTGCTTCGGAAGCAGCAAATGAAGGAGTCTGGATAAGGAGTTCATTTCCGATCTAGGTGTCATACCTAGTGCATCGGGACCAATGAAGATCTTCTGTGACAATATTGGTGCAATTGCCTTGGCAAAGAAATCCAGATTTCACAAGAGGACCAAGCACATCAAGAGACGCTTCTATTCCATCCGGGACCAAGTCCAAGTGGGAGACATAGAAATTTGCAAGATACATACGGATCTGAATGTTGCAGACCCGTTGACTAAGCCTTTCTCACGAGCAAAACATGATCAGCACCAAGACTCCATGGGTGTTAGAATCATTACTATGTAATCTAGATTATTGACTCTAGTGCAAGTGGGAGACTGAAGGAAATATGCCCTAGAGGCAATAATAAAGTTATTATTTATTTCCTCATATCATGATAAATGTTTATTATTCATGCTAGAATTGTATTAACCGGAAACATAATACATGTGTGAATACATAGACAAACACAACGTCACTAGTATGCCTCTACTTGGCTAGCTTATTAATCAAAGATGGTTATGTTTCCTAACCATAGACATGTGTTGTCATTTTATTAATGAGATCACATCATTAGGAGAATGATGTGATTGACATGACCCATTCCGTTAGCCTAGCACTTGATTGTTTAGTATATTGCTATTGCTTTCTTCATGACTTATACATGTTCCTGTAACTATGAGATTATGCAACTCCCGTTTACCGGAGGAACACTTTGGGTTCTACCAAACGTCACAACGAATCGGGTGATTATAAAGGAGTACTACAGTGTCTCCAAAGGTACATGTTGGGTTGGCGTATTTCGAGATTAGGTTTTGTCACTCCGATTGTCGGAGAGGTATCTCTGGGCCCTCTCGGTAATGCACATCACTATAAGCCTTGCAAGAAATGTACTAATGAGTTAGTTACGGAGTGATGCATTACATAACGAGTAAAGAGACTTGCCGGTAACGAGATTGAACTAGGTATTGGATACCGACGATCGAATCTCGGGCAAGTAACATACCGATGACAAAGGGAACAACGTATGTTGTTATGCGGTTTGACCGATAAAGATCTTCGTAGAATATGTAGGAACCAATATGGGCATCCAGGTTCCGCTATTGTTTATTGATCGAGAATAGTTCTAGGTCATGTCTACATAGTTCTCGAACCCGTAGGGTCTGCACGCTTAACGTTACGGTGACAGTTTTATTATGAGTTTATAAGTTTTGATGTACCGAAGTTTGTTCGGAGTCCTGGATGTGATCACGAACATGACGAGGAGTCTCGAAATGGTCGAGACATAAAGATTGATATATTGGAAGCCTATGTTTGGACATCGGAATGGTTCCGGGTGAAATCGGGATTTTACCGGAACACCGGGGGGTTACCGGAACCCTCCCAGGGGTTAATGGGCCTTAGTGGGCCATGAGGGAGACGAGGAGGGCCGGCCAGGGCAGGCCGCGCCCCCCCCTAGTCCGAATAGGACAAGGAAGGGGGGACGGCGCCCCCCTTTCCTCTTTCCCTCCCCCCAAGTCCTAATCCAACTAGAAAAGGGGGGAGTCCTACTCCTGGTGGGAGTAGGACTCCTCCGGCGCGCGTCCTCCAAGGGCCGGCCGCACCCCCCTTGCTCCTTTATATACGGGGGCAGGGGGCACCCTAGAACACACAAGTTGATCTACGGATTGTTCCTTAGCCGTGTGCGGTGCCCCCCTCCACCATATTCCACCTCGGTCATATCGTCATGAGTTTAGGCGAAGCCTCTACGCGCGATAGAACATCATCATCTTCACCACGCCGTCGTGCTGACGGAACTCATCCCCGATGCTTTGCTGGATCGGAGCCCGGGGATCGTCATCGAGCTGAACGTATGCTAAACTTAGAGGTGCCATACGTTCGTTACTTGGATCGGTCGGATCGTGAAGACGTACGACTACATCAACCGCATTGTCATAACGCTTCCGCTTACGGTCTACGAGGGTATGTGGACAATACTCTCCCCTCTCGTTGCTATGCCATCACCATGATCTTGCGTGTCCGTAGGAATTTTATTGAAATTACTACGTTCCCCAACAATGTCCTAGATGCAGTAGTACAGCAGCTAAGTCTAGCATGATATGTGAATAGGGGCTACTAAATGCAGTAAACCAAGTTTTTCCAAACTGCCATCAAAGATTTTGTCTTAGACACCTCTATGCAAATTTCTAGACTATTGGGTGTAGGGGGGAGATCTTAAGAAATGCATGGATAATGCCAGCTATGCTTATAACCAGCACAAGTTTAACATTGCCATGAATGACTTGAAAAATGAGAGTGAGGAAGCTTGGCAGTGGCTAAGTGGAATATCTAAGCACACATGGGCTAGGCATGCTTTTGACACTAACTGCAAGACAGACTTGGTTGTTAACAACCTGTCTGAGGTGCTCAACAAGTGCATCCTAGATTTTAGGAAAAAACCTATTAGGACCATGATTGATGGTATTAAGGACAAGCAGATGGTGAGGTGGCATAGGAACACACACACATAGAGAGAGAGAGAGAGAGAGAGAGAGAGAGAGAGAAAGGCATCTCTGTGGGAGATCACACCACATTATGCTGAGAAGCTTGGGGAGGAAAAGGAAAGGGCCAGATTCTGCAAACCTATTCAAGCTGGTGTAAATCTTTAGCAAGTGACCAGTGGGCAGCAAACACATGATGTAAACTTGGAAGTTTATACATGTGGCTGCAGAAAGTGGGACTTGTGTGGCATACCATGCAACCATGCAATATCAGCAATTAACAAGGCAAAAAGATTTCCAGAGGACTATGTCTGCAATTTCTTCAAAGAACCTTTTTACCTTGGTGCATCTGAACCAATGATATATCCAGTTCCTGGTGAACATGATTTCATAGAGCCACCCAAATTTCATGTGAAGAAGGGGAGAAGGAAAGAGAAGAGAATAAAGGGCAGATTTGAGGTTCCAAAACCAAAGGACAGTTCAAGAATGGACACTATAACATGCAGCAACTGTGGGCTCCAAGGCCATAGGTACACCAACTGCAAGCAACAGCTAAGACCAGAGTTGGCTATGAGGAAAAACAAGCATGTGGTAAACCCTTGTGAATTGTACTTGTTAATTGGTCTTCTTTCCTTCTATGTTTTTTTGTGCTAAACCCTTGTGACTAACTAGCATGTTTTCCTTGTATGTTTGCAAGGCACCTGCAAGATCAAGGAATGAAGCTACTCCACCTGCAAGATCAAAGAATGAAGATACTCCATAAGGATCACAGTAGCCACCAGCAAGATCTACTTTTGCAAGATCTGCTACTGCTAGATCTACTACTACAAGATCTACTGCAAGATCTGCTAGAGGGTCAGCTAGTGCAAGATTTGCAAGGCCTTTCACTGCCCCAAGATTTGCTGCAGGAGCTTCATCTTCTGGTCCTTCTACTTCTGGTGCTCCTTCAAGTGTCCCAGGGAATTATACTCGCTTGATGTCATTCTTTACTGCCAGTGATAACACTTGAGTGACAGAATGTTGGAACTTTGGTCTGATGTATACCAGAAAATGCTTATGGTTTTAGCTACAAAACTTTTGTCTTATGCTACAAAACCATGTATGTTCTGATGGACTACTAAGTTGAGTCTGATGTGAACTAAGTTATTTGTGCTACAAAACCATGTATGTTCTGGTCATTTGTGAACATATCATGCTCCTATCAACATATTATGCCTGCAATATCAGCAATATTTGGTCATTTGGCATTTGTGAACAATTCAATGCTTTTTGTGTTGTTCTTGTCATTTGTGAACAATTCAATGCTTTTTGTGTTGTTGCAAAGATGCTCCTGTCAATATTATGTCAAGAAACCATGCTCATTTGTCAAGAAACCATGCACATTTGTCAAGAAACCATGCACAAACTGGATGATAATGCCACAATGGCCACATACTTCATTACTAGGATCAACAACCAAATCTTTTTTACAAAGACACCTGGCACATTACTAGGATCAACAATACTAGGATCAACATTCAGTTCCAGCAACACCTGGCACTAACTTGCATCTCTCCTTACAAGGATCAACCTGACCACAACTTGCATCTTCAGTGCCAAAACAAGCTTGAGTCTAAACCACTAACCAGTACTACATTGCATACAACTACCACTAAACAAGCTTACTGCATCAGCATCTTGGTTGTCACTAAACCTACCACAAAGACAAGAAAAAGAAAGACAACATTCTGATATTTCCCCTTCAGTGCATCTATCTCTACATTTTTGTCCTTGAGTTGATCTTACAAAGACATAGCCACCACCTATCTTCCTCTGTGAGCTTCAGGCAGAGCCACAACTGCAGTGTCATCTTCAAACACACCAACACTTGATTCACCTCTCAGACTACGCACTTCATCTTGCAAATCTCCAATCAAATCACTCAAAAACTTCGGCAGAGGATCATCATGCCATTCAAAGAAGCCACAACCACCATGTTGTACCAACAGAAATAAGGGTTTGAGAGGGGAGAAGATCTAATGAACAAAAAAGTAGAACAAAAATGAAGCTCACCATGGCATCCATGCAGGCGTAGTACCTCCTGCCTGGGTACTGATGGCTCCATGAGATCCATCTCGGGGCCTTCCTACGCGACCTGCACCAGCAGAGCTTCTCAGGCTCATACGCCATCGGGCTCTCACGGTAGGGCACCGACGACCTCGATTCATCCCCTCTCCTTCCAAAGGCTTGACGGAAGCTGGGAGCCTCAGAACGACCTGAAGACCACGACATTGACATTGCCTTGGACGCAGCCGCCACCGCCGCCCCCTGCGAGATCGCCTCCACTGCCGGCCCGCTCAGGAATTGCCTCCGCCGTCGCCTAACCCTAGTCCCCCCCCAAATGCACAAACCGTTTCCTGTTTGCCCTCGCACATTGCTTTAATAAATAGGGCCACCACTCAAAGCAATCCCTATTGACAGTGGCCACGTCAGCGTTTTTGGCTAAAACGACACTAAGGTTTGATTTGGACAGGGATTCGTTAGTTTACAGGTATAACTTGAGCCATCTAACAGCCATCAAAGCAACATATTTCATCAGAGGTATAACTTGGGCATTAGCTGAATAACATATCATAGTGTAGTTCAACATTACCAAGATTCTTACAGCCATAATTAATAGATTCTTACAACATTAGCTAAAGACCATAGCATAGTGGAGTTCAACATTGTTCACAACTACTACATCCATACATTACACTTCATTAAACCACCCTTCACAAAAGATTAGCAAAGCCTTCTACCAAAGCAACATATATCATGATAGGTATGCTCTGCTTCATCTATCCAGATCATCTTCATCTACCTCATTCCTTCAAGATGTCATGGATCAACTTCAGCTTCTCTTTGCTCTTCTCCAGTGACTTGAACTGCACAACAAGCTGGAGGTTTAACTCATCGCTGTGTTTTATCAGATTCTCATGTCCCCTCTTGAACTACGCGTTCTCTTCTGTTAGTTTTTTCATAGACTGGGTGAGCTCATCAACCTGAATCTTTAAATTGTTGTTGCCTTTAGCTAGCTTTTCCTTCTCTTTCAAATGATTCATCTTCAGGTTCCTAATGACACTGCCTTGAGCTTCTACCAAGTTCATCAGCACTTTGTACTTCTCTTGCATCTTGAAGTTCTCTGCCTCTTTCTTCTCCATATCATTCTTCATGGTAGCCACAACTGATGCACTGGCAACCTCAGCTCTCTTCTTCTTAGCCTGCACATAGCTGAAATCCAACACCCTGTCCTCCTAGGCATAGAGAAGTTGATGGACATCTTCACCTAGTTTGTCATAGTTGGCATCCAGATTCCTTTTCTCTTCTTTAAGGTGGTGGATAGTAAGTGAACTTTCCAGGTTATCCTTCCTCCTAACAGTCCTGCTGTCTTCAAACATTTCCAAAGCTTCGACAATGCATTTTGCATTGTGGGAGCCCACTCTGGGTCAACCCACGCAAGGAAACCACAATTCACACCTTTCTGCAATATAGCAAACACTTATATTGTTACTCTCTAAAGAATTACCATTATGAAAGGGCACTTTAAAAAAATCAACTAACAGCATAAGAACTACAACCTGTACATGTGGCCAACTAAACAATGCTACTTCTACTGCAACCTATACTGCCTCAGTTAAAAATTACCATCTACACTTCTAACTAAGTTGGCCAAATATAATACTACAAAATAGTGCGCAATTTAACTAAACAGAAATATACACGAGCACATGCCTACACAGCATGTTGCAGTGAGCTTCAATACTAATAAATAACTAAACTATGAGCATCTCCACTGCCAACTAAGCTGCTGCCCATGTATATATTACATTGAACATAAGCATCAAAACCATAAGCATCATAACTACTAATAAATAACTACATATATATATATATTACAGTGAACATAGCCAACTAAGATATTGAAGTGAGCATTAGTACTATAAGCATCAAAACTACTAAATGGTAAACAATGTGCTTCATCATCAGTAGTAGTAACTATATTAAAGTGAACATAGAGGGAGAGCATCAATCTTACAGGCTGAGCACAAACTAGAAACCTCTTGCCCGTCTCAAATGATTCAAAAGCTACACGGCGCTCAGTTGGCAGCTGATGCTCCACGCAGAGCCCCTCTAGTGCCTTCTCCAAGCCATTGTAGTCTTGGTCTTCAATGCTAGCAGGAATCCACATGAGCAAATCCTCAAATCAGAAATCCAGATCATCAAATCCCCAAATCACCTAACCCTAACCCTACCTCTACCACTGACATGATAATGCATCCTGTCATCGTCGGAGGAGATCTGCAGGCTGGACAAGTCGTCGCTACTCTCATCCTCGAAGACCATGGCGCGGCGGCGGTGGCGGATGCGGCGGTCTGCGCGGTGAGCGGCAGCTAGAGAGACGAGGGCGATGGGGCGAGGAGAGGGACAGAGTGCGGCTGGCTCCGGTTGGGTTCGACCCGACCCAACTACATGGAGCGACCGAGACGGCAGGGAGAGTTACCGAGCGGGTGCGCGTGGGTAAGCCACTGTGGCACCTGACACGTGGGCCCGATAGGTCAGATACGTGGTCAATATGTGCTTATACGCCTGTTAGACCCTTTTGCAACACTTAGGCTTAGAGTTGGTACTGCATGGCAAAAAAATGACTAGTGGTACTGATTCATCTTGACGTGCCGAAGTGTGGTAGTTCATTGCAATTAACTCCAATTTGGGGCTTGTTTTTTGTTGGCCCAGTGCCACTTTGATAATCAAAACGGTGGTACAGAGCATTGCTAAATATTTGAGTATTTTTTATTGAACTTAATCTAGAAAAAACAAAATATGATTATAAAATACCTATAATAATTATAAATAATGTACATATTATATTAGTATAAACAAATTGTTCAACCGATAAAATTCAATTTTATATGTAGCTCAACACTTGTGCATCATTACGGAGCAAACAACCGAAAACATGATGTGGCGCTGTGCATCACACGCAGTGTATGTTTTGTGACACTTGTTAAATTTATGGTTTGCAATCTCACTCAGCGCGGTGTTTTACGGAGAGTAGAACTATTGCATTTGACATTATAGAAAATTGGGAACTTCTCCTAATCCAAGAGAGAAAAATGGTTCAAAATTGCTAAGATGGTGCGTTTCAAGAATCATGCCTGTGATACCCCATTGGCTCGCACCCTAGAGAACAGAAGGCCCGCACACATCTTAGCGATTTTGTGTACAAGACCAACAACATATTTTCAGACGAAAGTATGGTTCCTTTATAAAGTTTTGGTTCAAACATGAATGAAACTTGGAATATGTTATACTCCGGAATAAAGCTAGGATTTGCTATGAGTTCGGTGTTCAGCAAGGAGGACAGTCGGACAAATTTCTCTCATGCGAGTAACCAGACACAAAAATATATTATGGGTATGTGTATGGTATTCGGTCCGCATATCACCGTATGAAGCTTGTGGTATAAGAGGCTCATCCTTCCTTCACACGCTACCGGAAGAAGCTTATGATGCAAGGCTCCTCAATCTTCCTCTCTAAGATACATGGACAACTTCCGGTCCAAGATACCCAGTCTTCCATAGAAAGATATCTTGGAAAAAGCTTCGAGAATAAGGAAATGAATCTTTCTCAGTAAGCAATCAGAGGAGAAGCTTCTCAGGTACGGAACCCATCCTTCTCCAGCACACTTCCACGGCGAAAGCTTTGAGCACAAGAGATCCAGCTTCTTGAGCAAGCTAGACGGATAGCTTCCAGCACAAGGTGTCTAGCCTTCTTCAGTACAACACTACACACTGTTATTAGTATTGCTACAAGATATTGTATAATGAGTTGGCAGTCTATGGCAGTACATCTCAAATATCAGGTTCGCACTAATTTTGGGATGGAGCACAAAGCAGTCAAGAAAACATGTCTGACTCAAGGACTGAGCATTCAACTACATATATTTTCATATGAATGATGAGCATGCAACACAGGTCATGCACATCACCAACAAAGATCCAACTATGTTCCAACGGATCTACCAAAGGAAAGAATCCAACCACCACATGAGCTATGCCAAAGGAAGAAAGTCATATATACATTTCATGTGATGCAAGAATCGGCAAGTTATGAAGCAGACGACGCAGGATCAACCGCCTAGACAGTAGTCACCAAGGTCAGCTTCTTTGCACCCGACAAGGAGATATCATGAATTATTCTGACCATCTTGTATGATTGGCCACAACAACGAGCTCAGTACAATTGCAAGCCCCGTTTACATGTTATGAGGACCCATGTCTTAAGCAAGAACAAGATGGAATATAGTACCAACGACCTCTATGGTTGCAAGATGGATCAGACACATGTGGCCAAGGTATTTTTAGCAAGGGAGTATGACAAAGAAAATAAAGCAGGGAGCAAAACTAGCAGCAAAGCTATGAAGACTCTTGCCGACAGTCATGGCCCGAATACCCAAGTCATCTTGAGACCATGATTCCATCTGGATATACCAACATCATGGGTAAGCCAAAAGCCGAACAACTAGCTCAGATTATGTGCTCTCACTTCTAGAACTAACTGCAAGTATGACCTGTCATGAAGAGTATCTTCCTGCCAGAAAGACCGTCAGTCCAGTCTCAAGATGCTACTGTTTGAGGTATGCCACCGCTATGAGGCCGTACCCCTTTTACACTACTCATGAAAGGAGACAGTCAAATCTTGGGTACAGTTTTCAAGCTCGAGATGAAGAAATAAACCAAGATGATGCAGTATCACCTACGGGCAGTCAGATCTCATCAGGGGAATGGCTATAATTTTTGGCATTGTTTTAACCCGGAAGACATGCATGTACTTGAGCAACTCGATGATAGAAATCAAGAAGGTTTCATGCTCATAGAAAATTTATTCTCAGAATTCCTTGCATATTATCGGCAGGTACAAACAATTCAAAGTCAACATAAGGATTTGACATATGGGGAAAGAATCGTCAGAAATTTGGGAAGCAACCCACCTCAGAGCAAAGTAATCAAATCATATGAAATTCAGGAGGTAACAACATACAAAGAAAAAGGATGCCCGAGTTGGAAATGGTTTCCTTAAGTCATATTCATACTTGTTCCCTGAGCAACAAAATCTCGAGGATGAGATTTATTTAAGGGGGGGTTGTAACACCCTAGTTTTGGGCCCTTCTTTTTCTTTTGGATTTCTTTGGATTTTTGCTTTGATTTCTTTTTCAGTTGCTCTATGGTCTTCAAACCTGGGAAGATCATCTCTGAACCCCCTCCCTAGTGGGTTGTCATCCTGAAATTCTTCCCAAGGCCATGTCATTTCCATCTTAGCCGAACCACAAATTCTATTCCTTGGGAATATTCCTTTTTCTATTAAAGGAATAATCATTTTCACCTAGGTTGTGAAGCACCTTATATTTCTATCTTAAACAAAATTCCCAAGTAATTCTCATAAATTGTTTGGATCACATATGCCTTAGATATGTCCAAACTTTCCTTGTCTAGTTTAAAAATAATTCAACAATATTCATTTTTCATTTCTGTCCAAAGTGGCACTTTGAGAAGGAAGTGTCATTTATCTTTGCTTGATTGCTCCCAAACTTTTTGTGAACTATTTCCTATCCATATCATTGCCTCATGCCAAAATTCAACTCCATTTGCCTATTGAATCTTCCTCAGCAAATTTCCAAAGTTTATGTCTAGGGGGAAACTTGGTGAAGAAATACTAGCTAGGAATATCCAAATGAGTTGAAATTTTGCAAGCCCCTTCATATGCTCAAATAATGAATCTGCACAAATTTTTAGCTCCATCCAACTATTTATGTGAGCACACCTTCAAATCTTTGTTTCTGGCAATATTTTCAGGTTGTTAAGCAAGTATATTTTATATTGCTTCATTATTGCTACAAATCTACCAGATCATTCTTCTAGCCATAAAACTTCTATCCACCGAATTTTGGATCATTTCATCAAGCCAATATTTCTCCATATTTTTCTCAAGATTCTGGACAGAGAAGAACACTGTGAAGGAAATATTATTTTGGCAAGTCCAAATGGTATGAAATTTTTACAGCATCTACTAATGTCCATATCACCATGATCAACCAAATTTCAGCCCAATTCATTGCTCCATGTGAGTGCATCATCCAATTACCATTTCTAGACCATAATTGAAGTTGTAAAGCAACTATATTAATTTGTGATCCTAATCTTCTCCAACTTCACATGATTGTAGTCCTTCCTAACCTAAAACCCCCCAGACATCATGTTTATCTCTTACCTTTTTCTCATTTGATCACAAATATGTGGACAAGTTTGCTGCAGAAAACATCAGTAGTGTCTCCCATCCGTCCTTGGTTTCTTTTGATGATATATCACCTCAAGAATCCTTGCTTCCCTCTGGGAAGGGCTTATTTATTTACTTTTATGTTGAGTCATCATACCTCTTATTAAAAAGCACCCGCTGGAGAGCACACTGTCATTTGCATTCATTACTATTGGTTTATATTGGGTATGATTTGACTGCATCTCTTTTACCATGAATTACAATGTTTAGTCAGTCCTTGATCTTTCAAGGTGCTCTGCATTTATGTTTTGTGGTCTCAGAAAGGGCTAGCGAGATACCATTTTGTTATATCATATTATGATTGTTTTGAGAAAGTGTTGTCATCCGAGTTTTATTATTATTGCTCGGTAGCTGATTATGCCTTTGATATGAGTAATTGTGAGACCTAAGTGTTATTGTGAGTATGGTTAGTTCATAATACTTGCTGAAAACTTGAATGCTGGCTTTACATATTTACAACAACAAGAGCAAATAGAGTTTGTAAAAGTTTTTTCTTTATCACTTTCAGTTTATCAAATCAATTGCTTGAGGACAAGCAAAGGTTTAAGCTTGGGGGAGTTGATATGTCTCCAACGTATCTACTTTTCCAAACACTTTTGCCCTTGTTTTGGACTATAACTTGCATGATTCGAATGAAACTAACCCGGACTGACGTTGTTTTTAGCAGAACTGCCATGGTGTTGTTTATTGTGTAGAAAACAAAAGTTCTCGGAATGACCTAAAAATCCACGGAGATAAGTTTTGTAAAATATAAAAAATACTAGCAAAAGAATCAAGGCCAGGGGCCCACACCCTGTCCACGAGGGTGGGGGGGCGCCCTCCTCCCTGGGCGCGCCCCCCTGTCTCGTGGGCCCCTGATGCTCCATCGACCTCAACTCCAACTCTATATATTCTGTTCCGCGAAGAAAAAAATCAGAGAGAAAGTTTCATCGTGTTTTACGATACGGTGCCGCCGCCAAGCCCTAATCTCTCTTGGGAGGGCTGATCTGGAGTCCGTTCGGGGCTCTGGAGAGTGGGATTCGTCGCCGTCGTCATCATAAACCATCCTCCATCACCAATTTCATGATGCTCACCGCCGTGCGTGAGTAATTCCATCGTAGGCTTGCTGGACAGTGATGGGTTGGATGAAATTTACCATGTAATCAAGTTAGTTTTGTTAGGGTTTGATCCCTAGTATCCACTATGTTCTGAGATTGATGTTGCTATGACTTTGCTATGCTTAATGCTTGCCACTAGGGCCCGAGTGCCATGATTTCAGATCTAAACCTATTATGTTTTCATGAATATATGTGTGTTCTTGATCCTATCTTGCAAGTCTATAGTCACATATTATGTGTTATGATCCGACAACCCCGAAGTGACAATAATCGGGATACTTCTCGGTGATGACCGTAGTTTGAGGAGTTCATGTATTCATTGTGTGTTAATGCTTTGGTTTGGTACTCTATTAAAAGGAGGCCTTAATATCCCTTGGTTTCCACTAGGAGCCCGCTACCACGGGAGGGTAGGACAAAAGATGCCATGCAAGTTCTTTTCCATAAGCACGTATGACTATATTCAGAATACATGCCTACATTACATTGATGAATTGGAGCTAGTTCTGTGTCACCCTATGTTATAGCTATTACATGAGGAATCGCATCCGACATAATCATCCACCACTGATCCAATGCCTACGAGCTTTTCACATTTTGTGCTTCGCTTATTTACTTTTCCGTTACTACTGTTACAATTCCTACAAAACTATTATCTTTATTTTTGCCACTGTTACCGTTACTATCATACTACTTTGCTACTAAATACTTTGCTGCAGATACTAAGTTATCCAGGTGTGGTTGAATTGACAACTCAACTGCTAATACTTAAGAATATTCTTGGGCTCCCTTTGTGTCGAATCAATAAATTTGGGTTGAATACTCTACCCTTGAAAGCTGTTGCGATCCCCTACACTTGTGGGTTATCACTCCTCGTCATGTCTGTGATCTCATCCGGGACTCCGAACAAACTTCGGCCATCAAAACATATAACTCATAATACAAATCGTCATCAAACGTTGAGCGTGCAGACCCTATAGGTTCGAGAACTATGTAGACGTGATTGAGACACATCGTCGATCAATAACCAATAGCGGAATCTGGATACTCATATTGGCTCCCACATATTCTATGAAGATCTTTATCGGTCAAACCGCATAACAACATACGTTGTTACCTTTGTCATCAGTATGTTACTTGCCCGAGATTCGATCATCGGTATCATCATACCTAGTTAAATCTCATTACCGGAAAGTCTCTTTACTCGTTCCGTAATGCTTCATCTCGTAACTGACTCATTAGTCACATTGCTTGTAAGGCTTATAGTGATGAGCATTAGCGAGAGGGCCCAGAGATACCTCTCCAATACATGGAGTGACAAATCCTAATCTTGATCTATGCCAACTCAACAAACACCTTCGGAGACACCTGTAGAGCATCTTTATAATCACCCAGTTATGTTGTGACGTTTGATAGCACACAAGGTGTTACTCCGATATTTGGGAGTTGCATGATCTCATAGTCAGAGGAATATGTATAAGTCATGAAGAAAGAAGTAGCAATAAAACTGTGACGATCATAATGCTAAGCTAACGGATGGGTCTTGTCCATCACATCATTCTCTAATGATGTGATCCCGTTCATAAAATGACAACACATGTCTATGTTTAGGAAACATCAACATCTTTGATTAACGAGCTAGTCAAGTAGAGGCATACTAGGGACACTTTGTTTTTTCTATGTATTCACACATGTGCTAAGTTTCCGGTTAATACAATTCTAGCATGAATAATAAATATCTATCATGATATAAGGAAATATATAAATACCAACTTTATTATTGCCTCTAGGGAATATTTCCTTCACATATGATCCAAGAAGAGAAAGTATGTTAACTTATGCCTCTCTGTCGGTGTCAAAACCGGTGGATCTCGGGTAGGGGGTCCCGAACTGTGCGTCTAGGCGGATGGTAACAGGAGACAAGGGACACGATGTTTTTACCCAGGTCCGGGCCCTCTCGATGGAGGTAAAACCCTACTCTTGCTTGATTGATATTGATGATATGGGTAGTACAATAGTGAATCTACCACGAGATCAAGGAGGCTAAACCCTAGAAGCTAGCCTATGGTATGATTGTTTTTCGTCCTATGGACTAAAACCCTCCGGTTTATATAGGCACCGGAGAGGGCTAGGGTTACACAGAGTCGGTTACAATGGTAAGAGATCTACATATCCGTATTGCCAAGCTTGCCTTCCACGCCAAGGAAAGTCCCATCCGGACACGGGACGAAGTCTTCAATCTTGTATCTTCATAGTCTTGGAGTCCGGCCGATGATGATAGTTCGGCTATCCGGATACCCCCTAGTCCAGGACTCCCTCAATAGCCCCTGAACCAAGCTTCAATGGCGATTTAGTCCGCACGATATTGTCTTCGCATTGCAAGGCGGGTTCCTCCTACTTAATAATTCATAGAAGATAGTAAACAGCTGGATAGTGTCCGCTCAGAAAATAAATTCCACATACCACCGTAGAGAATAATATTTACACAAGTTCAATCTGCTGACGTATTTTGTGGCGTGACGTCACACCACTACCAAGCCTTCACTTGAATCGTTTTTATTATACCGCCTCGGTAGCGTTTAGCGAAGCGGTTTCCTTGGCACATCTTGTCGAAGCAGAGATCGTGTTCCCCTTATTTCGGGATTCCCATCAATACGGACGTGGGTAACCCAACTGCGCCTGTTGCCATGCCCCCTCCATCGAAGGCGAGTTCCAAACGGTCACGGGGACGGCTCTTGGTATTCTCCCTCTTTATAATGAGACCAAGGCTCGTTTCTTTTCTTCAATCCTCAATCGAATCTACCCCTCGCCCCAAGTTCCAGCACTCAGGGCTCCAGATTCGAGCACTTCGGACCTTCGACAATGTCCGGCTCCGACCTACAGGGCCGGTGGATGCCCTCCTCCGTTACGGAAGAGGACGTGCTAAAGCTGAGAGAAGCCAGGTACTTAACCTACGAGATTTCGCATAGGTTGCCTGCCCAAGGGCAAGTCATTCCTACTCCCGAGCCAGGCGAGAGCGTCGTGTTCATGTCTCACCTCCGTCGGGGTTTAGGCTTCCCGATGGATCCCTTCGTAAGGGGGCGCATGTTTTACTATGGGTTGGAATTCCACGACTTGGCTCCGGAGTCCATCCTCCATATCTCGTCATTTATTGTCGTCTGCGAGGCCTTCCTCCGCACTACCCCTCACTTTGGTTTGTGGCTCAAAACCTTCAACGTGGATCCAAAGATGATCGAGGGGCGTCAAGCAAAGTGCGGTGTGGCGGTTGTAAGCAAGAGGACCGAAGCTCCATGGCCCGAGGGCTCTTTTCAGGAGGAGCTCGGTTTGTGGCAACAGGAGTGTTTTTATATTACCGCTCCCAGGGGCAGCAGGAAGAAGCCGCCGCCCATCTTTCCGTCGGGCCCTCCACAACGGATGATGTCATGGGTCAACAAAGGGCTTAACTGGGGGCCGTCAAAGGACGTACCCCTATTGCAGGGCCGGATTCGAGACCTCCAAGAGAGGGAGATCAATCTGGTCGTAGTAATGCAGGTTATGCTGATTCGGTGTCTTCTGCCCTACAAACGTCGCCCCCTCCACCTGTGGGAATTCAATCCGGAGGGACCACGAGCTCTTCAACACTTTATGGGTACGACACCCATGGAGATGTACAAACTATTCATCGGATCACAAGAGATGTGTCCGGACTTGACCAAGGATGCTGGCCTAAGCTGCAATCGCCCGGATACTCAAGTAAGCGACCCTGTGTCCAGACATATCATCCATTTGTTGATCATGGATTTGCCTTTTAACCAGCTATCCCTTGGACAGGAGTGGATAGCGCAAGCAAAATTGATACGGTGTCCGACCCCCCTCCTGGAGACCACGCTGGATCCGGTGTTGGTCAAGATGTTAGAGGTTGCGCCTTCAGAAGAGGGCGAAGGGGAAAACAGGAAAACTATCGCCTCTACTGAGGAGGCTCTTGGGAAAGGGGGATCAAGAATCCCTCCCTCCAAGGGGAGAAGAGGACCGCTTCCGAAGATCCGGAGGTCAAGACCTCGAAGCGGGGGAAGAAATCTTCACCAGAGAGTCATGTGCCAGGAGAAGCCCTGGCCGCACCATCTCCCCAAGGGAATCAGCCCTCCAGCGAGCCATGAGTAAAAAAAGGGGAGTTTTATAATAAGGGACATCCCTGTTTTTATTTCTGAGGATAACCGAAGTTTATTTTACCTTGTAGTGCGGATCTCCGCCCTTCTCAGCTGAGCTCATCTTCGGGGGATCTTCGTCCGGAGATGATGGAGAGCGAGACGCCTCCATCTGCCGCACCGTCAGGCAGGGTGGACGACCCTGAAGTGTCGTCGCGGAGGGTCTCCCCGAGTCCGGCGGGGCCGGAGAGTTCGGCACCTACTGGTGTATGGCCGGGGGAGCTAAAGGATCTGCTCGAGAGGGCGTCTATCTCAGAACATCACCGTACATTGATGAGTACGGTGATTGAAAGAATTTCATCCGCTGAGGGCGGGTTGCATGATGCCGCCGAAGTTTATCAAGCGGGTTTTGAGGTACGTAAAATGACATACCTTTTGACAGTTTTGCACATAGAGTGCGCCCTGTATAGATAGTAGCCCCTGAGACTCGATATGTTGTCGAAAGCGACAGCGTGCCGAGGATCATAATCTCAGTTATTAATTCTTGCCTTTCTTATGCAGGTGGCGGATCGTCCGGTGGCCAGCCGGACTGATAGAGTTGCCGAGCTAAAGTGGCAACTCGATGTTGCGGATGCGGACATCGCGCTGGTCAATAAACGAATTGACGAGTCACAAGGTAGGTTGTTTCTCCGTGGTCACCTAGTAAGGGAGCTGATGCCCACTCCTTACAACATGTATGCTTAATGCAGATGGTGCCGCTGCTGTGGAGGACCTTCGGGCATAGCTTGCTCGAGCCAAGGAGCAGGCCAGAAGGAGTGATGCGGCTGCCTCGAGGGCAGCCGAAGAGCTAAAAGCCGAAAAGGCTGCTCACTGCCGAAGCATGGAGGAGATGGCCGTGAAGCTGAAGGATGTTACCGACCGCTATGAGGTTCTTGAAAAAGAATGCCGAGCGGAGCAAGAGGACCTGAAGAAGGCCACCGCCAAAGCCAAGGATGCCCGTTCTGCAATAAGGGCTATAAAGGAGGAGCTGCGTCAGGCCGGAGACATTGCGGCTGGAAAGCCCTTTCTGCTGTGCAGGAAGTTCACTGATCAGAAGTATGCTCAGCTGGGCCAGCTGTGGGGTGCGGAGGATCCTTATCTGAATTTGGCGGCGAGTGCGGCGGATGCGGTTGTGCACTTCCGAAGCCAAAAGGATCATGAGATGGAAGAGCTTTTTTGGTCTCAATTCCACAGTCCGGAGCGTTCACTTCCGTTGACCGATTGGTTGGCTGAGTGGGCTGAGCTGAATAGATTGTCCGGATTTTCCATGACGGATGTAGTGGCTCATCTGTGGCTGGATAGGCCCAAGCCGAAGAGTTATTTTGGCTTATTGCAGCAATTCCTTGGGGCGGTGCCGCATATCAAGGCGATGAAGCGGTCGGCATGCATAGAGGGTGCGCGGATGGCTCTTGCCCGTGTTAAGACATACTGGGCGGAGATGGATGCCACCGCTGTTGCATCCCCAGGTTCGGACGAGAGCCGGTTACCCGCTGAGCACTATTTTGGGGAAGTCCTACAGGGCGCTCGTTTGATAGAGTCGCAGTGCTCGAAAGATGTTATGTTCAAATGACAAGTATGATTTGTAAAACCATATTTATAATAAAAGTGCTTTTTATACTTGTGCGTTCAAGTATTGAAATATCTCCTGTGCGGCCGTTAATGTATATGTATATATAACCTGAAAGACGGCAGTCTTCGACTTCAGCCCCCACGCACATAGTGCGGGGGTGTTTGCAAAAGGGCACCTTTTCACACTTAATCCAACGTCTTGGTCCTGTGAAGGAGGTGGTAGCGTAGCAAACTAGGCAACCGGACTATAATGCTTTATCACTTTCACTTAGCCATAGGAGTTTGAAGGTGGGGCTACGATATAGCCCCTAGGGGCACCGCGCTCTCCGGATTCGGGGCGCGTATGTGCCTGATCGGGAAACGGTCTCTCATCAAAGCGGAGGAATTCTAGACATTCCGGTAGTCGATCGAGTGGTTGACCAGTCTCTCGCTATATCATGACAGTCAGTTTTCGGCTTTCTCTACTGAGGTGCTCGCCAGGCCGAACCGGGGCACAATCGCAGTAGTTCTCCTGGTGCCGTGTTAGCCGATGATACGAAACATAAGGCAGCAAAACACAGGAGCCGGGCAAACCCAACATTTGACCAAAGACATGATTCGGAGCTGATGCATATAAGGCCTAACTCGAGACGCCGAACACTCCCTAAGGTATTCGGTCTTTATGATAACGGGCAGAACAATGCCCTAAGCCCCTAGTGTCTAGGTACGGGCAAAAACTTCTGGCGCGGCCGATGCCAAAACGCCAGCCTCCTCATCGGTTATGGTAGGAAACCGGGGGATGTGTATCAACAAGAGACAGTAAGAAAGGTTTACGCAGGGTCTTAATCTGAAAAGAATCCTTGCAACGGGTCCCTGCTGCACGTCTGCGCCTGTGTCTTCGTTGTGCTGTATCCTGGATGGGTGTAGCACGTTGTTCATCTGAAAAAGGGAAGAACTTAGTTTGAAAAGATATCGTGCAAGAAATGTATTTAAAACATAGTGTGATTAAAAAATGAATAAAGTTGAGCTTTATTGGCTCTCATTGTTCATGCGCACAGCCCCTTGTAGAGGGGTATGCGGCTAGTAAGCCCCTAGTTTATTTATGCCGGACTCGCCTAGCCGTGTCCGGGGTCTTGAACGACCTTTTAAAGAGATGATGCCGCATGGACCGGGCATTTTAAGTGTAAGAGACGCATAATGCGGTATTGCGTTAAAGCAGGCAAAAGCTTCACGTCCCAATAGTGCTTGGTGGCTACTTTTAAATGGGGCGATATGGAAGATTAGCTTTTCGCGACGGAAGTTGTCGGATGGACCGAACACAACTTCTAGTAGTAAGGAGCCCGCGCAATTGGCGTAAGGGCCTGGCGTCACTCCTTTGAAGGAAGTGCTGCTATGGCGAATTTTGGTAGGGTCTATCCCCATTCTGCGGATTGTGTCCGGATATAGCAGGTTTAAATCGCTACCGCCATCCATTAGGACTTGTGTAAATTGTAGTCCGTCGATTATAGGATCCAATATCAAAGCAGTCCATCCTGCGTTTCGAATACTTCTGGAGTAATCCAGATGGTCGAAAGTAATTGGTTTTGACATCCAATCTCGGGATTCCGCTGGGGTGGACCGTGCGGCATGTGCTTTGGTAGGTGCCGCCGTATTTTTCCTTGTTATCACTTGAAGTGAATTCACTGTTTTGACTTCTTGTGGGAAAGTCTTTTGTTTTCCGGCGCTCTGCTTGTGGGGTTCATCATCGTCCTCGCTTGGCGTGTCGGGCCCCTTGTGTTCGGCGTTAAGTCGGCCGGATTGCTTGAAGACCCAACAATCTCGGTGGGTATGGTTTGCAGGCTTCCTGGGGGTACTGTGGATTTGACATATCCTATCCAGAATTTTGTTTAGGTTGGATAGCTCGTCACTGTTGTCCTTAAGAGGCAGTGTTTTGTTGTTCGGCCGAGAGCTTTTGAACCCGGCGTTGACCGCCGTGCTCTTTGGGCCATTTTCCTTATTATGGCGCTGATCTTTTCTGCGTCGTGATTTCCCATTTCCATCCCTCACCCCGGATGTACTCGGGTCGCTGGTGCTGCATCTTGCCAACCAGCTATCCTCCCCCGCGCAAAAGCGGGTCATTAGGCTTGTTAGTGCGGCCATTGTTCTTGGTTTTTCATGGCCGAGGTGCCTGGCAAGCCATTCGTCTTGGACGTTGTGCTTAAAAGCTGCTAAGGCTTCGGCGTCCGGACAGTCGACTATTTGGTTCTTTTTGGTGAGGAACCTGTTCCAGAATTTGTGCGCTGACTCTCCGGGCTGTTGAGTTATGTGACTTAAATCGTCTGCATCCGGAGGGTGGACATAAGTTTCTTGAAAATTTGCTCGAAACGCATCCTCGAGCTCTTCCCAACTTCCAATGGTATTTTCTGGGAGGCTTTTGAGCCAATGCCGAGCTGGCCCTTTGAGCTTGAGGGGTAGGTATTTTATGGCATGGAGATCGTCTCCTCTAGCCATATGTATGTGTAGGATGTAATCCTCAATCCAGACTCCGGGGTCTGTTGTTCCGTCGTATGCCTCTATGTTTACGGGCTTAAATCCCGCTGGAAATTCATGATCCGATACCTCATCGGTGAAATGTAGTGGGTGTGCGGTGCCCCTGTATTTAGGTGTGCCGTTATCTTCGAACACTCGGCCTGTTGTGTTGCTTCCTGGAGCCCTCTTTTTTGGCCCATAAATGGACCTGACCGGGCCATCCTTTTTGCGAGGATCTTTACGTGTATCATGTGCCGGCTTGTGTGCGGCGCCGCTTGCCGCTCTTAGCCTTTCATCTGGTCGTCTATCCGGCCAGGCGGCCTCTTTGCTTTTTGATTGTGGTGGCTCTACGGCCTCCTCGTCGAATTCGGGTAACAGCTTGCGCTTTGGGTAGCTCTTTGCTTGATGATTATTGCCGTATTTGTCTGCGGTCTTGAGTACTTTGCTCCATCTCATTCTGAGTACGTCTTCCGCTATTTTGAGCTTTGCTTCTTCAAACTTCTTGCAGTGGCGACGAGCCTTTTGTGAAGGTTCTTATGCTCTGGTGATGTGTCCAGCGTGAGATCGTCTGGACTGTTGTTTTCGCCGGAGATGGGTTGCTTGTCCAATTCATCCTGTTCGGATGGTTGTTTGGTTGCATGTTCATCGTCCACTGGTTCACCCTGCTCTACGGCTGGGTCATTATGGGTGTTGTTGTTATCGAGGCGGGACTTCGGGCGGCGCTTGCGTCACCGTTTTGGTTGTTTTTGGGGGGAATTATCCTTCGCCCGTCCCGTTGTTCCTCGTTATCGCTTCCTTTTGGTGTATCCACCATGTATACGTCTTGAGTTGAGGTGGCTTTCTAGTGCCCAGTAGGCGCTGGTTCTTGGTCATCTCCGGCATCGTCGTCCATACCGTCGATGTCTTCGGAGTCGATGTCTAGCAAGTCGGTTAGATCGTCGACAGTGGCTACAAAGTGGGTGGTGGGTGGGCTTTGAGTTTCTTCGTCGTCCGCATCCCAACCATCTTGGCCGTAGTTTGGCCAGGGCTCTCCTGATAACGAGAGATACTTTAGTGAATTCAGGGTGTCGCCAAAAGGCGAGTGTTGAAAGATGTCCGCAGCGGTGAACTCCATGATCGGCGCCCAATCGGATTCGATTGGAGGGGGCGCGGGAGGTTCGTAGTCCGGCGAGGAGTCCGGCACCTCGGCGTCACGAGCTTCACAAGGGACAAGGTCAGTATTCGGCTCCATCGCCATAGAGGTAGCGGCCCCCGAGGCGGCATCTAGCCAACCGTCCTCGATCTGCGCAGTCGGCTCCGAATTGAGGACCGGAGCGGACTCGTGTGCGGCCTCCAGGGCACTGTCCGGCAGCAGAGCTAAATCATGCCCATCGTGATAAAGTCGGCGCGCTCGGTGTGGCTCGAATCCATCAAGATCAAGTCTCCGCGATGTCCGCCGTGAAGTTCAGACTTCCAAATCGACTGATGGCGGGCGTAGCTTTCAATCTGCTCCGATGGCTGCTTAATTGCCCGCAGCAAAAGCCGCCGAATACGAAGATCTGTCCAGGGAGAAGAGTCTCACCCTGGACCGTGTTGTTGTTGCTGATGATCGAAGGAGCCATCAAGCCTATAGGTGACGACACAGAGGAAGTCTCAATGAAAGCACCAATGTCGGTGTCAAAACCGGCGGATCTCGGGTAGGGGGTCCCGAACTGTGCGTCTAGGCGGATGGTAACAGTAGACAAGGGAGACGATGTTTTTACCCAGGTTCGGGCCCTCTCGATGGAGGTAAAACCCTACTCTTGCTTGATTGATATTGATGATATGGGTAGTACAAGAGTGAATCTACCATGAGATCAAGGAGGCTAAACCCTAGAAGCTAGCCTATGGTATGATTGTTGTTCGTCCTATGGACTAAAACCCTCCGGTTTATATAGGCACCGGAGAGGGCTAGGGTTACACAGAGTCGGTTACAATGGTAGGAGATCTACATATCCGTATTGCCAAGCTTGCCTTCCACGCCAAGGAAAGTCCAATCCGTACACGGGACGAAGTCTTCAATCTTGTATCTTCGTAGTCTTGGAGTCCGGCCGATGATGATAGTTCAGCTATCCGTACACCCCCTAGTCCAGGACTCCCTCACTCTCCCTCATATAAAATTGCAATAATGATTACCAGTCTAGTTATTGGTTGCCTAGGGACAAATAACTTTCTTGTGACAAAAAGCTCTCTACTAAACTAACTTAGTTGTTTCTTTATCTAAACATCCCCTAGTTTTATTTGCGCGCACTTTATTATCTTTCAAACCTGTCCTATCACACCTACAAAGTACTTCTAGTTTCATACTTGTTCTAGGTAAAGCGAATGTCAAGTGTGTGTAGAGTTGTATTGGTGGTCGATAGAACTTGAGGGAATATCTGGTCTACCTTTAGCTCCTCGTTGGGTTCGACACTCTTATTTATCAAGAAAGGCTACAAACGATCCCCTATACTTGTGGGTTATCAAGACCTTTTTCTGGCGCCGTTGCCGAGGAGCAATAGCGTGGGGTGAATATTCTCGTGTCTGCTTGTTTGCTTGATCACTAAGTAGATTTTATTTTCTGTTCTAAGTTGTTCTCTATCTTTACTTATGGATATGGAAAATGAAATACCAGAAAAATTTAGGTGTACTTGCTACTCATGGAGATGGGGAACCTCCTAAAACCCTCGATGCTCATTATGTGAAAGATACTATGCACTACTTTAATAATCCTTAGAAAACCCTATTCAACTATATAATGGGAGACACGTTGGATCAACGTTAATACTTTAGGAATTATCACTTGACTCAAAAAGGGAAATTATTATGGGATCAAATTCATATGTTGTATTGGTATGCTCGGGAACTATGCTTGAGATATGATTATACTTGTTCCTCTAGGATGAAGGCTCCACACCTTCCCTTTTAATGTAAATTTAATTATAATCAAACCTTGGCTTCTTATGCGAATGGTATTTATGATTACTATGATGTGGAATGAATAGAAGAATTCTTTGCTTTTAAGGGTGCTTACGAAATTGAATCTTTGTTTGAAAAGTATGAAGCTTTTGAAGATGATGTTTATAGACCTGAAATTTTTTCTATACTTAAATATTGCTATGAGAATTATGAATATAATGCCGATATTAATGCATTTATTGAGAAAGTCCCTGCTGTCCAAGAAGAGACCAATATTTTGCATGAATCTACGGGAGAAGAAATTGAGGATACTGTGAGCTCATTAGATGAAAAAGATGAGCGAAGAACAAAAGGAGGAAGAGAGGATTGATCACCCATGCCCACCTTCTAATAAGAGTAACTCTTCAACTCATACATTGTTTAATTTCCCTTTGTGCTTACCGAAGGATGATTGCTATGATAATCGCTATGATCCCTTTGTTTCGTTTGAAATGTCCCTTTTCGATGAACTTGATGCATGCTATGCTTGTGGCCATGATGCTAATATGAATTATGCTTATGGAGATGAACTTGCTATATTTCATTATGTTAAGAATGAAATTGTTTCTATTGCACCCACGCATGATAGTCCTATTATATTTTTGAATTCTCCCAACTACACTATATCGGACAAGTTTGCGCTTATTAAGGACTATATTGATGGGTTGCGTTCTACTATTAGACATGATGATTTTGATAAATATAATATGCATGTGCTTGCTACTCCTACTTGCAATTATTATGAGAGAGGAACTACATCTCCGCCTCTCTATGTTTCCAATACGATAAAATTGCAACAAATTGTTTATACTATGCATTGGCCTTTACTTTGTGTGCATGAATTTTTCTTTTGTGACATGCCGATGCATAGGAAGAGAGTTAGACTTAGTCATTACATGATATATGTTATTTTGTGCTCACTACTAAATTAGGAATCATTGTTAATTAAAATTGGCTTTGATATACCTTGGGATCCGGGTGGATCCATTACATGAGCACTATATGCCTAGCTTAATGGCTTTAAAGAAAGCGCTGCCAGGGAGACAACTCGGAAGTTTTAGAGAGTCATTTATTTCTATTGAGTGCTCTTGTAAAGTTTGAAAACAAAAAATAAAGAGGGGAACCTAAAACATTTTCAAAAAGAAAAGTGAAAGTGAGAGAGACGAGCATTGTTAAAGTGGGAGTGTGCCTTGAACTTTGTTCATGCCCATGGAAACTTTGTGAATCTTAATTACAGAAACTTCTCAACAAAAATAATTATCCCCTTGTATAAATCCATTGTATTATAAAAATAATGTGCCAAGATTTGCCTTTAGGATGATAGATTGCTTGTTTGGTTTGTGCAATGCAAAAAGAGAAACTTTGGTTGTAGTGAGTGATTTTACATTTTTACTAGAAAGTCAAACGCTTCTGAAACTTTTTGCACAGTACTTATATACAAATTGTTTATTTTGTCCTAATTTTTCAGAATTTTAGGAGTTACAAAAGTATGGTACATGTTCAGATTTCTACAGACTGTCATGTTTAAGACAAATTCTGTTTTTGATGCATTGTTTTGCTAGTTTTGACGAAACTATCGATTTTATCGATGGTATAAGCCGTAGAGAAGTTATAATACATTAGCTACAATGAAAAAAAAATATGAATGGGTTTGCAACATTACTTAAAGTAGTAATCTATTTTATTATACTAACGGATCTCACAAGGGCTTTGTTAAGTTTTGTGTGATTGAGGTTTTCAAGTTTTGGGTGAGATCACGATGGATGAAGGAATAAGGAGTGGCAAGAGCCTAAGCTTTTGGATGCCCGAGGCACCCCAAGGTAATATTCAAGGAGTCCCAAGCAACTTAGCTTGGGGATGCCCCAGAAGGCATCCCCTCTTTATTCTAACGATCATCGATAATTTTACTTGGAGCTATATTTTTATTCATCACATGACATGCATAAATCTTGGACCGTCGTGTGCTTTTTATTTTTCTTTTAATAAATCACCATGCTAGTATGAGTTAGTCCTTGGTTGATTTATGGAATGCTCTTTGAACTTCACTTATATCTTTTGAGTATGGCTTTATATAATTCTTCATGTGCTTCACTTATATCATTTGAAGTTTGGATTGCCTGTTTCCCTTCACATAGAAAACCGCCATTTGTAGAATGCTCTTTTCCTTCACTTATATTTTTTAGAGAGTGGGCATATCTTTTGTAGAAAGTATTAAACTCTCTTGCTTCACTTATATCTATTTAGAGAGTCAATAGGAATTGGTCATTCACATTGTTAGTCATAAAATCCTACATAAAACTTGTAGATCACAGAATATGATATGTTTTAGTTTTGCGATATAAAGATGGTGATATTAGAGTCATGCTAGTGAGTAATTGTGGATTGGTAATAATACTTGTATTAAAGTTTGTGATTCCCGTAGCATGCATGTATGGTGAACAGTTATGTAACGAAGTTGGAGCATGATGTATTTATTGATTGTCTTCCTTATGAGTGGCGGTCGGGAACGAGCGATGGTATTTTCCTACCAATCTATTCCCCTAGGAGCATGCGCGTAGTACTTTGTTTTGATAGCTAATAGAATTTAGCAATAAGTAGGTGAGTTCTTTATGACTAATGTTGATTCCATGGATTATACACACTCTCACCCTTCCACCATTGCTAGCCTCTCTAGTACCCCGCAACTTTTGCCGGTACTGTACACCCACCATATACCTTCCTCAAAATAGCCACCATACTTACCTATTCTGGCATTTCCATAGCCATTCCGATGTATATTGCCATGCAACTTCCACCGTTCCATTTATTATGACACGTTTCATCATTGTCATATTGCTTTGCATGATCATGTAGTTGACATAGTATTTGTGGCAAAGCCACTATTCATGTTTCTTCATACATGTCACTCTTGAGTCATTGCACATCCCGGTACACCGCCGGAGGCATTCATATAGAGTCATATTTTGTTCTAAGTATCGAGTTGTAATTCTTGAGTTCTAAGTAAATAAAAGTGTGATGATCTTCATTATTAGAGCATTGCTCCATGTGAGGAAAAATAAAAAGGCCAAAGAAGCCAATAAAAAAGGGAGAAAAAAATGAAAATGAGATAAAAGAGAGAAGGGGCAATGTTACTATCCTTTTTCCACACTTGTGCTTCAAAGTAGAACCATGATCTTCATGATAGAGAGTCTCCTATGTTGTTAGTTTCATATACTAGTGGGAATTTTTCATTATAGAACTTGGCTTGTATGTTCCAATGATGGGCTTCCTCAAATTGCCCTAGGTCTTCATGAACAAGCAAGTTGGATGCACACCCACTTAGTTTCTTTTTGAGCTTTCATAAACTTATAGCTCTAGTGCATATATTGAATGGCAATCCCTACTCACTCATATTGATATCTATTGATGGGTATCTCCATAGCCCGTTGATACGCCTAGTTGATGTGAGACTATCTCCTTCTTTTTGTCTTCTCTACAACCACTATATTCTATTCCACCTATAGTGTTATGTCCATGGCTCACGCTCATGTATTGCGTGAAAATTGAAAAGGTTTGAGGACATCAAAACTATGAAACAATTGCTTGGATTGTCATCGGGGTTGTGCATGATTTAAATATTTTGTGTGATGAACATGGAGCATAGCCAGACTATATGATTTGTAGGGATAACTTTCTTTGGCCATGATATTTTGAGAAGGCATGATTGATTTATTAGTATGCTTGAAGTATTATTGTCTTTATGTCAAATAATAGGCTATTTCTTTGAATCACTCGTGTCTTAATATTCATGCCATGATTAGATTATATGATCAAGATTATGCTAGGTAGCATTCCACATCAAAAATTATCTTCTTTATCATTTACCTACTCGAGGACGAGCAGGAATTAAGCTTGGGGATGTTGATACATCTCCATCGTATCTATAATTTCTGATTATTTCGTGCCAATATTCTACAACTTTCATATACTTTTGGCAACTTTTTATACTATTTTTGGGACTAACATATTGATCCAGCGCCTAGTGCCAGTTCCTGTTTGTTGCAAGTTTTTTGTTTAGCAGAATATCCATATCAAACGGAGTCCAAACGTGATAAAAACTTATAGAATTTTTTTGGAATATATGTGATTTTTGGGAAAAAGAAGCAACATGAGAAGATGCCCGAGGGGCCCACAAGCCACAAGGGCGCGCCCTGGAGCCTTGTGGTCACCCCGTAAGGCGGTTGGTGCCCTTCTTCGTCCACAAGAAAGCTAATATCTGGATAAAAATCGTGTTAAAATTTCAGCCCAATCGGAGTTACGGATCTCCGGGAATTTAAGAAACGGTGAAAGGCCAGAATCTGGGAGCGCAGAAATAGAAGGAAACACACACACACACACACACACACACACACACAAAGAGAGAGAGAGAGAGAGAGAGAGATCCAATCTCGGAGGGGATCTCGCCCCTCCGCCGCCATGGAGGCCATGGACCAGAGGGGAAACCCTTCTCCCATCTAGGGGGAGGTCAAGGAAGAAGAAGGATGAGGGGGGCTCTCTCCCCCTTTCTCCCGGTGGCGCCAGAACACCGTCGGGGCCATCATCGTGACGGTGATCTACACCAACAACTTCGCCGTCGTCATCACCAACTCTCTCCCCCTCTATGCAGTGGTGTAACCTCTCTTTTACCCGCTGTAATCTCTACTTAAACATGGTTCTCAATGCTATATATTATTTCCCGATGATGTATGGCTATCCTATGATGTTTGAGTAGATTCGTTTTGTCCTATGGGTTGATTGATGATCGTGATCGTTTTGAGTTTCATGTTTTATTATTGGTGTTGTCCTATGGTGCTCTCTGTGTTGCGCAAGCATGAGGGATCCCCGCTGTAGGGTGTTGCAATACATTCATGATTCTCTTACGGTGGGTTGCTAGAGTGACATAAGCTTAAACCCGAGTAAGGGGGTTGTTGCGTATGGGAATAAAGAGGACTTGATACTTTAATGCTATGCTTGGGTTTTACCTTAATGAAATTTAGTAGTTATGGATGTTTGCTAGAGTTCCAATCATAAGTGCATATGATCCAAGAACATTAAGTATGTTAGCTTATGCCTCTCCCTCATATAAAATTTCAATAATGATTACCGGTCTAGTTATCGATTGCCTAGGGACAAATAACTTTCTTGTGACAAAAATCTCTCTACTAAAACTAACTTAGTTATTTCTTTATCTAAACATCCCCTATTTTTATTTACATGCTCTTTATTTTCTTGCAAACCTATCATATCACACCTACAAAGTACTTCTAGTTTCATACTTGTTCTAGGTAAAGCGAACGTCAAGCGTGCGTACAGTTGTATCGGTGGTCGATAGAACTTGAGGGAATATTTGTTCTACCTTTAGCTCCTTGTTTGGTTCAACACACTTATTTATCGAGAAAGGCTACAACTGATCCCCTATACTTGTGGGTTATCAAATATCCATACCAAACAAAGTCCAAAACGTGATAAAAATTTACGGAGATGTATTTTGGAATATATGTGATTTGGGGGAAGAAGAATCAACGCGAGACAATGCCCGAGGGGGCCACAAGCCCAAAGGGCATGCCTGGCAGGCTTGTGGGCCCCTTGTAGGTTAGTTGGAGGTATCCTTTGGCCGCAAGGAAGCTAATATCTGGATAAAAATCCCCTCGCAATTTTAGCCCAATCGGAGTTACGGATCTCCGGTAATTTAAGAAACAGTTAAGGGCTGGAAAAAAGGAACACAAAACAGAAGAGAACAGAGAGAGAGATCCCATCTCAAAGGGCCTCCTGCCCTCTGGGAGCAATGGAGACCATGGACCAGAGGGGAAACCCTCCTCCCAACAAGAAGAAGAAGGAGGAGGGCTCTCTCCTTGATGACCCACAAGTATATAGGGTCGATTGTAGCATTTTTTATAAGTAAGAGTGTTGAACCCAACGAGGAGCAGAAGGAAATGACAAGTGGTTTTAAGCAAGGTAATGTCTGCAAGTGCTAAATTGTAAGTAGCGGAGTAGTTTGATAGCAAGATAATTTGTAACGAGCAAATAAAGATAGTAGTAACAAAAGTGCAGCAAGGTAGCCCAATCCTTTTGAGGCAAAGGACATGCCAAAACGGTTTCTTATGATAAGAAAAGTGTTCTTGAGGGTACACGGGAATTTCATCTAGTCACTTTCATCATGTTGGCTTAATTCGTGTTCGGTACTTTGATAATTTGATATGGAGGTGGATCGGTGCTTAGGTGATGTTCTTACTTGAACAAACATCCTACTTATGATTAACCCTCTCGCAAGCATCTACAACTACGAGAAAAGTATTAAGAATAAATTCTAACCATAGCAATTAACTTTTGGATTCAATCGGTCCCTTATAGAATAGCGCATAAACTGGGGTTTAAGCTTCTGTCACTCTCGCAACCCACCATCTAATAACTACTCCACAATGCATTCCCGTAGGCCCAAATATGGTGAAGTGTCATGTAGTCGACGTTCACATGACACCACTAAGAGAATGACAACATACATATCTTCAAAATATCGAACACATATCAAGTTCACATGACTACTTGCAACATGGTTTCTCCCGTGACCTCAAGAACGAAAGTAACTACTCATTTTTGATAAACATGCTCAAGATCAGAGGGGTATTAAATATCATAATGGATCTGAACGTATAATCTTCCACCAAATAAACCATACAGTAATCAACTACAGGATGTAGTCAACACTACTAGTCACCCACAATCACAAATCTATAGTTTTGCTACAAAGATTGAACACAAGAGATGAACTAGGGTTTGAGAGGAGTTGGTGTTTTTGGAGATGTTGATGAAGATAGCCCTCCCCAAGATGGGAGACTTGTTGGTGATGATGATGATGATGATTTCCCCCTCCGGGAGGGAAGTTCCCCCAGCAGAATCGCTCCGTCAGAAGGCAAAAGTGCTCCTGCCCAAGTTCCGCCTCGAGGCGGCGGTGCTTCGTCCCGAAAGTCACCCTCTAAATTTTTATAGGTCAAAATGACTTACATACCAGAAGATGGGCACCGGAGGTGGGCCAAGGAGGGCAGCACCCACCAGGACGTGTGAGGGAGTCCTGGAATAGGGGGTGTCTGGATAGCCGGACTATCATCATCGTCCGGACTCCAAGACTATGAAGATACAAGATTGAAGACTTCGTCACGTGTCCGGATGGGACTTTCCTTGGCGTGGAAGGCAAGCTTGGCAATACGGATATGTAGATCTCCTATCATTGTAACCGACTCTGTGTAACCCTAGCCCTCTCCGATGTCTATATAAACCGGAGGGTTTTAGTCCGTAGGACGAACAACCATTACAACAATCATACCATAGGCTAGCTTCTAGGGTTTAGCCTCCTTGATCTCGTGGTAGATCCACTCTTGTACTACCCATATCATCAATATCAATCAAGCAAGAGTAGGGTTTTACCTCCATCGAGAGGGCCCAACACAGGTAAAAACATCGTGTCCCTTGTCTCCTGTTACCATCCGCCTAGACGCACAGTTCGGGACCCCCTACCCGAGATCCGCCGGTTTTGACACCGACATTGGTGCTTTCATTGAGAGTTCCTCTGTGTCGTCACCAATAGGCTTGATGGCTCCTTCAATCACCAACAACCACGCAGTCCAGGGTGAGACTTTTCTCCCCGGACAGATCTTCGTGTTCGGCGGCTTTGCACTGCGGGCCAATTTGCTTGGCCATCTGGAGCAGATCGAAAGCTACGCCCCTGGCCGTCAGGTCAGATTTGGAAGCCTAAACTTCACGCCCGACATCCGCGGAGACTTGATCTTCGATGGATTCAAGCCACAGCCGAGCGCGCCGCACTATCACGATGGGCATGATTTAGCTCTACCACCGGACAGTGCCCTGGAAGCCGCACATGAGTCCGCTCCGACCCCTAGTTCGGAGCCGACCGCGCAGATCGAGGACAGGTGGCTGGACACCGCCTCGGGAGCTGCAATCTCTACGGCGATGGAGCTGAATACTGACCTTGTCCCTCGTAAAGCTCGTGACTCTGAGGTGCCGGACTCCTCGCCGGACTCCGAACCTCCTGCGCCCTTACCAATCGAATCCGATTGGGCGCCAATCATGGAGTTCACCACTGCAGACATCTTTCAGCACTCACCCTTTGGCGACATCTTGAATTCGCTAAAGTATCTCTCGTTATCGAGAGCCTGGCGGATGCGGTCGGGGCGGTTGGGATGCGGATGACGAAGAAATTCAAAACCCACCCACCACCCACTTTGTAGCCACTGTCGACGATCTAACCGACATGCTAGACAACGACTACGAAGACATCGACGGTATGGACGACGATGCCGAGATTTACCAAGAACCAGCGCCACGGGCACCTGGAAGACCACCTCGTCATACGACATATACATGTGGACATCCCAAAGGATGGGAACGGTGAAGAAGCAGCGGAGGCAGATTCCCCTAAGAAACAGCCCAAGCGTCGACCTCAGCGGCGCCGCTCTAAATCCCGCCACAGCAAGAATGGAGATTCTGGCACCGGAGATAATACCACCCCGGAGAGTGCCGAAGACAACCCCCTCCAGCAAGATTTAGCGCAGGAGGACGCAGAAGCCAGCCCTCACGAGAGAGCGGCAGATGAAGAGGTCAAGGATGACAATTACATGCCTCCCTCCGGAGACGAGGCAAGCCTCAACGACGACGAATTTGTCGTGCCCAAGGATCCCGTCGAACAAGAGCATTTTAAACGCAGGCTTATGGCCACGGCAAACAGCCTAAAGAAAAAGTAGCAACAGCTCAGAGCTGATCAAGACCTGCTGGCCGACAGATGGACCGAAGTCCTCGCGGCCGAAGAGCATGAACTCGAACGCCCCTCCAAAAGCTACCCAAAACGCAAGTTGCTCCCCCAATTAGAGGAGATGGAGTATAAACCCTCATCACCAAGACAATCTGGCAGACCGACCACCTCGTGGCATGACGAGAGACATCTAGGCCCTCCACCGTAACGTACCCAAAGATCGCTCGAAAAGTGCGAAGCCACGAGGGAATGCGCCGGACTTGCGAGACATATTGGAGGACAAGGCAAGACAATCAAGATCGATCTATGGATCACGTGGGCGCCCCATGATGCGCGACGACTACCGTCGTGCCGGATACAGCAACTCCGGTCGGGCCGAACACAGTAGACAAAGCTCTCTTGAGCTACGTCGTGATATTGCCCAGTATAGAGGCGCCGCACACCCACTATGCTTCACAGATGAAGTAATGGATCATCAAATCCCTGAAGGGTTTAAACCCGTGAACATTGAATCCTACGATGGCACAACAGACCCCGCGGTTTGGATCGAAGACTATCTCCTTCATATTCATATGGCCCGCGGTGATGATCTCCACACCATCTAATATCTCCCACTCAAGCTTAAAGGACCAGCTCGGCATTGGCTTAACAGCTTGCCAGCAGAGTCAATTGGGTGTTGGGAGGACCTGGAAGCCGCATTCCTCGACAACTTCCAGGGCACATATGTGCGACCACCAGACGCCGATGACCTAAGCCACATAATTCAGCAGCTGATTTAATCGGCGGACAATTCTGGACACGGTTCCTAACAAAGAAAAATCAAATCGTCGACTGTCCGGATGCAGAGGCCCTCGCAGCCTTGAAACACAACATCCGCGACGAGTGGCTGGCCCGGCACCTAGGACAGGAAAAGCTGAAATCCATGGCAGCCCTCACATCACTCATGACCCGCTTCTGTGCGGGGGAGGATAGCTAGCTAGCCCGCAGTAACAACCTCAGCAAAAATTCTGGCAGTCCGGATACTAAGGACCGCATTGGCAGGTCGCGTCGAAACAAAAACAAACGTCGCGTTAACGGTGATAACACTGAGGATACGGCAGTCAACGCCGGATTCAGAGGCTCTAAACCCGGTCAGTGAAAGAAACCATTCAAAAGAACCACTCCGGGTCCGTCCAATTTGGACCGAATACTCGACCGCTCCTGCCAGATACATGGCACCCCTGAAAAGCCAGCTAATCACACTAACAGGGATTTTTGGGTATTCAAGCAGGCAGGTAAGTTAATTGCCGAAAGCAACGACAAGGGGCTGCATAGCGATGACGAGGAAGAGACCCGGCCGCCGAACAGTAGAGGACAGAAGGGTTTCCCCCCACAAGTGCGGACGGTAAACATGATATACACAACCCATATACCCAAGAGGGAGCGGAAGTGTGCACTTAGGGATGTATATGCGATGGAGCCAGTCGCCCGAAGTTCAATCCATGGTCCTCTTGCCCGATCACTTTTGATCGAAGGACCACCCCACCAAGATCCGCCATGGCGGGTTCGCGCATTGGTTTTAGACCCAATCATCGATGGATTTCACCTCACCGAGTCCCGATGGATGGCGGCAGCAGCTGAACCTGCTTTATCGGACACACGGCGCAAGATGGGCATAGACCCTCAAGGATTAAACCTACAAAGACGACCTTCAAAGGCGCCATACCGGTGTAGAGGCCAATTATACAGGCTCGGTTACACCGAAGTGGTCTTCGGATCCCGGATAACTTCCGGCGAGGAGTTAATCTTCGATATAGTCCCGCTCCACGCCGGCTATCATGCTCTGCTCGGACGGACCGCGTTTGCAAAGTTCAATGCGGTGCCGCATTATGCATACCTCAAGCTCAAGATGCCCTCGAGGAGTAATCACGGTCAACGGAAACACGGAACGCTCCCTCCGAATGGAGGAACATACAGCTCTCTGGCGGCAAATCTGAGCAGCCTCTTAAGGCAATTCTCAAGTCCGGCCGTTAAGCGACCGGACATGGCCAAGCGCGCCCGGAGTAACATACATCAAGACCACCTGGCACGTTCCGAGCACGCGTAGCAATGCGGCCCCAACCCCAGCCCTCGCATGATTGCAAGACTAGTCATTCGCGTACATCATTACGCTCTGGAGATACCATGGGCATAGAGTGAGGGGCACGACCACGACAGGCCCAGAGTACGGTTTAACCACACCAGGGGCTCCCAAGTACGTCGGTCTTTTTCTTTTTCTTTTTTCTTATCCACAGGACTCCGTTCACCAGAGGCCTTGTCTGGCAGTAGACCTGCCAAACTCACGATGCAACAACCAGGGAGGGAGAAAGGCTACGACAAACACTAAGGTGGTCTTCATTACGAGCATTAAATTTGTTTAATACACCATTCCGCAGCCTACCCCTGGAGGGGGACATATTTAAATAGTCCAATCCCTTGCTTACCGCACCATTTGTATTGCTCTCCATTCATGGCAGTATTTCTGAATAAACAATGCATCGCTTTTTGCTTATAGCCGCATTTCTTATATATATATATATATATATATATATATATATATATATATATATATATATATATATATGTTCATTTACGACATCCTCGCATCCGTACACTTTGGTGCAGCCGAATACACCAGGTCTTAAGTTCCCGCATTATGGTGTGATAAGTCCAACACTTTCCCAAGTGCGGCACCCGAACTTATAGCATTATATGCATCGGCTCGAATCATGTCTTGGTTCAATAGTTGGGTTTGCGGCTCCCATGTTTTGGTACCTTACATTCCATTTTATCGACTAAGGTAGACTGGAGAACCATCGCGATTGCGCCCGGTTGAGCTGGGCGAGTGCCTCGATGGAAAGCTAAAACCGACCGTCATGATAAGGCGAGAGCTGGTCGCTGTTCGAGAGGTCTTTTCGAGTCCCTAAAGACTTATGCCGCTTAGAGCGAGGAACCGGCTTTGTCCGCCCAGCGTGATAGCGCCCGAACTCGGTCTTCCGAATACTAGGGGCTTCACGAAATTTAAAATTATAGAATTCTATGGCTAAGTGAGAGTGTTCAAGCACTATAAGTCCGATTGCCTTGTTCGTCGTGTTGAGCGCCTCCTAGATGGACCCAAAATGGGAACAAGAGCGCTCAAGTTTATCCCAACACCCCAAAGACTCGTGGCATGGGGGTCAAGCCGACGACTTGCCATCTCTCGATTTGATAAACGGCCGCATGAAGGTAATATTTTAAATCAATAAGCGTTGCTTAGCGATATGAACAAAGTTTTCAACGCGCGGGATAACACATTGCGAGTCTAATCAAATATTACATCTTTGGAGCACTCATCCGCAATCTTGCGGGCACCCTTCAGACACTCTTATAGTACATTTCGGCGCGCGATCTCGCTTGCCGCCGGCCAAGCGCCGTTAGAAGCTTCTCGAGATCCAGCTGCCCAGTGCACTTTTGCACGGCAAGGCCCGATGGGCACCTTCAATGCAAAGGGCGCTGACGACTTCCACCGGGGACACGCATCCACCACCACCGCGACTAGGCGAAGTAGCTCCTGTGCATGGCCCCTCGGCCACAAATTAACTATGAGGCCCTTCATGGCCTGTTCGGCTACCTTGTGGAGCTCGACCACCGCTTTAGCTGGTCGCTAAGGGCACTGATATCCGCCTCGAAGATCTTGAGACCGAATACCTTCTCCGTCGAGCTCCCCTCCTCGGCCCGGTAGAATGCGGCGGCATCGGACACGCTGCGAGGCAGATCTGCAAACGCTCCTGGAGAGCTCCGAATTCGGGTAAGTAACAAGTAATTCACATTCACATGCTTGCTTTGCATGAAAAATGCCTTACCCGCCGCTATTTTCTTCACCGCCTCAATCTCCTGGAGGGACTGGTAGGCTTCGGCCTTAGCGGCTTTGTGTAACATCCCAAATTTCCAATTTGGAATGTTATACATAGATCATCATGCATATCATATTTTTATTGCATTGTTGGCTCGATCCTAGAAATTCTACGCAACTCAAGGACCCTCGGAAAGAGTTGGCGATTTCGTTATTTTCATATTTGGGGTTTTCTCAGATTTTGAAAATAGGATCATTGATTTTATTTATTTTATCTTCAATTATTTCTACTACCAAAAATTCAGAGAGGGAATAAAATGACTTTCCCAAAATAAAGAAATACTGAAGATTTAATAAAAAAATCAAATAAGGTTTATTTCGAAGTTTTTCGCATTTTATTTGAATTTAGGAAAATGCGCGTTTTTCAAAAATTGCATTTAGGCCCAAATAAATGTTCATCTAGTCCGGCTTGATTTTAGAAGCCGGGGAAAATTTATTTCGGGATTTTTGGAATCCGTTTAGTATTTCTTTTTATTTTTCTACCGAGCATAATGTTTAAAAAAAACGCGCGCACCGACTCCGGGCCGTACCCGAGCGGGACTCCGCTCGGGGGGCGCTTTATAAAGCGCGGGACCCCGCTGCCCCAGCCCGCCAGATTTGCCACCCGCCGCCGCTGCCGCCGCCACCACGCCGCCGCCCGATCCCGAGGTTCACGCCTCGAATCGCGTCTTGTGGTTTTCTTAAAAAGCGCTGCGGTTTCTCTTCGTTTTTTCGGGTTTTTTCGGTTTTTTTAGAATCATTTTATTTTAGTTTTCGGTTTTTTTTGGTTTAGGTTAATTAGCGGACGTTCGTCCGTTAGTTCGTCTTAGCGAACGCTTTTCGTCAGATTCGTCGTTTTTCTTTTTCTCGGATTTTCCGCGGTTATTTTCTAATCGCGATTTCTGATCCGATTTTCGATTTAGTATAACTTTTCGCTCGTTTATCGGAATCAGGCGATTCAAGCGCCTGGAGTTTCGCCTCGAAACCCTCTTTCCGAATAATCTACCTAAACAAGTTTTTGCTTCTGTAAAATTTGACTTAGATCCAGATTAGTAAAACGAAGCTGTTTTCTTTCGCCGTTTGACTTTCGTTGCTTTATTTGAGTTGATTCTTTTTGCAAACCGGAGTTCTTAAGTTGAATATTCTGGTTGGATCTTTTGTTCGAGTTTTACCTGTGCATTAGATGAGTTCTTATTGTATGCTTGTTTGTTTGTCTGCGATAGAATACCCGGAGTGCGCCGCCTGTTACTTTGAGTCTCTAGGTCTCGCGGATCATCAGCAAGGCAAGTAACACTTGATCATACCTTTCTACTACCCAGTTTTTATGCATTAGATCTATCCTCAAACATTGCATGATTAGGATCTAATTAAATTGTGGGATGGGAAGTAGATGAGGTAGTACCTATTACCTGTTTTATTATCAAACCTTTAGGAGTTACTTCTACGTTTGCTTATTATGATATGCTATGCTAGTAGACGTGGATTGGGTGAGTGAATATCCATGACAGATGTGAGATTGTAAATTAATGGTTTATTTAAGGTGGCAACTTGAATACACATCTGGGTGGATTGAGGCACCTGTTTTCTAGCAGGACTTGCCTGTATTTCTTTGGACCGCCACCCAAGCTCAAAGGAATCATGAGATTATTCAAACTAGAAACTTACGTGTGCAGCCACAAGCCATTATGGGCTCTGGCATAGTTGACTAAGTTGTGCGAACTCTTACGGGTAGACTAGCAGATGTAGGGGAAAGTAGGTGTACCGGTCTACCCACATGTAAGGTGCTAGTGCTTCCGAAAGACTATGTCTCGGTCATCCATTTCTCAAACATCATGTAGTGCGAGAAATCAAACGGAGGCGATCGAGTCTTGTGGGAAAAGTGCGCAAACCTCTGCAGAGTGTATAAACTAATCATGGTTAGCCGTGTCCCCGGTTATGGACATCTTGAGTATCTAGTACTTAATTATCATGTGAATCTCATCATGTTACTTTAATTAATATTCTTGGGTTTTAATGAGTACTTTTTAATTGGGATTGAGGATGCTGTCAACCATTCTCAATGTTTAACAACCACCATGATAGTTAAATAAATTTATTCCTTTGCAGTAGGGAAAAATTGGCTTTATGCAAAAATCAGAACCATAGAGCTTTACCACCGCCAAATATGCATGTAGTATAGCCAATCTCCATTGTTATTCTCTATGTGTTACATTGCCAAATATTCCATGTCTTGACCCGTTTTGTACAACGTTTCATGTTGCAGACTTTTCGAATTTACAGTAAGGTGCTTTTATGTCGTGGTTCTATACTCGATGATCTTTGTTGGAGTTGATGGACTCGCTTATCTTCCAAGCCTTCCACTGTTATCGTTTTAGATGGCCTTAAGCCATATTTATTTCAGTAAGTTCTCTTTTGAGACATTCGATGTAATAAGTGTGTGATTGCTACTCTGTTATAAATCCTCCAAGTACTGTGTGGTGTCAGCATTACTGATCCAGGGATGACACTGAGCACAGAGATCAGACTGTTTGAGGTCTGGTCGCTACACTTTGGCACTCTCAAGAGCCGAGGCAAGCTCGGACTCTCGAGTCTTCGAGTCGCGCTCCAAGCTCTATTGCTTTTCCACGAGAGCCTGGAGCTCTTGCTGCAACTCCGCCACCCGCGCCTCCTGCTTCACTCGCTTAGCTCATTCTGCGGCCGCATTGCGTTCGGCCGCGGACACGACCTCCTTAAGGGTCGCCACCTCGTTCGTGGCCCCTGGAGTACCCACGTTATCCTTGTTATTTTTCTTGCAACCAAAATCCTTTTCTACAAGGTACATATTCAACATGGTGTTACTCACCTTCCCTGTCCTCGAGCTGCTTCTTGGCACGGCCAAGCTCACTCTCGGACCGCTCGAGGTTCTGCTTCAAAGCATCGACCTCCGCATTCAGTGCGGCGGAGGTCAGCAGCGCAGCCTGCAATCCCATATTGACATAATTTTTAGACCTCCTACGTATATCTTTTTAGATCCTCAGCCCAGCTTTTCTTTTCGAACACCGAATCGAGCATCAGGGGCTACTGTCTATGCGGTATTACATTACATTTTTTAAATTTCTTACCTCAAAGCCCGTTAGAAGGCTGCTGCAGGCTTCGGTCAGCCCGCTCTTGGCGAGCTGAACCTTCCGAATCACCGCACTCATGATAGTGCGGTGTTATTCCTTGATGGAGGCACCGTTGAGCGCCTCCAACAAGTTGTCCGGCGCCTCCGGTTGGACGGAGGCCGCCGGTGTCACGGTCTTGCCCTTCTTACGAAGGGGCCGCCTGCCGGACTCCGGAACCACTACAGGTTCCAGTGTGGAGTCTGGCGCAAAGTCCGGGAGGCTGCCTTGCGGCACCTCCGGAGCCTCCTCCTGATGGGTCCCCTCCTGGGATCCCACCTCGGCGTCGTCAGCGTCACGGGGAGTTGAGGCGGTCGGAGGGGAATCCACATCCGACGGAGCCAAGGACCCGCTCGATGAAGCGGGAAGATCATCCTCGGCCGGACTACAGGTAGTATGCGGCATTAGAAGGACACTACGTGGCACAAAGAGAAATTATAAATCATTCAGGAGTCCGGATACTTACGATCTTGCCGGGGGCTTGGCCCTTGAGGGCCACTCCCCGTCACCGTCGCCGGCGTTGGCGGAGCAGTCCGGAGGAAGGGTCCTTCCCTTCTTGGACCCTTCGGCCTCCCCCGTTGGGGAAGCCTTCCTTTTCTTCTCTCCCCCCTCTTGGGGAGAGGCCTCTTCCTCCTCCTCATCTTCGGGGAAGGAGTCCGCCTCGGAGCCATCAGACGACGAGTCCGATACCACCTGGCGTCGGGAACTTCTTCGGGTTCCCGTGGCCTTCTTCTTGGCCTTCTTCTCTGGCACCACATAAAGTGACGGGACTAGCAGCCCCATCAAACTGGTATCCGCTGGGTCTTCGGGGAGGGGAGCCGGATAGTTAACCTGTCCGGACGTCCTCTGCCAGTCCTGTTAAAGGCATGGGGATTTTAGATCCCACATAGAGTCAAACTATGAAAGAAATGAATGTCCCATAAAGGATAACATAGCTTACCGCACCGGCCGGGCGCTGCGTGCTGAATCCGCGGTCTTCAGTTGCGGATGCGGGGGCCTCTCCGCCCTTGAACAGCACCCTCCAGGCAGCTTCGTACGTTGTGTCGAAGAGCCTGCTAAGGGTCCGGTGCTGTGCCGGATCAAACTCCCACAAATTGAAGGCCCGTTGTTGGCAGGGGAGAATCCGGCGGACGAGCATGACCTGGATCACGTTGACAAGCTTAAGCTTCTTGTTCACTGTGCAGGAGACAGGGCGAGTCGGTCAGCTCCTTCGAACTGCCCCATAGCAAGCCCTTCTCTTTCCAGGAGGTGAGCTGCATGGGGGTACCAGATTTGAACTCGGGGGCCGCTGCCCATTTAGGGTCACGCGGCTTGGTGATGTAGAACCACCCCGATTGCCATCCTTTGATGGACTCCACAAAGGCACCCTCAAGCCAGATGACGTTGGGCATTTTGCCCGCCATTGCGCCTCCGCACTTCGCTCGAACGCCCTTCACCACCTTCGGCTTGACATTGAAGGTCTTTAGCCACAAGCCGAAGTGGGGCTGGATGCAGAGGAAGGCCTCGCACACGACGATAAACGCCGAGATGTTGAGGATGAAGTTTGGCGCCAGATCGTGGAAGTCCAGGCCGTAGTAGTACATGAGCCCCCAGACGAAGGGATGGAGTGGGAAGCCCAGTCCGCAGAGGAAGTGGGGAAGAAATACGGCCCTCTCATGGGGCCTCGGGGTGGGGATGAGCTGCCCCTCGTCGGGCAGCCGGTGCGCAATGTCGCTGGACAGGTATCCGGCGCCGCGCAGTTTTTCGATGTGCCCCTCCGTAACGGAGGAGGCCGTCCACTTGCCTCCCGCTCCGGACATGGCTGGGGAAGGTTGAGGCGAGGTGTGCGGACTTGGGCGCTGGAGCTCGAGTGCGCGGAGATGGATAGGCAAAGGAGGAAGAAGGCGTAGGTAAAAAGGGTGGATCCTTATCCCCTTATATATGGGCGGATGAAGACTATGCGTCCCCACCGGCCTGGTAAAACTCGCCTATCTCCCAAGCGCCACAATCAATGGCGCGGTTGGGTTACCCACGTCCGTATTGATGGGAATCCCGGAATAAGGGGAACACGATCTCTGCTTCGACAAGACGTGCCAAGGAAACCGCTTTGCTAAACGCGCTGAGGTGGTATAGTAAAAACGATTCAATTAAAGGCTTGGCAATGGTGTGACGTCACGCCACAAAATGCATCAGCAGATTGAGCTTGTGTACATGTTATTCTCTCTACGGTGGTATGTGGAATTTATTTTGCAGAGCCGGACACTATCCTGGTGTTCACAATCTTCTATGAATTAATTCGGAGGAGGAACCCGCCTTGCAATGCCGAACAATATCTTGCGCGGGACTCATCATCATTGAAGCCCGGTTCGGGGCTACCGAGGAGTCTGGACTAGGGGTGTCCGGATAGCGGACTCCAAGACTATGAAGATATAAGATTGAAGACTTCGTCCGTGTCCGGATGGGACTTTCCTTGGCGTGGAAGGCAAGCTTGGCAATCTGGATATGTAGATCTCCTACCATTGTAACCGACTCATGTAACCCTAGCCCTCTCCGGTGTCTATATAAACCGAAGGGTTTTAGTCCGTGGGACGAACAACCATTACAACAATCATACCATAGGCTAGCTTCTAGGGTTTAGCCTCCTTGATCTCGTGGTAGATCTACTCTTGTACTACCCATATCATCAATATCAATCAAGCAGGAGTAGGGTTTTACCTCCATCGAGAGGGCCCGAACCTGGGTAAAAACATCGTGTCCCTGGTCTCCTGTTACCATCCGCCTAGACGCACAGTTCGGGACCCCCTACCCGAGATCCGCCAGTTTTGACACCGACATTGGTGCTTTCATTGAGATTTCCTCTGTGCCGTCGCGACCAGGAAGGATGCCTCTTCCCGTCTTTAAAGACGGTATCTTCGCCAAAGGAGCCTTGGCCGCCGGCCAAACTATCCGGTTAGGTGGTTTCCTCATGACCGCCTGTTCGGCCACCACTTCGACGATGACCTCTCGGGTCATCGAAAGCAATCTTCACGTCAACTCGGAATTCGTCGAGCAGCTGGATCCAATGGAGCTCTCCTCCATAAACGAGCTCTTGGATCGCATCGCCGCCCTGGGAGTCGCTACAGACTACAACCAGATTGGGCTTAAAACCGATCTGAGAGAGATTAACTCTCCCCAGGTTACCCACCATGTTGCGGTGGTAGAGGAACAAAGCGGCGGCTCCTCTTCTGTATTAAAAACTAGTTATGTCCGGACTCCCGAACCCTCCATGCCGGATTTCCGCGGAGGGACGGACGTCAATCAAGCACTGAACCTAAAGTCAGGCATCGGATCAGATTCGTTGGACAACATCTAGCAATCCAAGCTTCCAAATTCGGAAACTTTCCGGCCCTTGAGCCTCAAGATGGGTAGGGTTCCGGACTCAATTCCACCCACCCACCCAAACATATGCGATCTATCTCAAATCCGGCAAGAGCCCGCTGAAACAGTACATCATTACTGGGCCAGATTCCTCCTGGTTATGGACAGGATAAAAGACTGCCATGAGGAAAACGCAATTTCAATTTTCTGCAATAATTGCACGGACAAGGGAATCTTGAACGCAGTGAGTCATCGTGAAATTACACGATTCGCCGACCTGGCGTCCATAGTACGCAAGTACTGTGCGACGGAGAGTTTTCGGAAAACCGAAACTAAGTTTTGGGACAATCCGGCTCCGAATACAACCCTAGTCCGAAACAAAAGGGTGCATCATACTCAGGCACCAGGTACAAAAACCAAAAAGCAAAAACCCCATAAACGGCACGAAACCGTACTGGAGGGATGGCTCAGCGGACCCTTGTAGGATCGAAAGTATGTCTAGAGGGGGGTGATTAGACTACTTGACAATATAAAAATTTAGCCTTTAGATAAAGACAAGTTTTTGGCAAGTTCACAATGATGATCAAGTCAAGTATCACCCTACACATGCAATTCTAGAGTATAGGCAGCGGAAAGTAAATTGCACATGTAGTAAAGAGAGGTGGAGAAGAGCAAACGCAATTTGGAGACACGGAGATTTTTCTCGTGGTTCCGATAGGTGGTGCTATCGTCAATACACGTTGATGGATACTTCAACCCACGGAGGGTAACGGCTGCGAGAGTCCACGGAGGGCTCCACCCACGAAGGGTCCACGAAGAAGCAACCTTGTCTATGCCATCATGGCTCTCGCCCACGGAGGACTAGCCTTACTCGGGGTAGATCTTCACAGTAGGCGATCTCCTTGCCCTTACAAACTTCTTGGTTCAACTCCACATCTTGACGGAGGCTCCCAAGCGACACCTAACCAATCTAGGAGGCACCACCCTCCAAAAGGTAATAGATGGTGTTGATGATGATGAACTCCTTGCTCTTGTGCTTCAAATGATAATCTCCCCAACACTCAACTCTCCTCACTGATTTGGCTGTGGTGGAAGAAAGGATTGAGTGGAAAGCAACTTGGGAAGGCTAGAGATCAAGCTTCATATGGTGGGAGTGGAGCAACTTGATCTCAACACAAGGGTAGGTAGTTTTCTTCTCGAAATGTAAGGTAGGAGTGGTAGTTCTTTCGATGGCTCTCTCCACGAATGAAGAGGGGTGGAGGGTATTTATAGCCTCCACACAAAATCCAACCGTTACACACATTTGACCAATCTCGGTCGGACCGAAGTTGACAACTCGGTGAGACCGAAAGTTCAAAACATGTGAACGTTGGGATTTTCGGTGGGACCGAAAATACAATCTCGGTTAGTCCGATTCTTCCAAAGACTAGGGTTTGCCAATCTCGGTGGGATCGACTTTATCATCTCGGTGACACCGATTTGATGACGAAGGTTCTGAAGCTTGAAACACTAGTTTCGGTGAGACCGAGTTCGAATCGGAAAATCCGAAATTTCTAGGGTTTGGCTATATGGTGAGGTGGTTCATCTCGGTGTGGTGAGTTTAGGAAATCGGTGGGACCGAGATTACTTATGAGTGTATATTTGAAGTGAGAGTTGCTGATAGTTTAGGAGATATATCACTAAGCACTTTGAGCAACCAGATCATTAACATAACCTCATCCCTTTAATAGTATTGGCTTTCCTATGGACTCAATGTGATCTTGGATCACTAAACCAAAAATGGAGTCTTGAGCTTTTGCCAATGCTTGCCTTAGCATTTTGAGGGGTCCACTCTTCACCATTGCCATACCCATATCAATGAACTTTCTGAAATGATTCTCAAGAAACTATTAGTTCAATGATATATATGTTGTTATTAATTACCAAAACCACCCGGGGATTAGTTGCACTTTCAATCTCCCCCTTTTTGGTAATTGATGACAACATATAGATCAAAGCTTTGACAAAGGATATAATCAATGAATAATATCGTCGCTTTGAGAAGTATGTGATAAGCAAGAGCTCCCCCTAAATTTGTGCATTATTTAAGATTTGCGTTTGAATGCAAATGCACAATCGATTAGGATCATGGGTCACTCTTCCATGTCACATACATCTTGGTGGAGCGCACAAAATGATAAGAGTGAATAGCATGCACCCAATCACCAAGACATGAGTAAATGGTCATACAAGATATGAATAGCATATGATAAGCATTAAGCACACATTAAGGCATAGTACGACCAAGCACTCATCAATGTAGAGCAAACGTAGTATCAAACACACGGAATGTCTCGAAAAACTCAAAAGTATCTCAAAAAAAGACCGCAAATGAATGAAAGAGCAAAAGCACTCTCTCTCTCGAAGTCCTATGATCTATACAATTTCTCCCCCTTTGGCAACAAGTTACCAAAAAGTTCGAAAAGTATAGAGCTAAGCGTCACTAGGGACTCTGCGGCGGCTCTATGCAGGTTGATGGAGTTGAGATGGCTGCATCTGCAAAGGCTTCACTGATGTCTGTGGAGCCGGAGGAGTGGTCACCGGAGCCGGAGCTGGGCCGATGGAGCTGTGGGAGGTGCCGAGGCTGTAGTCCCGTGTCTGCACATCGAATAGCAATGATCGGGTCTGTGGGAACCAGAGCAGGCTGTTCATAATCATCTGGACTAGGTCATCCTGCATCTCCTGCATGAGCTCTGCCTTCTCCCTCTTTGCTTCCTCGATATCTGCCTCAAGCTTGTTGACAGTGACTTGCACTTCATTAGCTTGACATCCAGAGCATGGATCTTATCTTCAACAATCCTCTCAAGACTCTCCCGAGATCGCACAATGCTGGCAGGCGTTGTTCAATCCTCCGGTAGCTTCAAGGAGCTGCTCTCCAACACTCTTGGGTTTAGCTGCTGCTGCTGCTTCCTTCTCGCCTTTAGCTCTCTTGGCAGCTTCACTCTTTGCTTGACCTTCAACCGACGTTGGGTCCTCCTCATCCATCACAACTTCATTGTCCTCATGCTCAGCTGCGAGTGGCAAGTGTGGTCTATCCAACAAGTATGTGCCCGTGCCAAACTTGGCATTGATAAGCATCTGAATGTGCAGGCAAATCCACACGACCTCTTCTCGTCTGCATTGCAGTCCTCTTGATAGTCTCAACTATCGTGTCCATCACCTTGAAAGGTGCCTTCTGATCAAGTATATGCAGCATGTTGATAGAATACCCTCTGATCATGCGATGATCTCCAGACTTGGGCATCAAGGTATGCCTCAGAATTGTGTTTGTGGTAGGTAGACCTGCCTGGAGATGATACACTGAGCCGAGCTTCCAGATTTCCACATCCTTAGCTGGTACCTCATTGTACATATTTTTCATAGATTCATGGTTTTTCTTGGGAATACCATAGACATCAACATCATCCTCTCTCTGCACTGGAGCATTCAGCAGTGCTGCCCATTCTTCAACAGTTGAAGAGAATCTTTGGCCTTCACATCCATGTGATCTTTCCATCTGGATAGAAATGAGTCAGTGGCATAGAATTGCATGATCATCTCATCATTCCAATCATGTCGACCGACCAACGAAATCTGCAACACCACATGCGGTGAAGCTCTCATGCACATGTGGAAAGAAGTCTCTGTGCTCTTCACTCACAATGTATGCCCAATCAACATAGCGAGTGTCTGCAACTATGGGCTTCTTATCCATCAGCCATGATCTCATAGAAGTCCTGCTTTGCTCTCGGTGTGGAACCTTGGATCTACAGCAGTTCTTCTCCTCACAAAGATATGGATCAGCTTGTCTCCATAGCCCGAGACCTCTATCCTTTCTTTCCTTCATGTTCTCAGCTCGAGGATGAGCATCATTGTGAATTGGCAATTTCTGATGAAGTTTCAGCAATACAGGTGCCTCATCGTCTGACTCAGCTGGTGGCACATTATCTTTCTTCTTCTCTGAAGCTGGAATGTTCCTGACAGTTTTCTTGGGCTTGGCAGCAGGCTTGGCTTGAGCTGCCTTGGCTGGAGCAGATGGCTTGGATTTAGAAGGGGCTCCTGCCCTGATGGCATCACCCATGAGCTTAGGCTTCTGAGGAGGCTGGGGTGCTTCCTCATCATCATCATCATCTGCAAAGCTGCTGGCCTCAGGACTAGTGCCTGCCTCTGGAATTTCAGCAATTGGTGACTCAGACCTGTTCTGGCTGTCACTGGCATCTGACATGGCTGACAACCTGTGAATAGATTAGGTGTAGGCAGAGTAGAAGAGTTATCACAAACTGCGAAGATTTTGCAAAAAATGAGTTCAAATTTCAGTTTTAGGTTTTCACAGAATGCATTTCGGTCGACCGAGTCTAAAATTCGTGAATCCAAAGTGTTCAAACGAAGCATTCACACCACTTTCGGTTGGGACCAAGTGGGTTTCGGTCTTGCCGAGAACACTAGGGTTTCACTAAATCCTCATTTCGTCGCACCGATTTGCACAACTTCGGTTGAACCGAAGGTGCAGTCAATGGCCAGAGGCCAAATCGGTCATACCGAGAATGTAAAATCGGTCTCACCGAGATGTGTTCGGCGGAAACCTAACCCTAAAACTTTTACTCAATTTCGTTCTAACGAACTAATCTGTGTTAAGGAAGATCTCAAACGTGGCAAGATGCTAGGCAAACCAATCGTGCATAGAATCGGAGATGGAAGCACGAGAGGATCAAACTCACCCTAACTTGGTGGAGTTCCTCTCGGCGGCAACGGCGCGGAGAGAATGTCCGCTGACGGCGACGGAGACTGCGGGCGAGGGCGCATGAAAGCGATGACGGAGACGATTCGGAGACCACGGCGACGGCAAAGAAGGGGTGTGGGGCGAGGCGTTTTGAAGTAGGAATCAACGCTACCCCCTCGGAGTATATATACCCCTCTCATTGTCGGTGGGACCGAGTTGTAAAACTTGGTGGCACCGAGATGGATAATCGCAGGCGATTACACATTTCGATCACGCCGAAATTTGCAACTCGGTTTCACCGAGGTGAAAACCTAGATCAATCCAAGTGCTTTCGGTCTGACCGAGTTTGAGTGGGTTGGTCTGACCGAAATTACTTAGAAGGTTTTGGAAGTTAGCCCTTGACGGATCGATGGCTCCGAGTGCTCCTCACTCGGTGTGTCCGAAAATGACTTGTTCAAAGTTTGTGATATAAGCATGAATAGAATTTGAGACAAGAAAGCATAGATAGCTAGGGGAGGAACTTAGGCATTCTTGTCCATCCATTTGGTCAAAAAGAAAATCCAAAAGACCAAAGCAACAAATGGATGTCCTCGAATGGATAAAATCATGCATCCAACATGCTCACACAATAAGATAGCAAATGAAATATGTGTCAAACATGCACAATCAAGACTCTAGCTACTATCACACAATTTGTCGATGACTAGGTCATCTTTATATGAGTATATTGACTTAGGAGTCAAATGAGAACATTTGATCATAGGTCATACTCATCGTTTAAGCACAAGTGGGGTTACCACTTTTACATAAAGCATTGATGTGTTCACATCATTTGAAGATGCTTTAGCTCAATTCTTTAGAGCAAAGCTCCCCCTAGATGTGAGAACCCCTTTTAAAGGGTCAAACTAACCTTGGGTTGTCGTAGAAGACTTCATGTAGATGTTGAAGATGTGGATGCTCAATGTTGATGAAGATCACCAAGAGTTGGGAGCGATCCTTTGGATTCGGGCACTTTCAATACCTACATGGGTTAGTCCCACAAGGAACAAACAAGGATATCCATGGACATAGATTGAAGTACACAATAGATGATGTCCATGAAAGCAATGATTACCTTGTCCCTTGACTTACCAACAAGAGGGTTTGTGACTCCATGAATTAGTGCAAGATGTGGAAGTTGATTGCACAAGTTCTTGCCAAAATAAATGTGAGTGAAGTATGTTGGCGGAGTCACCCTCAAGAACTCTCTAGTTCTTCTTCTTCGGGATCCACATCATCTTGATGGGAATCCTTGGAGTTGTAGTTGAGCTTGACGAAGTAGAACTTGACGTTTCCTTGGGAACCCACTTGACCATGGCTTTAGGTGCTTCAATAAATGCATCAATCTCCTCTTGAAGCTTGTCCTTGCCTTTTAGCTTGTGGTCTTGTGGTGGAAGGTCATCTTGAGCTTGTTCCACATTGGAAGAAGTAGGATCATACTTCTCCTTTCGAGAAACAAACTTTGGAGTGGGATATTGACCTTCTTCCCGTTCAACACCCTCGGCGTTGAACTTTCGCTCAAAACCAATTCCTTGATTCTTCCTGCCTTCCTTGCTTGCGAACAATTTCCTCAAAGTTCTTGCTTCCGCAAGGCTCTTGTAGACACCTTTCTCTATAATCCCTTTCAATAAACTATTTTCTTGCTCAAGTGTAACTTGGCTTGAAACATTGTTAGTGGAATCAAGAGAACTACTAGAAGCAACAATATTGGATTTAGCATGGTTATTGTTACTACTAGATGAAGAATTTTCTTATGCTTGTCATGCTTAGTTTTAATAGGTGGCAAGAAATTAGACAAGAGAAGTCGTTTGGCAAGATATGAAGAACTCTTCTTTGAAGATCGTCATTGATTGCTTTTAGAAACTCATGTTCTTGCTCTAGATTGAGCTTCTCGGCGTAGCTTCTCATGAGATCTTAGGAGCTCTCTATGATCTTCTTGAGTTGTTTCATGAGCTAACTTAAGAGTGTTTAGTTCTTTAGTTAGACGCTCAATCTCCTTCATAGCATTGTCATTCGACTCTTCTCGACTATAAAGACTACTAGCATGTTCATCATTACTGGGCTCACTAGATTTATCATGTAAAAGCTCATCTTCACCAAGCAAGTCATCCTCATCACTATCAAAGTCAATAAATTCAGGGTGTGATACCTTGGGGCCTTTAGCCATGAAGCATCTTCCAATTCCCTCATTTGGTGAATCAAATAAGTCATAGGAGTTGGAGTTGGAGGACACAAGAGCAAGACCAGCAACACCTTCATCTTGACTGTAGTCGGAGTTGGAGTGATAGCTTCTTTCGGAGTGATTGTCGGAGTCGGAGCCGGAGACCCATTCACCTACATGAGCTTGATGTTTTCTTCTTGTGTAGCTCCTTGATGACTTGTCTTTCCTCTCCGAATCCTTGCTTCTCCGAGAGGGTCTTCGTTCATAACGATCATCTCTACTCCTTCTCTTTTCCGAGGTGACTCTTCTCTTGAGCTTCTTCTTCTTGGAGATTCTTCTCTTCTCTTGTGGGGAGCGAACACTCATTTGAGTAGTGTCCGGGTCTTCCACAATTATAGCAGTTTCGATCACGACTAGAAGATCTCTTTTCATCATATGATCTAGACTTTGAGCTTCTTTCCTTGCTTCTACTCTTGTAGAATTTGTTGAAGTTCTTCACCATTAGGCTTATCTCTTCATTGGAAACTAGCTTGTCACTTGAGGTTGTGGGAGCATCAATTGTAGCTTTGTAAGCACCACTTGACTTGTTGTGAAGCTCTTCCTTATCTTTAAGTGTCATCTCATGAGCAACAATTCTTCCAATGACTTGGTAGGCTTGAGATTCTTGTAGTTTGGCATCATTTGGATCAAAGTGCACACGGTGTCATACTTTCCATCCAAAGCTCGAGAATCTTCTTGATGATGAATCGGTCGGTCATTTCTTCGCTTCCTAAGCCGGCAATCTCATTTGTGATGAGAGCAAGCCTAGAGTACATTTCAGCGACTCCTTCACCTTCCTTCATCTTGAACTTGTCAAGTTGACCTTGAAGAACATCTAGCTTTGATTCCTTCACGGACTCGGTACCTTCGTGCATTTCAACCAAAGTATCCCAAATCTCTTTTGCATTCTCAAGACGGCTGATTTTGTTGAACTCCTCGGGACACAAAGCATTGAAGAGAATGTCACAAGCTTGAGCATTGTTTTGCAACATATGCAATTCATCCGCTGTAGCTTCACGATCCGGAACTTTTCCTTCCTCGAAGAACTCACCTTGCAAACCAACACAAATAATGCCCCATGCGGCAGGGTTATGTCCAAGAATATGCATTTTCATTTTATGCTTCCAACTAGCAAGATTTGAACCATCAAAGTAAGGACCTCTACGAAAATTACCCTCACTAGACGCCATACTCTCCTAGGTTGTGAAACCAAGCTTATGGAGTCCAATGCAATGGAAACCAATACAATGGAGACCAAAGCTCTGATACCACTTGTAGGATCGAAAGTATGTCTAGAGGGGGGGTGATTAGACTACTTGACAATATAAAAATTTAGCCTTTAGATAAAGACAAGTTTTTGGCAAGTTCACAATGATGATCAAGTCAAGTATCACCCTACACATGCAATTCTAGAGTATAGGCAGCGGAAAGTAAATTGCACATGTAGTAAAGAGAGGTGGAGAAGAGCAAACGCAATTTGGAGACACGGAGATTTTTCTCGTGGTTCCGATAGGTGGTGCTATCTGAAGGAAATATGCCCTAGAGGCAATAATAAAGTTATTATTTATTTCCTTATTTCATGATAAATGTTTATCATTCATGCTAGAATTGTATTAACCGGAAACATGATACATGTGTGAATGCATAGACAAAACAACATGTCACTAGTATGCCTCTACTAGACTAGCTTGTTAATCAAAGATGGTTATGTTTCCCACCATGAACAAGGAGTTGTTATTTGATTAACAAGGTCACATCATTAGTAGAATGATCTGATTGACATGACCCATTCCTTAGCTTAGCACACGATCGTTTAGTATGTTGCTACTGCTTTTATCCATGACATATACATGTTCCTCGTAACTATGAGATTATGCAACTCCGTTTACGGAGGAACACTTTGGTACTACCAAACGTCACAACGTAATCGGGTGATTATAAAGGAGTACTACAGTGTGTCTCCAAAGGCGGATGTTGGGTTGGCGTATTTCGAGATTAGGTTTTGTCACTCCGATTGTCGGAGAGGTATCTCGGCCCTCTCGGTAATGCACATCATCAAGCCTTGCAAGCACTACAACTAATGAGTTAGTTGTGAGATGATGTATTACGGAACGAGTAAAGAGACTTGCCGTAACGAGATTGAACTAGGTATTGGATACCGACGATCGAATCTCGGGCAAGTAACATACCGATGACAAAGGAACAACGTATGTTGTTATGCGGTCCGACCGACAAAGATCTTCGTAGAATATGTAGGAACCAATATGGGCATCCAGGTCCCGCTGTTGGTTATTGACCGTGAATAGTTCTAGGTCATGTCTACATTGTTCTCGAACCGTAGGGTCCGCACGCTTAAGGTTTCGATGGCGGTTATTATGAGTTTATGTATTTTGATGTACCAAGGAGTTCGAGTCCGGATGTGATCACGGACATGACGAGGAGTCTCGGAATGGTCGAGACATAAAGATTGATATATTGGAAGCCTATGTTTGGAGTTGGAATGGTTCCGCGAAAACGGAATTTACCGAGTACCGGAGGTTACCGAACCCCCCGGAGGTAAATGGGCCTCGATGGGCCTTGGTGGAAAGGAGAAGGGCAGCCCAAGGGGCTGCGCCCTCCCCTTCCCTAGTCCTACTAGGACTAGGAGAAGGGCCGCCCCTCTCTCTCTCCCCCTCCGGAATCCTAGTCCAACTAGGATTGGGGGAATCCTACTCCCAGAGGGAGTAGGACTCCTTGGCGCGCCCTCCTTGGCCGGCCCCCTCCCCTGCTCCTTTATATACGGGGCAGGGGGCACCTTGGTACACACAAGTTGATCGTGAGATCGTTCCTTAGCCGTGTCAGGTGCCCCCTCCACCATATTCCACCTCGGTTATACCGTCATGAAGCTTAGGCGAAGCCTGCTTGCGGTGAAACATCAAGATCGTCACCACGCCGTCGTCTTGTGAAACTCTCCCTCGACACTTGGCTGGATCGAGTACGAGGGACGCCATCGAGCTGTACGTGTGTCAAGAACTCGGGCGTCGAGTAACGGCGCCGGATCGGTCGGATCGCGAGGAGAACGTCGACTACTTCCTCTACGTTGTGATCGCTTCGCCGGGTCTACAAGGGTATGTAGACAACACTCTCCCCTCTCGTTGCTATACATCACCATGATCTTGCGTGTGCGTGGGAAAATTTTTGAAATTACTACGTTCCCCAACAAAGGGTATCGAGCCTAGGTTTTTCTATGGTTTGATGTTTTGCACGAGTAGAACACAAGTGAGTTGTGGGCGATACAAGTCATACTACCTACCAGCATGTCATACTTTGGTTCAGCGGTATTGTGAGATGAAGCGGCCTGACCGACATTACGCGTGACGCTTACGCGAGACTGGTTTCACCGCCACGAGCACTCGTTGCTTAAAGGTGACTGGTGGGTGCTGTCTCTCTCACTTTAGTTGAACCGAGTGTGGCTACGCCCGGTCCTTGAGAAGGTTAAACGGAGTCTATTTGACGAAGTATCGTTGTGGTTTTGATGCGTGGTGAGACTGGTTCTTGCTTAAGCCCGTAGCAGCCACGTAAAATTTGCAACAACAAAGTAGAGGACGTCTAACTTGTTTTTGCAGGGTATGTTGTGATGTGATATGGTCAAGACGTGATGCTATATTTTATTGTATGAGATGATCATGTTTTGTAACCGGTTATCGGCAGGTGGCAGGAGCCATATGGTTGTCGCTTTATTGTATGCAATGCAATCGCCCTGTAATGCTTTACTTTATCACTAAGCGGTAGCGATAGTCGTAGTAGCATAAGTTTGGCGAGACGACAACGATGCTGCGATGGAGATCAAGGTGTCGCGCCGGTGACGATGGTGATCATGGTGGTGCTTTGCAAGATGGAGATCATGAAGCACAAGATGATGATGACCATATCATATCACTTATATTGATTTGCATGTGATGTTTATCCTTTTATGCATCTTATCTTGCTTTGATTGACGGTAGCATTATAAGATGATCTCTCACTAAATTATCAAGAAGTGTTCTCCCCGAGTATGCACCGTTGCCAAAGTTCGTCGTGCCCGCACACCACGTGATGATCGGGTGTGATAAGCTCTCGTCCATCTACAACGGGTGCAAGCCAGTTTTGCACACGCAGAATACTCGGGTTATACTTGACGAGCCTAGCATATGCGAGATATGGCCTCGGAACACGGAGACCGAAAGGTCGGCGTGAATCATATAGTAGATATGATCAACATAAGATGTTCACCATTGAAAACTACTCCATTTCACGTGATGATCGGTTATGGTTTAGTTGATTTGGATCACGTGATCACTTAGATGACTAGAGATGTTTTTCTAAGTGGGAGTTCTTAAGTAATATGATTAATTGAACTTAAATTTATCATGAACTTAGTACTGATAGTATCTTGCTTGTTTATGTTTGATTGTAGATAGATGGCTCGTCTTTGTTGTTCCGTTGAATTTTAATCGTTCCTTGAGAAAGCAAAGTTGAAAGATGATGGTAGCAATTACACGGATTGGGTCCGTAACGAGGATCATCCTCATTGCTGCACGTAAGAGCTACGTCCCGATGCACCGCTAGGTGACGAACTTCTTCTTTGAGCAACGCCGGATGTTATGAACGTCTGGCGAGCAAAGTGATGACTACTCTATAGTTCGATGTGCCATGCTTTACGGCTTAGAACCGGGACTTCAACGACGTTTTGAGCGTCATGGAGCATATGAGATGTTCCAGAGTTGAAGTTAATATTCAACAGAATGCCCGGATTGAGAGATATGAAGTCTCCAATAAGTTCTATAGCTGCAAGATGGAGGAGAATAGTTACATTAGTGAGCATATACTCAAGATGTCCGGGTACTACAATCACTTGACACAATTGGGAGTTAATCTTCCGGATGATTGTGTCATTGATGTAATTCTCAATCACGCCACCAAGCTACAAAGGCTTCGTGATGAACTATAATATGCAAGGGTTAGTAAAGACTATACTCGAGCTCTTCGCAATGCTAAAGGCTGCGGAGGTAGAAATCAAGAAGGAGCATCAAGTGTTGATGGTCAATAAGACCACTAGTTTCAAGAAGAAAGGCAAAGGGAAGAAGAAGGGAATCTCAAGAAGAACAGCAAGCAAGTTGTTGCTCAGAGAAGAAACCCAAGTCGGCCCTAAACCTGAAATCGAGTGCTTCTCCGCAAGCGATCGTCCTTTGGGCGGAACTGCCCCAAGTATTTGGCGGATAAGAAGGATGGCAAGGTGAACAAAGGTATATGTGATATACATGTTATTGATGTGTACCTTACTAGAGCTCGTAGTAGCACTGGTATTTGATCTTGGTTACTGCTGCTAATATTTGCAACTCAAAGCAGGGGACTACTGATTGCGAACTCGGCAAAGGACGAGGTGACGATGCGCGCGTGGGAAATGGTTCCAAAGTCGATGTGATCGCGGTCGGCACGCTACCTCTACATCTACCTTCGGGATTAGTTTTAGACCTAAATAATTGTTATTTGGTGCTGCGTTGAGCATGAACATTATATCTGGATCTTGTTTGATGCGAGACGGTTATTCATTTAAATCGAGAGAATAATGGTTGTTCTATTTATATGAGTAATATCTTTTATGGTCATGCACCCTTGAGGAATGGTCTATTTTTATGAATCTCGATAGTAGTGATACACATATTCATAATGTTGAAACCAAAAGATCAGAGTTGATAATGATAGTGCAACTTATTTGTGGCACTTGCCGTTTAGGTCATATCGGTGTAAAGCGCATGAAGAAACTCCATCTTGATGGACTTTTGGAGTCACTTGATTATGAATCACTTGGCACTTATGAACCGTGCCTCATGGGCAAGATGACTAGAACACCGCTTCTCGGTACTATGGAGAGAGCAACAGATTTGTTGGAAATCATACATGAGATGTATGTGGTCCGATGAATGTTGAGGCTCGTGGCGGATATCGTTATTTTCTCACCTTCACAGATGACTTAAGCGGATATGGGTATATCTACTTAATGAAACATAAGTCTGAAACATTTGAAAAGTTCAAAGAATTTCAGAGTGAAGTTGAAAATCATCGTAACAAGAAAATTAAGTTTCTACGATCGATCGTGGAGGTGAATATTTGAGTTACGAGTTTGGTCTACATTTGAAACAATGCGGAATAGTTTAGCAACTCACGCCACCCGAACACCACAACGAAATGGTGTGTCGAACGTCAGTGTCGTGCTTTACTAGATATGGTGCGATCTATGATGTCTCTTCAGATTTACCGCTATCGTTTTGGGGTTATGCTCTAGAGACGGCCGCATTCACACTGAATAGAACACCGTCGAAATCCGTTGAGACGACACCTTATGAACTATGGTTTGGCAAGAAACCAAAGTTGTCGTTTCTTAAAGTTTGGGGATGCGATGCTTATGTGAAAAAGCTTCAACCCGATAAGCTCGAACCCAAATCGAGAAATGTGTCTTCATAGGATACCCAAAGGAGACAGTTGGGTACACCTTCTATCACAGATCCGAAGGCAAGACATTCGTTGCTAAGAATGGATCCTTTCTAGAGAAGGAGTTTCTCTCGAAAGAAGTGAGTGGGAGGAAAGTGGAACTTGATGAGGTAATAGTACCTTCTCCCTTACTTGAAAGTAGTTAAATCGCGAAACCAGTTTACGAGACACCTACACCAAGTAGTGAGGAAGTTGATGATGTTGATCATGAAACTTGAGATCAAGTTACTCTGTAACCTCGTAGATCAACGAGTAAGATCCGCACTGAGTGGTGCGGTAATCCTGTTCGGAAGTCATGCTACTAGATCATGATGAACCTCACGAACTATGAAGAAGCGATGGTGAGCCCAGATTCCATAAAATGGCTTGAGGCCATGAAATCGAGATGGGATCCATGTATGAAAACAAAGTGTGGACTTTGGTTGACTTGCCCGAGGGTAGGCAAGCAATAGAAAACAAGTGGATCTTCAAGAAGAAGACCGACGACGACGGTAATATTCTCGTCTATAAAGCTCGACTTGTGCAAAAGGTTTTCGACAAGTTCAAGGGATTGACTACGATGAGACCTTCTCACCCGTAGCGATGCTTAAGTCCGTCCGAATCATGTTAGCAATTGCGCATTTTATGATTATGAAATTTGGCAAATGGATGTAAAGACTGCATTCTGAATGGATTTACGGAAGAAGAGTTGTATATGATGCAACGAGAAGGTTTTATCGATCCAAAGGAGCTAACAAAGTGTGCAAGCTCCAATGATCCATCTATGGACTGGTGCAAGCATCTCGGAGTTGGAATAAGCGCTTTGATAGTGTGATCAAAGCATTTGGGTTTGTCTGAGACTTTTGGAGAAGCTTTGTATTTACAAGAAAGTGAGTGGGAGCTCAGTAGCATTTCGATATTATATGTGGATGACATATTGCTGATCGGAAATGATATAGAATTTCTGGATAGCATAAAGGGATACTTGAATAAGAGTTTTTCAATGAAAGACCTCGGTGAAGCTGCTTACATATTGGGCATTAAGATCTATAGAGATAGATCAAGGCGCTTAATTGGACTTTCACAAAGCACATACCTTGACAAAGTTTTGAAGAAGTTCAAAATGGATCAAGCAAAGAAAGGGTTCTTGCACGTATTACAAGGTGTGAAGTTGAGTCGACTCAATGCCCGACCACCGCAGAAGATAGAGAGAAATGAAAGATGTTCCTATGCTTCAGCCATAGGCTCTATCATGTATGCAATGCTGTGTACCAGACCGATGTGTGCCTTGCTATAAGCCTAGCAGGAAGGTACCAAAGTAATCCAGAGTGGATCATTTGGACAGCGGTCAAGAACATCTGAAATACCGAAAAGGACTAAGGATATGTTTCTCGTATATGGAGGTGACAAAGAGCTCATCGTAAAGGTTACGTTGATGCAAGCTTTGACACCGATCCGACGATTCTAAATCGCAGACGGATCGTATTTACACTAAGCGGAGGAGCTGTCGGTTGGTGCAGTTCTAAACAAAGCGTCGTGGCGGGATCTACATGTGAAGCGGAATACATAGCAGCTTCGAAGCAGCTAATGAAGATGCGGATGAAGGAGTTCATATCCGATCTAGGTGTCATACCTAGTGCATCGGGTCCAATGAAAATCTTCTCGTGACAATCTGGAGCAATTGCCTTAGCAAAGGAATCCAGATTTCACAAGAGGACCAAGCACATCAAGAGACGCTTCAATTCCATCCGGGACTTAGTCGGATGGAGACATAGAGATTTGCAAGATACATACGGATCTGAATGTTGCGGACCGTTGACTAAGCCTCTTCCACGAGCAAAACATGATCAGCACCAAGACTCCATGGGTGTTAGAATCATTACTATGTAATCTAGATTATTGACTCTAGTGCAAGTGGGAGATGAAGGAAATATGCCCTAGAGGCAATAATAAAGTTATTATTTATTTCCTTATTTCATGATAAATGTTTATCATTCATGCTAGAATTGTATTAACCGGAAACATGATACATGTGTGAATGCATAGACAAAACAACATGTCACTAGTATGCCTCTACTAGACTAGCTTGTTAATCAAAGATGGTTATGTTTCCTACCATGAACAAGGAGTTGTTATTTGATTAACAAGGTCACATCATTAGTAGAATGATCGATTGACATGACCCATTCCTTAGCTTAGCACACGATCGTTTAGTATGTTGCTACCGCTTTTATCCATGACATATACATGTTCCTGTAACTATGAGATTATGCAACTCCGTTTACGGAGGAACACTTTGGGTGCTACCAAACGTCACAACGAATCGGGTGATTATAAAGGAGTACTACAGGTGTCTCCAAAGGCGAGATGTTGGGTTGGCGTATTTCGAGATTAGGTTTTGTCACTCCGATTGTCGGAGAGGTATCTCTGGGCCCTCTCGGTAATGCACATCATCAAGCCTTGCAAGCACTACAACTAATGAGTTAGTTGTGAGATGATGTATTACGGAACGAGTAAAGAGACTTGCGATAACGAGATTGAACTAGGTATTGGATACCGACGATCGAATCTCGGGCAAGTAACATACCGATGACAAAGGGAACAACGTATGTTGTTATGCGGTCCGACCGACAAAGATCTTCGTAGAATATGTAGGAACCAATATGGGCATCCAGGTCCCGCTGTTGGTTATTGACCGTGAATAGTTCTAGGTCATGTCTACATTGTTCTCGAACCGTAGGGTCCGCACGCTTAAGGTTTCGATGGCGGTTATTATGAGTTTATGTATTTTGATGTACCAAGGAGTTCGAGTCCCGGATGTGATCACGGACATGACGAGGAGTCTCGGAATGGTCGAGACATAAAGATTGATATATTGGAAGCCTATGTTTGGAGTTGGAATGGTTCCGGCGAAAACGGAATTTACCGAGTACCGGAGGTTACTGGAACCCCGGGAGGTAAATGGGCCTCGATGGGCCTTGGTGGAAAGGAGAAGGGCAGCCCAAAGGGGCTGCGCCCCCCTTCCCTAGTCCTACTAGGACTAGGAGAAGGGCCGCCCCCTCTCTCTCTTTCCCCCTCCGGAATCCTAGTCCAACTAGGATTGGGGGAATCCTACTCCCGGAGGAGTAGGACTCCTGGCGCGCCCTCCTTGGCCGCCGGCCCCCCCCCTGCTCCTTTATATCTGGGGCAGGGGCACCTTGGACACACAAGTTGATCGTGAGATCGTTCCTTAGCCGTGTCGCGTGCCCCTCCACCATATTCCACCTCGGTTATACCGTCACGAAGCTTAAGCGAAGCCCTGCGCCGTGAAACATCAAGATCGTCACCACGCCGTCTTGTGAAACTCTCCCTCGACACTTGGCTGGATCGAGTCGAGGGACGTCATCGAGCTGTCGTGTGTCAAGAACTCGGGGCGTCGAGTAACGGCGCGGGATCGGTCGGATCGCGAGGAGAACGTCGACTACTTCCTCTACGTTGTGATCGCTTCGCCGGGTCTACAAGGGTATGTAGACAACACTCTCCCCTCTCGTTGCTATACATCACCATGATCTTGCGTGTGCGTAGGAAAATTTTTGAAATTACTACGTTCCCCAACACTATCGTCAATCCACGTTGATGGAGACTTCAACCCACGGAGGGTAACGGCTGCGAGAGTCCACGGAGGGCTCCACCCACGAAGGGTCCACGAAGAAGCAACCTTGTCTATGCCATCATGGCCTACGCCCACGGAGGACTAGCCTTACTCGGGGTAGATCTTCACGAAGTAGGCGATCTCCTTGCCCTTACAAACTTCTTGGTTCAACTCCACATCTTGACGGAGGCTCCCAAGCGACACCTAACCAATCTAGGAGGCACCACCCTCCAAAAGGTAATAGATGGTGTTGATGATGATGAACTCCTTGCTCTTGTGCTTCAAATGATAATCTCCCCAACACTCAACTCTCCTCACTGATTTGGCTGTGGTGGAAGAAAGGATTGAGTGGAAAGCAACTTGGGAAGGCTAGAGATCAAGCTTCATATGGTGGGAGTGGAGCAACTTGATCTCAACACAAGGGTAGGTAGTTTTCTTCTCAGAAATGTAAGGTAGGAGTGGTAGTTCTTTCTGATGGCTCTCTCCACGAATGAAGAGGGGGTGGAGGGGTATTTATAGCCTCCACACAAAATCCAACCGTTACACACATTTGACCAATCTCGGTCAGACCGAAGTTGACAACTCGGTGAGACCGAAAGTTCAAAACATGTGAACGTTGGGATTTTCGGTGGGACCGAAAATACAATCTCGGTTAGTCCGATTCTTCCAAAGACTAGGGTTTGCCAATCTCGGTGGGATCGACTTTATCATCTCGGTGACACCGATTTGATGACAGAAGGTTACAGAAGCTTGGAAACACTAGTTTCGGTGAGACCGAGTTCAGAATCGGAAAATCCGAAATTTCTAGGGTTTGGCTATATGGCTGAGGTGGTTCATCTTGGTGTGACTGAGTTTAGGAAATCGGTGGGACCGAGATTACTTATGAGTGTATATTTGAAGTGAGAGTTGCTGATAGTTTAGGAGATATATCACTAAGCACTTTGAGCAACCAGATCATTAACATAACCTCATCCCTTTTAATAGTATTGGCTTTCCTATGGACTCAATGTGATCTTGGATCACTAAACCAAAATGGAGTCTTAAGCTTTTGCCAATGCTTGCCTTAGCATTTTGAGGGTCCACTCTTGAATCATTGCCATACCCATATCACTGAACTTTCTGAAATGATTCTCAAGAAACTATTAGTTCAATGATATATATGTTGTTATTAATTACCAAAACCACCCGGGGATTAGTTGCACTTTCAACCCTGTAAAATTCACAGTACAGAAGGCGCCACTCCAACGCATAGCCTTCGAGCATGTTGGATACTGCGGCAGGTGGCCAAAAGTGGCGAAGAGCTTCTAGCCCCAGATGACCACTCTAATAGTACCAGTACGGTGTCAACAGTCTTCGAGACTTTCGCATCAAATAATATGCGGAAATGAACAATCCGCAGCCTCGCCGAAGTCTACCAAGTAGCAACAACAAATCCATGGAGCGACACGGCCATCACTTTCAACGCCAGCGACGAACCTAAATTCCGAACAGCCCGAGCACCAGCCGCAATGGTCCTTAGCCCAATAGTGGACGGCTTTCATCTTACCAAGGTACTCATGGATGGCGGCAGCGGATTAAACCTCATCTACGAGGAAACTCTTCAAAAAAAGGAAATAGACTGGAGCCGCATTGAGCGAAGCAGCACAACCTTTAGAGGAATAATCCCCAGCCGGGAAGCACGCTGCACAGGAAAAATCACACTTGATGTGGTGTTATTTCGCATGGACAATTCTGAATCCAAGAGGTCACGTTCCAAGTGGCCCTGTTCAGCAGCGGATATCACGCTATATTAGGGCGCGAGGCATTCACAATTTTTCAAGCCATACCACATTACGGGTACTTGAAGCTTAAGATGCCCGGGCCTAGTGGAATAATCACCCTTGTCAGTGATCCGGACACAGCACTCCGCACCGAAAACAAGACAGCCGCACTAGCCCTAGAGGCACTATCCAAAGCCTTAGCAGCAGAGGAGCTCACGGCGCTGCGCTCCACGGTGAACAGGGACGATGTGATACTCGATAAGAGGTCCAAGTCCACCTCTTTTAAACCAGCGGACGAAATAGTCAAATTACAAGTCCATCCAATGGACCCAACAAAGACGGGCTCCATTGGGGCACAGTTAAACCCTGATGTACACGCCGCACTGCGAGAATTCCTTCAGGAAAATTGGGACATCTTTGCCTGGCACCCTTCAGATATGCCAGGAATCCCACACAGATTAGCAGAACACAGCCTAAACATCCTAAAAGGATTCAAGCCAGTCAAACAGGCTCTTCGGCGATTTTCCGAACCCAAAAGACAGGCAATGGGAGAGGAGCTAGCCAAACTACTGGAAGCCGGATTCATCAGAGACATCAAACATCCGGACTGGCTAGCAAACCTGGTAATGGTACCAAAGAAGGACAAATCCTGGCGCCTATGTGTCGATTTTAAAGACCTCAACAAGGCCTGCCCAAAGGATCCTTTTCCCCTTCCCCGTATCGACCAGATAATCGATGCTACTGCAGGGCACGATTCATTGTGCTTCCTCGACGCATACTCCAGTTACCATCAAATCAAGATGGCGGAGGCGGACCAAGCCGCAATGACATTCATTACCCCATATGGACCATTCTGTTTCAACACGATGCCCATCGGACTCAAAAATGCCGGCGCAACATATCAGCGCATGATTCAGACATGTCTGGCAACCCAGATCAGCAAAACAGTAGAGGCATACGTAGACGACGTAGTCGTCAAAACCAAACACATCGAAACTCTAGTAGACGATTTGAGGCTCACATTCGACAACCTCCGAGCATATGACATTAAGCTGAACCCAGAAAAATGCGTTTCCGGTGTACCAGCCGGAAAGCTCCTGGGCTTCATTATATCCGATAGAGGAATTGAAGCAAACCCAGCCAAGATCCGAGCTCTGTCACAGCTGGATATTCCAAAAGACCTCAAACAAATACAAAAATTAACTGGATGTGTGGCGGCTCTAAGCCGCATCATCTCCCATTTGGGAGAAAAGGCATTGCCCCTCTATCGCCTCCTCAGGCGCACCGAACACTTCGAATGGACGGATGCTGCCACTACCGCACTCGAAGAAATAAAGGCCGTATTGGCAACAAATCCGGTCCTGGCCGCACCTAACTTGGGCGAACCAATGTTGTTATACATCGCGGCAACACATCAAGTTGTAAGCGCGGTACTCGTCGTCGAACGAGAAACAGCAGGGCATAAATTCCCTCTTCAAAAACCAGTGTACTACATATCCACTGTCTTAACTCCCTACAAGTCCCGGTACTCGCATTATCAGAAGATAGCGTACGCGATGTTCATGGCATCCCGGAAGCTCCTACACTACTTTCAAGAGTGTTCGATAACAGTGGCCTCCGAAGTGCCCCTCAACGACATCATAAACAACCGCGACGCGACGGGCAGGATTGCAAAATGGGCCATTGAGCTCTTACCATTCGACATAACTTATAAACCACGACGAGCTATAAAGTCGCAAGTCTTGGCTGACTTCATCGCTGAATGGACCGAAGCCGAACTCCCTAAAGAGTATGGCGCATACTCCAATTGGATTATGCATTTCGACGGCTCCAAAATGTTGGCCAGCTTGGGGCAAGGCGTCGTCTTGATGTCCCCAACCGGAGACACAGTCCAATCGCATTTCAGATAATGTACACGGACTCCAACAATGCAGCGAATCTGAGGCCCTCCTACATGGTCTCCGGATGGCAATCTCCATGGGTATTCAACGCCTAGAGGTGCGAGATTCAAACCTTGCAATATCCCAAGTAAATGGAGACTTTGACGCCAAGGATCCGAAAATGGCAGCCTATCGTAATGTTGTCCTAAAAATGTCAGCTCGGTTCGAAGGACTCGAATTCCACCATGTAGCCCGGGATAATAACCAAGCAGCCGACGTGTTGGCACGCATCGGCGCGAAACGCGACCCTGTCCCTCCAAACATCTTCCTGGAACGGCTCTTTAAGCCATCCGTACTATGGGAAGAAGGGTCCGGAAATAACAACCCGGAAGCAACCGCACCACCCAACACAGAACAATCTGACATAACCGGCGATTCAGCCGATGAAATAACACCTTCAGCCCACGAAATAATGGCGGTAATTGCCCCGTGGACAGAACCATTCCTAGCCTACTTAATTAGGCAGGAACTTCCCGAAGACCAAAATGAGGCCCGCTGCATAGTTCAGCAATCTAAAGCCTACAAGGTCCATGAGGGAGAACTTTATAAGAAAAGCACAACCGGAGTCCTTCAAAGGTGCATCTCCGAAGAGGAAGAGCGAAATCTTCTGGCTGAAATTCACGCCGGACTAGGCGGACACCACGCTGCAGCCCGGGCCCTTGTAGGTAAGGCCTTCCGTACAGGATTTTATTGGCCGACGGCCCGGGCAGATGCTCAGGACTTAGTCCAAAGATGCGTCGGTTGTCAGCTCTTTGCTAATCAGAGCCATATGCCACCCACCGCCCTCAAAACTATACCCATTACCTGGCCGTCATGATGCAGGGGCTTGACATGGTTGGACCCCTTAAAGGGGGAACCCACAAGCAAAAGTACCTATTGGTCATGGTGGACAAATTCACCAAATGGATAGAGGCCAAGCCAGTTAAAATGGCAGAGTCCGGACCAGTGATAGACTTCGTATCCGGGGTAGTACACCATTATGGCGTCCCCCATAGCATCATTACCAATAATGGCATGAACTTCATGGCCGACGAGGTCAAACTCTGGTGCAAAAATATGGGCATTAAGCTCGATTACGCTTCAGTCTATCATCCTCAAACCAACGGTCAAGTTGAGCGAGCAAATGGTCTGATAATGAGCGGCATCAAGCCCAGACTAGTGCGGTCCCTTACGGAATCTAACACGCACTGGGTAGAGGAGCTTGACTCCGTACTCTGGGGGTTGCGGACCAACCCAAACCATACTACCGGATTCACACCATTCTTTATGGTATACGGCGTAGAGGTAGTTTTGCCCTGCGACATAATTCATGACTCACCTCGAGTGCGCATGTACGAAGAAAGAGAAGCGGAGCTGGATCGGCAGGACAGCTTGGACGCACTAGAGGAGGAACGCGATGTGGCAAAGGCCCGTTCCGCATTCTATCAGCAGCAGGCTCGAAGATATCAAAGTAGAGAAGTACGGGCTAAAACTTAAAATGTTGGCGAACTAGTTCTACGCCTGCCGGACAAGAAAAAGGACAAACTCAAGCCAAATGGGAAGGTCCCTTCATCATCGACCAAGTCCTAACCGGTGGAGCATACCGTCTGCGAAATGCATCGGACAACTGACTCGAGCCGAACCCATGGAACGCAGCCCGCCTCCGAAGATTCTACGCCTAGCGTCGGACTAAGAGTTCGTCTCCTTCCTCCGTCCACATTTTTACACTTCATCTGTCTTTCGTTTCCCTCTTTTCTCCCACCTTTTTCATAAAAGCCCTTAAGGGCCTATTTGCGCATTGTTCGCACACACTTGATGTGCTACCCGCACTCATTATACACGGGGCTTCTTTAACGAAACTTACTTATCTGGGCTTCATGCCCGACATGTGTCAAACTTCCACATGTACCTTTTATTCACCATTATATGCATCGATATGACTTAAGTTTTGGCCAAGCTGGGTTTCTGGCTCCTGTGCTTACCCCTCGTTCCCGATTGTTCGGCTAGGAGGTAAAGGAGCACCTCTGCGATTATTACCGCTGGTCAGCCGGATGTGTACCTCGGGCCGGGTGAAGCCGAAAGCTAGCGATTTAAGGGAATATTCGATCGGTGACTTGAAAGATGATTTTTACATATTTATTTATCTGCCCCGGATGTTTTCCTGCTCTTTTCGCAGTCCGGACATGCACTTTAGGGCATGCCTCCCGAGAAAAGGAACCCTTAACGGAACTATTCTCCCGGAAGATGTTTCTTACTAACCATGTAATATAACATAACTAGTTGGGCACTTGTCCGATAAAGCACTAATGACCCCTCGCCGGTCTCCATGCATGACCCGGTTTTTTCTTAATCGAGAAGGTATTCGGACACACTCCGGACTCTAGGGTCCCGAGGTTGAAGCGAAAAGGTCGGCAAAGACAAACGATCTACAATCCGGCTAGAAGGCATTTTACATGTCATTTTAAATACATCGTCAAATCGATTGATCAGTACTCCTCCTCAATCCCGTCTAACAGTCTGTCTAATTCTGATCCGTTAGGAATACTTAGCGCCAACTCTACTTGGCCGTACACTAAGCTCCACGAGGATCTCCTTCCCATCGGGCCCCACAGTCCGACCTCGGCCATGTGGTTTGGATCCGCCTTCTTGTACCGCGTCTTCACCATGGCCCAGGCCTCCCTAGCACCTTGACGGCAGGCCGATATCTTCCATAAACGGAAGCGCTGCCGCGCTCCCTGAAGCTTCTCCGCAAACTCTCCAAGGCCCTCGGGTAGGGAGAGGGGCGGCCATAAGGCACAGGCGGCGCCGCTCATCGCCTGCCGAACACGTTCGAGCAGTTGCACCAGCTCGGGAAGTTGGTCACCCATTGAACCGGGCATTTCTTCCGCAGGGCGACCTGTGAGCACACCTACAGACATATTTCTGTCAATTGACTTCCTCGCTGAACTCTTCTTTTCAAAGGAGTTCGCTCAAGCACTTACTATAGATGCCGCGACGAAGCCGCTGATTCTCCTTCACGGAGCCAGACAGCTCGGCCCGAACACCTTTCAGCTCTTCTTCAAGCTGGGCGTGGGCATCCTGGAGTTTGTTCCTCTCCTGCTGCACCTTCGTAAGCACCCTCTCGCCAGCCTTCAGCCGGCGCAGTAGCTGTTGCTTGCCCGGATCAAGTCCGGCAACATCTGCAATACCATTTGTCAGATTTATACGTATGCCGCACACTGCTTATCTTTTTGAAATAATGTGTTACCGGAGGGGGTCTCTGTGCCTCCTTCTGCGGCAGCTAGTGCGGCCTCAAGTTGGGCCTTGCACTCTTGTAGCTCCTGGGACAATTGGGTATTCTTATCCGTAAGATCCTGCATATCAAATGATCCTTAAATCAGTTACTTTAACTACTTTAAGTCTCGGGGGCTACTGGCATATACAACTATTAAAATCTCTTACCCGTATGTCTTTTACATACTGCTCCGTGGCTCTGGTTAAACCATCTTGAGTGGCACGGAGGTGCGCATCCCCCGCATTAAAGGCATTCAACGCCTCTGGGAGAAACATGCGTCACGCAGTACTGTCCGGCGGCGCCTATGATTCATGGTGCTCTCCACCTCAGTTGTTGAAAGTAGAACTTGATGAGGTAACTGTACCTGCTCCCTTATTGGAAAGTAGTTCATCACAAGAACCGGTTCCTGTGACAACTACACCAATTAGTGAGGAAGCTAATGATATTGATCATGAAACTTCGGATCAAGTTTCTCTTGAACCTCGTGGGTCTACCAGAGTAAGATCCGCACTGTGAGTGGTACAGTAATCCTATTCGGAAGTCATGTTACTTGACCATGATGAACCTACGAACTATGAGGAAGCGATGATGAGCCCAGATTCGCAAAATGGCTAGAGGCCATGAAATCTGAGATGGGATCCATGTATGAGAACAAAGTATGGACTTTGGTTGACTTGCCCGATGATCGGCAAGCCATTGAGAATAAATGGATCTTTAAGAAGAAGACTGACGTTGATGGTAATGTAACTGTCTATAAAGCTTGACTTGTTGTGAAAGGTTTTTGACAAGTTCAAGGGGTTGACTACGATGAGACTTTCTCACCCGTAGCGATGCTTAAGTCTGTCCGAATCATGTTAGCAATTGCTGCAATTTATGATTATAAAATTTGGCAAATGGATGTCAAAACTGCATTCTTGAATGGATTTCTAGAAGAAGAGTTGTATATGATGCAACCAGAAGGTTTTGTTGATCCAAAAGGTGCTAACAAAGTGTGCAAGCTCCAGCGATCCATTTATGGACTGGTGCAAGCATCTCGGAGTTGGAATAAACACTTTGATAGTGTGATCAAAGCATATGGTTTTATATAGACTTTTGGAGAAGCCTGTATTTACAAGAAAGTGTGTGGGAGCTCTGTAGCATTTCTGATATTATATGTAGATGACATATTATTAATTGGAAATGATATAGAATTTCTGGATAGCATAAAGGGATACTTGAATAAAAGTTTTTCTATGAAAGACCTCGGTGAAGATGCTTACATATTGGGCATCAAGATTTATAGAGATAGATCAAGACGCTTAATAGGACTTTCACAAAGCACATACCTTGATAAAGTTTTGAAAAAGTTCAAAATGGATCAGGCAAAGAAAGGTTTCTTGCCCGTACTACAAGGTGTGAAGTTGACTCAGACTCAATGCCCGACCACAGCAGAAGATAGAGAGAAAATGAAAGATGTTCCCTATGCTTCAGCCATAGGCTCTATCATGTATGCAATGCAGTGTACCAGACCTAACGTGAGCTTAGCAATAAGCTTGGCAGGAAGGTACCAAAATAATCCAGGAGTGGATCACTGGACAGCGGTCAAGAACATCCTGAAATACCTGAAAAGGACTAAGGATATGTTTCTCGATATGGAGGTGACAAAGAGCTAGTCATAAATGGTTACGTCGATGCAAGCTTTGACACTGATCCGGACGATTCTAAATCGCAAACCGAATACGTGTTTTTATTAAACGGTGGAGCTGTAAGTTGGTGCAGTTCTAAACAAAGCATCGTGGCGGGATCTACATGTGAAGCGGAGTACATAGCTGCTTCGGAAGCAGCAAATGAAGGAGTCTGGATAAAGGAGTTCATTTCCGATCTAGGTGTCATACCTAGTGCATCGGGACCAATGAAGATCTTCTGTGACAATACTGGTGCAATTGCCTTGGCAAAGGAATCCAGATTTCACAAGAGGACCAAACACATCAAGAGACGCTTCAATTCCATCCGGGACCAAGTCCAAGTGGGAGACATAGAGATTTGCAAGATACATACGGATCTGAATGTTGCAGACCCGTTGACTAAGCCTCTTTCACGAGCAAAACATGATCAACACCAAGACTCCATGGGTGTTAGAATCATTACTGTGTAATCTAGATTATTGACTCTAGTGCAAGTGGGAGACTGAAGGAAATATGCCCTAGAGGCAATAATAAAGTTATTATTTATTTCCTCATATCATGATAAATGTTTATTATTCATGCTAGAATTGTATTAACCGGAAACATGATACACGTGTGAATACATAGACAAACATATAGTCACTAGTATGCCTCTACTTCACTAGCTCATTAATCAAAGATGGTTATGTTTCCTAACCATAGACATGTGTTGTCATTTGATTAATGGGATCACATCATTAGGAGAATGATGTGATTGACATGACCCATTCTGTTAGCCTAGCACTTGATCGTTTAGTATATTGCTATTGCTTTCTACATGACTTATACATGTTCCTGTAACTATGAGATTATGCAACTCCCGTTTACCGGAGGAACACTTTGGGTGCTACCAAACGTCACAACGTAACTAGGTGATTATAAAGGAGTACTATAGGTGTTTCCAAAGGTACATGTTGGGTTGGCGTATTTTGAGATTAGGTTTTGTCACTCCGATTGTCGGAGAGGTATCTCTGGGCCCTCTCGGTAATGCACATCACTATAAGCCTTGCAAGCAATGTAGCTAATGAGTTAGTTACGGGATGATGCATTACGTAATGAGTAAAGAGACTTGCTGGTAACGAGATTGAACTAGGTATTGAGATACCGACGATCGAATCTCGGGCAAGTAACATACCGATGACAAAGGGAACAACGTATGTTGTTATGCGGTTTGACCGACAAAGATCTTCGTAGAATATGTAGGAGCCAATATGAGCATCCAGGTTCCGCTATTGGTTATTGACCGAGAATAGTTCTAGGTCATGTCTACATAGTTCTCGAACCCGTAGGGTCCGCACGCTTAACGTTACGATGACAGTTTTATTATGAGTTTATAAGTTTTGATGTACCAAAGTTTGTTCGGAGTCTCGGATGTGATCACGGACATGACGAGGAGTCTAGAAATGGTCGAGACATAAAGATTGATATATTGGAAGCCTATGTTTGGACATCGGAATGGTTCCGAGTGAAATCGGGATTTTACCGGAACACCGGGGGGTTACCGGAACCATCCCAGGGGTTAATGGGCCTTAGTGGGCCATGAGGGAGAAGAGGAGGGCCGGCCAGGGCAGGCCGCACGCCCCCTCCCCCCCTAGTCCTAATAGGACAAGGAAGGGGGCGCCCCTTTCCTCTTTCCTCCCCTTTCCTTCTCCACCAAGGCAAGAGGGGGGAGTCCTACTCCCGATGGGAGTAGGACTCCTCCAGGCGCACCCCTAGGGGGCCGGCCGCACCTCCCCCCTCCCTCCTTTATATACGGGGGCAGGGGGCACCCTAGAACACACAAGTTGATCTTCAAGATCGTTCCTTAGCTGTGTGCGGTGCCCCCCTCCACCATATTCCACCTCGGTCATATCGTCGCGGAGTTTAGGCGAAGCCCTGCACCGGTAGAACATCATCATTGTCACCACGCCGTCATGCTGACGGAACTCATCCCCGACACTTTGCTGGATCGGAGTCCGGAGATCGTCATCGAGCTGAACGTGTGCTGAACTCGGAGGTGCCGTACGTTTGGTACTTGGATCGGTCGGATCGTGAAGACGTACAACTACATCAACCGCGTTGTCATAACGCTTCCTCTTACGGTCTACAAGGGTACGTGGACAACACTCTCCCCTCTCGTTGCTATGCATCACCATGATCTTGCGTGTGCGTAGGAAACTTTTTGAAATTACTACGTTCCCCAACATCTGGTACTTATTTGCTCCAATAATCTTTAAATATTCCATAAAAAATCCTCGGGAAGTTTCAGCTCATTTGGAGTTGTGCAGAATAGGTAGCTTGACGTAGCTTTTTCACGTCCAGATTTCCAGCTACCAGAATTCTCACCCTTTGTGCATACCTTGCATATTATGAGAGAAAATGCATTTGTATTACTCCAAGAAGCATTATTATACAATAAAACAACATAAATAACAGTAGGAAAACATGATGCAAAATGGACGTATCAACTCCCCCAGGCTTAGGCCTCGCTTGTCCTTAAGCGAAAACCGAAATCGAAAAACATGTCCACATGCTTAGAGAGAGAGATGGCGATAAAAACAAAAATACGACCATAGCAGCATCATGTGACATATTATAACAGCAAAAAAATTAACATAATACTTTTATCATAGAACTTTTATCATAGACTTCTCATGAACAAGTGACAATTCATCACAACATCGAAGTATAAAGCATAAACTCTATTGGAAACCAACAAACTATGTTCTCAGTCAACTTTGCAACTACAATTCATCATCTTTTCAGGAAGGGTCACGTATCAGAGCCTTTAGGCAAGTCCACATACTCAACCATCATTTTGTCTTTTATAATTGCTAACACTTAGCACGTACACATGAGTAAAGCGTTTCAACTGGACACATAGAAAGATAGGGGCTTATAGTTTCGCCTCCCAGCGCACTCACCTGAAGGGTGATGTTAAACAATAATAACTCATGCTACCCATATTCAACTGGATATATGTGCCTAGATCTTTCCTCACCACCTGATGCTTGCCAAAGGAGAAAAATAAAAGGAATAGAAAGAAAAACTTTGACTCTTGCATGAAAGTAAATACATGAAAGTAAAAGCTAGGCCCTTCGCAGAGGAAAACAGAGGTTGCCATGCGCTTTTTGTTTGTATGCGCAACCCCTTAGTGCAAGAGAACGTCACGTTATATTGCCCCTTGTGATGGCAACCTTTATTATGCAGTCTGTCGCTTTTATTCTTCACCATCACAAGTTCGTACAATGCTCAATTTTCCCTTACACTGAATGATCTCACACTTTTAGAAGAAATTTTTATTGCCCTTTTTGCACCCATGAGAACTTACTTGAAGGATCTTACTCAATCCATAGGTAGGTATGGTGGACTCTCAAACAAGATTGGGGTTTAAGTATTTTGGATGCACAAGTAGTATCTCTACTTAGTGCGGAGTTTTTGGCTAGCAAGGATAGGGGCAAGCACCACATGTTGAAGGATCTATGACAATATCACTTCTATGTGAATATGAACAAGCATAAATCATTAAGTTGTCTTCCTTGTCCAGCGTCAACAATTTTGGCATATAATATTTTGATGGGTGCTCACAGTCATAAAAGATTTCCAGGATAGTATATTTATATGTGAATCTTCTCTTCCCTTATTAATTCTTTCATGAGTTGCATCATTGACCAATGCTATGTTTGTCAATCTACAATAAAATTTTCTACTTATACTTTTCCTTGTGTAATGTCATCACTTACCATAAGATTACCACATGATCTTTTTTAAATTTCCTTTCTTTTTATTGCAATAAGAAAGTAAAGAAGGCAAAACTCAAACTAAACTTTATTATATATCTCGCACACGATTACAAAGATTGATCACTAAGCAAACTCACAAAAAGAAAGGATCGAACTAAGCTTTTATTCATCTAATATCAAAAGATAACCATGGATCGAACTAAGGCAAAAGATAGTGGAGATGATACGATACCGAGGCACCTCCCCCAAGCTTGGCGAAAGCCAAGGGGAGTTCCCATACCCAATACTTAGTTTTCTTTTGGTGGTGAAGAAGAAGGTGGTGGTGATGAAGTAGAAGCAATCCGTTCCAATATATCTCTGAGGGTATCTCTCAAGCTATGAATCTCCCGAAGAGCTTGATGAAGTAGCTCACTGTTCTTCTCTACCTCAGCCATTATATGTTTATTTTCCGGGCCCCAAGAGCTTGTCCCTGTATCACTTTCTCTTGGACGAGATATGTCCCAATTAGACGGTATATGCACTCGAAGGGTGTTTTCGAACCCATAATTATGAATCAAATTGTGGAAATTGTTTTGATGTAACCTGTGTAAAGGTCTCCTTGTATGGAGTTCTTCCTGATCTCTTGGGCCTTCTTGATTGTTTATGGACCTCATGGCTTGATGTGGGTTAGGATGAGTGGAGATACCAGCCAGAGTCCCTCGCTCAGAGGCCGGAGGGTGAATTCCGAATGAGTCCCCCGCATCTTCCTCCATAACGATCTCTTCAAATTCCTCTCCCCTGGATTCTACCTGAAGCAACCATGCTTCGCCTTCTTCAGTGTTGGAGGAGGGAGAAGACATGATGCCTGGCTCAACAGATCTGACATAAAACAACAAGAAAAGAAAACAAGAGATTTCTCCGTGATACGGAGGTCAACAGGTTCGGGAGGTATATAAAGATTTTTTTTTATCTTGGGGAACAAGCAGAACGGAAGAAAAAGGAGTCCAGAAAGTACCCGACGTGGGCACAAATCATGCCCACCCGGGTCACTTTCCTGGAATTTTCTTATTTTCCTAATTTTCTAAATATTCCAAAATGACAAAAAATATTTTTCCGGATTTTTTGGAGTTCGTTTACTTACTGTATCACGTACCTCCCTTTTTTGCACTTTTCTGGAGTGTTCTGGAAGGTTTCCTTTATGTGTTCTTCCGGTGTCAAAGTTTGGATAATATTGCTTGCAACATTAGTGGGTATACCTGAGATATAATGTTTTATTCGTTGCCCATTGACAACCTTTGTGTTAGTACCTTTGGCATTATTTATTTTGACAGCTCCGGATCGATAGACCTCCTCGATGACATAGGGTCCTTCCCATTTGGAGAGGAGTTTTCCTGCAAAGAATTTGAAACGAGAGTTGTACAAAAGAACATATTCTCCAAGTTTGAACACACGCTTTTGGATTCTTTTGTCATGCCATCTTTTAACTTTTTCTTTGAATAAATTTGCATTTTCATAAGCCTGAGTTCTCCATTCATCTAATTAGCTAATATCAAATAACCTCTTATCACCAGCAAGTTTGAAATCATAATTGAGTTCTTTAATTGCCCAATATGCTTTATGTTCTAACTCAAGAGGCAAATGACAAGCTTTTCCATCAACCATTTTATATGGAGACATACTCATAGAATTTTTATAAGTTGTTCTATAAGCCCAAAGTGCATCATCTAATTTCTTAGACCAATTCTTCCGGGACCTGTTGGCAGTCTTTTGTAAGATTAGTTTTATTTCTCTATTGCTAAGTTCAACTTGACCACTAGACTGAGGATGATAAGGTGATGCAATTCTATGGCTTTATCATAAATTCATAATGAATTGCTTGCAAGATACAATGTGTTGAAATAAGTAGTTTGGGTGACATGTCAACCATGGGTGGTTCAAACCCTCACCAATTCTCAAATATGAAAGGTCGCCCTTGCCTTCATATTAAGGCTATTTGGTGGGAATTTGTTGTATTTCTCATATAAACATCGACAATGATTTTGAACTAATTCTTCTAGTTAGATTTGGGTACGGGATTAGGAAAATTCTTATCTGAACTGTGGTGAACTTGGAATTGAAAAAACAATAGATAGGTGATTCTAAGATATACCGTCGGGGGAAGCGACGGGCACTCGTGTTGGCGGAGGAGGTGGCAAGAGTCGTCTGTCCTTGCCTTACCACCGCCCCCGCGCCCAATCATCCACCCGTCTGTGGGCTATTGCGCCAACTAAATCTTCACGCCACCACATCTACTTTGATGTCGGCGAGCCTCCACCACCAAGCCTAGGCTACTTGGGTCGTCTCCATGCGCGAGAACTATGTCTTTCCAGTATCGATTCCTACTAGGAATCGGCTACCGGCGAGCGAATAGGGTCGGCCCATTAGCGTCAATATTGCTTTCTGTCGTTGTCGATTTGATTTGCTCCATTTTTCTTTGTTGTTTCCTTTTTATTTTTGTTTTATTTTATTTATTTTCTTTGTTTTTCATTTCTTATCTTCTGTTATCCTTTTTTCATTCGTTGTAGTTTTGTTTTCTTTGTTTTCCAACTCAGTTTCTTTGGTTTTTCTTTCTTTCTTTGTTACACTTTCGTTTTCTTTGTTTCTTTCTTGGTTTTCTTTGCTTTTCTTATTGTTCCTTTGTGGGTTTTTATCATTTTTCTTTTTCTAACACATGTACTTTTTCTCGGTACACAATGCACATTTTTAGTGCACACGTGAAACATTTTTTTTAATAACACCTGGACATTTTTCTATCATGTTGTAGTTTTTTTCAGGGTAATAAGCATTTTTAAACTATGCAGGCATTTTTTAACATTGTGTAATTTTAAAAAAAACATGAACATGGTATAAACAACTTATTAAAGTAGGTGAACATTTGCCTCACATTGTATATACTTTTTTCTAAAATGTCAACACATTTTTTTGAAATGCAGGAACAGTTTTTGTCACGTACATGTTTTTTAAATGGAAAAAAAAATCGATTTTTTAATTTTTTAAACATCACAAATATGGTTTTGAAACATACAAACATTTTTCTAATGTGTATTCTCGTTGAATGCAATCAACATTTTCTAAAAGCTGCGCGAATATTTTTTTCAATACTGCATAAACAACTATGTATAAAAATATTAATTGCAAGTATTTTCATGTTAGGATGTTTTGATATATGAATAAAAGTGTAAAAGGAAAAGAAAGAAAGAAAATCAAAATAAACCAACGAAGAAGCTATGTTTTTTGGGCTGGCCGATTTAGTACCGCGTTGTAGGCGGAGCAGTAAGCAGCACATAGTCACGAGGGAGCCTCACCTAAAAAACAAGGAAAAAAAGCCACGTGGGACCTCCTAGTCCGCGCACAGGTCGGGCGCGACAGCTATGTGTTGCCTGTACTGATTCGAATCGCCTACAGGTGACACAGTAACGGGCGGCCACTTAGCTGCGGCGATCAATGACTTCGCTTGCGTCGCGTCTGGTCACTGCATTCGTCGGTTTAGTCCGAACTTTTTTTCCTTTTTTCCAATTTTCGTTATTTTATATTCAGTTTTCTTTGTTTTATTCACTGAATTTCATTGATAGTTCCTTCATTATGGTTTGGGTTTTGTTTGTTTGTGAAACGTTTTTTATTTTAAGGTTTTTCACTGGCTTTCTTCTGTTTTCCTTTTTTCCTTTGTTAGTTTTTCACTTTTATTTGTATTTTGATGGTATTCTTCTGCTTTTCTTCCCTTTCTTCGTTCTACTTTGATTTTCTTGGTTCATTTCTTGCTTTTCTTGTTTCTCTGTTCTTCTTTTTTGTTTTTTGCTGGTTTTTTATTTTCCATTTTAAACATGTCACTTTTTCACCAACATGTGTCTACTTTTGTAAAAAAAAATGTATACAAGTAAACGATTTTTTTACACACATTTAATATTTTCTAATACACTTTTAATAGTTTTTCAAGAACATGTTATGAATATATTTTCCAAATGCATGTTAAACATTTTCAAATGATATTTTTTAAAATAAATATGCAAATACTTTTTTACATTTTATGAACATATTTTGGAAATTTCAAAAACACATTTTCGAAATTTGGGAAGATTAACTAAAATGCAGTGTAGATTTTACTAAATGTACGAGGCATTTTGTTACAATATCACAAATAATTTTTCTATATTGTGTATATATATATATATATATATATATATATATATATATATATATATGCCACATATGTTTTTTCTCGAAATATGTGACATTTTTGAACTGTAACAGAAATAAATCATACATATGAATAAATTTTCGTACACATGATTACCATAGTTTTAGACATGATTAGTATTATTGGTATACATGTTAAATATTTTTTATTATGTCATACATGTTTCTACATCAGAAATATATTTCTGTACATTTTTACCTTTTTCAAAGAAATAGTAATACATTTATAATTTTATATAAGTGTTTTATATTTAATATAAACAACTAGAATATAAAAAATAAAAAAATAAAAACAGACTTGTGCAGAGAAACCGAAAACAAAAATAAAAAACACACACGATATCATCAAGAAGAAGCCACGCGGACGCCCGTGGGCCGGCCCGTGTTGTTGTTATTGTTGTTGTTGTTGTTGTTTTGTCCCATTCTTTGTGACCTGCAATTTGAGGCGCTAGGCGCCATTCTTTTAGAGTTTTCTCCTGACTTTATTGATGCACCAAAATGTCCATCGGTACTGGGCTTGGGTCATGCCCAACCAAATGTGGTAACCTATCTCTAAATTACATGCAAACTTGGTGAGATTATGAGCTTCAAAATTAAAATTCCTACATTTAAAAATAAATTTACATGCTTCAAACGTCTCCCTACGCTCCATTGTTTCATGTAGAATTGCAACATGTCTTCCCGTGGATCGTTGTGCAATATCATTCATGACACTTTTGGAAATCTGAATCAATCCATATTTTCCTTACACCTAAATCCTCTACAAGATATAATGCCTCCTGGCATGCTAGAGTCTTCAGAATTGTTGTGTTTGTAATGCCTCCAAGGACTATTACTCAAGCCCCTTGGTATATCCATGTTGCATCTCTAGAAAAAGCAGGCGCAACTCCCTTCTAGCCAACTCTTGCCGTTGCTTCATTTACATTCATTTTCACGTATTCTCTTAGTGGAGCTAGCCTTCGAGCCGAACTGTCCATGGCCTGGCGGGCTGGCTGCAGATTACTAGCTTCCTTTGGCAACGAACCCAAGTCAAGCAAATAAGAATTGATGAATGAATTAATATGTTGTGGACTTTGAAAATAGATTTGTGAATTGTTTTTCTCCGAGCATACCAAATAAACAACAAGGTGACAACAAGCCTTGTCAAGTTCTCATGGCTTAAGTAGCCAGCATGTCGAAAATCCAGCTTTTGGCGCTTGGCTCTGTGTTATCAGACATTTGTTGCATCAATTTAGGCCAAGCTCATCTTGCCATAGTGCAACTTACTAGCGCATGTCAGGATGAGTCCTCACCTCCGCATAATGACACGCGTTTGTAGCCGACATGTTCCTGTTGGGGAACGTTGCAGAAAATTGAAATTTTTCCTACGGTTTCACCAAGATCCATCTATGAGTTCATCTAAGCAACGAGTAACGGGAGAGAGTTTGCATCTACATACCACTTGTAGATCGCGTGCGGAAGCTTGCAAGGTGATGATGGAGTCGTACTCGAACGTGATTCAGATCACCGATGCCAAGTGCTTTGAACGGACAGCACCTCGCGTTCAACACACGTGACGGGACGAGCGACGTCTCCTCCTTCTTGATCCAGCAAGGGGAAGGAGAGGTTGAGGAAGACAAGACCACCGGCAAGACGACGGCGTGGTGATGGTGGTGAAGCAAGATCTCGGCGTGGCTTCACGAGCTCTTACGGAGGAGGAGATGTGTTGGGGAGGGAGGGCTGCGCCTTGGGAGTTGTGTCAGCAGCCCCTCCCCCTTTATATAGGCCCCTGTGGCGGCCCCTGAGATCCAATCTCCGGGGGCGGCGGCCAAGGGGTGGAGTGCCCCCAAGCCGGTGGGGCGCCCACCCCTAGGGTTTCAACCCTAGGCGCGGGGGGCCTGAGGCGCGCACCAGCCCCTGTGGGCTGGTTCCTTCCCCTATGGCCCATGGGGCCCTCCGGATGGGTGGCCCCACCGGTGGACCCAGGACCCTTCCGGTGGTCCCAGTGCTTTACCGAAACCCCAAACTTTCCCGATGGCGAAACACCACTTCCTATATATTATTCTTTACCTCCGGACCCTTCCGAACTCCTCGTGACGCCCCGGATCTCATCCGGACTCAACAACATTCATATTCACATACTAGTCTTCCTACTAACCCTAGCGTCACCGAACCTTAAGTGTGTAGACCCTACGGGTTCGGGAGACACGATACATGACCGAGGCGACTCTCGGGCAATAACCAACAGCGGATCTGGATACCCATGTTGGCTCCCACATGCTCCTCGATGATTTCATCGGTTGAACCACGATGTCGAGGATTCTATCAAACCACATCGTATGCAATTCCTTTGTCAATCGATGCGTTACTTGCCCGAGACTCGATCGTCGGTATCCCAATACCTCGTTCGGTCTCGTTACGCAAGTCACTTTACTCGCATCCGTAATGCATGATCCCGTGACCAACACCTTGGTCACATTGAGCTCATTGTGATGATGCATTACCGAGTGGGCCCAGAGATACCTCTCCGTCATACGGAGTGACAAATCCCGCCTCGATCCATGTCAACCCAATGATACTTTCGGAGATACCGTAATGCACCTTTATAGTCACCCGATTCGTTGTGACGTTTGATACACCCAAGGCACTCCTACGGTAACCGGAGTTACACGATCTCATGGTCGAAGGAATAGATACTTGACATTGGCAAAGCTTCTAGCAAACGAACTATACGATCTTTTATGCTATGCTTATGATTGGGTCTTGTCCATCACATCATTCTCCTAATGATGTGATCCCGTTATCAACGACATCCAATGTCCATAGTCGAAAACCATGACCATCTATTGATCACAACGGGCTAGTCAACTAGAGGCTCACTAGGGACATATTGGGGTCTAAGTGTTCACACGTGTATTACGATTTCCGGATAACACGCTTATAGCATGAACAAAAGACAATTATCATGAACATTGAAATATAATAATACTTTTATTATTGCCTCTAGGGCATATTTCCAACAGTCTCCCACTTGCACTAGAGTCACTAATCTAGTTACATTGTGATGAATCGAACACCCATAGAGTTCTGGTGTTGATCATGTTTTGCACGCGAGAGAGGTTTAGTCAACGGATCTGCGACATTCAGATCCGTGTGCACTTTGCAAATCTCTATGTCTCCATCTTGAACATTTTCACGGATGGAGTTGAAACGACGCTTGATGTGCCTGGTCTTCTTGTGAAACCAGGCTCCTTGGCAAGGGCAATAGCTCTAGTGTTGTCACGAAGAGTTTGATCGGCCCCGACGCATTGGGTATGACTCCTAGGTCGGTGATGAACTCCTTCACCCAAATCGCTTCATGCGCTGCCTCCGAGGCTGCCATGTACTCCGCTTCACACGTAGATCCCGCCACGACGCTCGCTTGCAACGGCACTACCATCGCTCCACCATTCAACATATACACGATCCGGTTTGTGACTTGAGTCATCCAGATCTGAGTCGAAGCTAGCATCGACGTAACCCTTTACGACGAGCTCTTCGTCTCCTCCATAAACGAAAACATGTCCTTTGTCCTTTTCGGTGCTTCAGATATTCTTGACCGCTGTCCGGTGTTCTTTGCGGGATTACTTTGGTATCTTGCAACCAAACTTACGGCCAGGTTTACATCGGTCTGCAGTACACAAGATGGCATACATAATAGATCCTATGGCTGAAGCATAGGGATGACACTCATCTCTTCTTTATCTTTTGTCGTGGTCGGTGGTCGAGCTGAGCTCGATTTCACACCTTGTAACATAGGCAAGAACCCTTCTTGGACTGATCCATTTTGAACCTCTTCAAAATCTTATCAAGGTATGTGCTTTGTGAAAGACCTATGAGGCGCCTCGATCTATCCCTATAGATCTTGATGCCTAATATATAAGCAGCTTCTCCAAGGTCCTTCATTGAAAAACACTTGTTCAAGTAGGCCTTAATCTCGTCCGAAGTTTTGTATCATTTCCCATCAAGAGTATGTCATCTACATATAATAGGAGAAATGCTACTGAGCTCCCACTCACTTTCTTGTAAACGCAGGCTTCTCCATAAGTCTCACAGAAACTAAACGCTTTGATCATCTCATCAAAGCGAATGTTCCAACTCCGAGATGCTTGCACCAGCCCATAAATGGATCGCCGGAGCTTGCATACTTTGCTAGCATTCGAGGATCGACAAAACCTTCCGCTGCATCATATACAGCTCTTCCTTAAGATGTCCGTTAAGGAATGCCGCTTGACGTCCATCGCCATATCTCATAATCATAGTATGCGGCAATTGCTAACATGATTCGGACGGACTTAAGCTTCGCTACGGAGAGAATGTCTCGTCAGAAGTCAATCCCTTGAACTTGTCGATAACCCTTAGCGACAAGTCGAGCTTTATAGATGGTAACATTACCATCCGCGTCCGTCTTCTTCTTAAAATCCATTTATTTTCTATTGCTCGCGATCATCGGGCAAGTCTGTCAAAGTCCATACTTTGTTTTCATACATGGATTCTATCTCGGATTTCATGGCCTCAAGCCATTTGTTGGAATCTGGGCCCGCCATTGCTTCTTCATAGTTCAAGGTTCATTGTTGTCTAGCAACATGATTTCCATGACAGGTTGCCGTACCACTGCAGTGCGGAACGTGTCCTTGTGGACCTTCGAGGTTCAGAAGAACTTGATCCAAGTATCTTGATCATCATCAATGATTTCCTCTTGATTGGTGTGGGCATTACAGAACGGTTTCTGCGCGCCACCACTTTCCCGCTCGAGAGGTAGTACTTCATCGAGTTCTACTTTCCTCCCACTTACTTCTTTCGAGAGAAACTCTTTCTCCGAAAGCATCCGTTCTTAGCAACAAAGATCTTGCCTTCGGATCTTAAGTAGAAGGTATACCCGACAGCTTCCTTAGGGTATCCTATGAATACACATTTTCCGACTTGGGTTCGAGCTTTTCGGGTTGAAGTTTCTTGACATAAGCATCGCATCCCCAAACTTTCGAAACGACAGCTTAGGTTTCTTCCCAAACCATAATTCATACGGTGTCGTCTCAACGGATTTAGACGGTGCCCTATTTAAAGTGAATGTAGCTGTCTCTAGAGCGTATCCCCAAAATGACAAGTGGTAAATCGGTAAGAGACATCATAGACCGCACCATATCCAATAGAGTGCGATTCGACGCTCGGACACACTGTTTATTTGAGGTGTTCCAGCGGCGTGAGTTGTGAAACGATTCCACATTTCTTTAAGTGTGAGCCAAATTCGTGACTTAAGTATTCTCCTCCACGATCCGATCAGAGGAACTTTATCTTTCGGTCACGTTGATTCTCCACCTCATTCTGAAACTCCTTGAACTTTTCAAAGGTCTCAGACTTGTGTTTCATTAAGTAGACATACCCATATCTACTCAAGTCATCGGTGAGAGTGAGAACATAACGATATCCTCCATGAGCCTCAACGCTCATTGGACCGCACACATCGGTATGTATGATTTCCAACAAGTTGGTTGCTCGCTCCATTGTTCCGAGAACGGAGTCTTGGTCATTTTGCCTAAGAGGCATGGTTTGCATGTGTCAAACGATTCATAATCAAGAGACTCTAAAGTCCATCAGCATGGAGCTTCTTCATGCGCTTGACACCAATGTGACCAAGGCGGCGATGCCACAAGTATGTGGGACTATCGTTATCAACTTTACATCTTTTGGCATCCACACTATGAACATGTGTAATATTACGCCGAGATTCATTAAGAATAAACCATTGACCATCTGAGCATGACCATAAAACATATCTCTCATATAAATCGAACAACCATTATTCTCGGACTTAAATGAGTAGCCATCTCGTATCAAACGAGATCCAGATACAATGTTCATGCTCAAACTTGGCACTAAATAACAATTATTGAGGTTTAAAACTAATCCGTAGGTAAATGTAGAGGCAGCATGCCGACGGCGATCACATCGACTCGAACCATTCCCGACGCGATCGTCACCTCGTCCTTCGCCAGCCTCCGTTTATTCCGCAGCTCTGCTGTGAGTTACAAATATGAGCAGCGGCACCGGTATCAAATACCGGGAGTTACTACGAGTACTTGGTAAGGTACACATCAATTACATGTATATCAAATATACCTTTGGTGTTGCGGCCTTCTTATCCGCTAAGTATTTGGGGCGTTCCGCTTCGAAGACCCTTCCCTTGCAATAAAAGCACTCGATCTCGTGCTTGGGTCCATTCTTTGACTTCTTCCCGCAACAAGCTTACGGGCGCAACATCCTTGCCGTCCTTCTTGAAGTTCTTCTTACCCTTGCCCTTCTTGAACTTAGTGGTCTTATTGACCATCAACACTTGATGTTCTTTCTTGATTTCAGCCTCTGCTGACTTCAAAGATCGAGAACACTTCAGAATGGTCTTTACCATCCCCGCATGTTGTAGTTCATCACAAAGCTCTTGAAGCTTGGTGGGAGCGATCGGAGGATTCTGTCAATGACCGCCTCATCCGGGAGGTTAATGTTCAATCTGGGTCATACGAAGTGCAACCTGGACATCTTCGAGATGTGCTCACCGACGTAACTGTTTTCCTCCATCTTACAATCTGTAGAACTTGTCGAGACATCATATCTCTCGACCGGGCATGAGCTTGGAAAACTAGTTTCAGCTCTTGAACATCTCATATGCTCCGTGATGCTCAAAACGCTTTTGGAGCCCGGTTCTAAGTGTAGAGCATGCCGCACCGAACGAGGGAGTAATCATCGAACGAGTCCGCCAGACGCTCAAATCGCCTTCTGCAGCGGGAGAACAGTGGGTCACCTAACGGTGCTTCTAGGACATACTGTTTCTTGGCAGCTATGAGGATGATCTCGTGTTCCGACCCAATCCGTATAGTTGCTGCCATCATCTTTCAGACTTGGTTTTCTAGGAACGCGCTGAAGTTCATGTTGACATTAGCGTTGGCCATTGATCTACAAGACATATTTGCAAAGGTTTTAGACTAAGTTCATGATAATAAAGTTCTTAATCAAAATTATGAACTCCCACTTAGATTAGACATCCTCTAGTCATCTAAGTGTTACACGATCCGAGTCGACTAGCCCGTGTCCGATCATCACGTGAGACGGACTAGTCATCGTCGGTGAACATCTTCATGTTGATCGTATCTTCCATACGACTCGTGTTCGACCTTTCGGTCTCCGTGTTCCGAGGCCATGTCCGCACATGCTAGGCTCTCAAGTTAACCCTAAGTGTTTTCGCTGTGTAAAAGCTGTCTTACACCCGTTGTATGTGAACGTAAGGATCCATCACACCCGATCATCACGTGGTGCTTAGAAACGACGAACTATAGCAACGGTGCACGCTTAGGGAGAACACTTCTTGAAATTTTATAAGGGATCATCTTATTTACTACCGTCGTCCTAAGTAAACAAGATGCATAAACATAATAAACATCACATGCAATTATAAAGTTGTGACATGATATGGCCAATATCATCAAGCTCCATTGATCTCCATCTTCGGGCTCCATGATCATCTTGTCACCGCTTGACACCATGATCTCCACCATCATGATCTCCATCATCGTGTCTTCATGAAGTTGTCACGCCAACGACTACTTCTACTTCTATGACTAACGCGTTTAGTAATGAAGTAAAGTAGTTTACATGGCGTTCTTCAATGACACGCAGGTCATACAAAAATAAAGACAACTCCTATGGCTCCTGCCGGTTGTCATACTCATCGACATGCAAGTCGTGAATCCTATTACAAGAACATGATCTCATACATCACAATTCAACATTCATCACAACTTCGCCATATCACATCACATGATCAATCGCTGCAAAAACAAGTTAGACGCCCTCTAGTTGTTGTTGCATCTTTTACGTGGCTGCGATTGGGTTCTAGCAAGAACGTTTTCTTACCTACGAATCACCACAACGTGATTTTGTCAACTTCTATTTACCCTTCATAAGGGCCCTGTTCATCGATTCCGCTCCAACTAAAGTGGGAGAGACAGACACCGCCACCACCTTATGCAACTAGTGCATGTCGATCGGTGGAACCGGTCTCACGTAAGCGCACGTGTAAGGTTGGTCCGGCCGCTTCATCCCACAATACCGTTGAGCAAGAAAAGACTAGTAGAGGCAAGTAAGATGACAAGATCAACGCCCACAACAAATTGTGTTCTACTCGTGCATTAGAGAACTACGCATAGACCTAGCTCATGATGCCACTGTTGGGGAACGCTGCGAGAAAATTGAAATTTTTCCTACGGTTTCACCAAGATCCATCTATGAGTTCATCTAAGCAACGAGTAACGGAGAGAGTTTGCATCTACATACCACTTGTAGATCGCGTGCGGAAGCTTGCAAGGTGATGATGGAGTCGTACTCGAACGTGATTCAGATCACCGATGCCAAGTGTTTGAACGGACAGCACCTCCGCGCTCAACACACGTGCACGGACGAGCGACGCCTCCTCCTTCTTGATCCAGCAAGGGGAAGGAGAGGTTGAGGAAGACAGCACCACCGGCAAAGACGACGGCGTGGTGATGGTGGTGAAGCAAGATACTCAGCGAGGCTTCACGAGCTCTTCGGAGGAGGAGATGTGTTGGGAGGGAGGGCTGCGCCTTGGGAGTTGTGTACAGCAGCCCCTCCCCCCTTTATATAGGCCCCTGTAGTGGCGGCCCCTGAGATCCAATCTCCGGGGCGGCGGCAAGGGGTGGAGTGCCCCCAAGCCGGGGGGCTTCACCCCTAGGGTTTCAACCCTAGGCGCGGTGGGCCTGAGGCGCGCACCAGCCCCTGTGGGCTGGTTCCTTCCCCTATGGCCCATGGGGCCCTCCGGATGGGTGGCCCCACCGGTGGACCTCGACCCTTCCGGTGGTCCCAGATTTTACCGAAACCCCAAACTTTCCCGATGGCGAAACACCACTTCCTATATATTATTCTTTACCTCCGGACCCTTCCGAACTCCTCGTGACGCCCCGGATCTCATCCGGACTCGAACAACATTCGTATTCACATACTAGTCTTCCTACTAACCCTAGCGCCACCGAACCTTAAGTGTGTAGACCCTACGGGTTCGGAGACACGCAGACATGACCGAGACGACTCTCGGCAATAACCAACAGCGGGATCTGGATACCCATGTTGGCTCCCACATGCTCCTCGATGATTTCATCGGTTGAACCACGATGTCGAGGATTCTATCAAACCACATATGCAATTCCTTTGTCAATCGATGCGTTACTTGCGCTCGAGACTCGATCGTCGGTATCCCAATACCTCGCTCAGTCTCGTTATCGCAAGTCACTTTACTCGCACCATAATGCATGATCCGTGACCAACACCTTGGTCACATTGAGCTCATTGTGATGATGCATTACCGAGTGGGCCCAGAGATACCTCTCCGTCATACGGAGTGACAAATCCCGCCTCGATCCATGTCAACCCAAGATACTTTTGGAGATACCGTAATGCACCTTTATAGTCACCCGATTCGCCAGACGTTTGATACACCCAAGGCACTCCTACGGTGGCCGGAGTTACACGATCTCATGGTCGAAGGAATAGATACTTGACATTGGCAAAGCTTCTAGCAAACGAACTATACGATCTTTTATGCTATGCTTATGATTGGGTCTTGTCCATCACATCATTCTCCTAATGATGTGATCCCGTTATCAACGACATCCAATGTCCATAGTCAGGAAACCATGACCATCTATTGATCACAACGGGCTAGTCAACTAGAGGCTCACTAGGGACATATTGGGGTCTAAGTGTTCACACGTGTATTACGATTTCCGGATAACACAGTTATAGCATGAACAAAAGACAATTATCATGAACATTGAAATATAATAATACTTTTATTATTGCCTCTAGGGCATATTTCCAACAGTTCCTGGTATGTAATACGTTCATCATCGGCAGTGAGTGTCGGGCAAGCGTAGCCCCCGTCTCCTAGCGCGTCCTATTAGAGCAAGCCGATGTGGAAACGTCCTTTTCCATTTAGTAATTTTTCCTTTTCTGTTTTTAAATTTATTTTTAAATATTTTGGGGTTTTTAAAAAAAATAAAAAATTGCGAATTTATAAATAAATAAATAAAATCATGACATGTTCAAAGATTCTAAAAATGTCCCCAAATTATGGAAAATGTTCGTATATTAAAAAAATCAAGATTTTGATTTTTTTTTGTAAATTCAATAAATGTTCATGCCTTTGGATTTATTACTTTATTTTAAAAGAATGTTCATAATTATTTCTGAAATGTTCAACAAATTCAAAAAATGTTCATGAACTACAAAAATGTTCATAATTTTTTCTTTCGCTAGAGTCACGGCTTTGCTTCCGCGAGAGGCACGACTGTGATTTCGGCAGAGGCACGGGCGTGCCTCATTCGGAAAGGGAAAAAACCCGAGCTCCCGGTTCAGTTTTTCCGTTCGTTTTTTTTCATGAAAAAAAAGTTCGTCAAAACCTATGAATATGGGATCTAGTTTTAAAGATCTCGACGTGAGGAATCCAACGGCGAAATCGATTCGAGATTTGGACGCACGGTTTAAGAGATAAAATGTTTTGAATAAACGGATCTATGAAAAAAGAAAAAACTCATATGTTGCAACAACTGGGGCACATGCAGCGCGCCACTTGTCACAAGCTGAGGAAGTTGGAGTGATTTTCGCAATGAGTACTGCTTAACTAGCGATTTCGAGAAATAAGGAGATAAAAATCGGATTGGAAATAACCAATGGGCTAGCCCAACATTTGTGGTGGCGGGGAATACTATATGGACTTTTAAAAATATATTCGTGAATTGCTTTTTTTTTCGAGCGTACCAAATAAACCACATCATGACAACAAGCCTAGTGAATTTTTCAATGCTTAAGCGGTCGCACATATCAAAAATCCAGCTTTTGGCGCTTGGCTCCGTTTTATCAGACATTTGTTGCACCAATTTCTAGTCTAATAAAGGCCAAGTTCAATTTACTAGCACACGTCGCCTTGAGTCCTCACCTCCGCATAATGGACATGCGTTCGTGGGCGACGTGTTCCTGGTATGTAATACGTTCATCGTTGGCAGTGAGTGCCGGGCAAGCGTAGGCCCGGTCTCCCAGCGTTCCTTTTGGATCGAGCCAATGTGGAGACACCCATTTTCATTTCGTACTTTTTCCATTTCGGTTTTTCATTTTTGTTTATAAATAATTCTGGATTTTTTTTGTTATATTTTTGGATTAACAAATACTCAAAAAACCATGACATGTTTAAAGATTCTAAAAACTTCCGCGAGTTTTAGAAAATGTTCATATTTTCAAAAAATGTTCAAGATTTTGAAAATATGTTTGTAAAGTCAATAAATCTTCATGCATTTGGATTTACTGATCTAATTAAATATGTTCATAGTATTTATGAAATAATCAACAAATTCCAAAAATGTTCATGAATTACAAAAACATTTCATCAAATTAAAAAATGCTCATGCATTTTCCAAATGCTGGCCAACTAGAAAAATATTTCTTGATTTTCAGAAATTCTTTGCCCATTTCAATACTTGTTCGTCTATATAAAAAATGTTAACAGATTCACAAAATGCACACAATTTAAAAACAATAGTCGGAAATTTGAAAACTGTTCATGGTTTCAAAAGATTTTCATGGATTTGTAAAGACATACTTGGGAATTCAAAACATGTTTAAATTTCAAAATATGTGTGCATTTGAAAAAAAAACTAAGAAATAAAAAGGAAAGAGAAATAAGAAAACACACAGATGAACTTAAAAAATAATAAAATTAAAACGAAAATATAGAGCGACCTAATTTTCTGAAATTCATAAACATTTTCAGAACTGATGAACATTTTTTCAAAATTGATTATTTTTTTCAAAATCAATGAACTTTTTTCATAATAGTTGAAACTTTTTCAAACTCCATGAACTTTTTTCAAATGTGATGAACTTTTTAAAATTTGATGAACTTTCTTTGTTTTGATGAACTTTTTCAAATATGATGAAGTGTTTTAAAATTTGATGATATTTTTAAAAATTCAATGAACTTTTTTCCAATTCTATAAACTTTTTCAAAATTCATGAGCTTTTTCTATTTTGTCCATTTTTTCAATTGGTACAAACATTTTTTAAAATTTAGTTCAATTCATGGTTTATGTGAATGCTTTTCCAAATTTATGTTTTCTTTAGTCAAATAATTATCGTGAGCATATAATACTAGTGCATGTTCAATTTTTGTACTGAATGAATGGTCAAATGAGCTCTATTTCCATAGTGATCAACAACCCGAGCGTGTGGGTATTTACATTGGCGTTTGGAGTTTGAATCTCAGTTCTCCTGATTATACGTGAATGTTTTCCTCGCGGTTTGCTTTTTTCTGCAGGTTTGCTTGGCCGGACCATGTGGTGGGGTGCGTGGGCGCCAGCTACCTATTCGGGCGCGTAAGGCGCCGAACAGGAGCTCTCACTTGCTCCAAGGTATTCTATTTGGCGCTTCAAGCATCTGTTACTGTGCATTTTGCACACGGGCGCATGTAGCCCTCCAAGCTGGGCCGGACCGTGTAGCCATTATTTTCTTTTGTGTTTAAAATAAAAAAACTAACGCGCATGTTGAGAGTCGAACCAGGGATCTCTCGTCCCCGATAAACTGCACTAACCAACTGACCACAACGCTTTGCTGTGACAGCTTCTCCCTTTTCTTTTCCTTTTCCCATTCTTTTGTTCGTCTTTTCTTTGTTATTCTTTTTTCCTTTTTCCTTTTTGTTTTTTATTTAATTAAATTTCGTGAACTCCCCCCCCCCCCCCAAATGAAAATTATAAAAAATGATGAGCTATATCAAATTTGTTAACTGTTTACATATTTTTATGAACGTTTTTAGAAAATTGATGAACTTTTTTTTAAAATCCATGCATAATACTCCCTCCGTTCCTAAATATAAGTCTTTGTAGGTATTTCACTATAGACCACATACATCTGTATATAGATGCATTTTGTGTGTAGATTCATTCATTTTGCTTCGTATGTGGTCCATAGTGAAATCTCCCCAAAGACTTATATTTAGGAACGGAGGGAGTACATAATGTTCTGGAACGTTAATGATGTTTTTTTCGAATTTCAATGATATTTTATAAAAATCCGACAATCATTTTTGAAAATTGTTGAATTTTTTTATATTTGATGAACTTGTTTTCAAAATCGATAAACCTTTTTCAACATTTATGACCTTTTTTTTGAAAATTGATGATTTTTTTCAAATTAAATCATCTAAATTTCATGATCTTTTTTAAAACTTCATGAAGAATTTTTTTTCAAGAACTGTGAACTTTTTGGAATTCCCTTTATTTTTCATTTTTTGCGGTTTTTTGCTGGGGTTTTTACCTAGAATGTGTGTGTGTACATGGGCCGGCCCACCAATGCCGGCCTGTGGGCGCGAGGGAGCTTCCCTACGGCCCAAGCGAGAGCACCTATTAGACGCTCGCAGGCGTCCACCAGTGGAGCTTTCACTAAAAAGCTCGGGCAAAAGAGCCGGCCCATAACCAGGCAACGAGCGATAGTAAAAATGACTCGAAAAAGAAATGCGCACATGACAGTGTTGAACTGTTGGGGAACGTTGCAGAAAATTAAAAAAATTTCTACGGTTTCACCAAGATCCATCTATGAGTTCATCTAAGCAACGAGTATTGGGAGAGAGTTTGCATCTACATACCACTTGTAGATCGCGTGCGGAAGCTTGCAAGGTGATGATGTAGTCGTACTCGACGTGATTCGAATCACCGATGACCAAGTCTTTGAATGGACAAGACCTCGCGTTCAACACACGTGCAGTGCGGGTGACGTCTCCTCCGTCTTGATCCAGCAAGGAGGAAGGAGAGGTTGAGGAAGACAGCTCCACCGGCAGCAAAGACGACGGGCGTGGTGATGGTGGAAGCGAGATCAAGCGAGGGCTTCACGAGCGCCTGCGGAGGAGGAGAGGTGTTGGGAGGGAGGGCTGCGCCTTGGCTTGGGTGCGGCTGCCTCCCTCACCCCTCTATTTATAGGGGAAGGAGAAGGGGCGGCCCTCTAGATCCCATCTAGAGGAGGCGGCGGCCAGGGAGGGGGACTTGCCCCCAGCAGGCAAGGCGCCTCAGGTCCCCCTCAACCCTAGGCGCAAGGGCCGGGGGGGGTGCGCCAAGCCCACCAGGGCTGGCCAACTCCCCACGCAGCCCAAGTGGCCCCCGAGAGGGGTGGCCCCTCCCGTGGACCCGGAACCCTTCCGTGGCCCCCAGACAATACCGTATGCCCTCAAACTTTCCGGTGTCCTTTAACAACTTCCCATATATAAATCTTTACCTCCGGACCCTTCCGAACTCCTCGTGACGTCCGGGATCTAATCCGGGACTCAACAACATTCGTAGTCACATACTAGTCTTCCTAATAACCCTAGCGCCACCGAACCTTAAGTGTGTAGACCCTACGGGTTCGGAGACACGCAGACATGACCGAGACGACTCTCGGGCAATAACCAACAGCGGGTCTGGATACCCATGTTGGCTCCCACATGCTCCTCGATGATTTCATCGGTTGAACCACGATGTCGAGGATTGATCAAACCACAGATGCAATTCCCTTTGTCAATCGGTGCGTTACTTGCCCGAGACTCGATCGTCGGTATCCCAATACCTTGTTCGGTCTCATTACGGCAAGTCACTTTACTCAATCCGTAATGCATGATCCCGTAGCCAACACCTTGGTCACCTTGAGCTCATTATGATGATGCATTACCGAGTGGGCCCAGAGATACCTCTCCGTCATACGGAGTGACAAATCCCAGTCTCGATCCATGTCAACCCAACAGATACTTTCGGAGATACCTGTAATGCACCTTTATAGTCACCCAGTTATGTTGTGACGTTTGATACACCCAAGGAACTCCTACGGTAACCGGGAGTTACACGATCTCATGGTCGAAGGAAGAGATACTTGACATTGGCAAAGCCCTAGCAAATGAACTACACGATCTTTTATGCCATGCTTAGGATTGGGTCTTGTCCATCACATCATGCTTAGGGTTGGGACATTTGTGGTCTAAGTGTTCACACGTGTATTACGATTTCCGGATAATACAGTTATAGCATGAACAAAAGACAATTATCATGAACATTGAAATATAATAATACTTTTATTATTGCCTCTAGGGCATATTTCCAACAGTCTCCCACTTGCACTAGAGTCACCAATCTAGTTACATTGTGATGAATCGAACACCCATAGAGTTCTGGTGTTGATCATGTTTTGCACGTGAGACAGGTTTAGTCAACGGATCTGCGACATTCAGATCCGTGTGCACTTTGCAAATCTCTATGTCTCCATCTTGAACACTTCCACGGATGGAGTTGAAACGATGCTTGATGTGCCTGGTCTTCTTGTGAAACCTGGGCTCCTTGGTAAGGGCAATAGCTCCAGTGTTGTCACAGAAGAGTTTGATCGGCCCCGACGCATTGGGTATGACTCCTAGGTCGGTGATGAACTCCTTCACCCAAATCGCTTCATGCGCTGCCTCCGAGGCTGCCATGTACTCCGCTTCACACGTAGATCCCGCCACGACGCTCGCTTACAAATGCACACTTCTTGCTCCACCATTCAACATATACACGTATCCGGTTTGTGACTTAGAGTCATCCAGATCTGAGTCGAAGCTAAGCGTCGGCGTAACCTTTTCGACGAGCTCTTCGTCTCCTCCATAAATGAGAAACATGTCCTTTGTCCTTTTAGGTACTTCAGATATTCTTGACCGCTGTCCGGTGTTCCTTGCGGGATTACTTTGGTATCTTGCAACCAAACTTACGGCGAGTTTACATCGGTCCAGTACACAAGATGGCATACATAATAGATCCTATGGTGAAGCATAGGGATGACACTCATCTCTTCTTTATCTTTTGCCGTGGTCGGTGGTCGAGCCGAGCTCAATCTCACACCTTGTAACATAGGCAAGAACCCTTCTTGGACTGATCCATTTTGAACCTCTTCAAAATCTTATCAAGGTATGTGCTTTGTGAAAGACCTATGAGGCGCCTCGATCTATCTCTATAGATCTTGATGCCTAATATATAAGCAAATTGCTCCAAGGTCCTTCATTGAAAAACACTTATTCAAGTAGGCCTTAATGTTGTCCAGAAATTTTGTATCATTTCCCATCAAGAGTATGTCATCTACATATAATATGAGAAATGCTACTGAGCTCCCACTCACTTTCTTGAAACGCAGGCTTCTCCATAAGTCTCATAAACCCAAACGCTTTGATCATCTCATCAAAGCGAATGTTCCAACTCCGAGATGCTTGCACCAGTCCATAAATGGATCATTGGAGCTTGCATACTTTGTTAGCGTTACGAGGATTGACAAAACCTTCCGGCTGCATCATATACAGCTCTTCCTTAAGATGTCCGTTAAGGAATGCTGTTTTGACGTCCATCTGCCATATCTCATAATCATAGTATGCGGCAATTGCTAACATGATTCGGACGGACTTTAGCTTCGCTACGGGAGAGAATGTCTCGTCGTAGTCAATCCCTTGAACTTGTCGATAACCCTTAGCGACAAGTCGAGCTTTATAGATGGTGACATTACCATCCGCGTCCGTCTTCTTCTTAAAAATCCATTTGTTTTCTATTGCTCGCGATCATCGGGCAAGTCTGTCAAAGTCCATACTTTGTTTTCATACATGGATTCTATCTCGGTTTCATGGCTTCAAGCCATTTGTTGGAATCCGGGCCCGCCATCGCTTCTTCATAGTTCGAAGGTTCATTGTTGTCTAACAACATGATTTCCATGACAGGTTGCCGTACCACTGCAGTGCGGAACGTGTCCTCGTGGACCTTCGAGTTCGATAGTAACTTGATCCGAAGTACCTTGATCATCATCATTGTTTTCCTCTTGGTTGGTGTGGGCATCACAGAACGGTTTCTGCTACCGCACCACTTTCCCGCTCGAGAGGTAGTACTTCATCGAGTTCTACTTTCCTCCCACTTACTTCTTTCGAGAGAAACTCTTTTTTCCAGAAAGCGTCCGTTCTTGGCAACAAAGATCTTGCCTTCGGATCTTAAGTAGAAGGTATACCCGACTGTTTCCTTAGGGTATCCTATGAATACGCATTTTTTCGATTTGGGTTCGAGCTTTTCAGGTTGAAGTTTCTTGACATAAGCATCGCATCCCCAAACTTTTAGAAACGACAGCTTAGGTTTCTTCCCAAACCATAATTCATACGGTGTCATCTCAACGGATTTAGACGGTGCCCTATTTAAAGTGAATGTAGCTGTCTCTAGAGCGTATCCCCAAAATGATAGCGTTAAATTGGTAAGAGACATCATAGACCGCACCATATCCAATAGAGTGCGATTACGATGTTCGGACACACCGTTTCGCTGAGCTGTTCCAGGCGGCGTGAGTTGTGAAACGATTCCACATTTCCTTAAGTGTGTGCCAAATTCGTGACTTAAATATTCTCCTCCACGATCTGATCGTAGGAACTTTATCTTTCGGTCACGTTGATTCTCTACCTCACTCTGAAATTCCTTGAACTTTTCAAAGGTCTCAGACTTGTGTTTCATTAAGTAGACATACCCATATCTACTCAAGTCATCGGTGAGAGTGAGAACATAACGATATCCTCCATGAGCCTCAACGCTCATTGGACCGCACACATCGGTATGTATGATTTCCAACAAGTTGGTTGCTCGCTCCATTGTTCCGAGAACGGAGTCTTGGTCATTTTGCCTAAGAGGCATGGCTCGCATTTGTCAAACGATTCATAATCAAGAGACTCTAAAAGTCCATCAAGATGGAGCTTCTTCATGCGCTTGACACCAATGTGACCAAGGCGGCAGTGCCACAAGTATGTGGGACTATCGTTATCAACTTTACATCTTTTGGCATCCACACTATGAACATGTGTAATATTACGCTCGAGATTCATTAAGAACAAACCATTGACCATTGGAGCATGACCATAAAACATATCTCTCATATAAATCGAACAACCATTATTCTCAGACTTAAATGAGTAGCCATCTCGTATTAAATGAGATCCAGATACAATGTTCATGCTCAAACATGGCACTAAATAACAATTATTAAGGTTCAAAACTAATCCCGTGGGTAAATGCAGAGGCAGCGTGCCGACGGCGATCACATCGACTCTGGAACCATTCCCGATGCGCATCGTCACCTCGTCCTTCGCCAGTCTCCGTTTATTCCGCAGCTCCTGCTGTGAGTTACAAATATGAGCAACGGCACCGGTATCAAATACCCGGAGTTACTACGAGTAATTGGTAAGGTACACATCAATTACATGTATATCAAATATACCTTTGGTGTTGCGGCCTTCTTATCCACTAAGTATTTGGGGCAGTTCCGCTTCGGTGACCCTTCCCTTGCAATAAAAGCACTCGGTCTCGTGCTTGGGTCCATTCTTTGACTTCTTCCCAGGCGGCTTACCGGGCGCAGCTTTATCCTTGCCGTCCTTCTTGAAGTTCTTCTTGCCCTTGCCCTTCTTGAACTTAGTGGTCTTATTGACCATCAACACATGATGTTCTTTCTTGATTTCAGCCTCTGTGACTTCACATCGAGAACACTTCAGGATGGTCTTCTCCATCCCCGCATGTTGTAGTTCATCACAAAGCTCTTGTAGCTTGGTGGAAGCGATCGGAGGATTCTCGAATGACCGCCTCATCTGGGAGGTTAATGTTCACCGGGTCATACGGTTGTGCAACCTGCACATCTTCGTGATGTGCTCACCGATGTAACTGTTCTCCTCCATCTTACAACTATAGAACTTGTCGGAGACATCATATCTCTCGACCGGGCATGAGCTTGGAGAACTAGTTTCAGCTCTTCAACATCTCATATGCTCGTGATGCTCAAAACGCTTTTGGAGCCCCGGTTCTAAGTCAGAAGCATGCCGCACCGAATGAGGGAGTAATCATCAAGACGAGATTGCCAGCGTTCATAACGCCTTGGTTTTCGACGGAGCGTCACCTAGCGGTTCTTCTAGGACATATTGCTTCCGGCAGCTATGAGGATGATCTCGGGTTCCGGACCCGATCCGTATAGTTGCTGCCATCATCTTTCAGCTTGGTTTTCTAGGAACGCTTGAAGTTCATGTTGACATTAGCGTTGGCCATTGATCTACAAGACATATTTGCGAAGGTTTTAGACTAAGTTCATGATAATAAAGTTCTAATCAAATTATGAACTCCCACTTAGATTAGACATCCCTCTAGTCATCTAAGTGTTACACGATCCGAGTCGACTAGCCCGTGTCCGATCATCACGTGAGACGGACTAGTCATCGTCGGTGAACATCTTCATGTTGATCGTATCTTCCATACGACTCGTGTTCGACCTTTCGGTCTCCGTGTTCCGAGGCCATGTCTGCACATGCTAGGCTCGTCAATTTAACCCTAAGTGTTTTCACTGTGTAAAACTGTCTTACACCCGTTGTATGTGAACGTAAGAATCCATCACACCCGATCATCACGTGGTGCTTAGAAGCGACGAACTGTAGCAACGGTGCACAGTTAGAGAAGAACACTTCTTGAAATTTTGTAAGGGATCATCTTATTTACTACCGTCGTCCTAAGTAAACAAGATGCATAAACATAATAAACATCACATGCAATTATATAGTTGTGACATGATATGGCCAATATAATAAAGCTCCATTGATCTCCATCTTCGGGGCTCCATGATCATCTTTTCACCGGCTTGACACCATGATCTCCATCATCATGATCTCCATCATCGTGTCTTCATGAAGTTGTCACGGCAACGACTACTTCTACTTCTATGACTAACGCGTTTAGCAATGAAGTAAAGTAGTTTACATGGCGTTCTTTAATGACACGCAGGTCATACAAAAAAATAAAGACAACTCCTATGGCTCCCCGCCTGTCATACTCATCGACATGCAAGTCGTGAATCCTATTACAAGAACATGATCTCATACATCACAATTCATCATTCATCACAACTTCTGGCCATATCACATCACATTATCAATCGCTGCAAAAACAAGTTAGACGTCTTCTAATTGTTGTTGCATCTTTTACGTGGCTGCGATTGGGTTCTAGCAAGAACGTTTTCTTACCTACGAATCACCACAACATGATTTTGTCAACTTCTATTTACCCTTCATAAGGGCCCTGTTCATCGAATCCGCTCCAACTAAAGTGGGAGAGACAGACGCCCGCCAGCCACCTTATGCAATTGGTGCATGTCAATCGGTGGAACCGGTCTCACGTAAGCGTACGTGTAAGGTTGGTCCGGGCCGCTTAATCCCACAATACCGTTGAGCAAGAAAAGACTAGTAGAGGCAAGTAAGATGACAAGAACCACGCCCACAACAAATTGTGTTCTACTCGTGCATTAGAGAACTACGCATAGACCTAGCTCATGATGCCACTATTGGGGAACGTTGCAGAAAATTAAAATTTTTTCTACGGTTTCACCAAGATCCATCTATGCGTTCATCTAAGCAACGAGTATTGGGAGAGAGTTTGCATCTACATACCACTTGTAGATCGCGTGCGGAAGCTTGCAAGGTGATGATGTAGTCGTACTCGACGTGATTCAATCACCGATGACCAAGTGCTTGAACGGACAACACCTCGCGCTCAACACACGTGCAGGTGCGGGTGACGTCTCCTCCATCTTGATCCAGCAAGGAGGAAGGAGAGGTTGAGGAAGACAGCTCCACCGGCAAAGCACGACGGCGCAGTGATGGTGGAGAAGCAAGATCTCGGCTGTGGCTTCACGAGCGCACAACGGAGGAGGAGAGGTGTTGGGAGGGAGGGCTGCGCCTTGGCTTGGGTGCGGCTGCCTCCCTCACCCCTCTATTTATAGGGGAAGGGAGAGGGGCCGCCCTCTAGATCCCATCTAGAGGGGGGCGGCCAAGGGAGGGGGACTTGCCCCCCAGCAGGCGCGCCTCTAGCGTTCCCTCAACCTTAGGCGCAAGGGCCGGGGAGGGGTGCGCCAAGCCCACCAGGCTGGCCAACTCCCCACGCAGCCAAGTGGCCCCCGAGAGGGGTGGCCCCTCCCGTGGACCTCGAACCCTTCCGTGGCCCCAGACAATACCGTATGCCCCGAAACTTTCTCGTGTCCTTTTAACAACTTCCCATATATAAATCTTTACCTCCGAACCCTTCCGAACTCCTCGTGACGTCCGGATCTCATCCGGACTCAACAACATTCGGTATTCACATACTAGTCTTCCTAATAACCCTAGCGCCACCGAACCTTAAGTGTGTAGACCCTACGGGTTCGGAGACACGCAGACATGACCGAGACGACTCTCGGGCAATAACCAATAGCGGGTCTGGATACCCATGTTGGCTCCCACATGCTCCTCGATGATTTCATTGGTTGAACCACGATGTCGAGGATTCGATCAAACCCTCATATGCAATTCCTTTGTCAATCGATGCGTTACTTGCGAGACTCGATCGTCGGTATCCTAATACCTTGTTCGGTCTCACACGCAAGTCACTTTACTCAGACCGTAATGCATGATCCCATGGCCAACACCTTGGTCACCTTGAGCTCATTATGATGATGCATTACCGAGTGGGCCCAGAGATACCTCTCCGTCATACGGAGTGACAAATCCCGCCTCGATCCATGTCAACCCAACAGATACTTTCGGAGATACCGTAATGCACCTTTATAGTCACCCGATTCGTTGTGACGTTTGATACACCCAAGGCACTCCTACGGTAACCGGGAGTTACACGATCTCATGGTCGAAGGAAGAGATACTTGACATTGGCAAAGCCCTAGCAAACGAACTACACGATCTTTTATGCCATGCTTAGGATTGGGTCTTGTCCATCACATCATTCTTTTAATGATATGATCCCGTTATCAACGACATCCAATGTCCATAGCCAGGAAACCATGACTATCTGTTGATCACAACGAGCTAGTCTACTAGAGGCTCACTAGGGACATTTGTGGTCTAAGTGTTCACACGTGTATTACGATTTCCGGATAATACAGTTATAGCATGAATAAAAGAAAATTATCATGAACATTGAAATATAATAATACTTTTATTATTGCCTCTAGGGCATATTTCCAACATGAACAGGCGACCTGACGCTTGGTAGCGGCACAAGTGCAGCGCAAATCTGACCTAGCTCCTGAGTATGGCACAAGTGCAGCGCAAATCTGACATAGCTCCTGAGTATGGCACAAGTGCAGCGCAAATCTTAGAGTAAAATGTACAACGACAAACTATTTTTTTTCCTTCAAAATTTCCAACAATTCTTGCAAACGAATGTGACCAATTTTCCTTCAACATATTTGAAAATCGTGAATAAATATCAAAATTCAAACAAAATTTTAAAACCTGAACAATTATAGAAAATGTGAACAAAATTTTGAAATTCCCAATGTTTATTAATTTTTTGTATATGCTCTATTTGTAAAATATATATTGAACAGTTTTTATATACACTGAAAAACTTCCAAATACAAATTGAACATTTTTTGTGATATACGCTGAACAATACTTAAATGCATTTTGTAAAATTTCTAAAATATATATTGAACATTTTTGTACTATGTGCTAAACAATTTTCAAACACACATTTAACATTTTGTGATATGCGTAGAACAATATTTAAATATACGTTGACCAGTTTGTATGAAAATATTTTTTGAAATTCATTTCGTTTTTCTATTGATAGAACCAAACTTTGAAAACAGAACAAAGTAAAACAAAAAAACAAAAAACAAAAAGGGAAACAGAAAACAAAAAGAAATAGTAACAGAAAAAACGGCGATGCGCACCTGGGCCCGTCCAACTCGGAGCGCCTTCAGCGAAGCCCTCACGTGCGTCAAATAAGGTCTGGGAGCTCCTATACAGCGCTGCAGGCGCCCGTTAACGATTCGACGCCTGCAGCGCTGCTAGCATGGGCCGGCCCACTAGCTTGCTGCCCTCAGTTTTTTTAAATGTTTTTTGTTACGAAAATAAAAAATATAAAATCAAGAAAGCTTTACAGATTTAAAAAGTTCATCCATTTGGAAAAATACGTTCATCAATTTATAAAAAAGTTCATCAAATTTGAAAAAAGTTCATAGAAATTGAAAAAAAATTCATTTATTTTTAGAAAAAGTTCATGGAACTGAAAAAAAAGTTCACAAATAAAAAAAAATTCATCCATTTTCACGAAAAATGTTCATTAAATTTCGAAAAAGTTCATCAATCTCAAAAAAGTTTATCAAATCGAAAAAATGTTCATTCAAATTGAAAAAAAAGTTCACTAAATTTGAAAAAAGTTCATAGAAATTGAAAAAAAGTCCATGGAAATGGAAAAAAGTTCACAAACCAAATAACGTTCATCCATTTTCAATAAAAATGTTCATTAAATTTCTAAAAAGTTCATCAATATTCAAAAAAGTTCACAGAATTTTCAAAAAAAATCGTCATCTAGCGCCTAGATGGGCCGGCCCATTTACGGACGCCACAGGCGCCAGTTAACAAAATGCACATTAACTTGTGCCTGTGGCGCCAAACAGGAAATGCCATAAGGTCTACCGTCATGGCTTTCGTTCCTTTTTTTTCGGCCTTTTGTTTTTCATCATTTCTTTCACAGTTTTCATCGGTTTTACTGTTTTTTGCTGTTCTATTTTATTTCTTTGTTTAGGTTTGTTTTTCGTGTTTCTTTTCCAGTTATTATAGCTTTTCGTCCTTTTCTTTGTACACTATTTGTATACACCAGGTACAATTTTTATATACACTGTACTTTTTTCATACATTATGAACATTTTACATATACATGTTTCACATTCTGAATATACATGATTAACATATCTTAAAGCGCACATTTTTATGTCTACTTTTTCCATAAAGTTATTTCATCTTGTTATACACCAGAAATATTTTATATATACACGTTTAGCAGTTTCCAAATTTAGGATCATCATTTTTTAATATATATGTTTTTATGTCTACTTTTTCATACACATTCTATATTTTTTGTGTACATCAGAAATATTTTTATATACACATTTAAGATTTTTGAAATACATGATTATAATTTTGGAAATGTATTTTTACTACTACTTTTTCTATGCATATTTTATACTTTTGCATACATTTCTTGTATACATCGGAAACATTGTTTTGTTCGCATTTAATATCTGTGAAAATATATTTTGTTGTGTATACTTTTTACAATATACATTGTATATTTTTGTATACATCTAAAAATTATGTATACATCTGACTTTTTTAAAAAATGGAAACTTATATTTTTATTTCTGTTTTTTCAATACATGTTACACATTTTTTTGTATACAATGAAAACATTTTCTCTATGCACATTTAAGACAATATAATATACAAATTCAGAATATTTTGAAATAAAACAATAAAAAGTAAAACTGAAAATGGATGCAAAAAGGTGAAAAAATAGATGGGAAGGAAAAATACCGTAGGCCTGTGTCTGCGCTCGACCGTGCATGGGGGGAGGGGGTTACACCCTCGTTTGCTAACTAGCGACCTATGCACCAAATAGGACCCCCCTTTTTTTGTGATTCGATGGCAATGCTACGATGAACCTTTGGCATGGGGGCATGTCCGGTTTTGTGCCACATATTATTAATTTATCAAAGGTTTTCTCATAAAAAATGTTACATAGCTAAATGAAAGAAAAATTATACCGTGGAAAATGAAAACTTTTGGTGTAGATACATAAAAAAAAGTTTATCATGTATTTAAAACATGTTAACCATGTATTATTATTTTAAAATATCATGCATAAAAAAAGTGCACCGTGTATTTGGAAAAAGCTCATCGCATATTTAAATGGGGTTGTATTCGTGCTTGGTACTGGCATTACGAGCTATATATATACCAACCTTGTAACAATTCGAAAGATTTAAGGAAAAATGATTTGATTTTAGATATTTTTATGTTTACTGCAATTGGGATGTACAGGAAAAACACTTGTGTGCTGAGATAAAAAAAGTGGAGATGCAGTTGACCCGACAACCCCTTCCCGACCGTCATTGCACTCGCTTTGTACACATGTAGTTGCGGTTGGATTACGTTCGCAGTTGTATGTCTAGTGGTGGACATGCAATTGGCTCAACAACCCCGGTCAAGAACTCAATTGCAGTGCCTTTGTGCCCATGTAATTGCAATCGGGGATACAATGCAACTGGCCCAACAACATCCCTCCTCGCCCGCGGTTGTAGTCGCATTCTGCACGTGTAGTTACCGTTTTGATTACAATGCTTATGGTTGTATGCCTAGTGGTGGGCATGCATGCCCAACAACACATCTCTTACCGAGTTGCAGTCATTTTGTGCCCATGTAGTTGCACTTTGGATGCATGGCTTGCAGTTGCATGTCAAGTGGTGGACGTTCAATTGGCTCCGACAACTCCTCTCGTCACCCCTAATTATAGTCACTTTGTGCAGTTTCAGTTAGGTTACAACACTTTTTGTTAGATGCCTACTAGTGGATATGCATCTGGCCTGCCAGCCCCATCTCTTACCCAGTTTCAGTTGTTTTGTGCCCATGTAGTTGCACTTTGGATACAAGGCCTGTATTTGCATGTCTAGTGGTGGATATGCAATTGCCCAACAACTCCCCTTCCCGCCCTTAGTTGCAGTCGCTTTGTGCACGTGTAGTTACAGTCAGATTACAATGCTTTCAGTTGCATGTCTAGTGGTGGACGTGCAACTAGCTCAACAACCTCATCTCGAACCTAGCTGCAGTCGCTTTTGTGACATGTAGTTGCACTCTTGACGCAAGGCTTGCAGTTGCATGTCTAGTGGTGTACATGCAACTAGCTCCATCACCCCTCCTCGACTCTAGTTGCAGTCACTTGGTTCTCCATGCAGTTGTTTGCGGGTAACAACACTTGCAATTACATGTCTAGTCGTGGACATGCACCATCCCCCAATTGCAATCACATTGTGGCCCTTCAAGTCACACTCAGGTTACGAATGCTTGTAGTAGTGTGTCTAGAGGTGGGCATGGCAAACATGGACATGCAAGTGGACTTGACAACCCCTTTCTGTCGCCCCGGTTGCATTCACTTTTTACCCATGCGACTACAGTTGGGTTATAACGCTTGCAGTTGCATGTCTAGTGGTTGACATATGTAACTGGCTTGAGCACATTCCTCCCAACCTGAGGCCTCTTGCGAGATGTAGCCATGCGGTGTGTTGGGTTGCCTTTCGATGAACAATGCCCCTTGTTGCCGCGTGCGTGACATGTAGAAATGGTTTGAGACATGTGGTGAGTCCAGCTGGTTGGTTGGCTGTGGATGAACAGTTCCTGTTGCTGCCGCCCGCTTGTACACACGCCTCACCCTAGCTAGCGGGGTTGGATGAACAGGACCCCGTGGTAATAGGCGGTTGACACTGGATGAACAGGACCCCGAGGACGCCGCTACACCCTAGCCAATTAGAGGTGGATGAACATGACCCCGTGGAGGCTCTATGAACAGTTGCCGGTGGAGCCTGAAGGACGACGGTGGATGAACAGTAGCCCCATGGAGGATGGAGCGAGAGGTAGTAGATGGTGGATGAACAGTAGTCCGTGGAGTCCTGCTTTTGCGACGCCAACCCCTCCCGGCGAACAGACCCGCTTTGACCGTAGGCACTCCAATGTAAGTCTGCTTCTCCGATTTGCGATGCGCGGACCCTCCCAATGAATAGGACCCGCTTGACCGTAGGCGCCGAATGTAAGTTTGTTTCCTCTGTTTTGGGGGATGCCAGACCCCTCCTGATGAACATGATCCCATTTAGATCATAGGCAGTCGAACAGAAGGGCCGTTTTCTCTGTTTTGCGGTACGCTAGATCCCATTTCGGCTGTTTCGTCCAAGTCGGTTGGCTCTCGATGAACATGATGCATTCTGTTGCCTCCCGATGAACACGACGCTATTTCTCTATTCCGACACAACCGGTTGGTTGCCGACGAATAGGACACCGTTGCCGCCGTCCGTTGCCTCTCCATGTACACGAGAACTTGTCGTACGTATGCGTGACTACGCGTTCGAGACCCCGGCCGTATGTACGTATGTGGCCGTATTTTTTGCCCTGTTGAAAGTTCAACTAATCCTCGGGTGGTTTTGGTAATTCATAACAACATATATCTCATTGAATTAATGTCCATTCAAGTTAAATATTTTAGGATGTTCAATGATTGGCATGGCAAGGACTAGTGACCGCGGACCCCTCAAACTGGTAAGGAAATGGATTGGCAAAAGTCTCAAGACTCTACAGTTTTGGTTAAGTGATCCAAGATCACATTGAGTCCATAGGAAAGCCAATACTATAAAAATGTGATGAGGTGTTGCTTAATGATCTATTTGCTCAAGTGCTTAGTAATATTGGTCCAAAACCCTCAGCCACTTTCTCCATCCAAATATGTCCAAACCCTACATTCCAACTCGGTCCCACCGATATTTCCTATTCGGAGCCACCGAGTTCATCTGGACTTAGCCACTGCCAAACCCTAACAAATTGGATCCATTGACATGGATCTCAGTCCAACCGAGATGGCCCTGCCAGCTCTTTGTTGCTTGTTGTAATTGCTTCGGTCCCATCGAGAATTGCAATCAGTACCATCGAGATGGTTTGCCAAACTCTCTGTTACCTTATTGCTTCACTTCGGGCCTACTGAGTTGATGCAATCGGTGCCACCAAGATGAGGTTTGCCCTAATCCATTGCACATCGGCCCCTCCAAGTTATTCCCTTCGGTCCTACTGAGATTCCTAACATCCATATTTTTATGTAGGTCGGTGCCACCGAGATTCCCGATCAGTGCCACCGAGTTGAGTCAAAAGCGTGTAAACGTTGGATTTTGTGTGGAGGCTATATATACCCCTCCACCCCTTCTTCCTCTTTGAGGAGAGCCATCGAAATGTGCCTACACTTCCACCATTTACTTCCTGAGAGAGAACCACCTACTCATGTGTTGAGATAATAGATTCCATTCCTACCATTTGAACCTTGATTTCTAGCCTTCCCCAAGTTGCTTTCCACTCATGCCCTTCTTCCACCATAGCCAAATCTGTGTGAGAGAGTTGTGTGTTGGGGAGACTATAGTTTGAAGCACAAGAGCAAGGAGTTCATCATCAACACACTGTCTATTACCTTTTGGAGAGTGGTGTCTCCTAGGTTGGTTAGGTGTCGCTTGGGATCCTCCGACAGGATGTGGAGTTGAACCAAGAAGTTTGTAAGGCAAGGAGATCGCCTACTTCATGAAGATCTACCCGGGTGAGGCAAGTCCTTCGTGGACGTTGGGCAGGGTGGGATAGACGAGGTTGCTTTTTCGTGGACCCTTCATGGGTGGAGCCCTCTGTGGACTCGCGCACCCATTACCTTTCGTGGGTTGAAGTCTCCATCAAGGTGGATGTACAATAGCACGGCCTACCGTAACCACGACAAAAATCTTTGTGTCCCCATTGCGTTTGCGTTATCCAATCCCTTCCCTTTACTTAAAAGTGCAATGTTTTATTTTCCACTGCTATACTCTTAGACTTGCATGTGTAGGGTGTTACATGACTTGTCATAACTGCTAAAATCTGCCTACAACTAAAATTGGGAAAATGTTAGGTTTTATTGGGTCAAGTAGTCTAATCACCCCCTCTATGATATACTTCCGATCCTACAAGTGCTATCAAAGATTTGGTTTCCGTAAGCCTTGATTTCCAATGCTTTTTTATCATAGCCTTGGTTTCACAACCTAGGAGAGTATGGGATCTAGTGATGGTAATTTTCACCGTAGAGGTCCTTATTTTGATGGCACAAATTTTGCTAGTTGGAAGCATAAGATGAAAATGCACATTCTTGACCATAACCCTGTTGTTTGGGCTATTGTTCATATTGGCTTGCAAGGTGAATTCTTTGAGGAGGGTAAAGAACTGGATCGTGAAGCTACCGCAGAAGAATTGAAGATGTTGCAATACAATGCTCAAGCTTGTGATATTGTCTTAAATGGTTTGAGCCCCGAGGAATTCAAAACAATTAGCCTCCTTGAGAATGCAAAGGAAATTTGGGAAACTTTGGTTGATATGCATGAAGGTACCGAGTCCATCAAGGAATCCAAGTTGGATGTGCTTCAAAGTCAACTTGACAAGTTCAAGATGCAGGATGGTGAAGGAGTCACCCAAATGTACTCTAGGCTTGCTCTCATCACAAATGAGATTGCTAGCTTAAGAAGTGAAGAGATGACCGACAAATTCATCATTAAGAAAATCCTTAGAGCCTTGGATGGAAAATATGATACCGTGTGCACATTGATCCATATGATGCCCAACTACAAAGATCTCAAGCCCACGGAAGTCATTGGGAGAATTGTTGCTCATGAGATGTCACTCAAGGATACGGAAGAGCTCCACAACAAGTCAAGTGGTGCTTACAAAGCTTCAAGTGATGCTCCTACAACATCAAGTGACAAACTAGTCTCAAGTGAAGAATTGAGCTTAATGGTGAAAAACTTCAACAAATTCTACAAGAGTAGAAGCAAAGATAGAAGCTGCAAGTCAAGGTCCTATAACGAGAAAAGATCTTCTAGTCGTGGCAATTGTTACAATTGTGGAAGACCCGGACACTACTCGAATGAGTGTACAACTCCCTACAAGAAAAGAGAAGACTCACCAAAAAGGAGAAGTAGAAGAGATGAATCACCTCAAAGAGAGAGAAGGAGTAGAGATGATCGTTATGAACGAATACCTTCTCGAAGAAGCAATGATTTGGAAAGGAAAGACAAGTCATCAAAGAGCTACACAAGATGAAGACATCAAGCTCATGTTGGTGAATGGGTTTCCGGTTCCGACTTCGAAAACTACTCCGGGAGAAGCTATCACTATGACTCCGAATATACTCAAGATGAAGGTGTTGCCGGACTTTCTCAGGTATCATCCAACTCCCATGACATATCTCCAAATGAAGGAATTGGAAGATGCTTCATGGCTAAAGGCCCCAAGGGAATTATAGAGAAAGGTGTTTACAAGAGCCTTGCTGAGAGTAAGCAATTTGAGGAAATTGTACCCAAGCAAGGAAGGCACCAGAAGAATCAAGGTGTTGGTTTTGAATAAAAGTTCAATGCCAATGGAGTTGAATGGGAAGAAGATCAATATGCCAAGACGAAGTTTGTTCCTCAACAAGAGAAGTATGACCCCACTTGTTTTAAGGGAACACAAGCTCAAGATGACCTTCCACCATAAGACCACAAGCTAAAAGGAAAGGAAATTCTTCAAGAAGAGATTGACTCATTTGAAGAAGCACCTAAATCCATGGTCAAGTGGGTTCTCAAGATTTCATCAAGCTGTACTTCATCAAGTTCAACTACAACTCCAAGGATTCCCATCAAGTTGATGTGGGTCCCAAAGAAGAAGAACTAGAGTGTTCTTGAGGGTGAATCCGCCAACATACTTCACTCATATTCATTATGGCAAGGATTTGTGCAATCAACTTTCACATCTTGCACTAGTTCACGGAGTCACAAACCCTCTTGTTGGTAAGACAAGGGACAAGGTAACTCAATGCATTCAGGACATCATCATATGTGCAATTCACTCTATGTCTACGGATATCCTTGTATTTTCCTTGTGGGAGTAACCCTTGTAGGTATTGAAAGTGCACAACTCCAAAGGATTGCCCCGAACTCTTGATGGACTACATCAACATTGAGCATCCACATCTTCACTATCTACATGAAGTCATCATCGAAAAAACCCAAGGTTAGTTCATCCCTCTTTGGGGGGGATATCACATCAAGCGGGAGCTTTGCTCTAAAAATTGAGCTAAAGCAACTCTAATGGTGTGAACACATTGATGCTTTATGTAAAAGTGGTAACCCCACTTGAGCTTAAACGATGAGTATGACCTATGATCAAATGTTCTCATTTGACTCCTAAGTCAATATACTCATATATAGATGAACTAGTCATCGCCAACTACTTGATAGATGCTAGAATTGGTTGTACATGTTTGACACATATTTAATTTGCCATTTATTGTGTGAGCATGTTGGTTTGCATGTTTTCTTCATTTGAGCACATCCATTTGTTGTTTTGATTGTCTTGGTATTTCTAGCCAAGCGGATGTACAAGAATGCATAAGCACCTTCTTTAGCTATCTATGCTTTCTTGTCTCAAATTCTATTCTTGCTACCTCACAAAAATTGAACAAGTATTTTTCAGACCCTCCGGGTGAGGTGCACTCGGAGCCACCAATCTGAAAGGTCTGAACTCCAAAACCTACAAATTTGTTTCGATGTGATCAATCCACTCCTACTCGGGCTCAACGAAACTGTTTGATGATCTGAGTTTTTGATCTCGGTGTAACCGATTAGACCAACTTGGAGCCACCGATATGCTGTAACTGCTCGTAGTCACACGTGTTGGTGCCACCGACAGCAGCTGGGTATATAATCCCGCGGGTCCCATACAGGTGAAATTTCTCAAATGTCATGACTCCTGCACCCCCTCTGCTGCAATCGTCATCATCTCCAGACTTCATCGTTGCGTCCAACGCGCCCTCGTGGTTGGACTCCGCCGCCATGAACGGAATTCCTTCCCTTCATTGCCGCTGTAGAGGATTTGCACTGAGTTAGGGTAAAAATCCCGCCCCCTTATGCCTCTATTTTTCTAATTTAGTGCACTAGGGATTCTCCATTATTGTTTCTATGTATGAAAGGTTCCTGTCCAACAAGATAAATTCCGTAGATTAGTTCCAATCAAAAAATTTAGGGTTAAGTTTCCGCCGAAAGCATCTCGGACTGACATAATTGAAATTTTTGGAGTCACCGATTTGGCCCTGGCCATTGCACTAGCACATCTCGATGCCACCGAGAAGTACGAATTGGTGAGACCGAAAGTAATGTTTCAATGAAACCCTACCATCTCAGAGACACCGAACCACATCTCGGTCTAACCAAAATGGTGTGTTTTGGTTCAGTTGAGTGCTTCGGTATCACCGAGATGATCAACTCGGTGGATACGAAATGCATTCTGTGAAAACTCGAAAGTAAGATTTGAACTCAATTTTTTTTGAAAAATATCTGCATTTTGTGATGACTCATCTACTCTTCCCACACCATCTATTCACAGGGTCAGTTTGCAAGATGTCAAAAGCAAGTGACAGTCAGAATGTCTCAGAACAACATGATGATCTTAGTTCAAGCTGTACTCCCGTGGGCAACTACTGTGAAGGAGAAAGAAGCTCACAAGAACTGCCCAAAGCTGCTACAAGAACAAGGAAGAAGAGAACCTCATATGATGAGGATGATGACTTTATTGCAAGTGAAGCAACGTCAAAGAAGAAGGAAGTGCCGAGAAAGGAATATGGTACATCTGCTAGTACCAGACCAACTATCAAGGATAGAACTGCAGTAAGGAAAGTCCATGTCTCCAAAGCAGACAAAGCCACATCTCCTAAAGAGACCATGACTTTTACACTTGAGGAGCCAAGTGACTCAAAGACAACAGCTGTAGGAAAGAAGAACAAGAGATCAAGGAAGACAACTGCTCGTGTTATTGGCAAACCGTCCATGGTTAAAGATGAGGAGGAGGAACCAGCAGTTGATGCACCCCCTGCCAAGATTCAGAAGCTCATGTCTGATGTTATAAAGTCTGCTGCCCCCTCCAAGTCCAAGTCCAAGCCCAAAGTTTCAGCTCCTAAGAGGTCTACAAGAAACATTTCTGCTAGTGAGAAAAACAAGGCCTCAGTGCCCAAAGTAGAAGCTGATGATGAGACACTAGTGCTCAGAAGATTGAGACCCAAGATTCCAGATCATGACAACACTCATCCAGTTGCAGAGAACATGATGCCAAGGAAAGACAAAGGATTGCACCAATGGAGATTGTCAGATCCATATGCTGCAAAGAGAAGAACTACTTGTGATTACCATTTCCACACCAGAGAGCAACAAGACTTCTTTGAGATAGTGTTGCTTGAAAAGAAACCAATTGTCAGTGATAAGAAGTGGGTGGACTGGAAGTACATTGGTGAAAATGAAGACAACTTCCCCCATGTTCATGAGAGTTTCAAGCTTGTAGGTGTTGATGATTTTGTTGGGAGGAAGCTTACAAAATGGAATGATGAGATGATTATGCAATTCTATGCAACTGCTCATTTCTATCCAGATGGAAGGATAGCGTGTATGACTGAAGGACTTAGATACCGGTCGACCATCTCAGAGTGGGATACTATTCTTAATGCCCCTGAAGAAGAAGAGGATGATATTGATGTCTATGCTAAGCCTAAGATGGACCAAAATTCCATGGCGAACATGTACAAGCCCATCCCAGAGAAAGATCTCAAGTCTCACAAGCTTTGTTCAGTTAGGCACTTTCTAGATGGTTTGGCTACCATCAACACTATATTGAGGCATCCTATTTTTCCTAAGTCTGGAGATGACAAGATGATCCGTGGCCAGTCCATCAACTTGCTTCACTTATTTGATACACAACAAAATTTCAAAGTGATGAGCCTTATAGTTGAAACAATCAAGAGAACCGCAACTGACCAGAAGAGATCATGTGGATTTGCTCCCCACATTCAGTTGGTCATCAACTCCAAGGTTGGTACGAGCACACATCTTCTTGGTCGTGAGCATCTCGCTATATCCAGAGTTCAAGGATAATGTGGTGGTGATGGATTCTTCACACCCTACATTTGCTGAGGCACATGAGAGGATCCAGGTAGCTGCTGTAGCTAGAACAACACATGAGGCATCTGCACCCAATGCTCCTATTGCTATCCTCAAGACGAAGAACGAGCAGATGACTTATCTGCTGGAAGCAACCCTGAGGATTGAGCGAAGTCTGGCCAACCTCACCAAGAAATAGGAGAGCTTAGAGCGGGTGGTTGAAGCTAAGATATATGATCTTGATGTGAAGATATCAAGGTTCAGTCAGTTGTGACTGATAACCCACAAGTGTAGGGGATCACAACAATTTTCAAGGGTAGAGTATTCAACCCAAATTTATTGATTCGACACAAGGGGAGCCAAAGAATATTCTCAAGTATTAGCAGTTGAGTTGTCAATTCAACCACACTTGGATAACTTAATATCTGCAGCAAAGTATTTAGTAGCAAAGTAATATGGAAGTAACGGTAATAGTGGCAAAAGTAATAGTAGCAGTTGTGCAGTAATTGTAACAGTAGCAAAGCATTAACTAAGGGATATATGTGAGTTCTTGATCCTATCTTGCAAGTCTATTGGAAACTAAGGGATATTAAGGCCTCCTTTTAATAGAGTACCGGACCAAAGCATTAACACTTAGTAAACAAAAGAACTCCTCAAACTACGATCATCACCGGTAAGTATCCCGATTATCGTCACTTCGGGGTTAACGGATCATAACAAATAATAGGTGACTATAGACTTGCAAGATAGGATCAAGAACTCACATATATTCATGAAAACATAATAGGTTCAGATCTGAAATCATGGCACTCGGGCCCTAGTGACAAGCATTAAGCATAGCAAAGTCATAGCAACATCAATCTCGGAACATAGTGGATACTAGGGAGCAAACCCTAACAAAACTAACTTGATTACATGGTAAATCTCATCAAACCCATCACTGTCCAGCAAGCCTACGATGGAATTACTCATGCACGGTGGTGAGCATCATGAAATTGGTGATGGAGGATGGTTGATGATGACGACGGCGATGAATCCCCCTCTCCGGAGCCCCGAACAGACTCCAGATCAGCCCTCCCGAGAGAGTTTATGGCTTGGCAGCAGCTCCGTATCGTAAAACGTGATGAATCTTTCTCTCTGATTTTTTCTCCCCAAACGTGAATATATGGAGTTGGAGTTGAGGTCGGTGGAGCTTCAGGCCCCCATCCTTGTGGACAGGGTGTGGACCCCCTGACGTTGATTCTTTCGCCAATATTTTTTATTAAATCCAAAAAGTTGCTCCGTGGATTTTCAGGTCATTCCGAGAACTTTTATTTCTGCACAAAATAACAGCATGGCATTTCTGCTGAAAACAGCGTCAGTCCGGGTTAGTTCCATTCAAATCATGCAAGTTAGAGTCCAAAACAAGGGCAAGAGTGTTTGGAAAAGTAGATACGATGGATACATATCCACTCCCCCAAGCTTAAACCTTTGCTTGTCCTCAAGCAATTCAGTTGACAAACTGAAACTGATAAAGAAAAACTTTTACAAACTCTATTTGATCTTGTTGTTGCAAATATGTAAAGCCAACATTCAAGTTTTCAGCAAAGATTATGAACTAACCATATTCACAATAACACTTAGGTCTCATTTTCACTCATATCAATGGCATAATCAACTAGCGAGCAATAATAATAAATCTCGGATGACAACACTTTCTCAAAATAATCATAATATGATATAACAAGATGGTATCTCGCTAGCCCTTACTGAGACCGCAAAACATAAATGCAGAGCACCTCCGAAGATCAAGGACTGACTAAACATTGTACTTCATGGTAAAAGAGATCCAATCATAGTCATACTCAATATAAATTAATAGTGATTGATGCAAATGACAGCGGTGCTCTCGAACTGGTGCTTTTTAATAAGAGGATGATGACTCAACATAAAAGTAAATAGATAGGCCCTTCGCAGAGGGAAGCAGGGATTTGTAGAGGTGCCAGAGCTTGATTTTGAAACAGAGATAAATAATATTTTAAGCGGTATACTTTCATTGTCAACATAACAACCAAGAGATCTCGATATCTTCCATGCTACACACATTATAGGCGGTTCCCAAATAGAATGGTAAAGTTTATACTCCCCTCCACCAACAATCATCTATCCATGGCTTGTATATTCTCATCTTCATGATAGAGAGTCTCCTATGTTGTCACTTTCATATACTAGTGGGAATTTTTCATTATAGAACTTGGCTTGTATATTCCAATGATGGGCTTCCTCAAAATGCCCTAGGTCTTCATGAGCAAGCGAGTTGGATGCACACCCACTTAGTTTCTTTGGTTGAGCTTTCATACATTTATAGCTCTAGTGCATCGGTTGCATGGCAATCCCTACTCACTCACATTGATATCTATTAATGGGCATCTCCATAGCCCGTTGATACACCTAGTTGATGTGAGACTATCTTCTACTTTTTTTGTCTTCTCCACAACCACCATTCTATTCCACATATAGTGCTATGTCCATGTCTCACGCTCATGTATTGCATCAAAGTTGAAAAAGTTAGAGATTACTAAAGTATGAAACAATTGATTGGCTTGTCATCGGGGTTGTGCATGATTAAATACTTTGTGTGATGAAGATAGAGCAACAACCAGACTATATGATTTTGTAGGGATAACTTTCTTCAGCCATGTTTTTTTGAGAAGACATGATTGCTTGATTAGTATGCTTGAAGTATTGCTATTTCTTATGTAAATATGAACTTTTATTTTGAATCATTTGGATCTGAACATTCATGCCACAATAAAGAAAATTACATTGAGAATTATGCTAGGTAGCATTCCACATAAAAAATTCTGTTTTTATCACTTACCTACTCGAGGACGAGCATGAATTAAGCTTGGGGATGCTTGATACGTCTCCAACGTATCTATAATTTTTGATTGTTCTATGCTATTATATTACCCGTTTTGGATGTTTATGGGCTTTACTTTACACTTTTATATCATTTTTGGCACTAACCTACTAACCGGAGGCCCAGCCCGAATTGCTATTTTTTTTGCCTATTTCAGTGTTTCGAAGAAAAGGAATATCAAACGGAGTCCAAACGGGATGAAACCTTCGGGAGCGATCTTTTTGGAACAAATGCAAACCTAGAGACTTGGAGTGGATGTCAAGCAACAACCGAGGCATCCACGAGCGTGCCCAATGCGGCCCCTGGAAGTGGGCGCACCCCCCACCCTTGTGGGCCCCTCGAGCATCCACCGACCTACTTCTTCCTCCTATATATACCCATGTACCCAGAGGACATCAGAATAGACCACAAAAACCTAATTCCACCGCTGCAACCTTCTGTATCCGCGAGATCCCATCTTGGAGCCTTCGTTGGTGCTCCGCTGGAGGGGGAATCGACCATGGAGGGCCTCTACATCATCTCCAAGGCCCTTCTGATGAGTTGTGAGTAGTTTACCACCGACCTTCGGGTCCATAGTTATTAGCTAGATGGCTTCTTCTCTCTTTGATTCTCAATACAAAGTTCTCCTCGATCTTCTTGGAGATCTATTCGATGTAACTCTTTTTTGCGGTGTGTTTGTCGAGATCCGATGAATTGTGGGTTTATGATCAAGTTTATCTATGAGAAATATTTGAATCTCCTCTGAATTCTTTTATGTGTGATTAAGTTATCTTTGCAAGTCTCTTCGAATTATCAGTTTGGTTTGGCCTACTAGACTAATCTTTCTTGCAATGGGAGAAGTGTTTAGCTTTGGGTTCAATCTTGCGGTGTCCTTTCCCAGTGACAGCAAGGCACGTACTGTATTGTTGCCATCGAGGATAAAAAGATGGGGTTTATATCATATTGCATGAGTTTATCTCTCTACATCATGTCATCTTTCTTAATGCGTTACTCTGTTCTTATGAACTTAATACTCTAGATGCATGCTGGATAGAAGTCGATGTGTGGAGTAATAGTAGTAGATGCAGGCAGGAGTCGGTCTACTTGTTGCGGACATGATGCCTATATACATGATCATGCCTAGATAATCTCATAATTATTCGCTTTTCTATCAATTGCTCGACAATAATTTGTTCACCCACCATAATACTTATGCTATCTTGAGAGAAGCCACTAGTGAAACCTATGGCCCCCGGGTCTATCTTTTATCATATAAGTTTACAATCTACTTTTATTTGCATCTTTACTTTTCTAATCTACATCATAAAAATACTAAAAATATTTATCTTATCATATTATCTCTATCAGATCTCATTTTCGCAAGTGGACGTGAAGGGATTGACAACCCCTTTATTGCGTTGGTTGCGAGGTTCTTGTTTGTTTGTGTAGGTGTGTTGGACATTTGTGGAGCCTCCTACTGGATTGATACCTTGGTTCTCAAAAACTGAGGGAAATACTTACGCTACTTTGTTGCATCACCCTTTCCTCTTCAAGGAAACCCAACACAAGCTCAAGACGTAGCATTTAGCAACAATAGCGCCCATACTAATAGTGTTATCACAAAATAAAGCATGGCACAAAATAACAATATCAGGAACACTAAGATTTCCACAGTTTCCACGACCAATTAAGCATCTACTAGCAAATATTGCAAAGTGACATAGAACCGGAAAGTGTATGCTAGTAATTCTTGCATCAGAAACCTTCCTCATTTCCCTTACAGTAATCATGTCAATAAATCCATCCACATCTCTATGATGTGGTTCCTCTAAGCTGCCCTCGAAGGGTATCTTGCAAACCGCACAAAATTCACATAGTGACATCTCCCTAGCCTCATCATATAAATGAAACTCTACTGAAGGAGGTGATTTCTTAGGATGAAAGTAAAAATTTTTGCACAAAAGTATTAGTGAGTAAGAGATACTATTCGAGTTGGTCGTGGAGGAAGTCGGTGAGGCCCGCATCATCAACCAAAGAATAAAAATCGTCATGAATCCCGACTGCTCTCAAGAAATCATTACAAGGCCATTCACACGGCCGAACTTCCGCGACGCGAGGGAGATTATACTTGGACTTCTTATTTTCCTTACTTTGTTTTCCTTTGAGCTTTGGCTAGAAGAGCCCCTCAAAAATCTCTTCATCATTTTCTGAAAATTTCTGAAATATTTAGTACATCAAAATAAAAAGTGAACCAAACTCAACAAAATTGATAGCAACTACTCCCACAAGTGCCTAGAGACTATATCATGCATTAGAACTACTTGGGACCATATAAATTTAACATGCAAGCTCAAGAACAGGGTCACCTAGTTAGTAAATTTGCAATGAATAAAGCACTAGAACAAAAACTAATTGGACCACCGGAGGAGTCACATACCAAAGAACAATCCCCCAAAGCAGTTTTGTGAATGGAGCTTTGAGCAAGGAGATCAAAAATGGCAGCAAAATGAGCTAGAACTCGTGCTTGAGCTAGATGGTGATTTTTTTGGGAGGAAGAAGAAGAGTATGGGTGCAGGAATAAGTGGGAGGGGGCCACCGTAGGCCCACGAGGCAGGGGGCGCGCCCTGGACCCTCGTGGCCAGGTGCTTGCCCCCTGCTGTGTTCTCAGTGCTAGATATTCTCAAATATTTCAGAAAAAATCATATTTAATTTTTAGGGCATTTGGAGAACTTTTATTTTTGGGGTATTTTTTTATTGCATGGATAATTCAGAAAACAGACAGAAAAATACTTATTTTGCTTTATTTAATGTAAATAACAGAAAGTAAAAAGAGGGTACAGAAGGTTGTGCTTTCTAACTTCATCCATCTCATGATCATCAAAGGAATCCACTAACAAGGTTGATCAAGTCTTGTTAACAAACTCATTCCGAATAACATGGAACCGAAGAAATTTTGAATAACACTAGGTTACCTCAACGGGGATATGTACATCCCCAATAATAAGAATATCATATTTCTTCTTGACAGTAGGAAGAGGAAATTCGAAACCTCCAATAATAATTGATGGAATTTTTCCAATAGACACTACTAGGGAAAACCTTATACACAGAATGTTACCAGTAGCGCTTGTTAAAATGCGGCGCTATCAAGCTACTTTGAAGAGCGTTGCTCGAGTAACAGCCATGACTAGCAGATTAGCATGGCGCTGTCCCAGCGTAAAGCGCTACTACTATAATTGCCACACCGTTCGGCGTGGTAGGTATAGTAGTAGCGCCCTTCATGACAGCGCTACTACTATGGTCTTTAGCAGCAGCGTTTTCCTTCCCACTTCTGATTAAAGCTACTTTCACCTTACCCCCGCCTGCCTGATTCCTCTCCTCTGCTTCCTCCCCAATTCCCGACCCGCCTCGCCACCGCCTCCCTCGACCCGCCTCGCCGCCGTCTCCCCGACCCGCCTCGCCGCGCCTCGGTGCCGCCGTCTCCCCGACCCGCCTCGCCGCCGTCTCCCTCAACCCCGCCTCGTCGCCGTCTCCCCGACCCGGTCGCCTCGCCGCCATCTCCCCGACCCGCCGCCTCGCCCGCGCCTCGGTGCCGCCGTCTCCCCGACCCCATCTCTCTCCCGCCCTCTGTAGCACTCTCCTTCCGATCCCTCTCTCCCTTCTCGATCCTCTTCTCTGCTTAGTATGAACCCTAGGTATTTAGTGCTAGTTACTATGAACCCTAGGCTATTTTTAGTGCTAGTTAGTTAATTACTTAGATGGTAATTAGGGCAGTAGTTCCTAGGTACTAATTAGTTAGTAAGAATTAGGTACTAATTAGGTACTAGAATATTTTTATTTATAGTATTATTTTTAGTAAGAACTAGTTGAATTAATAGAACTAGTTAGTAAGAACTTGTTTCTATTTTTTAGTTAAAGCAATTTTTCCCGCCTCGACGTGGACGATGCCTATCCCGCATCCTCGCTGCCGAGTCGGCGGAGGATTTACACCTGCTTGACCAGATCGGCCATGTTGGACCTGGCTCCGCCGGGGTGGTACTGGGAGGCGCTACCTACCGGGGGGCGCAGGTTGGTGAGGAGCCAGCCTGTCGTTGACCCGAACCTTGTTTGGTGGCGGTCGCGTGGGCCAGTGACGATCCAGAGGCTCGAGGACTCCGCGGAGGTGGTGCGTCACCGTGTCAGTGAGGAGGACGCGCGTCCGTCTGTCGCTACTTGTTTGCGTTGGAGCACGAGCCGTTCTCTAATACTGGCAGGTTCTCCGGGATCTCACCGAGCTATGATCCCGTGATGGTGCCTTCTCTGTGGTGTCCACCGCCTGCCGCCGATACCGTCGTGTGCTAGAGTTTTAGTTGTATTAGTGATGTTATATGTATGACACTATTCGTGATGTATTAGTGACAATATTTTGAAATGCATGAGATGATCTACTTTTGCTTATTGAATGCATGCTAATTTGAGTCCTATAAGATATTTTAAAATGTATATCTTGTGTTGCTCAATATCCAAGTGGCGGTCATGTTTGCGTGTTACACCTCCGAGTGGCCTATGTTTTGCCGGAGTGTTGATTCATTTCCGTTCCGGCAAATTTCAGGCGCTCGATATGTCCTATTTTAGCAAAGGTCATGCCGGATTTTTCCGTGAATTTTGGCATGACTTGTGCTAGAATATGTAGGAAATATCGAGTGCCCCGGATTTGTGTGTTCAAGTATCTTGGTAGTTTTCTTCGATCGATTTTCAATTAATGTTTTAACTATGAACATAGGAAATGTCCGACGACGAGAAGGATTTCGGTATTTGCAAATCTGCGAAGACGAAGCGCCTGTCTTGACGGAATCTTCCTAGATGATGATAGGCGCTTGAAGATCAAGCTGGACAAGAACTTCAAGTGGATACAATGAAGTCACAACGACAAGTCTTTTTTCGTAATTAAGCATGACATCCGCTTTCATTTGCTTCAACTTATATTTTTTACTATTCTACTAGCGTATCCCCGCCATGCAAGAGTTTTTGTATTGGATAAGATAGGTTTCAGTCATAGTATGGAGGAAAAGAAAGTTTACTTGAAGACCGAGCATGGTTATATTTTCCATGAAGTTATACAATTCAGACGACTACACCTATTTTGGATGCAAAACATGGCGAGCACTATGCAAGACTTATGCATTTGAGCCTGATATGGTTATCACCTTTGATATTCGTCCAAAGATGATATTGAAGGTAATACCGACATCTGGTCAATGTGCAAATGCCTCCATTATACCATTATGTAAGTTTCTCAACCATATTTATGTCTTTGATATTGTTTATTCAAAAATAATTGACAACTAATTTGTATTGTCACTTATTTCCGTGCAAGCAAACATGTCCAGCGCTTGGTAGACAGGACGGTATCTTCGTCTGGGGCTGAATTCAATCTGCGAGGTGCTCACCATTATGTTTCATGGCTTGAGGATCTTGATATTGCCAAGACAAATTTTCTTCCTGCATTTAGAAATCTTAGTACTGAAAATGTCGACCCATAGTGTTCATAATGAACTACGATCACATCCATTTAGGAAGGATGGTAAGATTTTTACTTTTTATCCTCATTGCATCTTTTCCATACATTATTTTTGAAGCTAAACTTCATTGCTAAGTATGTTACCATACGATGTTCTTCAACAGGACTCCCGATGAATGTTGTGCCTTATGGGATCGAGACTAAAGGTGTCATGAGTATTATCAACTTACGGCCAAGATATCCTACAGCTTACTTTAGTGCATTCAAGATTAGCGACGGATGCTTAATAGTGCAAGATGGACCAAATATGTGTTGGGGGAGCGCAGAGAAGTACTAGGGAGCAAGAACCGAGACGCCTTCCACGATTAGGAGACAGGTTCATCTGCATGCTCCAACTTGATCAAGGAGGAGAGCTATACATGTTTTATGTTCTTTTACCTAAGAGAGAGCAGCAGGAGTGAGTAGCGAGGAGTGAGTAGCTGGCTAGAAATGAGTTTCAGGATGATGATGTGCTACACTATTACTATGATGATAAAATAGCTAGTGTTCGTGGTAATGACTATGATGATTATTATTAGCTAGTGTTAGTGGTGATTAAATAAATAATGTTGATGGTAATGACCATGATGACGATTAAATATCTTGTCTTTGGCGGATTAGATTCAAGTGGAGGCAACATGTGGTGCACATCGAAAGTACTACTAATCCAAAGTAGATCAAGTTTGGATTAGTAGTATACTTTGACATGCACCACATATTGCCTCCACTTGAACCTAATCCACCTTCATTTAATACACTGTTATGGACATAATGATGTAAACCTCATAACAGCTGGTATTGTACCAATATTTGTATGATGGCGCAAAAATACACTAAAAATAAAAAATTATAAAAAATACTAGTAGCGATGGAAAGGAAACACGCTGCAAGTAGATAACTTAGCAATGGCCTGATGCAAACAGTATTGCATCTATTTGTACTAGCGATGGCGCATGATGGCACACGCTATCGCTAAGCAATAGTCAGAAGCGCCTTATTAGTAGGCTTCTTCCCGCTACTAGTAGGCACAATACACGCCATCGCTAGGGTTTTCCTAGTAGTGAGAATTGATACTGTGAACTTGAGGTTGTTTCCTCGGAAAGTGTACCGTATGCTCATTACCATTAACACGAAAAGTGACATTGCCTTTGTTGCAATCAATAACAGCCCCTGCAGTATTCAAAAAGGGTCTACCAAGGATAATCGACATACTATCGTCCTCAGGAATATCAAGAATAACAAAGTCCATTAAGATAGTAACGTTTGCAACCACAACAGGCACATCCTCACAAATACCGAGGTATAGCAGTTGATTTATCAGCCATTTGCAAAGATATTTCAGTATGTGTCAACTTATTCAATTCAAGTCTACGATATAAAGAGAGAGGCATAACACTAACACCGGCTCCAAGATCACATAAAGCAGTTTTAACATAGTTTCTTTTAATGGAGCATGGTATACTTGGTACTCATGGATCTCCTAGTTTCTTAGGTATTCCACCTTTAAAAGTATAATTAGCAAGCATGGTGGAAATTTCAGCTTCCTGTATCTTTCTTTTATTTGTAATAATATCTTTCATGTACTTAGCATAAGGATTAACTTTAAGCATATCAGTTAAACGCATACGCAAAACGATATGTCTAATCATTTCAGTGAAGCGCTCAAAATCATCATCATCCTTTTTCTTGGATGGCTTAGGAGGAAAAGGCATGGGTTTCTAAACCCATGGTTCTCTTTCTTTATCGTTCTTCCTAGCAACAAAGTCTCTCTTATCATAACATTGATTCTTTGATTGTTGGTTATCAAGATCAACAGCCGGTTCAATCTCTACATCATTATTATTGCTAGGTTGAGCATCAACATGAACATTATCATGAACATTATCACTAGGTTCATGTTCATCACGAGATTGTGTCTCAGCATCAGAAATAGAAATATCATTGGGATTCTCAGGTGTGTCTACAACAGGTTCACTAGAAGCATGCAAAGTCCTATCATTTTTCTTCTTCTTCCTTTTAGAAGGACTAGTTGCATCAACATTAGTTCTCTGAGAATCCTGCTCAATTCTCTTAGGGTGGCCCTCAGGATACAAAGGTTCTTGAGTCATTTTACCCGTTCTAGTTGCTACTCTAACAGCAAAGTCATGTTTATTATTATATTCATTGAGCAATTCATTCTGAGCCTTCAGCACTTGTTCTACTTGAGTGGTAACCATATAAGCATGTTTACTGATAAGTTTTAGTTCATCTTTAATTCTAGACATATAATCACTCAAGTGTCCAATCATATGAGCATTATGTTTCAATTGTCTACCAACATAAGCGTTGAAGTTTTCTTGTTTAGCCATAAAATCATCAAACTCATCCAAGCATTGGCTAGCAAACTTAGTAGATGGGATTTCAAATTTATCATATCTATAGAGAGAATTTACCTTTACTACCTGTGTCAGGTTATCAAGACCATGTATTTCTTCAATAGGTGGTATATTAAGGCCATGTATTTCTTCAACAGGAGGTAAATGCTTGACATCTTCAGCTTTAATACCCTTTTCTTTCATAGATTTCTTTGCCTCTTGCATATCTTCAGGACTGAGAAATAGAACACCTCTTTTCTTCGGAGTTGGCTTAGGAGTTAGTTCAGGAAGTGTCCAATTGTTTTCATTAGTCAACATATTATTCAATAGAAATTCAGCTTGATCAACAGTTCTTTCCCTGAAAACACAACCAGCACAACTATCCAGGTGGTCTCTGGAAGCATCGGTTAGTCCATTATAAAAGATACCAAGTATTTCATTTTTCTTGAGAGGATGATCAGGCAAAACATTAAGTAGTCGGAGAAGCCTCCCCCAAGCTTGTGGGAGACTCTCTTCTTCAATTTGCACAAAATTATATATTTCCCTTAAGGCAGCTTGTTTCTTATGAGCGGGGAAATATTTAGCAGAGAAGTAATAAATCATATCATGGGGACTACACACACAACCAGGATCAAGAGAATTAAACCATGTTTTAGCATCACCCTTTAATGAGAATGGAAATAACTTAAGGATATAGTAGTAACGAGTTTTCTCATCATTAGTGAATAGGGTGGCTATATCATTTAACTTAGTAAGATGTGCCACAACAGTTTCAGATTCATAGCCATAAAAAGGATCAGATTCAACCAAAGTAATTATCTCAGGATCGACAGAGAAATCATAATCCTTGTCAGTAACACAGATAGGTGAAGTAGCAAAAGCAGGGTCATATTTCACTCTAGCATTCAGAGACTTTTCTTTCAGCTTAGGTAATAATTTCTTAAGATCGGACCTATCATTGCAAGCAAGAAAATCTCTAGCAGTTTCTTCATCCATAACATAACCCTCAGGCACAACAGGCAATTCATATCTAGGGGGAGAACCTTCATCATCACTTTCATCAATATTATCAGTTTCAATAATTTCATTCTCTGTAGCCCTAGCAAGTTGTTCATCAAGAAATTCACCTAGTGGCACATTAGTATCAAGCATAGAAGTAGTTTCATCATAAGCATCACGCATAGCAGAAGTGGCATCATCAATAACATGCGACATATCAAAATTAATAGCAGAAGCAGGTTTAGGTGTCGCAAGCTTACTCAAAACAGATGGTGAATCAAGTGCAGAGCTAGATGGTAGTTCCTTACCTCCCCTCGTAGTTGAGGGAAAAATCTTAGTCTTTTGTCTTTCAAGTTCCTCATAGTGATCAGAAGATATAAATCCCAAGTGACTCAAAGAATAGAGCTATGCTCCCCGGAAATGGCGCTAGAAAATAGTCTTGATAACCCACAAGTGTAGGGGATCGCAACAGTTTTTGAGGGTAGAGTATTCAACCCAAATTTATTGATTCGACACTAGGGGAGCCAAAGAATATTCTCAAGTATTAGCAGTTGAGTTGTCAATTCAACCACACCTGGATAACTTAATATCTGCAGCAAAGTATTTAGTAGCAAAGTAATATGGAAGTAACGGTAATAGTGGCAAAAGTAATAGTAGCAGTTGTGTAGTAATTGTAACAGTAGCAACGATAAAGTAACTAAGCAAAGAGCAATATGTGAAAAGCTCGTAGGCATTGGATCAGTGATGAATAATTATGCCGGATACGATTCCTCATGTAATAGTTATAACATAGGGTGACACAGAACTAGCTCCAATTCATCAATGTAATGTAGGCATGTATTCCGAATATAGTCATACGTGCTTATGGAAAAGAACTTGCATGACATCTTTTGTCCTACCCTCCCGTGGCAGCGGGGTCCTATTGGAAACTAAGGGATATTAAGGCCTCCTTTTAATAGAGTACCGGACCAAAGCATTAACTCTTAGTGAATACATGAACTCCTCAAACTATGGTCATCACCGGTAAGTATCCCGATTATTGTCACTTCAGGGTTAATGGATCATAACACATAATAGGTGACTATAGACTTGCAAGATAGGATCAAGAACTCACATATATTCATGAAAACAAAATAGGTCTTGATCTGAAATCATGGCACTCGGGCCCTAGTGACAAGCATTAAGCATAGCAAAGTCATAGCAACATCAATCTCAGAACATAGTGGATACTAGGGATCAAACCCTAACAAAACTAACTTGATTACATGGTAAATCTCATCCAACCCATCACCGTACAGCAAGCGTGCGATGGAATTACTCATGCACGATGGTGAGTGTCGGTGTCAAAACCGGCAGATCTCGGGTAGGGGGTCCCGAACTGTGCGTCTAGGCGGATGGTAACAAGAGACGAGGGACACAATGTTTTTACCTGTGTTCGGGCCCTCTCGATGGAGGTAAAACCCTCGTCCTACTTGATTAATATTGATGATATGGGTAGTACAAGAGTAGATCTACCACGAGATCAAGGAGGCTAAACCCTAGAAGCTAGCCTATGGTATGATTGTTGAGATGTATCTTCGTCCTACGGACTAAGGCCCTCCGGTTTATATAGACACCGGAGAGGGATAGGGTTACACAGAGTCGGTTACAATGGTAGGAGATCTACATATCCGTATCGCCAAGCTTGCCTTCCACGCCAAGGAAAGTACCATCCGGACACGAGCCGGAGTCTTCAATCTTGTATCTTCGTAGCTTCGGTGTCCGCGGATATTGATAATCCGGCTGTCCGGACACCCCTAGTCCAGACTCCTCAAGAGCCCCGAACCAGGCTTCAAGGATTTATAAGTCCAGCGTGCTTGTAGTCTTCGGCGTTGCAAGGCGGGTTCTCCCTTCAAATCCCATGTACCTGCCGAATAGTGTCCGACTTCATCTTGAATACTGTGCTCCTCGGCTTCTACGCCAAATTATGGCCCTCTTCCACGCGTCGCACGAATGCAAAAAGCCAGGGTGTCTTTTACATTTCACCCCCTAATTGTGTGGGTCGTCCGCCTATAAAAGAGGCAGGGATCCAGATCCAAACCGCACCGTCTTCCTCCCGCGTATACTCCATCGAAGCGCCTCTGACCTAGAAATCCATTCCACCATGGATCGTCAACGCGGCTCTTCCTAACGCGCTCCTAGCCCATCGCCAGGGAATTGGAGGAGGTGCTCTATTTCGCACAATGAGCTAGTGAAGCTCCAAACGGAGGGTTTCTTCCTCCGGCCTTCATGGTTCCAAATCGAGCCGGACTGGTTACTTATCAAGGTGGGAGGCAAAGGAGGACACCCAAGCCCCAACAAGGGGAGCGAGTGTGCTTCGTCCCTATCTCGATAAGGGGCTCGGATTTCCAATACATCCGTTCCTCCGCTGGCTCTGAAGTTCTACGGACTCCAGCTCCACCACCTCATGCCCGCCTCTGTATTGCATATCACGGGCTACGTAGCTCTTTGCGAGCTATTCTTGGGCATCGAGCCCCATTTCGCATTGTGGAAGAGGCTATTTTGCCTCGTACCCCGTTCTCACCAGGGGTCCATATATCAAGTGGGCGGCGCCGAAATATGGCGCATCGCCGGGACGGATACCTATCCAGCACTCCCAAGAAGGCGTCCCAAGACCGCCCTCGGGTGGTTTTATATAGTAGACGCCCGTTGCCCGACCCAGTCCGGATCGGCCTCCGGAGTTTGATGTCGATCCCTTGAAGAACGCCTCGGTGGCGCCCATGAGCCCCGCTTGGAGGAAGACAAGAGCGTCCATTACTTGATGGGCGGATAAGATTAATGGCTCATTCCGCTTGACCATGATTGGAGTCATGGCGACATGCATCAAGCGGGGTGCAGCCGCTGCAATACTGAGGCCACCCCATGTGGGATTTCAACGGGAAGACGATGCTACCCGCGACGCAAAAGGGCGGATTCGACCGAGGATCCGTGAAGATCCCGTCCGGCCTGTACAAGGGGAGAAGGAGGACTTCCTTCGCCGAACCCTTTGGATGGGTTTTCCATGATAAACCCTAGAGGATGGGTGTTTAACACCTCGAAGGGTTCTACCCGTGCTTTCGGAGTTTAAGCTTCTTACATTATGTCTTCGGCGCAGGGTCTACGCCGGACTGTGGAGGACATGGTGAGTCCTGCTCCACAACCCGAGGACCCAGAAGGATCCTGGGTCCGGCCTCCGAAGAGGATCCGGACATCGAGGTGGAGCTGATCGACGGGGTGTATCACCAGCTCAGCATTGACAATGCTTTGGTCGCCATTACGGCGGACTACCCCGGACTAAGTTCGGCTTCCCAGGTGACCACGACCGAAGTCCGGACACCGTTATCTCATCCCTGCCTATTTCTGACCTTCGCGAACGATGGTATTTTGCAGGAAGCGCCTTTACGGTGGGAAGCCGAGTCTGCGGCGGCCGACCTATAGAGGTCAGTCCGAACCAGCAGGAGGAAAAGGAGCGCCGTGCGGACGGAAACGTCGCCGCAAAGGTATAGCTCGTGTTTGAATTTTTAGAGCAACGTTCCGAGGAAACGTCTAAGTGCTCATGATCTTTGTAGGAGAAAGAGCGCTCGCCGGACTGCGAGCGCAGGAATTGCCGATCCGACCAACACCGCCGCCCAGCCCCGGACTGGAGGGGGAGGCAAGCGCAAGACGCGAGCTGGATCCTTCTCCAACGGAGGATACCGACAGGCTGTCTGCCACCAAGTCTGAGGTGGAGAGCGCCATGAACCATAGGCACCGCCGGACAGTATTTCAAGAAGCGTGCTTTTCCCCTGAGGCATTGGATGCCTTCAACGCAGGGGACGCGCATCTCCGTGCTGCTCAAAATGGTTTTACCAGAGCCACGGAGCAGTATGTGAAAGACATACGGGTAAGGTAATTTTAATGGTTGTATATACCAGTAGCCCCCGAGACTTAAATTAGTTATGCTAATTGATTTAAGGATCATTTGAAATTTCGTGCACTTAACGAGAAGAATGCCCACTGTCTCGGAGCCGCAAGATTGCAAGGCCCAACTTGAGGTCAAGACTTGCTGCCGCAGGAGGAGACGGAAAGACCCCTCCCGGTAACACATTTGTATAAATTAATATAAGCGCTGCGCGGCGTGCGCGCGAAGTCTAATAATGACGTTGCGGTGCCGCCGAACAAGATCCGGACAGCAAGATTGCTGCGCCAACTAAAGGTGGCGAGAGTGTGCTGAATAGGGTTCAGCAGGAAAGGAACAAGCTCCAAGATGCCAACGCCAAGCTCCGAGAAGAGTTGAAAGGCGCACAGGCCGAGCTGTCCGGCTCCGTTAAGGAGAACCAGCGGCTTCGTCACGGCATATATAGTAAGTGCTTGAGCGAACTATTTTGACAAGAAGAGTTCGGCGAGGAAGTATTTTGACATGGTATGTCTTGTAGGTATACTCACGGGTCGTCCTGCAGAGGAGATGCCCATATCAATGGGTGATCAACTTCCCGAACTGTTGCAGCTACTCGAACGAGTTTGGCAGGCAATGAGCGGTGTCGTTCAGGCTTTATGGCCAGCCCTCGCCCTACCCAAGGGCCTCGGGAGCTTATGGAGAAGCTGCAGGAGTCTTGGCAGCGCTTCGGTTGTGGAAGATATCAGCTTGCCGTCAAGGTGCCAGGGAGGCTTGGGCCATGGTGAAGACGCGGTACAAGAAGGCGGACCCCAACCACATGGCCGAAGTTGGACCGGTGGGGCCTGATGGGAAGGAGATCCCTGTGAGTTTAGTGTACATCCAAGTAGAGTTGGCCGCTAAGTTTTCCCAACGGGACTGTAAACTAGACAGCCTGTTAAACGGGATTGAGGAGGAATACAATCAGTAAATTTGACGATGCATGTTATCCTTTAAAATGACATGTGAAATGCCTTCTAGCCGGATTGTAGATCGTTTGTCTTTGCCGACCTTTTAAGCCGACCTCGGGACCCTAGAGTCCGGAGTGTGTCCGAATACCTTTTGGTTAAGAAACAACCGTGGTATGCATGGAGACCAAAGCGTAGGGGTCATTAGTGCTTTATCGCATAAGTGCCCAACTAGTTATGTTATATTACATGGTTAGTAAGAAACATCTTCCAGGGAGAATAGTTCCGTTAAGGTTTCCTTTCGCTGGGGAGGCATGCCCTAAAGTGCATGTCCGGACTGCAAAGAGAGTAGTAAAACATCTGGGGGCAGATAGATAAAGAAGCAAAAAGTCATCTTTTAAATCACCGACCGAATATTCCCTTAAGAACGCTAGCTTTCGGCTTCACCCAGTCTGAGGTACACATCCGGTGACCGCGCAAGAATAATCGCAGAGGTGCTCCCTTTACCTCCTAGCCGAACAATCGGGAACATAGGGGTAAGCACAGGAGCCTGGCAACCCAGCTTGGCCAAAACTTAAGTCATATCGATGCATATAATGGCGAGTAAAAGGTACATGTGGAAGCTTGACACATGCGTTGGGTATGAAACTCAGATAGTTGAGCTTCGTAAAAGAAGCCCCGGGGAATAACGAAAAGCGGATGGCACATCATGCGTATGCAAATAATGCTAAAATAGGCCCCAAGGGCTTTTAAGTTAAAAGGATAAAAGAGAAACAAAAGACAGCGAAGTATAAAAGGTTGGGCGGGGAAGGGACGAACTCTTAGTCCGGCGCTAGGCGAGAATCGCCGGAGTCGGGCTGCGTTCCATGGGTTCGGCTCGAGTCGGTTGTCCGACGATTTTGTAGACGGTATGCTCCGCGGTCGAGACTTGATCAATAATGAAGGGGCCTTCCCATCTGGGCTTGAGCTTGTCCTTTTTGTTGTCCGGCAGGCGTAGAACTAGTTCGCCAAGGTTGTAAGTCTTGGCCCGTACTTCTCTGCTTTGATATCTTCGGGCCTGCTGCTGATAGAATGCGGAACGAGCCTTCGTGACGTCATGTTCTTCCTCCAATGTGTCCAAGCTGTCCTGCCGATCCAGCTCGGCCTCTCTTTCCTCATACATGCGCACTTGAGTTGAGTCATGAATAGTGTCGCAGGGCAAGACTGCCTCTGCACCGTATACCATAAAAAATGGTGTGAATCCGGTAGTACGGTTAGGCGTTGTCCGCAGCCCCCAGAGTACGGAGTCGAGCTCCTCGACCCATTGGTTGTCGGATTTAGTGAGTGACCTCACTAGTCTGGGTTTAATGCCGCTCATTATTAGACCATTTTCTCTTTCCACTTGACCGTTGGTTTGAGGGTGATAGACTGATGCATAGTCGAGCTTGATGCCCATATTTTTGCACCATGACTTAACCTCATCGGCCGTGAAGTTCGTGCCGTTGTCGGTGATGATGTTGTGGGGGACTCCGTAACGGTGTACTACCCCTGATATGAAGTCTATCACTGGTACGGACTCTGCCGTTTTGACCGGTTTGGCCTCTATCCATTTGGTGAACTTGTCCACCATGACCAATAGGTACTTTTTCTTGTGGGTTCCCCCTTTAAGGGGTCCAACCATGTCAAGCCCCCAGACCGCGAACGACCAGGTAATGGGTATGGTTTTGAGGGCGGTGGGTGGCATATGGCTCTGATTAGCAAAGAGTCGACAACCAACGATCGCCGGACCAAGTCTGTCGTCGCCCGAGCCGTCGGCCAATAAAATCTGTCTGGAATGCCTTTCCTACAAGGGCCGGGCTGCTGCGTGGTGTCCGCCTAGTCCGCATGAATTTCAGCCAGAGGTTTCGCCCTTCTTCTTGGAGATACACCTTTGAAGGACTCGGTAGTACTTTTCTTATAAAGTTCTCCTCATGGACCTTGTAGGCCTTCGATCGCGGACTATGCAACGGGCCTCATTTTGGTCTTCGGGAAGTTCCTGCCTAAGTAAGTAGGCTAGGAAAGGTTCTGTCCACGCGGCGATTACTGCCATTATGTCGTGGGCGGAGGGTGTTATGTCATCTGCCGAATCACCGATTGGTGCGGTTTTCTCCGGTTTGTCGCTGCCGAGCTCCTCTTCCCATAGTACGGATGGCTTGAAAAGCCGTTCCAGGAAGATATTTGGAGGGACAGCATCATGTTTTGCACCGATGCGTGCCAGGACGTCGGCCGCTTGGTTATTATCTCGGGCTATGTGATGGAATTCGAGTCCTTCAAACCGAGCTGACATTTTTAGGACAACGTTACGATATGCTGCCATTTTCGGATCCTTGGCGTCGAAGTCTCCGTTTATTTGGGATATTGCAAGGTTTGAGTCCCCGCGCACCTCTAGGCGTTGAATGCCCATGGAGACCGCCATCCGGAGACCATGTAGTAGGGCCTCATTTTCGGCTGCATTGTTGGAGTCCGTGTACATTATTTGAAGTACATATCGGATCAGATCTCCGTGGGGACGTCGAGACGACGCCAAATTTCATCCGCCAACATTTTGGAACCGTCGAAGTGCATAGTCCAATTGGGTATGCACCGTACTCTTAGGGAGTTCGCTTGATCCATTCGCCACGAAGTCAGCCAAAACTTGTGACTTTATAGCTCGTCGAGGTTTGTAAGTGATGTCGAATGGTAGGAGCTCGATGGCCCATTTTGCTATCCCGCCCGTTATGTCGCGGTTGTTTATAATGTCATTGAGTGGTACTTGAGGCCATTGTTATCGAGCACTCTTGAAAGTAGTGTCAAGCTTTCGAGACGCCATGAACACCGCGTATGCTATCTTTTGATAGTGCGGGTAGCGGATTTGCGGGGGTTAACACAAAGGGATACATAATACATCGTTTTTGAAGAGGGAATTTATGCCCATACGTCGCTCGCTCGACGACGAGGACTGCGCTTACAACTTGATGTGTTGCTGCGATGTATAACAACATTGGTTCGCCCAGAGTGGGCGCAGCCAGGACCGGATTTGTTGCCAGTATGGCCTTTATTTCTTCGAGTCCGGCAGTGGCAGCATCCGTCCACTCGAAGTGTTCGGTGCGCCTTAGGAGGCGGTAGAGGGGCAACGCCTTTTCTCCTAAACGGGAGATAAAGCGGCTTAAAGCTCCCACGCATCCTGTTAATTTTTGTATTTGCTTGAGGTCTTTTGGAATATCCAACTGTGACAGAGCCCGGATTTTGGCCGGATTTGCTTCAATTCCTCTACCGGATACGATGAAGCCCAACAGCTTTCCGGCTGGTACGCCGAAAACGCATTTTTCCGGATTCAGCTTGATGTCATATGCTCTGAGGTTGTCGAATGTGAGCCTCAAATCGTCTACTAAAGTTTCGACGTGTTTTGTTTTGACGACTCGCCGTCTCACGTATGCCTCGATTGTTTTACCGATCCGGGTGGCGGACATGTTTGAATCATGCGCTGATATGTTGCGCCAGCGTTTTTGAGTCCGAAGGGCATCGTGTTGAAGCAGAATGGTCCGTATGGAGTGATAAATGCCGTTGCGGCTTGATCTGCTTCCGCCATCTTGATTTGATGATAGCCAGAGTATGCGTCCAGGAAGCACAACGAATCGTGCCCTGCTGTGGCATCGATAATTTGATCGATGCGGGGGAGAGGGAAGGGATCCTTTGGGCAGGCTTTATTGAGGTCTTTAAAATCGACACAAAGGCGCCAGGATTTATCCTTCTTTGGTACCATCACCAAATTTGCTAGCCAGTCCGGATGTTTGATATCTCTAATGAATCCGGCTTCCAATAGCTTGGCTAGCTCTTCTCCCATTGCCTGTCTTTTGGGCTCGGAAAAGCTTCGAAGAGCCTGTTTGACTGGCTTAAATCCTTTTAGGATGTTTAGGCTGTGTTCTGCCAACCTGCGAGGGATTCCGGGCATGTCCGAGGGATGCCAGGCGAAGATATCCCAATTTTCCTGAAGGAATTCGCGCAGTGCGGCGTCAACTTGGGGGTTCAACTATGCCCCGATGGAGGCCGTCTTTGTTGGGTCCGTTGGGTGGACCTGGAATTTTATTATCTCATCTGCTGGTTTGAAGGAGGTGGACTTGGATCTTTTATCAAGTATCACATCGTCCCTGTTCACCGTAGAGCGCAGCGCGGTGAGTTCCTCTACCGCTAAGGCTTCAGATAGTGCCTCGAGGGCTAGTGCGGCTGTCTTGTTTTCGGCGCGGAGTGCTATGTCCGGATCACTAGCGAGAGTGATTATTCCGCTGGGCCCAGGCATTTTGAGCTTCATGTACCCGTAATGAGGTATTGCTTGAAAAATTGTGAATGCCTCTCGTCCTAATATGGCGTGATAGCCACTGCTGAACAGGGACACCTGGAACGTGACTTCTTCGGATCTGTAATTGTCCGGAGAGCTGAACACCACATCGAGTGTGATTTTTCCGGTGCAGCGCGCTTCCTGGCTAGGGATTATTCCTCTAAAGGTTGTGCTGCTTTGCTCAATACGGGTCCAATCGATTTCCATTTTTCGTAGAGTTTCCTCGTAAATGAGGTTTAGTCCGCTGCCGCCATCCATGAGGACTTTTGTCACCAAAAGCCGCCCACTATGGGACTAAGTACCAAAGTCTGCCGGGCTCTCGTTGTTCAAATGTGGGCTCGTCATTGGCGTTGAAGGTAATAGCTGTGTTGCTCCATGGATTTGTTGTTGCTACTTGGTAGACTTCGGCGAGTTTATGGATAGTTCGTTTTCGATATTATTTGATGCAAAAGTCTCAAGACCTACGACACCGTCTTGGTATTGTTGGAGTGGTTTCCGGAGCTAGAAGCTCTTCGCCACTTTTGGCCACCGCCGTAATATCCAACATGCTCGAAGGCTATGTGTTGGGACGGCTCCCTCTGTACTATGAAGTTTACAGGGTCCATCGAGCCATCCCTCCAGTACGGTTCTGTTTCCCTTGTTGGGTTTTTGTTTTTTCGTTTTTGCATCTGGGGCCTGATTGTAAGGCGTCCTTTTACTGCGGACTGGGTTTAGGGCCGGATTGTCCCAAAATTGATTTTCGGTTTTCCGGAAACTCTCCATCGCACAGTACTTTCGTACAATGGATGCCAGATCGGTGAAGCGCGTAATTTTGCGACGATCAATGGCGTTTAGTATTCCCTTGTCTGTGCAGATATTGCAGAAGATTGATATTGCGTTTTCCTCTCGGCAGTCCTTTATCCTGTCCATAACCAGGAGGAATCTGGCCCAATAGTGATGTACTGTTTCACTAGGCTCTTGCCGTATTAGAGATAGATTGCATATGTCTGGGCGGGTGGGTGGAGCAAAATCCGGATCCGTGCCCATCTTGAGGCTCAGGGGCCAAGGAGTTTCCGAATTCGGAAGCTTGGTTTGCTAGGCGCAATCCAGCGAGTCCGGGGCGATGCATGATTTTAAGTTCCATGCTCGATTGAAGTCCGTCCCTCCGCGGGGATCCGGCATGGAGGGTTCGGGAATCCGGACATGAATTGTCTTCAATATTGGCAAAGAGTTGCCGTATTGTTCCTCCACCACAGAGACGTGGTGGGTGGCCTGGGGAGAGTTGATTTCTCTCAGATCGGTTTTAAGCCCAATCTGGTTGTAGTCTGTGGCGACTCCCAGGGCGGCGATGCGATCCAAGAGCTCGTTAACAGACGAGAGCTCGATTGGATCTAACTGTTTGGCAGCTTTAGGGCTGACGCGAAGATTGCTTCCGACGACTAGAGAAGTCATTGCCGAAGCGGCGGCCGGACAGGCACTCATGAGAAAACCACCAAGCCGGATAGTTTGGCCGGCGGCTAAGGCCCCTCTGGCGAAAACACCGTCTTTGAAGACGGGTGGAGGCATCCGCTCTATCGGCGACGACACAGAGGAACTCTCAATGAAAGCACCAATGTCGGTGTCAAAACCGGCGGATCTCGGTAGGGGGTCCCGAATCGTGCGTCTAGGCGGATGGTAACAAGAGACGAGGACACAATGTTTTTACCTGTGTTCGGGCCCTCTCGATGGAGGTAAAACCCTCGCCCCGCTTGATTAATATTGATGATATGGGTAGTACAAGAGTAGATCTACCACGAGATCAAGGAGGCTAAACCCTAGAAGCTAGCCTATGGTATGATTGTTGAGATGTATCTTCGTCCTATGGACTAAGGCCCTCCGGTTTATATAGACACCGGAGAGGGCTAGGGTTACACAGAGTCGGTTACAATGGTAGGAGATCTACATATCCGTATCGCCAAGCTTGCCTTCCACGCCAAGGAAAGTACCATCCGGACACGAGCCGGAGTCTTCAATCTTGTATCTTCGTAGCCTGGGTGTCCGGCGGATATTGATAGTCCGGCTGTCCGGACACCCCCTAGTCCAGGACTCCCTCAGTGAGCATCATGAAATTGGTGATGGAGGATGGTTGATGATGACGATGGTGATGAATCCCCCTCTCCGGAGCCCCAAACGGACTCCAGATCAGCCCTTCCGAGAGAGTTTAGGGCTTGGTGGCGGCTCCATATCGTAAAACGCGATGAATCTGTCTCTCTGTTTTTTCTCCCCGAACGTGAGTATATGGAGTTGGAGTTGAGGTCGGTGGAGATTCAGGGGGCCCACGAGGCAGGGGGCGCGCCCTATGGGTGGGGAGCCCCCCACCCTCGTGGACAGGATGTGGGCCCCGTGACGTTGATTCTTTCGCCAATGTTTTTTATTAAATCCAAAAAGTTGCTCCATGGATTTTCAGGTCATTCCGAGAACTTTTATTTCTGCACAAAAATAACACCATGGCAGTTCTGCTGAAAACAACATCAGTCCGGGTTAGTTCCATTCAAATCATGCAAGTTAGAGTTCAAAACAAGGGCAAAAGTGTTTGGAAAAGTAGATACGATGGAGACGTATCAGTGACAAAGCGTAAGGATGATGTTGATGCTGCTAGAGCTGTTGTAGAGGATAGTGGATTGAAGGAAATATACCCTAGAGGCAATAATAAAGTTATTATTTATTTCCTTAATTCATGATAAATGTTTATTATTCATGCTAGAATTTTATTAACCGGAAACTTAGTACATGTGTGAATACATAGACAAAACATATAGTCCCTAGTATGCCTCTACTTGACTAGCTTGTTAATCAAAGATGGTTATGTTTCCTAACCATAGACATGTGTTGTCATTTGATGAACGGGATCACATCATTAGGAGAATAATGTGATGGACATGACCCATCCGTTAGCTTAGCATTATGATCGTGTCAGTTTCATTGCTACTGCTTTCTCCATGACTTATACAAGTTCCTCAGACTATGAGATTTTGCAAGTCCCGAATACCGGAGGAACACTTTGTGTGCTACAAAACATTACATCATAAATGGGTGATTATAAAGGTGCTCTACAGGTGTCTCCGAAGGTGTTTGGTGGGTTGGCATAGATCGAGATTAGGATTTGTCACTCCGTGTTTTGGAGAGGTATCTCTGGGCCCTCTCAGTAATACTCCTCACTATAAGCCTTGCAAGCATTGTGACTAATGAGTTAGTTGCGGGATGAAGTATTACAAAACGAGTAAAGAGACTTGCCGGCAACGAGATTGAACTAGGTATTGAGATACCGACGATCGAATCTCGGGCAAGTAACATACCGATGACAAAGGGAACAACGTATGTTGTTATGCGGTTTGACCGATAAAGATCTTCATTGAATATGTAGGAGACAATATGAGCATCCAGGTTCCGCTATTGGTTATTAACTAGAGATGTGTCTCGGTAATGTCTACATAGTTCTTGAACCCGTAGGGTCCGCATGCTTAACGTTCGATGACGATTTGTATTATGAGTTATGTGATTTAATGTACTGAAGTTTGTTCAGAGTCCCGGATGAGATCATGGACATGACGAGGAGTCTCAAAATGGTTGAGAGGTAATGATTCATACATTGGAAGGTTGCATTTGGACATCGGAATGGTTCCGAGTGGTTCGAGCATTTTTTCGGAGTACCGGGAGGTTACCGGACCCCCCTGGGAGAAGTATTGGGCCTAGTGGGCCTTATTGGAGGAGAGGAGAAAGGGCCACATGAGAGGGGCGCCCCTCCCTTTTGCCCAAACCGAATTGGACTAGGGGAGGGGGCCGGCCCCCTCTTTCCTTCCCCCTCTCTCTCCCTTACCTTTCCCTCCGGTGGGAGAAAGGAAAGGGGGAGGGGGCGAATCCTACTTGGGCTAGGAGTCCAAGTAGGACGCCCCCTGGCACGCCCAAACCTGGCCAGCCTCCTCTCTCCCTCCCTCCTTTATATACGTGGCCAGGGGGCACCCCAACACTCCAAAAAAAGACACATCCGTGACATTTTGGGCCAAACGAAATTTTTTCCTGTCATACTTATGACACTTCTATGACGATAATTGTGACAAAACCCGGTATCATCATAGATATGGTGGGCTCCTACTTCTATGACAAAAACTCATGACAGAAAATGGGATTTTCATCCTGGGCAGGCCGGAGACGCAGCTGCATGACATTCTTTGGGCCGTCCATGACGGACAAAACCGTGGTAGAAGCAAGGGCGAGGAAAATTTCGGCAAGTTCCCGGTTACGGTGGGTGGTCGGGGCCCGAGGGATGCGCGTTTCTCTCATACACGTACGTGCGTGTGTGCGAGGCGTTGGGCTCTAACTGAACCCGAGCGATTGCACTGCAGACTACGCGTTATTGAACCCGGCGAAGCGCTTCGCACATTATCGCTAATCGGAGCCGATCGATGCCGCCTCTGGATGAATAGTGAGTGTTCTTTGGGGGTGGATGAATAGTGAGCAAAGGGGGTGGATGAACAGGACCCCGTGGTGTTGCCTCTGGATGAACAGGACCCCGATCGATCGAGCCGGTTGGGGCTGGATGAATAGGACCCCGTGGAGGGCTGGATGAACAGGACGACCCCATGGAGGGCTGGATGAATAGTAGATGGTGGAGGGGTGGATGAACAGTAGCCCGTGGAGGGGTGGTTGAACAGGAGCCCGTGGAGAGGGGTGGTTGAACAGTGCGCGGTGGAGGATGGATGAATAGGAGCCCGTGGATGAACAGTCACAGGTGGAGGCTGGAGGAGGTCGACGGTGCATGAATAGTAGCCCGTGGAGGCTGGAGGAGGTTGACGGTGGAGATGAACAGTATCCCGTGGAGTCCCGTTTTGCGGTACGCCACACCCCACCCGATGAATAGGACCCTCGTTTCCACCGTAGCGCTCCAACACAAGTCCGTTTCCTTTGTTTTGCTGCACGCCACACCCCTCCCGATCAACAGGACCCCGTTTCGACCGTAGGAGGTCCAACACAAGTCTGTTCCTCCGTTTTGCTGTATGCCAGACCCCTCCCGATAAACAGGATCCCGTTTCGAACGTGGCCGGTCGAACACAAGGCCTTTTCCTCCGTTGTGCGGTACGCTAGGCCTCGTTTCCATCACCTGTTCCATCAAAGCCGGTTGGCTCCCACGCGTTCCGTTGCCTCCCGATGAACACGACGCATTCCGTTGCCTTCCGATGAACACGACGCATTCTGTTGTGTCCCCATGAACAAGATGACGATGCAGTTTCTCTGTTCCGACCCAGCCATGTACATGAGCCTTGGCCGGACGTATGCGCGAGTAGGCGTTCGAGACCCCGCTCGTATGTACGTACGTGGGTGTATTTTCTTTCTGGCACACTGGCCGCTGTATGTACGTGTACATGCTACGTGCACGCCTCTACTACGACACATGCGCGCCTCTACATCGACCAGTATGTATGTACACGTTCGCGACCAGAATGACAATGCTACGTACGCTTCGACCAGGTGGGTCCCGACTGTCAGCCACTTCCTTGCGTGCGAAGATGTAGCTGGTGGGTCCCAGCAGTCAGGGGGTGAATCATTTTTTTACCCGGATGCACTTGCTTGCGTGCGAAGATGTAGCTGGTGGGTCCCAGCAGTCAGGGGGCGAATCATTTTTTGCCCGTAATATGGACGCACTTCCTTGCGTGCAAAGATGTAGCTAGTAGGTCCCAGCCGTCAGGGGGGAAATGTTTTTTTCATGAAATACAGTGGCCCGTCCGGTGGGTCCCTGCAGTCAGGTGGAGGAATCATTATTTTCTGCATAATAAGGAGGCACTTCCTTGCTGCGGCCGTGGACCTAGCTGCCAGCCTCTCCACGTACAGTCCACGTCCGATGGAAGTCGTTCCTTGACCATGTTGACCACGCCGTGCTGAGAGCACCAGGGCGATGGACGACGGCGAGGCCTAGGAAGGGGACGACGCGGAGCCAGGGAAGACGCAGCAGTGGATGCCCACGTGTAGAGGAGTATGAGGGTTCACTGGTTCGACTGTGGTGTGAGGCTGCCGTCGCCGCAGAATAATAGGGGGTGTGGGTGAGTAGAGGGATGGCCTGGCCAACGGTGGGAGTAGTAGGGGGCGGTGAGGCCTCCGCGGCATCACAGCCGGCCACGGGAGGTAGGAGCATGCGGCACGACCGACACTGCTTTGGGCGGCTGGAGCAAGAATACCAGAGGTTGAAGAAGCACTACGGCCTTTGGATGTACATCGTACAATCACTGGAGCTAGAATCGTTAATATTGACTAAGTTGACAAAGGCCTCCGTCCCAGCCAACTTAGTAGGCCCACAAGTCACCCTCCCACCAAGGTGGGTCCCAGCTAGCAGGGGGAGTATTCATTTTTTGTGCGTAATAAGGAGGCACTTCCGGTGGGTCCGAGCTGACAGTGGGGGGAAGGTTTTTTTCGCATAATATGGTGGCCCATCCGGTGGGTCCTAGCAGTCAGGGGGGAAACTTTTTTCATGAAATATGGTGGCCCGTCTGGTGGGTCCCTGCTATCAGGTGGAGGAATAATTATTTTCCGCGTAATAAGGAGGCACTTCCTTGCGGCTGCCATGGACCTAGCTGTCAACCTCTCCACGTATAGTACTCTTCCGATGGAAGTTGGTTGTTGACCACATTGACCACCCCGCGCCGAGAGCACCAGGTCGGTGGACGACGACGAGGCCTAGTGTAACGCCCCGGATCCGATGCGCCAGGTGTCCGCCAGTTATTCGCCGTCATTGCCATGTCATTTGCTTGCGTGTTGCATTTTGCCATGTCATCATATCCATTTCATATCACGTCATCATGTCCATTTCATTTTGCATGCATGTTCGTCTCATGCATCCGAGCTTTTTCCCCGTTGTCCGTTTTGCAATCCGGCGCTCCTATGTCATCCGGCATCCCCCTTTTGTCTTCTGTTGTGAGCGGGTGTTAAACTTTCTCGGAATGGCCCGAGGTTCGCCATGCGGCCTTGGTATAGCACCGGTAGACCGCCTGTCAAGTTTCGTGCCATTTGGAGGTCGTTTGATACTCCAACGGTTAACCGGGTAACCGTAAAGCCCTCTTTGAGTTGCAGCCCAACACCCCTTCCAAAGTGGCGCAAAACCCATCTAACTCCCCTCCATGCTCTCGGTCGTTCGATCACGATCGCATGGCCGAAAACCGCTCCTCATTTGGACTCTCCTAGCTCCCTATGCCTATATAAACGTCCTCCCCGTCCATTTTCGCGGATCAAACCCTAGTAAACTCCTCCCCGCGCCGCCGGACATGTCCATCCGCGCCGGACATGTCCGCCGGACACGTCGCCCCGGCCAATCAGAGGCTCCCACGTCGCTCCGCCGCCGCCCTCCTCCAATCGCGGCGCACCACCTGTCCCCGCTGCCCTCTCTCCTCCTCCCGCCCGCGGCACGCCGGGCCAGGTCGGACCCGCCAGGCCAGCGCCGCCCGAGCGCCACCACGCGCCCGCCGCCGCTCATCGCCGGCGCCCGGCGCCTCACGCATGTGCCCTTCGCCGCCGCCACGGAGCAGCGCGCCGCGCGCCGCCCCCCGCCTGCCCGCTCCCGCGCTGCCGGGGCAGCTCCCCGACCCGCCGCGTGCGAGCCGCCATCCAGCGCCGCCGCCAGCCAGCCACCTGCCCGCCCGGCCGCCAAGGCTGCGCCCGGTGCCGCTCCGCCCGCCCCACGGCCTCCGCCAAGCTCCGCCGCCGGCCTCTCCCTCCGCCGCGCCGGACTCGCCGGCCCATCTCCGGCCTCCTTCCTCGTCTCCCGCGCCGTCCTGCTGTCCCGCCTAGCTCGCCGGCATGCAGCTCCGGCGATCCTCGAAATCCGTGCCCGCGTGCCCCAGATCCAGATCCAAACAGGTTGACCCCGTTTATCCACTAAGTCCCGAAATGTTTGCATAATCATGCCATGTTCATCATGCTACATCTCTGCATCCGTAGCTCCGTTTTGCACGTGTAATATGTCAAATTGTTCGTCTCGACAAGTACTTCATTTCGTTCCATTGTATCATTTTCATTGGAGCTCATCTTGATGCCCTAAATGCTGTTGGAAGAGTGCATGTTGATGTTAATCTGCTGAAACTGTTATAACTTGCTCATTTATCATTTTTGCCATGATTGATGGGTCCATCCTATGAGGTTGATGTCTACAGGTGTGTTGATCTATGCCATGCCATCTTTCCAGTGGTGCTAACCATGTATTTTTTGTGATTTGTGTGCTGAGTGCATCGAGCTTGCTAAGTAGGGTAGTTCTTTGTTCTTTGTTTTCTGATGATTCTGTTATATTTTGTTGCTATGTTAACATGCTTCTACTAATCATTCTATGCATAATCTGGAGATGTCCTATAAACATGTTTTGATCTACATGTTATGCCCTATCCATCCATGCCCCTGGTTGCATTTATGGCTTGTTGTAGATTGTTCATATCTTGCTCCAAAGTTGCTTCATAATGTTGCTGTCAGCCTGTTAACATTAAGTTCACTTGTTCCCATGTGTTTTGCTAGTGTTCCATGCACCCTATGACCTTGCTCTTGCCATGCTTAGCTTCATAAACATGCCTTCTTACTGATGGTTGCCTTGCCATGCCATGTATTGCTCTGTGGTGAGTGGTTCAAGCTCACCAACATGCCTACTTATCGTTGTTTCTGCCATGTTTGAATCTGTAATATAACTTGCCATGTTTACATGGGTGCCATCATATTTTCTGTGCCCTTTTGGCTCATGGTCAGTAAGGGACTCTTGATCTATGCAATTAGTAGATTCATGCCATGCCTTTGTTAGCCATGATAAGTTCCTGTAACATGTTGTTTGATAACTCTGAACATTGCAACCTGATGTTATTTCCTGATAAGTCTGAAACTGTTATTATTTGCAATATCTCCATGTCTTTTTGAGCATGTTCTAGTTGTTTCTGGAGTTAGCTCAGTGTTCATGTTTTGTTATGCTTTACATGTACTTCATGCTCATGCCTTTTGTTATAATGTTGGGGTGCTGTAGCATATTGTTTTGATGCTTGTAAGATGCCTAGTTGCTGTTATGGACAGATTGTTGCTATGACTTGTATGGTGTGCATGTGTTGCACCGTTGCTCCGTTTTGAGTGTGCTCTATATGAAACTTGCTTGTTTTTGCATGTAGCTTCATATTATCATGTTGCATCCTTGTTTTGGTGTGTTTGCTTGATGTTTGGGCGCATTTTGCATCAATGCCATGCTTATCTTGTTTTGCTCATATCTTCTAGGCCGTAGCTCCGAATCTAATGAACTTTATATGTAACTTGACTAGAATTTCGTGTAGATCCTCTTGGTGCTCTTTAACTTGCTGTTTAACAACTTGAACATAAGGTTTATTCAGTTCTGGACCAATTTCGAAATTTGCATATGAGGACTTACCGGAATTGTTATATGTTGTTCCCGGCCTCATTTAAACTTGCCTTGATGTGTTGTTTTGTATGCATCATCTCTTGACATGAGTAGCTTCATGTAGCTTGGTCATGCATCATGCTTGTTGTGCATCATGCCTTGTTCATGTGTGGTGTGTTTACCTATGTTGTATGTTTCTTCTCGATAGTTCCTGTTTCGTTGCGATCGTGAGGATTCGTTCGTCTACGCTTGGTTCGTCTTCGTGGCTTCATCCGTTCGTCTTCTTCATGGACTCGTTCTTCTTCCTTGCGGGATATCAGGCAAGATGACCGCTACCCTGGATCTCACTACTATCATTGCTATGCTAGTTGCTTCGTTCTATCGCTATGCTGCGCTACCTATTACCTGTTTATCAAGCCATCCCAAATTGCCATGAACCTCTAACCTTTGACACCTTTCCTATGCAAACCGTTGGTTGGCTATGTTACCCCTTTTGCTCAGCCCCTCTTATAGCGTTGCTAGTTGCAGGTGAAGTTGAAGATTTCTCCATGGTGGACAGAGTTTATGTTGGGATATCACAATATCTCTTATATTATTAATGCATCTATATACTTGGTAAAGGGTGGAAGGCTCGGCCTTATGCCTGGTGTTTTGTTCCACTCTTGCCGATCTAGTTTCCGTCATACCGGTGTTATGTTCCCGGATTTTGCGTTCCTAACGCGGTCGGGTGATTTATGGGACCCCCGACGGTTCGCTTTGAATAAAACTCCTCCAGCAAGGCCCAACATTGGTTTTACCATTTGCCTCACCACCACCTATATTTCCCTTGGGAGTAATTAACCCAAGGGTCATCTTTATTCAGCCCCCCCGGGCCAATGCTTGTCTATGTGTTGGTCCAAACTAGAGCGCTTTGCAGCGCCACCTCAAGGAAACTTGAGGTCTGGTTTTAGTTGTATGGACTGCTCATCCGGTCGTGGCCTGAGACGAGATACGCGCGGCTACTATCAGGATGTCGGCACGCCGGGAGGCTTTGCTGGTCTTGTTTTACCATTGTCAAAATGTCTTGTAAACCGGGATTCCGAGACTGATCGGGTCTTCCTGGGAGAAGGTCTATTCCTTCGTTGATCGCGAGAGCTTGTCATGGGCTAAGTTGGGACACCCCTACAGGGTTTAAACTTTCGAGAGCCGTGCCCGCGGTTATGTGGCAGATGGGAATTTGTTAATGTCCGGTTGTAGATAACTTGACACTAGATCCGAATTAAAACGCATCAACCGCGTGTGTAGCCGTGATGGTCTCTTCTCGGTGGAGTCCGAGAAGTGAACACGGTTTCTGTGTTATGTTTGACGTAAGTAGGAGTTTAGGATCACCTCTTGATCATTACTAGATGACGACCGTTCCTTTGTTTCTCTTCTCGCTCTCATTTGCGTATGTTAGCCACCATACTTGCTTAGCCGCTGCTGCAACCTCACAACTTTACCCCTTCCTTTCCCATTAAGCTTTGCTAGTCTTGATACCCATGGTAATGGGATTGTTGAGTCCTCGTGGCTCACAGATTACTACAACAACAGTTGCAGGTACAGGTTATGCGATGACCTTGACGCGAGAGCGATGTTGCTTGTTTTGGAGTTCTTCTTCTGCTTCTTCGATCAGGGGATAGGTTCCAGGTCGGCAGCCTAGGCTAGCAGGGTGGATATTGTTTGAGTTTATGTTTATGTATTCATCCGTAGTCGGATGTTGATCTCTTGTATTGTGATGTTGTATTCGTGTGGCATTGTATGCCTCTTGTATGTATCCCCACTATTATGTAATGTTGATGTAATGATATCCACCTTGCAAAAGCGTTCCAATATGCGGGTCTATCCTTGGTGGGACCTTCGAGTTCCTTTAGGATAGGGTCGCATATTGGGCGTGACACCTAGGAAGGGGACGACGCGGAGCCGGGGAAGACGCGGCAGTGGAAGCCCGGGCGGAAAGGAGTACGAGGGTTCACTGGTTTGGCTGCGCTGTGAGGCTGCCGTCGCAGCGGAATAACAAGGGGTGTGGGTGAGTAGAGGGATGCCCTGGCCAGCGGTGGGAGTAGTAGGGGGCGGTGAGGCTCAGACGACATCGCAGACCCACGGAGGCGGAGCAAAGCGGTCCACTGGTGCTTTGCTTTGGGCCGGAGCAAGAAGATCAGAGATTGAAGAAACACAACGGCTGTTGGATTGACATCCAACGGTTATGTCTGCTAGAATCGTTTGTTGACATATATAATAACTTAAAAAAAAATCTTGCATACGCGTCAACTTAACAGGCCCACAAGTCAGACCATTCCCTCTTTTTTTTAATAATTTATATATAGCTCATTGCAACTTCTTATGCAATTTATTGCAGTCCGTTTTTTGGTTGGCCATGGCCAATTTTCGCATATTTCTGTGGGTTCCAAACTAAGTTTAATACCGAAATGTCAAGCCAGATTTAAAGTACTTTGAAGATATATTTAAATTAGGTTAATGCCCAGTGAAATAGGAATCTTAAAATGTGAAAAAATTCAGAAATTATAAAGTCATTGCCAATTTGTCATCTGTTTTTATATTTACAACCCATTTCATATTACTTTCAAGATTTGCAGGCGTCTTGAAAGAGTTGCAGCCCATTAGGGCGTAGAAAAATAAGTAGGCCTCGATTGAGTATTCTTCAGAAAAAATAAACTGGGCTCATTTTCACAAAGAAAAAATAGCTGGGCTGGTCACATGGTGAACATAAAATATAAGCCTGGGCTAGACGAGCCATAGCCCAGTTCAAACCCTGCTCTGTCTCAACAATAACAAAAAAAATACTGCTCGAGCAGCTACGTCCCAGGCGTCAGCCGATCTTGTGATGTCCTCTTGTCTATTGACTATATACGCTCACAATGTCGTGGATCCCAGATGTCAGGAAAACACTAGGAGGAAGCATTTTATTTTTCCATATGCTGACATGGTGGTCCCCTACTATCATCCTCTCCACGTACTTCTGCCAATTCCTGTTGTTTGTTGACCATGTTGACAACGCAAGAGGGCGGCACCGCGGCGAGCGCACCAAAGCGCGCGGAGGACGATGGTGAGGCCTCAAACATCAGCGTTAACAATTTAGGAGATGGTGCGGCGGCGATGCGTGCGCTGAGGCGTAGCCAGCCGTGGGAGGCGGAAGCAGGCGGCCCCGCCGATGCTGGTTTGGTTTTGGCGGCTGGAGGAAGACAGGACTAAAGAAACATGACAGACTATAAAAGCAGCAGGAGAACTTAACAACCTTAACTGAAACCAGCAGGGGCACTTAACAACCAAAGTTGAAAGCAGTATGAGTACTTATACAGGTTCAACTATACAAAGCACGCCTCGAACAGTGCTACTTTGCCTACAGTTAACCAAGGGTGAGGCCGCCAAGCCCCAGGACAAGGCCCAGACGCCACCCCGCGCATCCACAACCTTCTGAAAGCGGCTTCATCTCGCAATGTGGTCAATAAACAGGATATTCACTTTAGAGCCATGGAAAAGCATGAACATAATCTTCTGTCCTATTCTCCAAGATGGATAGGCCTTCATTATTTGAGACCACCCATGAATAAGTATCTTTTCACCTCCAAGGGGAATGGAGTAGGTCGACATAAACATCATGTTGTGACCAAGCGCAAGTCTGACCCGACCATGGTCAGGCATCTGTATAGGAACAATAGAACTGGGCAGTTTCTGTTTCAAGAAGATCACAACTTTAAAACTGTGTAAGCAATAGTTTATGAACAACATATGTAACAGAAAACAGCTCGTACCATAAGTTTCTCGATATAGTTGGACCTGTTCAACGAGTGCAGTAGTGGCACACATATCCCACGTGGCCTTCCACCATTGAAATGCCCCACAAGGACCTCAAGACGATCAATAAAGTGTAGGAACTTGTGGATGTCGTCCCAGTCAACTTCAGTGCCATCAGTAACAGCCGAGTTATTACAGAATAACAAACGAGCAGCCTGCTTAACTCTAAAAAAACCTACACGTGGCACCAATTATATGAAAATATTAGTTAGAAGTAGCATCTTCGTGAGAGATTTGTTGCTACTTCAAAAGTTAAATTGTGGTTAGTTAGACAAAATAGGTGGATTAAGAAGTAATCAAGGCAACAAGCAAGAACCATATACAAAACTAACATGGATGAACAATTGGAACGACGTCGGGGTGGAAGATCGTAGTGAAGATGAGACCAGGTTCTTCTATTTCCATCAACATTCGTGCACCAACTTTCTGTCCGTAACACTTGAGAAAGTTTATCCAAGTTCGGCCATAAAAAAGCAGCGATCTTCTTGGTTCATGAACCCAACTCGGAACTTATATCCATGGCTTGTCTTCATTGTGACCATTAAACTGGTGTATTCAGTTATGGCAAGGCCGAGCATCTTGAGTACATGTGTTCTGGCAGAGCAAATAATGCACTGCAGGAAAAATAATATGAGAACACAATGTATTCCTATCCAAATCTAGAAATAACTTCCTCCTTCACGTCAGTGTTGACCATCGTACTAGTAGTACCTTTTATCCAAATATAGCAATCCAAATTTCCAAATTAGTCGACAACATGTTCAAAAAAACCCCACCCTCCCAGATAGAAAAGAGGATTTTAGGAACATACTGTGCGCGTTTTAAAATCCTATGTTAGGATGAGAAGGAACAAATGTGGTGTCTCGCCGAGGGCGCAGAAACCTGTAGGGTCCTCAAACTTTGGGCACTACAAATGAAACACACTAGATTCAGTAGGAAGAAAAATGCATCAACAGCAGTGGCTGCTATCCTAGGATTACCTGCGACCAGGGGACTTGGATTTATCAGGGATGGATGAAGAATTCGTACCTGGTTCTCCATGAGAAAACCCTATGTAATCGCCGAGAGGGGGTTTTCTCTAAACAAGCAGACGAGGGAGAAGGGGATTTAGGCCCAGTGAAATATTGCCGCTTCGTCCGTCCGGCTTCCTGCTAAAGCTGGAGGGGGGGGGGGTTTGTGATTTGACGGCTCTTTGGACATTACTACGGCACTACGACCGAGGTGTGTCTACCATGCAGTTGTGCACTCTAATTTGTGCATATGGCACATGGACCCCGTTGCCGGATGCCACACATATCAGCGAAAGGAAGTTGAAAGACAGGAGTAACTAGTTACACATAAATATATTTTTGACAGAAAGATACTCCCTCTGTAAAGAAATATACTAATCTTTTATATCAAAACTTCATACATAAGAAAAATCAAGGGGAATATATATAACATATATAATTATAAAAAACAGAGTGTTTTTAACACAGTATAGACAAGTTGGTGATGATGGTGTGCCTGCCATCCTGCAATATAGGCCGTCCGATTTATATCTAACGAATAGGAAGGAAACTATGACAATTTTGCAAAAGGTACCCACACACCTCTCCACATTTGCAAATAGGGCCTTCCCTCATTTATCCTTTTCTCTCATACAAATGCATCTTGATGTTACGTGCAACGCAGGGCATTATGGGGGTTCAGCTGAGAATATAATACTCAGACAGGCTCACGGTTCTGGACTTTGGGCCACAGGCCCACCCTACATGTTTGGGGGCCCATGTGTTCTACCTTAGCGCTTTTCATATTGCAAGCGATCGGTACGGCGCTGGTTTTAGATGGTGTCGCAAGGCGAATACACAAAATTGAATAAAGCACGGGAGCTGTTGGAATGAAATCGAATGACAGTTCCTAACCAGCAATGAGAGTTGCAATTTTATCAATGATATACAATGTGATAAATAATACTGTCGTACTACTTATACACACAGGACACTTGTCTCACCATGCCATATTATTACATCAAAATCTCTCGGAGGATAGATCAGTTCGGCAGTTGCATGCTGCTACTGAAGAATTTCAAAGTTGATTTGGACCAGCTATCCTTGCCGAGAAAGTTCGATTTTGACATCATCCCCTACCGCAAGATATGATTTAGATTTGAACCTTGACCATCCTTTAGCATCAATAATCATGCGACCATCCTTTGTACTTACGGTATATTGAGCAGGTTCATTCACACCAAGGCTGCGCATGGTAAGAGAAACTTGGCATGATTGCGGATTGTTGAACGACTCCTCGTTGCTCTAGGAATTCTCTGTTTGCAAACAAGAAGACATACCCAAACAGTTAGATCAACACAGTGAATCATGTGAAACAACATGGAAAGAAAAAAGAACGAAGCACTTGGTCGGCCAATGCTTACCAAGAAGGTGGGCATGTCAATTTTTGTAAGGACTTTGGTATATGAAGTGCGAACTACAGTGTGACGCCCCCGATTCAATCGTACACTAATCATGCACACAAATGTGTACGATCAAGATCAGAGACTCACGGGAAGATATCACAACACAACTCTAAAACATAAATAAGTCATACAAGCATCATAATACAAGCCAGGGGCCTCGAGGGCTCGAATACAAGTGCTCGATCATAGACGAGTCACGAAGCAACAATATCTCGAGTACGAGACATAAGTTTAAACAAGTTTGCCTTAAGAAGTCTAGCACAAACTGGGATACAAATTGAAAGAGGCGCAGCCTCCTGCCTCGATCCTCCTAAACTACTCCCAGTCGCCGCCGCGGCCCGCACGTAGTAGTAGGCACCTCCAGCAGTAGTAGGAGTCGCTGCCGATGGTGGCGCCGGCCTCGATTCCAAATCTGGTTGCGACAACCGTAAAGAAAGGAAAGGGGGAAAAGGGGGGAGAAAGCAACCGTGAGTACTCATCCAAAGTACTCGCAAGCAAGGAGCTACACTACATATGCAAGGGTATATGTGTAAAGGGCCATATTGGTGGACCGAATCGCAGAATGCCGTAATAAGAGGGGATAGCTAATCCCAGTCAAGACTACGCTTCGCAGCCTCCGCATGCAGCATGTAGAAGAGAGTAGATTGAAGTCCTCCAAGTAGCATCGCATAGCATAATCCTACCCGGCAATCCTCCCCTCGTTGCCCTGTGGAAAAGCGATCACCGGGTTGTCTGTGGAACTTGTATGGGTGTGTTTTATTAAGTATCTGGTTCTAGTTATCATAAGGTCAAGGTACAACTCCGGGTCGTCCTTTTACCGAGGGACACGGCTATTCGAATAGATAAACCTCCCTGCAGGGGTGCACCACATAACCCAACATGCTCGATCCCATTTGGCCGGACACACTTTCCTGGGTCATGCCCGGCCTCGGAAGATCAACACGTCGCAGCCCACCTAGGCACAACAGAGAGGTCAGCACGCCGGTCTAACTCCTATGGCACGAGGGTCCGCCCATCGCCTTTGCACACCAAGACGCTATGCGAATCGCGCCGAAGCGTAACTAGCCCCTTAATACAAGAGCGGGCTTACGTTCTAATCCGGCGCGCCGCCGCGATCGCCGACGCCACGAAGGCTTCGCCGATACCACGACGCCGAGTGCCCATAATCGCTCCCGCGTGAGTTGGTTAGTGCGTATAGGCGGTGGCCGACTCGATCAAATACCAAGATCTCGTTAAGCGTGTTATTATGAAGCAACCGCGAATGCCGACCAGGCAGCACCCACTGCCTCCTAGGTGGTCTCAACTCGCCTGCCGCCCCGCCACAAAGTAATAGTCGGGGCGTCGGGAACCCGGCCCACCTCTCACCGGATGGAGCCACCGTCCTTCCAATTTCACATCGGAATCACTTACGGGTACTCAATGAGTGACCCGACTTTAGTCACCATCTGTATAGTATGTATGTATGTATAATATATACCCGTGATCACCTCCCAAGTGATCACGGCCCGATAGTATAGCTAGGCAGACTGACAAGAATGTAGGGCCAATGATGATAAACTAGCATCCTATACTAAGCATTTAGGATTGCAGGTAAGGTATCAACAGATGTAGCAACAATGTGAGGCTATGCATCAGAATAGGATCAACGGAAAGCAGTAACATGCTACACTACTCTAATGCAAGTAGTATAGAGGAGAATAGGCGATATCTGGTGATCAAGGGGGGGGAGGCTTGCCTGGTTGCTCAGACAAGGAGGGGTCGTCGGTGACGTAGTCGACCACAGGGGCATCAGCATCGTCATGGGGTCTACCGGAGAGAAGAGGGGAGAAACAGTAAATACATAGCAAGCAAGTGCATAACAGACAACAAGCGAGCTAGACGTGTTCTAACGCGTATGAGGTGATATCATGGTGAAGGGGGGAAACATCCGGGAAAGTATCCCCGGTGTTCCGTGTTTTCGGACAGATGAACTGGAGGTGAAATGTTGCAGGTTTGCTATGCTAGGGATGTGTGGTAGACGAACGGGCTGCGTATCTGGATTCGTCTCGTCGTTCTGAGCAACTTTCATGTAGAAAGTATTTTAATTCGAGTTGCGGATTAAAAGTTATGATTTTCTAAAGATTTTATTAATTTCTGGAATTTAATTAGTTATTTAAATTAATTCAAAAATGGAATAATGACATCAGCATGATGTCATGCTGATGTCAGCAGTCAACAGAGTTGACTGGTCAACCTGACCAGTGGGTCCCATTGGTCAGAGACACATGTTAATTATCCAAATTTAATTTAATCTAATCAGAATTAATTAGGGGTGGGCCCCACTGTCATACTAATTAACTAACCAGGTTAATTAGATAACTAATGTTTAATTAGTTTAGTTAGTTGTTTATTTTAATTAAACAAAATTAATTAAGTTAATTATTTCTCTAATTAATTAATTAATTAATTTTATTTTTATTTTTATAAATACGTTCAGGGGGTGGGGGCCCCTTGTCATTGGCCCAGGGGGCCTAGTGGGTTTGGCGGTGCGCTGGTGTCGGCGCCGATCGGGCGAGCGCCTGATCGACAGTGGGGGCGCCACCACGGGCGTGGCGAGGCCACCGGCAGGCCGCTGCCCCGCGACGCCGCCCAAGGAACCGAGGGCGCGCCACGGAGAGCGGTGACGGGCGTTCAACAGCAAGGTCATGTGAGAGGAGGAGAGAGCGGGCGGTCAGAGTGCCGGAGTTAGCCGCGGACAAGGCGGCGCCACCGTGTAGGGGTGCGAGGCGCGGGCAAGGTGAACGGCGGCGAGCACGGAGGAGTCGGCGACGGGTGCGGCAAACGGGAGGTGGCCGGGGCGCGCGGGGCTGGCGCGGCCCCGAGCGGCGAGCAGGGGAGGAGACGAGCACGGGGCGAGGGAGAGAGAGGAGGGGCGCAGAGGCCGTGGCCTCACCGGAGTCGTAGGGTCTAGGCAGTGGGGGTTGAGGAGGAGGACGGAGACGACGACGTCGAGGAGGCAGTCCGGCAACGCGGTCCTCGTGCGACGAGGGCGAGGTAGCTCCGGGCGGGGTCTCGCGTCAGCATCGTCGTGGACGGGTGGCGAGGGAGGCCGGATCCGCGACAGGGCCCCCGGGATCCGTCCCCTCTCCGGCAAGGAGGCGGCTTGGCGATGGCGGAGCGGTGGTGGCGACGGGCGCCAGGGGCGGCGACACCCTCGGGGGCGTGCGACAGAGGGGTGGGAAGGAGGCGCTCGTCGATTGGGGGAGGGGGCGCTCGTCCCTGATCCAGATCGAGACGAGGAGAGGAGAGACGTGGGGAGTGGGAGGAGTGGGTTAGGGTTCGGTGTCCCCTGGGGGTTAGTAGGTGAGGTGGGGTGGGCCGGTCCGGCTAGGCCGGCCTGTAGCTAGCTGGGCCATTCGGCCCAGGGAGAGGGGTTCTTTTCTTTTGTCTTTTTTTACTTTTATTTTCTATTTTCTTTTAACCTTTGTATTTTCTTTCATTATTTCTTTTCTGTTTAATTCATTTAAAAGTATTTAGGCATTTTATAAAATTGTGTTTACTTCACCATAATTACCGATGCAATAATTGACATAGCCCGAACATTTTAATTTTAATATTTGAAAACTTTTGTCGTTTGACTTATTTAGTATTTAAATTTGAAACGGTTTTGAATTAACCCAAGATTAATTACAGTGAGAGAGGTGACGTGCCATCATTAACGTGAGATTACTATAGCATGATTATCCGGGCGTCACAATTCTCCTCCACTACAAGAAATCTCGTCCCGAGATTTAGGAGCGGTTATAAGGGGAAAGGGATCTGGTTATGAAATTCTAACGATTCTTCTCGGTCATAGTTGCTCTTCTCGAAGAGGTCGATCCATTACATTGATGTCTTCAGTCCTCTGCTTCAGGTCATCATGATGAAGTTGTCGTCCTTTTCTTCGGGAACTCCAACGTACTTACGAATAGGTAAGGGACAACTCGGCTATGACAGAATGCTTATGAGGGAAACAATCTGGCGTTAACCTATGTATGAGCATAAGATTATCTCTCGAGTTGAACATATAAAATACATCGAGAGTGAGGTATGAAGGTACAATAAGAGGTTCTAAGCGGATAGATAGTTGCTCGAAGTCTGAACCAGAGTGACAAAGGGGTTCAGAGCAGCGAGAGTAAGTATTGCGTCTAACACCAGAATAGAGCACTAGGAAGGTGGCCCGTGAATTAAATACGAAGCCAAGCATGGGGAATAACCATTAGAAACAGGGTTGTACAGGAGAGTCAGGTTTCAATCCTGTGGAATTGTGGGTTATGGGCTCACCATGTGGGTTAAAAGTAGGAAGGGCGGAGACGTCTTGCATGATCATGCAAGCAAGGCATGTCAGAGGGTAGCCTATCAGTTATGTCGGCAACAACATCAGTAACAAGGGCGAGGGACGAAGAGAACCATTTAACTGCTCGTTGAACGAGGCGGACCAATAGGCAAAGTTCTCGTCCATCGGTGGTTACTGGAATGTCATCAACAAAAGTAACAGGGTCTTACCGACAGATTTGTACACCGAGGTCTTTACATAAGCAGGGGAATATTGTTGCTTAGGTCATATAGATTACAAGAAAGGTTAAACCAAACAATGAAAGGGAAATATGATTATTACATCAAATAGAACAATGGAATGGAAAATGTGTTTAAACACATATTTCAGGGGTATATCCTTCCCAAGGACAAGCAGAGCATGATACCCATGACAGGATATAATTGTAGAAAACCCTTTAGGAAAGGGGGGAGAATTTTCATGATATTACCCATACAACAGTGTTTGGATAATTGTGCAAGAAACATTTAGCATTGGGCTTCAAATGTTCTTGTTAAAATTCGGAGTACCACAAACATGCTTAGAGATAGCATTGGCATGGTCTTCAAGCAAAGATCATACTTTGGATACACAAAGGATCCATCAGTAACAACTTATAGAATAAGTCTTACAATTTCCTCATGGAAGTATGGTTAACGTTGCTAAAAAGGAAAATATAATAATAGTCCCTCCAGGCAGGTGTGCTAGGCATGACATCACCTTGTTATAACTCTTGGGAATATGTTCCAACTATCATATCCGACCGGGATTCAGATCTGATTGGTGTCAGGATACCTCAGACTTAGGATGCCTGAGAAGACAAGGTGCGACACCAATTGACGAGATGACAATGTGAGATTTTCGGGAAATGAACTATGGAAGTGAGTTCCGAGACAAGAGTTCATCATTAAACCAAGGAGAGAATGGGGAGGTGGCTGATGAACTCAGCGACAATTCATTGAGATTTCCAAAAAGATGGATTACCACAATCATGTGAACAAGGAGATAACATTTAACAGAACAAATGATATGCTCGAGGGAAACATACATAATTAATCATTGGTTGAAAGGTTCACCCGAAATATCGGCTTAGGTAGCAGGATCAATGTTAGAATGGTGATTCGATAACCAATGGTCTAAGAATGAAATGTCGACCATTAACTTCAAAGCAATAGGGTTGCTAGAAGTACAGAATCCAAGCAAAGATGGTCACGTGTTGGTATCCCGTTAGAATCAACACCGGGACCAAGAAAGAATGGTGAGGTGAGAAGTATCACAATATCAAGAATTCTTAAGAGGTGGAGCAATCCTCACAACATCCTTGTCATAAAGGTCATTAATACTTCAAGGTGGAACATCATACAAGCTGGATAGCAAGTTGCATTCATAACATGAACAAGTTTGTGTTATGGGAAGGCAAGAATGTTATCGATGATAACACAATCATCGAGGGGCAAGGATGGTAATTCTCATCATGAATTTGAGTGATATTCTGGAAGAGCTCAAAATGTTGAAGATGATCACGACACAATTGTCGAGAGATTTCACGAAGAAGCAATCGAACAACGACGGGATCAAGAAAAAGCAATGGTGAAGCAAAGGGCCATTGGAACCACAGATACGACACACACTCGGAATCAAGCTTGATGTTCAAGGCGAAATGATAAGACGAGGAAGATCGACGTAAACTTAGCTCATTGTCAAAAGTTGTGCTCCGGGAAGAAGGACCGGGTAGCGTAGATAAAAGTTTGCACGATAATGATATCGGCGATTAGGCTAGCGATGACTTGAAGGATTAATAAACTTATAAGCAATGAAAATTACTTAGAGTTATTGAATCGGAGCGGAATCGATTCACTTATCGGTGTTCTCGGTCGACAAACAACCCAGAACTCATGAAGTGACAAAGAAAAGGTAAGGTAGTGCTTCATCAAAGTTTATAAGATGTAGTGCAATGGCAAGATATCCTCGAGATACCCGGGGTAATACTCGACACAAGATCAAAGTAAAGGTTGGACTGGTGAATTGATCCATGGAAGACAAGTGATTAAACTTGCCCGAGAAATGGGATCAAAGAGAAAATATGGTCGGGACCACGATTGCATAGGATAAATTCACAGATACCCGATGATATTGTATCAACGAAATAGTTATTATCACAAGAAGCTTCTATGGTAGGATCTACATCGTGTCCATGGGCATGAACACAAAGTTCAAGGTCGACTCCCACTTCTTCAATGTATAACCTTCCATTCACCTCTCACTTTTGAAGAAGTCGTAGTGTTGAAATTTTATCTAGCAAAATACCAGAAGAGTATGACTCGTGAAAACTTTCGAGTTCACACATATTAAGGAAGGCATAGGTTCAACCCATAGGGGCTTCTTAGAAACATATACCACAAGTTTCAAGAGTAAATATCACAAGCTCGAAAGTAGAGCAAGGTTGAGAAAGTAGATGATACAATTAACCAAAGGCATTATGTATCCGAGGGGAGGCTCACAAAGTTATTGAATATGAAGGACACTGTCGGATAAAATCCATTAAAGGATCTGTCGGTCCATAACAGAGCTGATGTGAGCATCGGCACACAATCAGAGGAAGTAACAATGCAAGGGCATTGGATTATAGAAACAACTGACTAATCCAGAGCTCAAATGCAAAGGAATTATGATTTTCAAATCAAGGGAACAGAAGCAATGTTCTGATTAGGGGTGGATAAGTTGAATAGCCTTAGGGGTACTATCGACGGCATTTGGATTGGTTGAGAACCAGCTCATGTTTAAAATGACGTCTGAGCCGGAAAGATAATTTAAAAGGATCAACTGATGATTGCATGCATTCGCACTCATGTTGAATCAAAAGGATCAAAATGACGATGCCTAAGGATACTAACGAATATTGCCAGACATATGGAAAGCATCCATCATGCAAGTAGACAAGTATGGCAGAGCAATAAGCTACTAAGGATTTTTGGAGGATCGAATAGTATTTCGAAGACCATTGTGAAACACATGAACAACTGGGGGATGAGCGGATACTCGATAAGTGCGAGAATTGTCCATAGGGGTAATCAGGAGACAAAGAACAGCAAGGCAGTAAGCTCAAAGGATTATCGAAACAACGACGAGTGTTTCGGGGTATCTTGTAATAACAAGACCAACTGGGGATGAATGTAAGAATAACAACTGCAAGTAGTTATCCATAAGGGTTGACGGTGGAAGGGGAATTGCAAACGCGATGAACACAAGTTCTCGGTTAACATCGGAGAGTATCTTCGTGGTCTTCACGCAGCAGCATTTATCATCGATAATAAGGGCTCTCCGGGTGAAAGTGATAACGAGATCCTAATGTTAGATTTAGCAAAATTCATTTAACCCGAATAGAAGAGAGATCAGAGTTCCAGAGTATAGATAAGGAGTAGAAGATCCTAATACCATCAATGGCGACATGGACCCATGGGCCACACAGCCATGTTAGTAAAAGTTTTGCAATGGCTAGACTCTACTTCGGCCAAGGAGTTGGAAAGGGGATTCCTACAGGCAGTCAGCTCTGATACCAACTTGTGACGCCCCCGATTCAATCGTACACTAATCATGCACACAAATGTGTACGATCAAGATCATAGACTCACGGGAAGATATCATAACACAACTCTAAAACATAAATAAGTCATACAAGCATCATAATACAAGCCAGGGGCCTCGAGGGCTCGAATACAAGTGCTCGATCATAGACGAGTCAGCGGAAGCAACAATATCTGAGTACAGACATAAGTTTAAACAAGTTTTCCTTAAGAAGGCTAGCACAAACTGGGATACAGATCGAAAGAGGCGCAAGCCTCCTGCCTGGGATCCTCCTAAACTACTCCTGGTCGTCGTCAGCGGCCTGCATGTAGTAGTAGGCACCTCCAGCGTAGTAGGAGTCATCGTCGACGGTGGCGTCTGGCTCTGGATTCCAAAGATCTGGTTGCGACAACCAGAAAGATAGGAAAGGGGGAAAAAGGGGGGAGAAAGCAACCGTGAGTACTCATCCAAAGTACTCGCAAGCAAGGAGCTACACTACATATGCAAGGGTATATATGTAAAGGGCCATATTGGTGGACCGAATCGCAGAATGCCGTAATAAGAGGGGATAGCTAATCACGTCAAGACTACGCTCGCAGCCTCCGCCTTGCAGCATGTAGAAGAGAGTAGATTGAAGTCCTCCAAGTAGCATCGCATAGCATAATCATACCCGCGATCCTCCCTCATTGCCTGTGGAAAAGCGATCACCGGGTTGTTCGTGGAACTTGTCCGGTGTGTTTTATTAAGTATCCGGTTCTAGTTGTCATAAGGTCAAGGTACAACTCCGGTCGCCCTTTACCGAGGGACACGGCTATTCAATAGATAAACTTCCTGCAGGGTGCACCACATAACCCAACACGCCGATCCCATTTGGCCGACACACTTTCTGGGTCATGCCCGCCTCGGAAGATCAACACGCCGCAGCCCCACCTAGGCACAACAGAGAGGTCAAGACGCCGGTCTAACTCCTATGGCGCAGGGTGTGGGCCCATCGCCTTTGCACACCAAGACGTTATGAACGCGCCGAAGCGTAACTAGCCCCTTAATACAAGAACAAAGCTTACGCCCCAATCCGCACGCGCCGCTCAATCGCTGAAGTCACGAAGGCTTGGCCGATACCACGACGCCGAGTGCCCATAATCGCTCCCGCGTAGTTGGTTAGTGCGTATAGGCGATGGCCGACTCGATCAAATACCAAGATCTCGTTAAGCGTGTTATTATGAAGCAACCGCGAACGCCGACCAGGCCAGCCCACTGCCTCCTAGGTGGTCTCAACCTACCCTGCCGCTCTGCCACAAAGTAGCGATCGAGGGGCCATCGGGACCCAGTGCCCACCTCTACCGGGATGGAGACACTGTCCTTCCAAATTTCACATCGAATCACTTATGGGTACTCAACGAGCTGACCCGACTTTAGTCACCATCTGTATAGTATGTATGTATGTATAATATATACCCGTGATCACCTCCCAAGTGATCACGGCCCGATAGTATAGCAAGGCGGTCGACAAGAATGTAGGGCCAATGATGATAAACTAGCATCCTATACTAAGCATTTAGGATTGCGGTAAGGTATCAACAGATGTAGCAACAATGTCGCTATGCATCGTAATAGGATCAACGGAAAGCAATAACATGCTACACTACTCTAATGCAAGCAGATAGAGGAGAATAGGCGATATCCGGTGATCGGGGGGCTTGCCAAAGTTGCTCGAGACAAGGAGGGTCGTCGGTGGCGTAGTCGACCACAGGGCATCAACATCGTCACGGGGTCTACCGGAGAGAAGAGGAGGGAGAAACAGTAAATACATAGCAAGCAAGTGCATAACTGGACAACAAGCAGAGCTAGACGTGTTCTAGCGCGGTATGAGGTGATACCGGTGAAGGGGGGAAGCATCCGGGGAAGTATCCCCGGTGTTCCGTGTTTTCGGACAGATGAACCTGAGGTGAAATGTTGCAGGTTTGCTATGCTAGGGATGTGTGGTAGACAAACGGGCTGCGTATCTGGATTCGTCTCGTCGTTCTAAGCAACTTTCATGTAGAAAGTATTTTAATCCAAGTTGCGGATTAAAAGTAATGATTTTCTAAAGATTTTATTAATTTCTGTAATTTAATTAGTTATTTAAATTAATTCGAAATGGAATAATGACATCAGCATGATGTCATGTCGACGTCGGCAGATCAGCCAGAGTTGATCGAGTCAACTGACCAATGGGTCCCACCGGTCAGAGACACATGTTAATTATCCAAATTTAATTTAATCTAATCAGAATTAATTAGGGGTGGGCCCCACTATCATACTAATTAACTAACCAGGTTAATTAGATAACTAATGTTTAATTAGTTTAGTTAGTTGTTTAGTTTAATTAAACAAAATTAATTAAGTTAATTATTTCTCTAATTAATTAATTAATTATTTTTATTTTATTTTTATAAATACGCTCAGGGGTGGGGCCCTTGTCATTGTGAGGGGCCTAGTGGGTTTGGTATTGCCATGTTGCAGTGGTGTGTGCGGCGCCAGATCGACAGTGGCAGGGCGCTAGCCACGGGCGTGGCGAGCCGTCGGCGTGGCATTGGCGCCACGACGCCGCCAAGGAACGGAGGGCGCGCCACGGAGGGCGCGACGGCGCGAAGCGCGCAAGGCCGCGCGCGAGAGGAGGAGAGCGGGGCGGTCAGAGCGCCGGAGTTGGCCGCGGACAAGGCGGCGTCACCGGTGTAGGGGGTGCAGGAGCGGGGCAAGGTGAACGGCGGCGAGCACGGAGGAGTCGGCGATGGGTGCGGCAAACGGGAGGTGGCCGGGGCGCACGGGGCTGGCGCGGCCCCGAGCGGCGAGCAGGGGAGGAAACGAGCACGGGGCAAGGGAGAGAGAGGAGGGGCGCAGAGGCCGTGGCCTCACCGGAGTCGTAGGGTCTAGGCAGTGGGGGTTGAGGAGGAGGACGGAGACGACGACGTCAAGGAGGCAGTCCGGCGACGCGGTCCTCGTGCGACGGGGGCGAGGTAGCTCCGGGCGGGGTCCCGCGTCAGCATGGTCGTGGACGAGTGGCGAGGGAGGCCGGATCCGCGACAGGGCCCCCGGGATCCGTCCCCTCTCCGGCAAGGAGGCGGCTTGGCGATGGCGGAGCGGTGGTGGCGACGGGCGCCAGGGGCGGCAGCGCCCTCGGGCGTCTTGGCGAGAGGGTGGGAAGGAGGCGCCATCGATTGGGGGCGCTCGTCCCTGATCCAGATCGGGACGAGGAGAGGAGAGACGTGGGGAGTGGGAGGAGTGGGTTAGGGTTCGGTGTCCCCTCGGGGTTAGTAGGTGAGGTGGGGTGGGCCGGTCCGGCTGGGCCGACCTGTAGCTAGCTGGGACATTCGGCCCAGGGAGAGGGGTTCTTTTCTTTTGTCTTTTTTTAGTTTTGTTTTCTGTTTTCTTTTAACCTTTGTATTTTCTTTCATTATTTCTTTTCTGTTTTAATTCATTTAAAAGTATTTAGGCATTTTATAAAATTGTTTTTACTTCACCATAATTACCGATGCAATAATTGACATAGCCCGAACATTTTAATTTTAATATTTGAAAACTTTTGTCGTTTGACTTATTTAGGATTTAAATTTGAAACTGTTTTGAATTAACCCAAGATTAATTACAGTGACAGAGGTGACGTGCCATCATTAACGTGAGATTACTATAGCATGATTATCCGGGCATCACATACAGCCCAGTCTGTTGCTGGTGCAACTGCTTGTTCGGTTGCCACTGCACGGGCCGGAGCAGATGCAAGTGCAAGTGTTGGTGCAGGTGCCGAAGCCGCCGCTGCTGCCGGAGATGGTGCTCCTTGTAGAGCTGGTGCCGGTGTCGGAGCAGGTGCCAGTGTCGATGCCCAATCCTCTGGTAGATCAGCCTGATCCGCTCACATGGTCGGTGCCTAATCCTCAGCTGGATTAGACTGAGCTGCTGCCACTGCCAGCGCTAGAGCAATTGCCGGTGCTCGATCCGTTGCTGAAGGTGGTACCGATGTGCGAGACAGCGGCGATCGTGTCTGGTCTACTATGATCAGCTTTCTAACTTGACTAGGATACGTGACCGTGATCCAGTTTTTTTCTTCATTTCTTTTGAACGCGAGAAGGACTAATTGTGGCGTTTTTTAAACCAAACTGCAGTTCATCATAGGGATTTAGCTTGTACTCAGACAACATACTGATCCAATTTTTTCCAGTAATATAAGTGATGGACAATGCCTTCATTACTGACACGACATAAGAAGTGAAACCTGCAAAAATAGCCATCGTAGAGCAAACCAAACGGTTTATTCTGTGATAAATGTCACATGGCAAAACCTGCATCATAAAATTGCAGGAAAAGAAAGAAAACGTGACATTAAATCAATAAGATTTAGATAGTAAATCAATAAGATTTACTTGATGTGACACGAGTGGATCCTTACCAGGAAATCACTATGTTGAAGTACTAAACAGAAGATTGATCATCCAACTACGGGTGGCATGCAGGGGCCCCGCCTACTCCCACAAGCAGGACAATCCAAAAGTTGTGAAAATCATATGGACCGAACATCCATGGGACTGGAAATCCTGGTGGGTGTGATAAACCCTGCAATGCATACAGATATTGGAGTGTAACCATAACTGATAAACCGTCCTCACAAAAAAGATGATCTGGATACTTCAAAATATACAGACTGAATTGAGTGGACAGACATTAACATAGACCGTTCTCAGGACTGACTACACACCAAAAGCGGCAGTACTAATAAACAATACAGGGTTCACAAACACAAATCAATTACTGAACAATAGTACTTACTACAGACAAGCAAAGTTGCACTAATTAAACTCTACAGACTATTTCTTGCCACCGACCTACGGGGTGAACCCCGCATAACTGACTAGGCCATGGACTTTGTGAGAGATGTCTACATGCACCATCACCATCTCATCAACCTTGGAGAACCTAACAGAGTGGTCTTTCCACTCATAAACATGACGATGAAGACATGCCGCATCAGATTTGTTGGGGAGCTTTACAAGAACCACACCCTTCGTAATCGAAGGCACAACCAGGAAATTGTTGTGGTTAAGTACAGCCTCGAGAACACGCCTGACAACAATGCTATAGGAAAACACTAGTTCAGGACACGTGGCGACAAGGACACAACAGCTGGGTAGTTTAGCAGTAGAACTCATCCTCAGGTCTTCCAGTTCACACGGCATGACTTTGAGAACTTCATCTCCACCGCGGACCTGGTTCTAATTCAAACAGAAACCATATTTTATTACTACCTTCGTTCATAAATATAAGATGATTTTCGATATTATACTCCATATATGACTACATATATGCACAGAAATGAGTGAACAAAGACACTAGAACATGTCTTCAAAGGCATGAGAGCAGAGGGATTACTTGCAATATCCATAACACAAGTTACTGAGGCAAATATACCATCTTCAAAGGTAGCATTGATGTTTATAAAGTACTCCCTCCGTCCCAATATTCTTGTCTTAGATTTGTCTAGATACGGATGTATCAAGTCTAGACAAATCTAAGACAAGAAATTTGGGACAGAGGGAGTAGTTGAAAGTAACCTATAAGAAATCAGTGTCAACCTCTCGCATGTTTTGGTCAAAAGAGGAATTTAGAACCGTCATTTGGCACACTAAAATCACATGCAAGATCACCCAGAAAGTTGTACTACCAGTACTAGTACTGTGTGTTAGATGAAAAACATGACCAAGATCGAGAAAAAGATCGTCAAGAAGAGATATTACCTAGACTTGCTTAATGAGGGATCCCGGAGAGGGGGGCTTGGACAAGGCGATGGCTTTGAGCTTGTCTGTGGTAGTCTCGGCGGGGTGCTTGTGCTTCTTCGTACCATGAGCCTCGACGGTTTTGGCCAGAGCCATAGACATCACGTCGGCCGGTGCTCCAGCGTCCATCCATGAGAGGAAGCTGAGAGAGAAGAGTGAAATGAGAAGCGAAGCGAGTGGGGGTTTCCTTCAAGAGAGGAAGCTGAGACAGAAGAGTGAAATGATGGTTGCTTCGTCTGTCCAACTTACTGCTGGAAAGGAGGGGGTGTTGTGATTTGACGACTCATTGGTCATTACTGCGGTGCTTCGATCGGGTTAGTCTACCGCCGCTCTACTACGGAGTAATTTAGTGCATGGCTGGTGGACCCAGATGTTGGCTATCCCACACGTCAGCGAAAGTGAGTAATTTAGTGCATGGCTAGAGGAGATTCCGCATGGTAGAGCGTGTCCACTGGTTTTCTGAAGAAAAAAATGATTACAACAAGCGTTTCCACTCTTACGACGGAGGAGTGCGAAACACGGCAGCCACTTGAACATACACAGTGCTCCTAGTACTAGGCATGTGTAGTGGTTCATACGTCACTACTACATAATCTTGTTGCTAGTGTAGTAAGATATGACGATAACAAATGATGTTGTGCGCATGTCAACTATATGAACAATAATGTAGTAACATAGTACCGCTTTTTTGACTGTCCGGTCGAGAATGAACGGTAAAATTAATGCTAACAGAACTAGGTCTACAGCGCACGGAGAGTACGGCACTACAGTACTCCATGAAACATGAATCATATAAAGCACGAATAGTGTTAGGCAGGGTGTATGAAATGTGCACGGGATGGGAGCAAAAGTTCCCTTGTCGACCCACTTTTGGGTGTTTGGCAGAGTGCATGAAGGGTGCATGAGTCCACACTAGTAGGTTAACACAAATACACGAAGAGGAAACAACTATATTGAGATGAGAATGCAACCAAACACACCACATGCTTTGTGCTACACTGACTGATCTGCACCATCTGAGTTTGATCCAACGGTCATGTTGTGCCGAGACATGGACATGCCCATGCAGAGGGCGCCTAAACACCACCCAAGTCCCTCTGCTTCTCGAGGTGCACGACGTTGGTGATGCAGGGTGCAACCGCCCGTAGAGCCTGCTCCCGGTCGATGGGAGCCAGCTCGTCAAAGACGGCGTCCAATGGCACGAATGGATTCCGGTGACGGAGCCTTGAAAGGATTTGCCTGACAACGGCGATAGCAGCCCGCAACCCCTCCTTGTCCAGCTCCGCCCCCACCATCGCGCGGAGACGGCTCAACTCCTCGGAGATATAGGTGAAGAAGGAGACCAGGTCAGGAAGCCGTAGCCCGTTGAAGTCGACCAGGTGGTCGAGCGGGTTTAGCCCGACGGCCGGCATGGTCGCACTAGCACGACGGTAGGCATCGCGCAGCCGCAACACGTGTGTGGCAACTTGGTTGACCAAGTGGCTAAGGCGATCCTGGACCTCGTCACGATCGGCCCACTCGCGCTCCAGCCTGCGCCCCTGATGGCCTATCGTATCTCCTACTTTCTGCAACAACACCGCCGACGCCTCGAGCATCTTTGTGGTGGATGCTGCCGCTATTGAAGCTCTGTGAACTCTCGCACATAACGGAGGAGCATGGCACTCCTCTCCTCCTTGAGCTCACGGAGCTCCATGTCCTTGGACCTGAGCTCCGCATCCTTGGCCTGGAGCTCCTGTGTCAGGCGCCTCACCTCGGACTCCGTGATCTGCTGCGCTGCCATGGCACCAGGTAGAAGCAATGGGGAGAGGAAGCAAAGGGGGCGAAATAGCTGAAAGGAAATGCAATCTACGGGAAGGCGGAGGGAGCCAGCCGAGGAGCGGGGAATCTTTTGGTTTTTACCATGGTAAAACACCAGTCGACGACTTCTCACATCAGGGAGCACTGAGTTTTACAAGCGGAGTCATCATGACTAATTGCTGCCACGCCTGCTCCCGTCAATAAAAAAATTAAAAATCCTGCCGCGCCTGCTCCCATCAATCAAAAAATTAAAAATCCTGCCGCACCCAAACACCAGAGCAACGCCGTGGTGGATATATAAATTTACCCACAGGCAAGTAGATAAAAAAGGGGTGAAAAACAAATGTGGCGGCGGCCTAGCTAATCGATCGAACTAGCCCAACTAGCTAGCCACCGTGCTTCACTGATGTACTTGGCAGGAAAGGTGGTCTTTCGTGATTTGATGACTCATTTACTTGCTTCGGCGCTACGACCGAGGAGGACTGAAAGTACATGTAGTGCCCATGTGTGGTTTTGGTAATTAAATGACAATCCTAATGGACTAATGTTTGCATTGAGATATACATTTGAAGGAAAGTTCCATTTGCAATGCATGAAGAATATTGGATGAATTGGTGGATGTAATCCATCAACACAAATATATGCATTGAGACTTGATAATGAATGACAATTGCTATGAAGAAACAATGACATCAAGTTATATAGAAAGGTTTGTTCCGTGGGTGATGCAAGAAGGATATTGAATGGATTCGGAATGAATGACATATACATATAGTTGTGCATCAAGATTAATCATGGAGCAAAGACAAATGTTGACCAAGATGAAGATCAAAGATTGAATTCAAAGATGGTCAAAACACAAGCGCAAATCATGTGCCACATGAGATCTTGTGGTATGGTAAGAATTTGTCGATTGCGCTTTGTGTACTAACCCATACTATGTGTTGTATATGTTTTTGAGGGTTAGATGATTCTCATGGGCTCACGTCAAGAGAGTGAGATTTCAAGTGTCTATGAGAGTATGGCATCAAGTGTTGATGATCATGGTTGACAAGGACAAGTTCAAGATAACTATCCTGAAGGATTACATGCTTGAAGCTTGTGGATGATCACATGATGGACAAGTGAAGATAAATACAAAGCAAAGCTTCCCACATTGTGTATGGGGGAGCTACTTGAAGACTTCATCAATGTCTTTCCATTCAACTTGAGCCAAGAATAAACTTCAACTTCAAGCTCAAGCGAAAGGCTCGAGTCAAAGGTATTAGTTCCTTCGACGTTAGTGTTGTGGAGTGATGACCACCGAAGGAACACATACACTCAAGAACGGATTCTTGATAGCTATACAGTGTAGCTCTTTTATGATTCTTGAGTTATAGGGATCCCGCACTATTAAGTGGGGATCAAAGGGGTTCGTGATAGATTTGCTCAAGTCAACATCTTCTTTACACAATTCCACTCCTATCCTATATACCAAACAAAATCCAAAGCCAAATAGGTTTCCGAAATATATGATAACACCTTTGCATATTTGGCATCCTCAATTTTGATTGATATTGGATGGTTCTCTATTTGAGGACCTGGGGTTTTTCCATAGCTTCAAAACGAGCCCAAGATCATCAAAATCGGAGTCCGGATGTAAAAGTTGTGCCTATTTCAGTTTCAAGGCAGCAACAGTTTTGGGTTGGCCGGATCATCCGGGTTCCAGCATGGATCATCCGGGTTATTCGTAAAATTCATCACAGTAACTTATTCTGCTAGCCGGATCATCCGGCTACCCACCCGGAAATTGCCCGGATCATCCGGCTATGTCCCCGGACATCCGGGTATCTACTTCACCACATTGTATATTGACCTTCCCAGATCATCTGGCCATTGTCCGAATCATCCGGGTATGCGTCCAGATCATCCGGGCAGGTCAACAACTGCGGGAAACGGCTCTATTTTCTTGGGGGTATAAATATCCCTCTCCCACTTCGGGAGAGGGTTGACCACTCCATCCAAAATCGCCCCAAGAACACAAGTGGCTCCCTCTCACTTCTCCTACACAAAATCTTAGATCCCGGAGAGATTAATGAGTGTTCTTGAGAGTTGTTCCAATCAAAAGATAGATTCTTTCCCTCTCCCTCTTTTGACCAAAGCAATTCGTGATTTGAGCAAGTCTTGAGCATTTCCCCATGATCTTGTTACTCTTGGAGGTTGGAGACTCCTAGGCGGTAGGAGTGCTCCGGTGAGGAATCAACTTATGATTTGTCCCTCGGAAAGTTTCTGAAGGTTTGAAGGCCGCCTCAAGGTCTACCACTAGTGGTTGGGAATCGCCTTCGTGGTGATATCTCAAGGAGAATAGGGTGAGCCTTCGTGGTGTTGGTGTGCCTTCGTGGTAACACCCATCCCTCCAACGGTGACTAGCTTCCATCCAAGGAAGTGAACATCGGGATACATCCTCATCTCCGTGACTTTGGTTATCCCTAACCCTAACTCCTTGTGGTTTACTTTAGTCTCTTGACCTTGCATTCACTATATCTTGTTGTTCTCATTGTAGTGTGTTGGCTATTCTCTTGAAGAGATTATTTAGGCCAACACTTTATAGTCCGCAATTCATACTTCCTACTATTGTTCTATCTTGTGCTCAGTATGAATTGCTAGCTTTGTAACATTCATTTCCATATCTTGTGACATAACTTGTGTAAGCTTGTAGTGGTTACTTGAGTTTGGTTGTATCATTCAATTCCATATATTGTGATACAATTTGTGTAAGCTTGTATTGCTTACTTGTGGTTGTGTGTATTATTCATTTCCATATATCGTGATATACATTGAGTAAGTTTGTGTAACTTACTTGTGCTTACTCATCTCCTCGTTGTTCTCGTCTTCTTTATCCTATGTTGTTGGTGCACTTAGTGAGCCTAGTATATTTAGGATTTGTGCTTGGAAAGTATCCACATTAGGATATAGCCAAATCCGTAGAAGATTTTAAAATGCCTATTCACCCCCCTCTAGGCGACATCGTGGTCCTTTCAATTGGTATCAGAGCAAGGTCTCTGCTTATTTGGCATCACCGCCTAGAGAGTATCGATGTCGACTTATGATTTAGTGCACAACAACACTTTTTATTTGGATGACACAAATTATCACCTATGGAGAATTCGCATGCTTTGTCACTTTCGGGCCATGGGTCCAAATGCTTTGCGAATTATCCTTGTAGGAATTTCTATTGCAAAGGATGGACCTTCTCCATCTATTGAGGATATGTATCTTGATTGTGATACTTCTCTTATCATTCATCAAACTTTAACCTTTGAAGTGTTTAAGGCAGTCACGACTTGCAAGTCGGCTCATGAGACTTGGACCAAACTTGAAGATATATATGGTGGGTCCTATCTTGATGAAGATAATATTCTATTTGGGGAGTTGATGGAGGAGTTCACCACATTTTTAAATCATGAAGAGCTCACTATTACTTCCACCTCCGATTACTTGCACACTTTAATATCTTCCACCTCACCAACATGTGGCGTGCCACAAGGTAATGACATGGTGAGTGAAGAAATATCGTGTGATGATGGTGTTAAGCTCATTTGTGATGATATGCTTGATCTCCCATGTTGCCATGATAGAAATGCCTTGGTTTCCTCTAGTTGTTCTATGACTAAGCATGCAGAGGAAATCAAGAAAGATGAGGCATGCTTGATTGATGAAGAACCCTCTTCTCCAAAAGAATCATCATCAACCCCCTTTGTTCACATGTTCCTCATGGCAAGAGGTAATGACGAGGTATCATCTTCTCTTAGTGATAATGATGATAGTTTCAATGAGGATGATGATGATGACTTGACTCAAAATCTCTATGAGATTGGGAAAACTCTTCATGGAGCTAAAAATAACACTTATAAAAGGTTCCAAGATGTTCTTGCTTGCTTTGAAAAATATAATGACTTATTTCTTAACGAGCAAGTGAAAAGTGAACACCTTGAACATGAACTTGCTAAGGCTCATCAATGTATTAGTGACTTGAGGTCTTTAAAAGAAGAGATTGAAAGTACTCATGGTAAACTTAAAGAGGATTTTGAGCTCCTTCTCCTTCAAAGCAATAATGTCAAGGGACAGCTCATCAAACTCTCTAAGTCTCATGAGGAGCTTCAATCAACTCATGGGAAGTCTCTAATTGCTACTTGCTCCTATGATATTGATAATGATGCTTGTGCTACTAACTCGATTTCATGTGAAGCATCAATTTTGAAGGAGAATGTTGAGCTAAGGACTCAACTTGATTTACTAACTAGGAATTATGGGAAATTGGAAGAAAGTCATGAAAAGCTCTCGGGCACTTATGAGAATCTTCTAATCTCCCATGATGGGCTAAAGTTAGCGCATGAGGCTATGGTCACCAAGGTAAAATCTTGTGAGTCTCATGTGGATATTAGCACATCTTCTACTCGAAATGCCTTATTGCCATGTGCTAGTCCTTGCAATTCCTCTCTACATGATATTGATGCACCTCATGATGAATTGCTCACCTTGTCTTGTTTCTCTAACCATGAAGTTTCTACTTCCACTAGCCCTCTTGTTTCTAGTCTTGAAACTAACCATGTAGAGGAAATTAATGAGCTCAAGGCCCAAGTCACTAGTTTGAAGAAAGACTTGGAAAAGCGCGATGATGGACATAGTTTTCACTCCAACAAGAAGAAATCCATTAACAAGAAAAGGGGGCAAGACCAAGCCAAGAACGACTCCAACATTTCTTGCTTTAAGTGCAAAAAGGTTGGACATCACGTGAGATCTTGTCCATTGAAGAAAAGGGCTTATAAAGGGAAGCTACATGGGAAGCGGCCTCAAGATCAATCTCAAGTTCAACCTCAAGTTGAAGAACGACAACTATCCATGATTAACCATGTTATTACTTCCCAAGTTGAGAAAGTAAAGAAGAAGAGAAGGGGGAGTACATGTTGCCATATTTGCCGTAAGAAGGGACACATAGCTTCATCATGTCCCAATGGTGACATCTCTAAGCCTCCAATTATCTATGATCATTATTCACTTAGGAAGGATATTGATGGTAACATGTTTGCCAAGTATGTTGGTGGCCAAAGTGGTTTGAAAGTGGATAAGACCATTTGGGTTGCCAAGCCTATTGTTGGTAACTTCTTAGGACCCAATGTGGTTGGGGACCATCGAGCTCAAATTTGATCAATAGGTGTGTGAAGGGCATTGGATACTTGGCTAGTTCATGAAGAAAAATGATTCTCACCATTCATTATGGTTCAAACCAAGTCATGTGAATTATCATCATATTTGTCATTCCAATGCTCCTCGTGGCGGTAACTTGTATTTATATTGTCTATATTGAAAGTTACTAGCCCCATGCATGTTTAGGTTTTGTACCTAGCATGTGTTTGTATATGTTGTGTCTCCTAATATACTTGATTCGTGTTATCTAGCATGCGTAAGTTGCTATGCACATCATATAGTTGTGTGTGTGGTTTCGAGCCTTTATTGCTTCATTAGTTGAATCTTCATTGGCGTTTTTGAGATATTAATGGATCATCACATTATGGGGGAGTGCTATGTTTTACACATATCAAAAACCTTAAATGTGTATATATGTAGGGTACCACCTATATTGTTAGTGCAATATTATCTAGTTACTATGTGGTATGTAAAGTAAATTTGAAACTCAAATCCTCATCCATTAATTATGCTTAGTTGGGTTTCATTTGCCTCTTATGGATAATACATGGATTATCATATTATGGGGTAGTGATATACTTTGTGCATATCACTTCTCGTGTGAACATTAACAATAGAGGTTTGCTAGTTTGCCACTTAGAATTTATATTTGAGATTATCTTAGATCTCTGTGGCATGCAATGCTTTGTTTGAGTATGGTATTCTTGTGCGGTTTTGCCCATGGTTATCTTAAAAATCGTATTTGGAAAATCATTTGAAAAGATCCATTCCAATTGTTGCTTTGCATGATGATCTATCTAATTGGAATGTTAATAATATGCTATCCAAGCATTGTGTTTATTTCTAAAGTCTCATGTTATGCTTGTGTTAGTATAGATGATCATGTACTTATTTGGTTTCTGCACCGAATGTCAACTTGAAACACCATTTTGTTCGAGTTCATCTTATTAGTTTGTATGGAGTTATGGTAGTTTGTTATCTCATTGTTTATAGTGTCCTATATCTACTTGAGTGAGATATTCCCATGAGTATGTGTGCAATGCATATTTTATATGCTCATTGGTTTTCCTTGGTTCATATGTTGAACTTTGTGTTCTATCATATGTTGATTTGTCATTTTGAGTCATTTTGGACAACATGAATGACTAGTGATGTTATTGGAAGTATTAACGGTTATGTGTTCGTTTGCCAAATTTGTATCTCCCTGGATTTGGTAGGCTTGTGCATGCATATTTACTATGTGTAAATTAGCATGCCTTTTTTGCTTTATTTGATCCTATATATATATATGTGTATATATATATATATATATATATATATATATGGTAAATCCATCAAAATTCTTAATTGCTAAGATGTGCATGAAATTCAAATTCATATCGATATGCACATATTTAAGTGATTTTACCCTATGTTTTATAGTTATGCTAACTACTTCGGACACAATAAGTTTGGGGACCATATTGTACTTAAATTGTTTTAGGTACATTTGAGAAGCATTGGGTGCTTGGCTTATTCATGAAGGTGGTGGCACTATGAGGAAATTAGAGCCAAGCTTGAACCATTACCTACTACATCATTCCAATGCTATCTCGGTAACAAGTATTTACTTCATGCATACATTTCTTGCATTCAACCTTGTGTAGGTTGCATCATGGCATGAATTTCTTGACTCGTTCTTGTCATACTTGTTTCCTTTATCAAAGCATCTCAACAATGATCTCTTATTGCTAGTTGTGATGTCTTTGATGGTTGTGTGTTGGGAGTTCATTAATATACGATAAGATTATATTAAGCCATGTGCTATACTTTCAAGCAAAGATCTCATTGGTATATTTTATGTCTCCCGTTTGGGTATCTTATTCTTTCCTTTTGTAACTATTTCATGTGTACATCCTTCTTTGTGGATATATATCATCATGATTGTCATCTACCTAGAATCTTTTACACGCGAGAGAAGTTACATCTCTAGTTGATATCCCTATTCTTTCATGTCCATCATTTCATTCTCTTTTTACATATTTGGTGGCTCCGTGGAAGCATTTGTTGTAAGAGTGCGTGTCTTACCTCTTTGCATCTTAGTGCACTCATGTTTGGTGAAGATTGTTGTCCTCGTGCTTGTCTTGACAAGCCTATTACTTCCTATCTTCATCATGGGTTGTCACAAGCTTTGATTTCTAATTTGCTATTAGTGAGCTTGTGAACCCATTTGCTTGATGTGTGCGTTTGACCTTCTTATCTTCGTGTGTGTGGGAAGGACATGTATTGCCCCTTTTATCTCATTCACTCAAGGCTATGTTGATGCTTAATTCTCATCCTTATACTAGTCTTCTCAAGTGCTTTGACGTGACTCACAAATATCATTTTGGTTGTGCCTATTCTTAGGTTGCCTCATTTACATGTTGCTCAACCATATGTTTGTTGCAAATGCTAGGCTTCTTTTCTTATCTATGCTTGCTTGCAATTGCTTTGCGTTCCTATTGATTTTGGGGGAGTGATGATCCTATTTTGTGCACCTGTATCCAAATACAAAAATTCTAAATAGTGCACAAATCATGGGGAGCTTCTCTATTTTCCTTAGAACACTCCTTTACCCAAATCGTAATATTATTTTATCCTTTTGGCTCGTCAGATCTTTTGATTGCTTGCTTCACTTTGTTTTATGCAAATGAGATCAATTTGTGCCATGTGCTTTGTGCCATGTGCCTTGCTATTATGATTAGGCTCAAGTTTTATAATAGTGGATTCACTTGTGGATATCATGTTCTTATCAATTGCAACCTTTCTTTATGTGTATATGAGTTTCTTTGTGGATAAATATCATGATCATTATTGGCCACTTAGACATTTTTATACATGAAAAGTTCATATCTTCGTATCTGATTGCACTCTATAGATTCCGAGCTTGTTTAATTGTTCATCATTGAATATGTGCATTTGTTTTCACTCACATTTTGTGATATGCACACATCAAGGAGGAACTGATACTATATTGGTCTGCTAGATGTTTTGTCTTCCATTTTGGCATTTGTTGCCAATGGGGGAGAAGTTTAGAGGGTTTAAGATAAATATCTTTTGTAGTTCTTGTTGTCACTCATGCATATCTACCCTTGTTATATATTCTTATTGCATGGATGAGTATTGTATATAGAGATATCTTCTCCTAGTTTATGTCAACCAATATATGCAATGACATTCAAAGTTCATTCACAGATGCATATATTGTGGGGGAGTTTGCTCTATATACTATGGGTGTACTATCATACAATGCTTTTGTAGTGTCTTGGTGATAGTATAACCACCCCAAGTATACAATTTATCCTCGGATAAATTGCATGCTTGTTTAAAAATTTATTATATAAACCATCTTGTTGAGATTGTCATCAATTACCAAAATGGGGGAGATTGAAAGTACATGTAGTGCCCATGTGTGGTTTTGGTAATTAAATGACAATCCTAATGGACTAATGTTTGCATTGAGATATACATTTGAAGGAAAGTTCCATCGCAATGCATGAAGAATATTGGATGAATTGGTGGGTGTAATCCATCAACACAAATATATGCATTGAGACTTGACAATGAATGACAATTCCTATGAAGAAACAATGACATCAAGTTATATAGAAAGGTTTGTTCCGTGGGTGATGCAAGAAGGATATTGAATGGATTCGGAATGAATGACATATACATATAGTTGTGCATCAAGATTAATCATGGAGCAAAGACAAATGTTGACCAAGATGAATATCGAAGATTGAATTCAAAGATGGTCAACACACAAGCGCAAATCATGTGCCACATGAGATCTTGTGGTATGGTAAGAATTTGTCAATTGCGCTTTGTGTACTAACCCACACTATGTGTTGTATATGTTTTTGAGAGTTAGATGATTCTCATGGGCTCGCATCAAGAGAGTGAGATTTCAAGTGTCTATGAGAGTATGACATCAAGTGTTGATGATCATGGTTGACAAGGACAAGTTCAAGATAACTATCCTGAAGGATTACATGCTTGAAGCTTGTGGATGATCACATGATGGACAAGTGAAGATAAATACAAAGCAAAGCTTCCCACATTTTGTATGGGGGAGCTACTTGAAGATTTCATCAATGTCTTGCCATTCAACTTGAGCCAAGAATAAACTTCAACTTCAAGCTCAAGCGAAAGGCTCGAGTCAAAGGTATTAGTTCCTTCGACGTTAGTGTTGTGGAGTGATGACCACCGAAGGAACACATACACTCAAGAACGGATTCTTGATAGCTATATAGTGTAGCTCTTTTATTATTCTTGAGTTATAGGGATCCCGCACTATTAAGTGGGGATCAAAGGGGTTCGTGATAGATTTGCTCAAGTCAACATATTCTTTACACAATTCCACTCCTATCCTATATACCAAACAAAATCCAAGGCCAAATAGGTTTTCCAAATATATGATAACACCTTTGCATATTTGGCATCCTCAATTTTGATTGATCTTGGATGGTTCTTTATGTGTGGACCTGTGTTTTTTCCATAGCTTCAAAACGAGCCCAAGATCATCAAAATCGGAGTCCGGATGTAAAAGTTGTGCCTGTTTCAGTTTCAGGGCTGCATCCGTTTTGGGGAGGCCGGATCATCCGGGTCCTCTCTCAGATCATCCAGGCTTTGCCCGGATCATCCGGGTTCCAGCCTGGATCATCCGGGTTATTTGTAAAATTCATCACAGTAACTTATACCGCTAGCCGGATCATCCAGAAATTGCCCGGATCATCCGGCTATGTCTCCGAACATCCGGGTATATACTTCACCACATTGTATATTGACCTTCCCGGATCATCCGGGTATGCGTCCAGATCATCCGGGCAGGTCAAAAACTGCGAGAAACGGCTCTATTTTCTTGGGGTTATAAATATCCCTTTCCCACTCCGGGAGAGGGTTGACCACTCCATCCAAAATCGCCCAAGAACACCAGTGGCTCCCTCTCACTTCTCCTACACAAAATCTTAGATCCCGGAGAGATTAATCAGTGTTCTTGAGAGTTGTTCCAATCAAAGGATAGATTCTCTCCCTCTCCCTCTTGTGACCAAAGCAATTCGTGATTTGAGCAAGTCTTGAGCATTTCCCCCTTGATCTTGTTACTCTTGGAGGTTGGAGACTCCTAGGCGGCAGGAGTGCTCCGGTGAGGAATCAACTTGTGATTTGTCCCCCGGAAAGTTTGTGAAGGTTTGGAGGCCGCCTCAAGGTCTACCACTAGTGGTTGAGAATCACCTTTGTGGTGATATCTCAAGGAGAATAGGGTGAGCCTTCGTGGTGTTGGTGTGCCTTCGTGGTAACACCCATCCCTCCAACGGTGACTAGCTTCCCTCCAAGGAAGTGAACATCGGGATACATCCTCGTCTCCATGACTTTGGTTATCCCTAACCCTAACTCCTTACTTGTGGTTTACTTTAGTCCCTTGACCTTGCATTCACTATATCTTATTGTTCTCATTGTAGTGTGCTGGCTATTCCCTTGAAGAGATTATTTAGGCCAACACTTTATAGTCCGCAATTCATACTTCCTACTATTGTTCTATCTTGTGCTCAGGTGAATTGCTAGCTTTGTAACATTCATTTCCATATCTTGTGACATAACTTGTGTAAGCTTGTAGTGCTTACTTGAGTTTGGTTGTATCATTCAATTCCATATATTGTGATACAATTTGTGTAAGCTTGTATTGCTTACTTGTGGTTGTGTGTATTATTCATTTCCATATATTGTGATATACATTGAGTAAGTTTGTGTAACTTACTTGTGCTTACTCATATCCTCGTTGTTCTCGTCTTCTTTATCCTGTGTTGTTGGTGCACTTAGTGAGCCTAGTATATTTAGGATTTGTGCTTGGAAAGTATCCGCATTAGGATATAGCCAAATCCGTAGAAGATTTTAAAACGCATATTCACCCCCCTCTAGGCGACATCGTGGTCCTTTCAAGGACCCAGAAAACGCTCGATAGGGTGTCCCACATCTGGAAGAATATATGCGTGCACCACCCGAGAGGACCCCAAAACCGCACGGTAGGGTGTGCTACGTCTCGGCACGGAGGAAAAATGTGTGTGTAAAAATATACTATATTAGACGTAGTACCTATTGTTCAACCTCGGGACCCAGCCAGTCGGTTGAAAACACCCCACTAGACACACAGTTTCATCATGCTAACGTGGCACGGAGGATAGATGTGGTTAGCTCCGTCTCGACCAGCCACAACGTCTCTTGTTCTAGGCAATTCTTTTATTTTCCAAGCTTTTTTTTAGTTGTAATAACACCACGACAAGCGAGCGCCGCTCTTCGTGTGTGCCCGTGCAAAGGTTAGACGATGGAGAGAAGAGAGAGATCGCAGACCTGGGACCCACAAGTAAGTGAGTCAACGGTCATGCACGTATTGACGAGGCACTCCTTGTACTCTATTCAATGTAATACTGTATAAAATCAAGTTATGGGACAAAGCCAACAACCGTTGTTGTTTCAGGCTATCGACTTACATTTTGTAGTCCAGGTTGCCAGTCAAATCTCGTCTTTCAGATTTGTTAGTTTTAGGTCCAAATTTAATTAATGACAAGTGGGACCCCCGTGTGTTGTTCCGATATTTCAGTGTAGGATGGTTTTTTTGAACAAACGCTTTGCATGGTTAGACAAGTAACGACACGTGTTACACATATTTTGCAAGTTTACGAACAAAAATGACAGTGACATAGAATATCACATCCACCCCACAGCTTAGATGTTATGGTGATAAGTTTTTACACCGTTGGAAGTGAGATCCAATGGCTTGGGAGTAGTCTTTGTAATTATGCGCAATTTCCAAACTCTACAAAGTTTTTTTGCAAATAAAACATTCAGGCCTCGTGTGTGCCACTGCATCTTGGATCCAACGGCTCCCCGTTGCTCATATTAGGTGCTCCCCATAGCTTAATTATCCGCTATGGTGATACGAGCATCTAGGTCGTATGATCAGTGATCAGATGGCACATGCGTAGTACTTGTACTTTCTGCGCATTTCCCAAACTCTCTCAGCCGTATATTGCAAAAAATATTTAAACCTCCTACTGTGGGCCGTTAGATCTGAGTGAACTCGTATCACCATAGAATCTATGGTGCTGGAGCACCTCATATTCTCCCGTGCGAGAAAACATAAGGTGCTATCACAGCTTGGATGCTACGGTGATATGAGCTTCGAGGTCGTTTGATCCGAGATCCAATGGAATTTCAGCAGTCTTTGTGCTTGTAAGCAGTGGCCGAACTCTTTGGGGGCTTTTATGCAAAAAACCATTCGAACCATCGAGGAGGTGTTGGGCCACAAATCCAACAGCTCCAAAGAGCTTGTATCACCACAACATCTAAAGTGTGGTAGCACATGATATCTTACATACATGAGTGATGTCCTCCTTCATCTTAGATGCTACGGTGATAGGAGATTCGAGGTCGTTGGATATGGGATCCAAGGGCATCTGAGTAGTTTTTGTACAAATCGTGTGCAATTCTCAAACTCATCAAGGTTTCCTGTAAAAATATTAAGACATCATGTGAGCTGCTATATCTCAGATCTACAAGCTCCAAGCAACTCGTATCGGCATATAACATCTAAGGTATGGGGGCACATGATATTCTCCCAGGGAGGAGGGGTGGGGAGTGCACAACCAATCGGTGGTTGGGAGGGTGGGGACAAATATAATCTAAACAACCCTAAACAGAGCTTCACAATTTTATCTAAGGTCGAGGGGTTGACCCCCGACAATCATAGCTCCGCCTAAACACAAAATTTGCATGTACTGTAGTACTAGACTTAATAATCATGTTGCAGTTTCATGTTCATTTTAAATATTGAATTGAGGACCATGCATGTCTTACATTTTACTCCCTTCGTTCCAAAATATTAGTCTTTTTAGAGATTTCAAATGGACTGGCACATACAGATGTATATAGACATATTTTAGAGTGTAGATTCACTCATTTTGCTCCGTTTGTAGTCACTTGTTGAAATCCCTAAAGGACTAATATTTAGGAATAGAAGGAGTATTTTCTGGATTCGTGTCATACATGCATGGTTTGGAAAAATAGATGCACTATACTTATTGGATTGTTGTTGTGTTCGTGCATGTGTGTCTGTGTGTGCGTTTGGTCATATGCTTGATACATACAAAGTTTTCTCACCTCCATATTGTTCATCTTTTAAATTTTAATTTGCATTAAAAAACTTACTAGGGATACCATGAAATGTGAAATCAACGTTGAGATCACTATATCACAAACTCACTCTAATTCAACAACTCGTCATAAATCAGTTACCACGTTGAGATTAGTATTTGCAAGGAAAATACGGGCATTGTAATACACATAGATTCATTTGGCAATTTAAAAGGTTCATTTCGTATTCTCGAATGGTAGGACCCAACGGCGTACCAGCGAGACCTTGGCTCGTGTTGATCCTAAAAAAATAAAAAAAATAAAAAAATCGGGCTCGTGTCCTTCTGGTGGCGTGCGTGGTACGCACATTAGGCAACCCCAACTAGTCGAGCCTCAGCGTTTCGAGTCGAAATATCGGGCGGCTAGAATTCCAGCCCTAGGAAATTCCCCTCATGTCCCCGGTCCATAATGACTACCGATGAACAACGGAGGGATGATTTAGTAACTAGACAACGTTACCTACCGTGCCGAGCACGGTTCAATTCCCTCGGTCGCCGCTCGCCAAGGTCACCCGTCAACTGCATTGCCTAGTACTACTACTACTACTACTACACCAAGACGAGCACAGAATTGAGCCCGTTAGTTCGTGCCTAGTACTTGAGTTAATATATCAGGCAATGCACTGGTACGGAGGGATTATCCTTTTACTCTGCATATATAACTTGTCTGAAGCCTAACTAAGAAAATGTTTGACCAAATCCTTTCTTAAGAAATACAACAGGACAGATGTATGGCTTGAAAATTTATTGCATGATGCAGGTTATGATATTGTTTTGAATCCTAGATCTTAAATTTCAAAAAATCCAAAAGTGACCATAAATTCTTGAAACTGAGCATGGTCACGTGATATGGCACAAATATTACTTCGTAAATTTTTTCTTCAATTTGAGACAAGCTGCTTATGAAAAGTTGCACAAATGAAGAGCCAAGGTATTTTGGAACAAAGACCTGTCACGTTAAGGCAAACGCTTTCACTATTGAAACTGTGGGTGTTTACGTGCCGCCACGAGTCCCGCTTCTCATCGGCAGGTGTCGTCCAAGCAAGCGTGTGAGTCGACGGGAGGCATGCGAGCAGATCATTCTTGTTGGTGACAGGAGGCGTCGAAGCAGATCTGTCAGGCAGCTCACCGGGTGGTGAGCCCTTTGACCAGGCTCCGCTGCCCACCTTCGTCCCAACTGCTCCCACTTTTAATGTCACCGACGCCGCAGTTTAAAATCAACCCCGCACTACCCTTTATCGCTACAATCTTCTCTCTTCCTCTCCGATTCTCCTGTCATCTACCTCCAACTAGCCTGACCTAAACGTACGCCATGCCGCATCACGATGGTCTACCCTTAGTCTTCCAGTTTCCTGAGGAAGACACCCAACCGGAGTCTCAAGAACATAAGGCGCTTTGGGATGAGCTTGAACTAGCCTTGCGGGAAGACGCCGCGCCTGTCCCCGCTCCCGTTCCAGCTCCCATCGCCCTGACTGTGCCAACGCCCATCCCCGTGGCATTGATGGGCTGGGAGCCCCACATTGTCGTCGAGCTTGATGCCACGGGGTTCCACGAGGCCCCCCGCTGACTTTCACGCGCCCATGCACCTACCAGCACATGCACCTGCGCGTGCAGCGACGCGCACGCCGCCGCCGTGCCAGACCCTGCCAACAAGATGCGCTGCAAGATGCATCGACGCGCGCATTCGCAGCGTGCGGTGCCGTGCACAAATGTCTCCGCCACGCCGTTGACAGCGCCTGTCCCCGCACGGGTGCCAGTGCCCCCCTCAGTGGCATGGATGGCTGCCATCGACCACTTCCTTGCACCAACGCCAGTCGCCTCCTCCCGCCAGTTGACTCGCTCCAAAGTCCAGAACATTTTGGCCTTCCTTGAAGCTAGGCCAACGTCCAGGAGTACGCCAACAACGACGCAAGACGCCGCCGTCGCCGTCGGTCAGTGGCCGGACGACACACAGAGCACGTCAGAGGAGCCGCTTCCCACCGCAAGACGCCCCCGCCGCCGCCGCTTAATCTAAATTTGCCATGAAAAACGTTCGGATTGCCATGCTTAAAATCCGAACGTTTATCATTTTTGTTTATTTTATATCGATCACGTATAATTTAAAGTCGGAGTCAGACTGAACGAAATCTATGGTTTGATCGATTGAATGTTCTGCTAGAGCCCTATCAAATTAAATATAAAACATCATCAAACCACATGTATTCCTTGTCATCCAACGACCTAGACTGCTTCAATGTCGAGCGTTCAACACGTTTAGCGTGCAGTTAATTTCATGCCAAAAATAGCGCTAATCACATAATAACACGCAAATAATATCCTACTTAATATCCGCATGCACTTAATATACTTCCAAATTAACATGCATTGCAGGTACACACTGACTAGTTCTGCTAGTACGTGAAACTGGCGCCGTAACTTGTGAACGTGCCCAGATATGGTCAACGGCAACATCTCCCGCGATTTCTTAATGTTTGCCCGTGCGTCTAAACGCACAAGGGGAGGAGAGAGAGAGAGAGAGAGAGAGAGCACATGGAACTCACCAGTAAGTGAAGGCGAATAGTACTAAAAATAATATTACATGTTATCCATTAAATAGGCTGCGGTAATATAAAAACATTATGTGAACAAAGGGGGGGGGGTACAACAAACATTGTTGTTCTACGTATGTTGCCTATTGACATGTGGCTTGAAGGCCCTGGTCGCATGCTCGATCCTCGTCCTTTATTTTTTAATTTGTATATGGGTCCAAATTTGTTTCATGACATGTGGGCCCCTCGGTGTATAGTTTGTAGCACTTTAATTTGTGGGTCGAAATTTGTTCCATTCCAAGTGGACTATCGGTGTGTAGTTTTGTAGCTTATTTATAATAATTAAAGAGAACAACAGAGTTTTTTGCAATAATACCATGGTGCGATGTTGAAGGTGAGAAAGGACGTGCGAGAGAGCGATGACCGAGCCAGAGGGAAATCAACTAGGGGAGTTGCAGGGGTTGCAACGGTGTTTGGAGTAGTTGTGGGCCGAATGCTACGAAAATATAATCTAAACTGGCCGGAATAAATGCCTACACAAATTAATCCAAGGTTGGAGTGCCCCTTGCAATGTAAATAGCTATGGCTTTGTGAGGGATGGAGAGGTAGCTTCAATGCATGGAAGATACGGCATGAAAAAGCAAGGTAATCGAGAGACATATAGATAGAGAGACAAAGTGAGTGTGGTCCAACATTCATTGAATAGATATATATATATATATATATATATATATATATATATATGCTCTGGAGAGATATTGTATGATTGATCTTTTGGCAAGGGTGAGGGCTGTAAGATAGAGCTTGAGAGATGATCCAGTCACAGACGTGTAGATATATTTTGTGCATGGGAGGAAGCAAGGTCAATCAATCACATAGGGTCGTCGTGCGATCGAAAGAGTGAGACAGGTTGGAGAGAGTGACCTAGATAGACAATGTGCGTGAGAGAGTATACAATGTGAATAGGTCGAATTGGGCTCAAACATGGTGATATATCATTTATGTCCGAGAAAGAGCGAGGTCAATCAAGACATACAAAGAGAGAGATGGAGATATATATCTCCAGAGCATATATATATATATATATATATATATATATATATATGTGTGTGTGTGTGTGTGTGTGTGTGTGTGTGTGTGTGTGTGTGTGTGTGTGTGTGTGTCTATATATATATAGAGAGAGATTGAGCGAGCGTGGCCCGCCATGAGGTCGAAAGAGTGGGGGTGGCTTGGATGGACTGACCTAGATAGACAATCTGCATGAGAGAGTATAGAGTGTGTCGATCGAGGCTCGAACAGGGAGATATATCATTTTTGTGTGAAAGAAAACGAGGTTAAATGAGACTCAGATAAACAAAGCGAGATTGAGCGAGTGTGGCCTGCCGTGCAGAAGGAAGAGTGAGACAGTCTCGAGGGAGGGACCTAGATAGACAACGTGCGTGCATGCGCACGAGAAGTTGGGGGGGGGGGGCTAGATAGGCAATGCATGTATTTAGCGCGAGAGGGTGAGAGGGAGAGGGAGAGAGAGAGAGAGAGCTCGGCATGGGGTGCAATGGCGGATGTGTGAGGTAAATACATTTGGTAACAAAATGGAAAAAGGGGTTGTGTAGTTGTGAGAGTTAGAGATCGAAACATGGAGAGAAAGAGTGAACGTGTGTTGGAAACCGATAGCTTCCTAAGGTAGTTAGGAGAGGAAGCTTGACCGATACAAGAAGTATGTACCATGTGTGCGCGGGGGGGGGGGGGCTAAAAACAACATTTGAATGTACATAGTACGAGACTTAATATCGATGTTTCAATTTGGTGTACATTGTAAGGTTTGAACTAAGGACCATGCATATGGGTAATTATTTCGAATTCGTGCCATACTAGGTTTCGAAAAGTTGACATTGACTCGATTTGTTGTGCTATTTTGTAGGTCATATGTTTGAATCCATCCAAAAGTTTTCTCACTACCATGGTGTTCATCATATACATACGAATTTGTATTAAAAAAAGTAGCATGGATACAATGAAATGCGAAATCCACGTTAGAATTGGAGATCGCTACGTGACACACACTCTAATTCAAATAACTAATTATGTGACACACACTTTAATCCACGCTAGCGTGGATACCATTTCGATTTTTTTTCAAATAACTCCTCATTAATTAATTTATAGTACTCCCTCTGTTCATTTTTATAAGACCTTGAAGACATTTCAGACAATGTGCAAAATGGTTCATTTTAAGTTGTCTGAAACGACTTACAAAAGTGAACGGAGGGAGTATCTTGTTTCGAATGACTAATTACGCAAGGAAAACATGGTCATGGTAATACATATAGATTCGTTTGCAAATGAAAGAAGATTCGTTTGCATTCTCCAATGTAGGCGCACCACGCAGACCAGGGTCGTGTCAGGGTGGTCGCGTGTGTTGGACGGACGCGTAGCACCCATCCACCCACCCCTCCCTCCCTCCCCCACTCCCCCACCCCCACCCCCCTCAAAAGGACGGCGATAAAATAAGTTCGCGCTTCCATGTTTTGGATTGAAATATCTGGCGGCCCCAATTCCAGCCCTGCAAAATCTCCCTTCTCCACCGTCCCCTTCCGCCGCAGATTGCTCAAATCCCTAATTTGACGCCAACCCAAGCAAAGTTCGAATCGCCCCTCGTCTCATCTATTTCCCTGCCTCTATGCCGGACGACAAGGACGAAGACGATGGTCGTGCTTGACCACTGCACTGGAGCTACCTCATCTACGCCCTCGTCCACCGCACCGGGTGGTCCACCGACAACGTCGGCCGTTGCAACCGACGTGCCTCACAGACACCGACTTCCACCGCATCAGGTGTGCTTCACCGATGCCGTCTCCCAGCTTACCGAGGCTACTTCACGAGCACATCGTCGCACCTCTGCCCCCCGAGGCCATTGGGGCTTCACCAACGGTCTCGTCCACCGCATCGTAGCACTCTGCTGTCACTCAAGATCTGCATCCATGCGCGACCAGCCAACGCCAGCGCATCATCCTCAACGGCTCTGAAGTGACCCACACTCTAGCTAGGCGAGCATGCCCAAACACCGGCCCGAACTAGGTATCCACACATCACTCCCTTGTGCACTGTTCCGACAATGTTTGGATATCCTTTCTCTACTCTCTTAGCTTACACGCCAATGCAACTCTGACTTTAACTCTTATTTCTTCTGGAGATATCATCTAAAACAAGCAAATCCATTTTTTAGCGAAGCATGACGGCGCTACGGGATCTGGTACACATCCTGCACACCCGTATAACCTTGTAAGTATCATCCTCCCAGACAACATCAAGGTCGATTCCTCTTATTTGATCAACCATTCACCGTGTTAAAAATGCAGAGGGGGATGCAAGGAGCACAAGGCCTGCACATCCAAGCAAGTGGTAACATGGACTTGTACATGGAACATCCCAAGAGCAAGCAGAGCAGCAGTGAGCTACAACGAGCTAGCGTAAGTCCCTGCATTTCATTTAATTCGTACTGGCATTCGTGTATGATTTGTGTGCAGTGGCGGATCCACGAATTCAAGTTACCAGGGGTGAACATTTAACTTAAAAAATACAAAGGCACTTGCACTCCGGAAATCAACATAAATTGAGAAATGTGAAGCTACATGCACTTTGAAAACTAGCTAATGATCCAAAGTAGTTCAGATTATAAACACTAAATGATGCAAGCACCAAAAAACACAAAATGCAACATGCTGTACAAGGACTACAAACATGGTCTATACCTTCTTGAATTATTCGTTCTCTAGCTGAAAATATGGAAGTGTAATTGCACCTATAACGAGTGCGCAAACTGCATATCAAAATATCTATCCTGCACAAGTATGCAAATAGTTTCAAACAACAGATTAGAAAAGTATTTATGCTATGTTGTCATGATACAGGGACTTTTTGGTAGATGACCTCGACGTTTCCTCAAGCTATGAAAATACACTATAATTTGCTTGTCATCAATGCCTGCAAATCTCTATGTCTCTATCAACATAGCAGATCATCATTAGACACTAAATCCTTCAATGAGCTTGCCAAATGCTTGCATTAGATCCCTCATTAGACACTATATGTTCATCACCAGGAGCATGTAAAATGTTTGCATCAAATCCTTCATTAGCAATCTGTTCATTAGACACTTCAGGCTCAAGAACAACATGAGCTTGTATGTTTGCATGGGAAACTTGATTAGATACATCGATTCATGCATTCAAGATTGATTGGGGAGTTATAAAATAAGTAGAAATTGGTTTCATTTTCTCATAGATTCCCTACATACAAGCAGTTTTACAACACCGTCAGGTTTAACTATTGGCCAGAAATTGAAGAGTTGAATTAGATATAATCAGGGATGTGATGTACCTACTCGTTGTGCATGCTACTCTTGCAAGCTGCGACTGTCCATTTGCGCAAGCTCGATGCCATGCCCGTGCTGCCGCCGCTGCCTCCCACACAGGCTACACCCAGGGTTGGATCTTCATCTTCTTATCCTTCCATTTTCTTGAAGCCCAACGATCGCCCTCCAACGAGGGCGCGAGGAAGTGATGTGTCGGTCTGTCCAGCGGCGGCTAGGTTAGGAGCGAACCAGACTGGAGGCTGGAGCGAATGAATTGGGATTTTTCCTACTGTCGATCAATATGGGAGGCGCTCGTTTGGGCCGCGAGCCTGCTATAGGGCCTGCCTTGCACTTATGTTATTGGCCCATCCAAATTGAAACATTTTTCTTCATTTTTTTACATTTCCTGCTTATGCGTTGGGATGAACAAAACTAGCCTGGGCCAACCTGGACAACTCAAACTAGGTGCACACTTTCCAGCCACCCGAGGCGGCCGCCCATACCAGCCCCTATGGTGGCGTTGCCCCTTTTTGGGTGTATGATTGGGGTAGTGAAAAAATATTCCAGTGGCGATTTTGATTTACCTACAGAATGGTTGAATTGCTTGTTTCTATGAACTGAGTTCGCCAATAATGTGAAGGATGCCAGTCTTTTCATCCTAACTTAGATCTCGATATGCCAAAAGTAATCGCATGAAATATACAGTAAAAGCCAGTGTGATGTGTATGGCTACAACTAGTCTGACTACACGTCCTCATATAACATATCAAGGACACACCATCTTACCAGATTAACCATTCGACTTACCAATGCAGTGTGGGAATAAAGAAGTATTGGGACTGCGTATCCAAGTAATTGATGCCATGGACTCCTTCGTACAACCTTTTAAGCAAAAAACAAGTTGCAGTGTGCCTATACAAAGAACTAGTGTAAGTTCAGTTACCTGTTTCTCAGAATTTTAGTTAGCCACTTATTGCAAAATTGTTCAATTGCGTTGCTTGGCTTAATTTAGTTTGCTACTGATTACATAATGCCACAACCTGTTAATCCTATTGTAGACTGCGCCTATCTATGTGTTTGATAATTATTTTTAAGAATTACCTATTTGCCTGAACTTAAATAGCTACTTGTTTGTTTAACTGATTTGCTGCTGCAACAATGGGTTACAATGATGTTAATAACTACTTTTCAGCATCCAACTGCAACTCTTTAATTCCTTGTTTGTTTAACGGGTTTGCTGTTATAACTCCTAGTTGAGATGTTTTGCTAACTTCAACTTTTCTGAATCCACTCGGAACTTTAATGGCAAAATAGGTTAGCCCAAGATCAAAGAGCGAGGTCCCCATGGACGTTGTATCATCCCACAACAGTGGCACCAGCCTAATCGTGCATTATGAATTGCCAACTACTGATGCTCTAGAGGCTAAACTAGTGGTAGGAAGAGATTCTGCATCTGCACTTAGAGATGAAGTTGACATGTTGAGGAAGCAAACAACACAACAACAAGCAGTACTCAAGACAACCATTTAATATTTGGTGGATTTCAAAACGAAACAAGCTGAGACTGACCACATTGTTAAGGTCCTGAAGGAAAAAAGGAAATTAAATTCCCACTTGGTAAATCATAGGTGAAATGTTCTTTCCATCGTTGAATAACCTTTGTGTTGTTTGTTCATGTAATCAATCAAACCATTTGTTTTAGAGATCATGTAATAATTGTTTTTTGTTTTTTGGTTTGTAATTTTATTTGAGCACAAGTATGTATTAATTGATAAGACTCGGAGACATTTCATTTGGATTGCTATGCCAGACCTACAAACATGCCAATAGGGCTGAATGTGCATTCGACAATAATAGTAGTATAGATGGACCATAAGTGGCATGCATCAGAAAGGGCCAAGATGCTGTAGTAGTTTGGCTAAAAAAAGGATGTTGTTGTAGCAAAAAAAAGTACAGCGGCCTGGCTTATGTATGTTAGTTGATATTATTGATCCATATACTCTATAAGTGTTTATATGTCTGTTAGTTCTGTACATTCTTGGTTGATTGACTTGGTATTTGAATCTTGCTACATCGCCTGAGTACATATCTAAATGGGAGTACAGATTATGCTGCGTGTGACATTTGAGTTGGACATGAAGTGTTCCAAATATTTGAATTCACCTTAAACTAGATTCTAGCTTCTGAATTTGAGTATCGGCATTTGTAAACCATATTCATATATGACAGTGGAATACATCTTTGTCGTCCTTTTGAAGATATATAAAAACACATAGAATGATTATACAAAATGGATTCGAATTTAGTTGCCAGGGTAAACATGGATGCTTATTGTCCCAAAATTCGAAAGAAGCGGCAAAATGTCCACTCACACATCGGCTGCCCGAAGCCAAGTGTTTGGGAGATGGAAATTACTGTCTACCCATTACACAGACAATCATCACCCCATTTACACTTCTCTAAATAGGGGCAGGTTAGTAACTTCAATTAGACGTGACACGACCGCCTCTGAGCCCATTCTGACACGGTGGGCGCCAAACATGGGCGGCAAAACACATTTGATTCAAGCTCATCCGAAAGACCTCTGTTTCTCCCTCCGTTTCCCCATTCATACACGATGGGCGGCAAAACAAACTCGACTCGGCTGAAATCGATGTAGGCAAATATTTTCAATAGGGGCAGATTTGTAACTTCACTCAGACGTGACACAACTGCCCTACATGTCAGCCCTGTTAATACACCGTGGGCGCCAACCATGGGCCCAACCACCCTCTCCTCGCCCGAAATCGCTCTGGGCAAATATTGGCGAGATTACCGTCCTATCCCCAACCGACGATACGTCCAAATTTTAAATGGGGGCTAAGTTCGTAACTTCCCCATATTTCAGACAGGCGCGTCCCAAAAACATGGTTCCCCGTACCTCTCCCTCCATTTTCCCATTCATACACCATCCGCGCTAGAACACCATCCCCACACCAACCTCTGTTCGCCACCGTCCTCCACCCCATCCATCGCTGCCGTCCTCCACCCCATCCATCACCGCCGTCCTCCACCACATCCATCGCCACCGTCGTCCACCATGCCAGAGCGCCTACCAAGACCGCGTCGTCCACTACTAGAGATGGAAGATTCTCATCCATGGTGACGGACCAATAGCCTTGCATCGCGTCCTCTCGCTTCATCGACACTGTCGTCCTCTTTGCCGGGTTCGCTCACACGACCTTCTCTTCCACCGCAACGGGACTTACCCCCGATGCACCCGTCTACCGTCGCAGATCTGCTTCAACGCCACCGAGAGCCATCGCACCCCCGATGCCTACACGGCGCCGCAAGAGAGGTGGTACTTCATATCTCCTCAACTTTTTGATCTCAACCAGAAAATAGATCTTAACTTGGTTACTCTACTTTCTTTTCAGCTCTTAGAATTTAGTTCTTAGTTTGAAGCAAACAATGGATGCTAAATATCATTTCTCCTATTTGCAACTTCAAATCTGCCATGGCACAGTCATAATACGGTTTAATTGATCATGCTTAGGGTTTAATTGATCATGTTGGTTCCGTGGTGGTTTCTTTAATAGAAATCGGAGGGGAAATCCTCTTTTGCTAAAAAAATATGCTTAGAGTTTCCCCCTTTTATGATCACTATACGATCAGAATACGTGCTTCGTGTCATAATAACACTGCTCCACCCATCAAGCTAAACCAGCTTAGTTGTTCAAATACGAATATGATATTATTAAAACAGAGTCGTTTAATTGGTCAGCTAAATGTTCCTAAATTAGTTTCAAAAATGCATGTTCGCCGCTTGGGTGTGTATCTCAACAGGGTGCCTACAGTGGGCCGGCCCACCTTGGGATTTTGGGTCGTCCCAGGCCCCGATCCCCCTCTGTTCTGCTGCGCGCTTCCGATCTCTACTCGCCCCCAGCCGCCTGCCTCACCGACGACTTGCTTTCCCCGGACGGCATGACTCTAGGAGGAGACACCGGACTAACAGGAGGTCAGGAGCCACTCGCCCAACAGCGTCACCGCTTCCTGAGCATGCCGCCGCGCCTACCTCCCAGTCCGTTCAGGGCTCAAGCGTGCAGCAGCCACCAAGCCAACCCGATTTATCCTGAGATACGTCCTCAAACTCAGCAACCACTCCTTATCACCCATTTTCGAATTGATTCATTACTCATTAGGCAGGGTTGTCATTAGGGTTTGTTGTGTGCTCAGTGCTACCTACACTTAATGGTTCAGAAGTATTTCAGTAATCTTTAGTACCTGTAAAGTTCACAGGGTTTTCAAAATTCCGGCCCTCGGAACAGACACTAGTCATTTTGGATTGTTGGTCGTAGTGACATTTACCCAGATTACTACTGCAAGCCAGGTTTGTTGACAATTTTACTTGTCTTTCTTACTCATTCGATATAATATCCAATTATTCACATCGATTAGTTGCAAACAACAAGTGCTAGACAAACTTCTTGATTCAGATTTTAGATGGTCTCTTATTGCAGTTACAATTCTGCATACTTGTCCTAGTAAGCTCACAAGTAAATGATTGATTCACTACATCTATGCTTGCCTTGTCATATTTGTTGTCAATATTCTTTTAGGGTGGACCACCCTGTTTCTAAATACTAGAACCGTAGACATGAGTGAATAGTATTTCTATATGTGATCTCTTCCATCATGTGTGGGCAACGAACACTGCATTGTATAGAAAGAAAGTGTCATTTCCAACTTTTACATAGGTTTCAATCTTTTACATGGAATACAATCTGCCTACTTGCTTTGTGTCGCACTACCAACACTCCACCCTTTAAGCTAAACATTATGCCACTCATAATTCCTTAGTTTATTTGTTCAAATACGAATTTCATATGGTTCTAAAGTTCCTACTTCAGTTTTGAAATGTGTGTCTGCCTGTTATAGAACATAAGGGGTTTGTATTTCTGTGTGTGTGGTCTGGTCAGCACGGTTGGGGGGTGAACTTTGCATATGCAGGGGTTTATAGGGAGACACTCTTTGAGCTGAATCCGCAATGCATTCCATAGATAATCTGGCTACTTTTTATGTTTTCATGAATCTCAGATTCTGAACAGCATCATAAAAGAATAAAGAAAAACAATGCCATGGCTGTCAAACTTGGCATTAAGGGACTGAAATCAGGTCTGGATGCAATGCAACGCAAATGCTCTCCACCTACAGATTCATGCTCATAATATGATCCTAACAATGATTCTGAGCTAGAGGGAGACCTAAGTAAATGTAGCTCTGAGGGAGTCCTGTATTAGGGGGTCCTCGGACAGCCGGACTATATACTTTGGCCGGACTGTTGGACTATGAAGATACAAGATTGAAGACTTCATCCCGCGTCCGGGTGGGACTCTCCTTTGCGTGGAAGGCAAGCTTGGCAATTCGGATATGTAGATCTCCTTCTATGTAACCGACTCTGTGTAACCCTAGCCCCTCCGGTGTCTATATAAACCAAGAGGGTTTAGTCCGTAGGACAACAACAATCATAATCATAGGCTAGCTTCTAGGGTTTAGCCTCTACGATCTCGTGGTAGATCAACTCTTGTAATACTCATATCATCAAGATCAGTCAAGTAGGAAGTAGGGTATTACCTCCATCGAGAGGGCCCGAACCTGGGTAAACATTTTGTCCCCCGCCTCCTGTTACCATAAGGCTTAGACGCACAGTTCGGGACCCCCTACCTAAGGTCCGCCGGTTTTGACACCGACATTGGTGCTTTCATTGAGAGTTCCACTGTGCCGTCACGATAAGGCTTGATGGCTGCTTCAACCATCTTCAACGATGTGGTATTGGGTGATGTTTTCCTCCTCGGACAGATCTTCGTATTCGGCGGCTTCGTACTATGGGTCAACTCGCTTGGCCATCTGGAGCAGATCGATAGCTATGCCCCTAGCCATCATGTCAGGTTTGGAAGCTTGAACTATACTGCCGACATCTGCGGAGACTTGATCTTCGACGGACTCGAGCCCATGTCAGGAGCGCCGAACAGTCGGGACGAGCATGACTTAGATCTACCGTCGGACGGTGTTCGGGAGATCTCACCTGCAGCCGCCCCGGCCCTTAATCCGGAGCAGATCGCGCCATCCGAGGACGGGTGGATGGACCCCGCCACGGAGGCCGCACACTCAGCGGCGATAGAGCCGAACATTGACTTCACCTCTTATGAGGCCGGTGTCATCGGACCCTCGGACACGTCTCCGGCCACAGGCTTAGAACCGCGTGTGTCCGTGCCTATCGAATCTGATTGGGCACCGATCATGGAGTTTACCTCCGCGGATATCTTTCAGCACTCGCCCTTGGGCAACGTGCTAAATTCATTGAGGTCTCCCTCCTCGTCAGGAGACTCTTGGCCGAACTATGTTCGGCTGGAGTGGGAAGCGGATGACAAATAAATTCGTTCCCCACCCACCACCCACTTAATAGCCACTGTCGACGACTTAACCGACGTGCTGGACTTCAACTCCGAAGACATCGACGGTATGGACGACGATGCAGGAGAAGAACAGGAGCCACCGCCCTCATGGTGTTGGATAACCACCTCATCATATGATATATACATGGTGGATAACCCCAAAGAAAGCAATGGCGATGAGGCAACGGAGGATAATCCCCTTGAGAAGCAATCTAAGCACCGACGTCATAGGCGTTGCTCTAAGCCCCGCCATAGCAAAAATAGCGATACCGGCACAAGAGATGATTACAATCCGGATGGTGCCGAAGACAAAAACAATCCCGCCCAGCCAGGCCTCGAGCAGGCCAGCGAGAGGATGGGCAAGCTAGCCCTAAGGAACATGCAACAGATGGAGAATCATAGGATGACAATTATATGCCCCTCTCCGAAGATGAAGTGAGCCTTGACGATGAAGAATTCATCGTGCCTGCGGATCCCATCGAGCAGGAGTGCTTCAAGCGCCGACTTATAGCCACTGCAAAAAGCCTGAAGAAGAAGCAGCAACAACTTCAAGCTGATCAAGATTTGCTAACTGATAGATGGACCGAGGTCCTGGCTGCCGAGGAATACGGACTCAAGCGCCCTACCAAAAGTTACCCAAAGCGCAGGTTGCTACCTCAACTCGAGGAGGAGGCGCTAAAGCCTACACTACCAGCGCATGATGCGGCTGACCGGCCACCCTGTGGTAGAGACAAAGTGTAGGACCTTGAGAAGAGGTGTCTAGAGGGGGGTGATTAGACACTAAGTACCAAAGTTGCAGTTTTTAAGTTTCCTTTGGTTTAAGTGGAGATTAGGCACAAGTTTAACATTCACATTACATATCAAGCAAGCATGCAAAGAGTGTATGAGCAATGGAAAGTAAAGCATGCAACTTGCAAGAAAGTAAAGGGAAGGGTTTGGAGGATTCAAACGCAATTGGAGACGCGGATGTTTTTGGCGTGGTTCCGATAGGTGGTGCTATCGTACATCCACGTTGATGGAGACTTCAACCCATGAAGGGTAACGGCTGCGCGAGTCCACGGAGGGCTCCACCCACGAAGGGTCCATGAAGAAGCAACCTTGTCTATCCCACCATGGCCGTCGCCCATGAAGGACTTGTCTCACTAGCAGTAGATCTTCACGAAGTAGGCGATCTCCTTGCCCTTACAAACTCCTTGGTTCAACTCCACAATCTTGTCGGAGGCTCCCAAGTGACACCTAGCCAATCTAGGAGACACCACTCTCCAAGAAGTAACAAATGGTGCGTTGATGATGAACTCCTTGCTCTTGTGCTTCAAATGATAGTCTCCCCAACACTCAACTCTCTCTCAAAGTTAGGATCTGGTGGAAAGAAGATTTGAGTGGAAAGCAACTTGGGAAGGCTAGAGATCAAGATTCATATGGTAGGAATGGAATATCTTGGCCTCAACACATGAGTAGGTAGTTCTCTCTCGAAAAATGTATCTTTGGAAGTGTAGGTTCACCGATGGCTCTCTCCACGAATGAAGAGGAGGTGGAGGGGTATATATAGCCTCCACACAAAATCTAACCGTTACACACAATCTACCAAACTCGGTGGGACCGAATCGTCAAACTCGGTCTGACCTATTTAGCAAATAATGTGACCATTAGGGTTTTCGATGGGAGTGAGATGCAACTCGATGTGACCGATATGGTTAGGGTTAGGGCATAACGTAATCTCGGTAAGACCGATTACACAAACTCGGTGAGACCGATTTTGGTAATAAGCTTTCCAGAGAGTTGGTCAGGCAAACTCGGTGGGACTGATTACTCAAACTTGGTGGGACCGATTTTGGTAATAAGTTTTCCAGAGAGTTTGCATTGTAATCTCGGTAGTAACGATTGTTCAAACTCGGTGAGACCGATTTTGATAATGGACATACACAGAGAGATTACAATCCCATCTCGGTGAGACCGAGATCCCTTGTCGGTAAGACTGATTTGCTTAGGGTTTGTGGCAGTGGCTATGACTTTTGGAATTGGTGGCGCTGGATAGGAAGAATTGGTGTGACCAATTTTGGCTTTGGGTTTAGGTCATTTGTGGAAGTGGGAAAGTAGTTGAGGGTTTTGGAGCATATCACAAAGCACATGAAGCAAGAGGCTCATTAAGCAACACCTCATCCCTCCTTGATAGTATTGGCTTTTCCTATAGACTCAATGTGATCTTGGACCACTAAAATATAAAATGAAGAGTCTTGAGCTTGAAGCTTGAGCTAATCCTTTATCCTTAGCATCTTGAAGGAGTTCCCACATCCTTTAGTCCATGCCAATCCATTGTTGAACTTATCTTAAACATACTAGGTAAAAGTGTTAGTCCAACAAGAGATATGTTGACATTAATTACCAAAACCACCTAGGGAGCACTTGTGCTTTCAATCTCCCCCTTTTTGGTAATTGATGACAACATACATCAAAGCTTTTAGATAAAGATATAAGGAATAGCAAGTAAAGCTTTGGAAAGACATGTAACAAACATAGGCTCCCCCTACATGTATGCAATCATGTGAATATGGAATGTAGAGGAATATGAGAGCATAACCATGATAGAGTAGGCAATGTGTTACATGTATCTTGGCCATATGCATCAGAGCAAAGAATGTTAAGGAAAATTCCTTCATGCTCATGAGACCTTCTTGCAAATAATATGTACATCAGCAAGAATTCCTCATACACATGATTGTGATGCATATACTTACCTTGTATTCTTGAGTTGGCTTAGGATGAAATGAACTAGTGTAAACAAGGTTATATAACACAGATACATCTACTAGCCAGAGCAAACAAAAGAACCACAAGAATACCAAGACTGGGATGACATGTAGAGAGTGAGTACTAAGTACCACATTGGATTTAACATGTCCCCAAGAGTAAAGATATGCAATGAATTTAAATGATTTATTTCCCTTAGAAGTCTTGCTCCCCCTGAATCTAACATGGGATATTGGGAGAAGATAGGGTATAGAGAATCAGAGCTGAAAAAACAGAGCTGAAAGATATGAATGATGATCAGAGCTAAATAGAGCTAATGCAAATAAAGACAACAGATCATATGAACATGTCTCTCCCCTCAAGAAGACATGTGGGCATCTCTCCTCTTGAACACCAAGCATCTGGGATCCTTGAGAAATACGTCTACTTAAGTATTCTCTCCCCCCTGAAGATCTCTCTCTCCTCTTTGAGGGTCTCTCTCCCCCTTAAGTTAAGAAGGTGATAAACTCTTTCTTTGATGTGATCTCTCTCTAAATGATAAGCTTTGATGTTCTCTCTCTCCCCCTTTGACAACAATTTCCAAGAAAGGCCTTCTGGAATTTGTCTGATGGGTTTGGTCCTTGAGACACAACACAAAGCAATGATAAAAATGTGATGCTTGTAGAGGACAAGATTCATTGAGTGGAGCTGGATCAAAAGAAACATAGAATATGTGGCAAACTGTTTTTCCTATTGTGAAATCGGTGGCACCGAGTGTTATGCTTCGGTTGGACCGAAAGGATTCAGTTGGGCCGAAAATAACAAATCGGTGAAACCGAGTTCATTGCAGAGAAAACACTTGTCACCTCAGCTCACTTAGACTGGTAAGATCTCACAAAGATTTGCAAAGAATTTACTGAAAGATGTGCAGGGTATTGAATGCAGAAAATGCAGAGCAAACAGAAAGAAATCGAGATGAAGTTTTTTTGAAAGGGGAAACAAATATGCATGAGACAAATTCAAAAACACAGAAAAGAACACAAGAGAACTTCATCTAGAGATGGTCGGCGACAAGGTCACCTATGTTAGAGTGTATTGACTTAGGAGTCAAGTGAGTTCACTTGATCATAGGTCATACTCATCATTTAAGCTCAAAATGGGGTTGCCATTGTTCGTTTAAGCTTCTTGATGTATTCACATCTTGTCGAGTTGCTTTATCTCATGACTTGGAGTAAAGCTTCTCTAAGATGGAATAACATACCTTGGTTGGTGGTGTTGTCCATGTAGTTGAACTTGTGTGAGTTGCTCAAGGTTGACGTAGCTCATCAAGGATTTAGACCACCACTTGGAATTTTAGTCCATCTACCTACATGGGTTAGTTCTTGCAAGGAAGAGCACTTGTGTATCCAAAAATGACAATCATGAAGCTCAATAGAGAATTTGTCGAAAAGGATATGTTTGAGTGGTTTCGTGCTTCCTTGTCTTCAATCACCATAGTGTAGAGACTTGGTGATGTAGAGATTGCTCAAGATGTGAGTAGATTACAATCTCATGGAATTTGATTCCACCAAGTACCTACATGGGTTAGATAACATGCAAGATACAAATGTATCCAAGACATAAGATTTTCATCATAAGAGAAATATCAAGGATTAGTCATAAGCTCATGTCTTGCATGTATCCAATGGAGTTTCTACTCCAAGTTTGATGCATAAATGATGTTCATATCTCCTCTTAACCTGCAAAACACTTTCTCATCAAGAGGTTTAGTAAATATATCCGCTAATTGCTTTTCGGTGCGAACATGCTTAAGATCAATGTCACCCTTAGCAACATGATCTCGAATGAAATGATGATGAACTTCAATATGCTTAGTTCGAGAGTGTTGCACAGGATTATGACCAATTTTGATAGCACTTTCATTGTCACAAAGCAATGGAACATGTCTCACATATATCCCATAATCTTTTAGGGTTTGGGTCATCCAAAGTAATTGAGCATAACATGAACCAGCTGCAATATATTCAGCTTCGGTGGTGGATAAGGATACCGAGTTTTGTTTCTTGGAGGACCAAGACACAAGAGATCTACCAAGAAATTGACAAGTACCCGAAGTGGACTTTCTATCAACCTTGTCTCCGGCATAGTCCGAGTTGGAGTAGCCAACAAGATCGAAAGAGGCCCTCTTAGGATACCAAATGCCAAAGTTTGGTGTATGGATTAAGTATCTCACTATCCTTTTCACGGCCTTAAGATGACATTCTTTAGGAGCAGCTTGATATCGTGCACACATGCACACACTTAGCATGATATCGGGACGTGAACCACATAGATATAACAATGAACCAATCATAGAGCGATAAACCTTTTGATCAACCGGTTCACCATCTTTGGTCAAGTCATTATGTCCACTAGTAGGCATGGGTGTAGACATACCTTTGCATTCTTGCATATTGAACTTCTTGAATAAGTCCTTGGTATACTTCGTTTGAGAAACAAAGGTACCTTCCTTAGTTTGCTTGATTTGCAACCCAAGAAAGAATTTGAGTTCACTCATCATGGACATCTCAAACTTCTCCGACATTAGCTTCCCAAACTTCTCATTAAAATGAGGGTTAGTTGAACCAAATATGATATCATCAACATAAATTTGGCACACAAATAGTTCTCCATTAACCCTTTTAGTAAAAAGAGTTGAATCAATTTTCCCAATTTCAAAGCCTTTTTCAATAAGAAACTTGGTCAAGCATTTATACCATGCTCTGGGATCTTGTTTAAGACCATAAAGAGCTTTGTGATGTTTGTAAACATGATTGGGTTTCTTAGGATTGACAAATCCGGGAGGTTGCTTAACATAAACTTCCTCCTCTATTTCACCATTTAGAAAAGCACTTTTAATGTCCATTTGGTACAGGGTGATATCATGATGATTAGCATAGGCAAGTAAGATGCGAATGGACTCAAGTCTAGCAACGGGGGCATAAGTCTCACCATAGTCCATACCTTCGACTTGTGTGTAGCCTTGGGCGACGAAACGTGCTTTGTTGCGAACTACTTGTCCATCTTCATCTTGCTTGTTGCGAAACACCCATTTGGTACCGATGACGTTGTGGTTGTTGTCGGGCTTCTCAACCAATGTCCAAACTTGGTTCCTCTCAAAGTTGTGCAGCTCTTCATGCATAGCATTTATCCAATCCGGATCTTCCAATGCTTCTTCAACCTTCATAGGTTCAATGCTAGAGATGACAGAATAGTTTTCACAAAAGTTAGCTAAACGAGTTTTAGAGCGAGTGATTCTCCTGGTTTGAATGTCATTGTAGATTTGCTCGACGGGATGATATTTAGCAACTCTTGCTCGAACTCGTGAAAGCTTTTGCTTGGGTCTTCGTTGAACATCTTTTTCATCTTATTCTTCTTCTTGGCCTTCTTCATCGTTGGCGTTGTCGTTCTCTTGTTGTGGTGGAGAAGGAGGTTGTTGATGTTCATCTTGATGCACTTCCTCGTTTTCTTCATTTTGGTGTGTCCCACTTGTGGATGCTTTCGTATCAACTCTTGGTTCACCTTGTCGTGATGTAGAAGCTTCCGAAGGATCTTTGTCTCCTACATCAATTGGCAATTGCTCTACTTGCGAGCCGTTAGATTCATCAAACTTCACATCTACCATCTCTTCAACCTTTCGGGTGAAATTTTTGTAGACACGATAAGTGTGAGAGTTTGAGCCATAACCGAGTAGGAAACCTTCATGAGACTTAGGGGCAAATTTAGAGCGACGATGCTTATCAAGAATGTAGCACTCTGAGCCAAATACTCGAAAGTATCCAACTTGGGGTTTGTTACCGGTGAGGAGCTCATATGTCGTCTTGCCGAGTAGCTTGTGAAGATACAAGCGATTTGTTGCATGACAAGCTGTCTGAACCGCTTCCGCCCAAAAGTGCTTCGGCGTCTTGTACTCATCAAGCATCATTCTCGCCATTTCAATGAGCATCCGGTTCTTCCTCTCAACAACTCCATTTTGTTGAGGTGTGTACGTAGCTGAGAACTCGTGTGAAATCCCTTCTTCGTCAAGAAAGGTGTCCACATTTGCGTTCTTGAACTCCGTTCCGTTGTCGGTGCGAACCTTCTTGATCTTCACTTCAAATTGATTTTGAGCCTTCCTTGCGAAGTTTTTGAAGATCTTTTGGACCTGCGATTTATCATCGAGAAAAAACACCCACGTAAATCTTGAAAAATCATCAACTATAACTAGACCAAAAGAATTTCCACCGAGACTCTTGTAAGCGTTGGGACCGAAAAGATCCATGTGAAGTAGCTCGAGTGGCCTCCTTGTGGTCATGATGTTTTTCATGGGATGTCTTCCTCCAACCTGTTTACCTGCTTGACAAGCGCTGCAAAGTCTATCCTTATCAAATATGACATCGTTAACTCCAAGGATATGATTTCCTTTAATAAGCTTGTCAAGGTTTCGCATACCAACATGACCTAGTCGTCTATGCCATAACCAACCTTTTGAGGATTTAGCAATGAAGCAAGTTTTAGGTTGGGCCATTTTAGTGAAATCAACAATGTATAGATCACCTCTACGCACACCGGTAAAGACCATTTTATGATTGTCTCGTCGAAACACTTGGCAATCTACCTCAGTAAATAGAACATTGAAACCGAAATCAGCAAGTCTAGATACTGAAAGTAAGTTGTATCCAAGAGATTCAACGAGCATGACATTTTGTATGGAGCTATCATGTGATATGGCCACCTTACCGAGGCCAACCACCTTACCCTTTGAGTTGTCACTGGAAGTGACATACTTTCGAGGACTATCATTATCAGCAAGCTCACGAAACATGTCTTTATCTCCAGTCATGTGATCGGTACATCCACTATCAAGAACCCATTCCTTTCCTCCTGACATATATCCCCGAAGATTTGCCATAAGACCAAAGTGTCTCATTGCACCATCAAGATCGAAGTCACTATCATCATCCTCATCATAGTATCCATGTTCAACATCGTCATGTGGTGGATCAAGTACTAGAGAGGGTGATTCATTAGAATGAGTTTGACAATGATCTTGCTTATGAATTTTTATAGCTTCAGAAATAATCTCACTAATAATACCAACATTTCCTTTGGCAAGCATAAGGTTTGTAAGCTCAAATAAACGATCACCAAACGTAGGATCACTAGTATTCATCTTACTCAAGGCAATAGACTTATGGAGAATTTCAACATGATTTTTCAAGGAATAATCTGGAAATCGTTCCTCAAGAAATTTCCATATAGTGTAGGCACACTTAAAAGTAGGCAAACACCTAATCAAGTTTCTAGGCAATCCTCTAATGATAAGTTCGGCAGTTCTTAGATTCCTAATCATGTCAATTGACTCATCATGGGTAGGATGCATAGGATCAACATAAGGTGTAGAAGGGCTAGCAATGTACTTGCTCAAATGATATTGATTGAAAATAACAAGCATCTCATTTTTTCACTCATGAAAATACTCTCCATCAAGAATAGGCACTCTATGTCTAAGACTCCCCAAAGTAGACTCATCCATCTTCCTCCAATGGTGATTAAACAAAAGAAATGGAGACCAATGCTCTGATACCACTTGTAGGACCTTGAGAAGAGGTGTCTAGAGGGGGGGTGTCGGTGTCAAAACCGGCGGATCTCGGGTAGGGGGTCCCGAACTGTGCGTCTAGGCGGATGGTAACAGGAGACAAGGGACACGATGTTTTACCTGTTTCGGCCCTCTCGATGGAGGTAAAACCCTACGCCCCGCTTGATTAATATTGATGATATGGGTAGTACAAGAGTGGATCTACCACGAGATCAAGGAGGCTAAACCCTAGAAGCTAGCCTATGGTATGATTGTTGTAATGTATGTTATGTCCCACGGATTAAAGCCCTCCGGTTTACATAGACACCGGAGAGGGCTAGGGTTACAGAGTCGGTTACAATGGTAGGAGATCTACATATCCGATCGCCAAGCTTGCCTTCCACGCCAAGGAAAGTCCCATCCGGACACGGGTGAGTCTTCAATCTTGTATCTTCGTAGTCTTGGAGTCCGCGGACGAAGATAGTCCGGCTGTCCGGACACCCCTAGTCCAGACTCCTCAAGAGCCCCTAACCAGGCTTCAATGACGATAAGTCCGGCGCGCATAATGTTCGGCATTGCAAGGCGGGTTCCTCCTTTGAATAATCCAGAGAAGATCATGAACACCAGGATAGTGTCCGGCTCTGCAAAACAGATTCCACATTCCACCGTAGAGAGAATAACATATACACAAGTTCAATCTGCTGACGTATTTTGCGGCATGACATCACACCACTACCAAGCCTTTACTTGAATCAATTTTTTTATTATACCGTCTCAGCGTTTAGCGGCGGTTTCTTGGCACGTCTTGTCGAAGCAGAGATCGTGTTCCCCTTATTCCGGGATTCTCATCAATACGGACGTGGGTAACCCAACCGCGCCCGTCGCCACGCCTCCTCCATTGAAGGCGAATCCCGAACGGTCACGGAGACGGCTCTTGGTATTCCCCCTCTTTATTATAGGACCAAGGCTCGTTTCTTTTCTTCAATCTTTCATTGAATCTTCTCCTTGCTCCAAGTTCCAACACCCAGAGCCCCAGATTCGAGCGCTTCGGACCTTCAACAATGTCCGGCTCCGACCTTCAGGGCCGGTGGATGCCCTCCTCTGTCACGGAGGAGGACGTGCTAAAGCTGCGTGAGGCCAAGTACCTGTCTTACAAGATTTCGCACAGGTTGCCCGCTGAAGGGCAGGCCATCCCCACCCCCGAGCCCGGCGAGTATGTCGTCTTTGTATCCCACCTCCGTCGGGGTTTAGGCTTCCCGACGGATCCTTTTGTGAGAGGGCTCATGTTTTACTATGGGTTGGAATTCCATGACTTGGCTCCGGAGTCCATCCTCCAAATCTCCGCATTCATCGTCGTGTGCGAAGCCTTCCTCCGCGTCACCCCCCACTTCGGCCTATGGCTGAAGACCTTTAATATGGAGCCGAAGATGATCGGGGGGCGTCAAGCAGAGTGTAGCGGGGCGGCCATAAGAAGGAGGGCCAATGCCCCGTGGCCCGAGGGCTCCTTCCAAGAGGAGCTTGGCTTGTGGCAGCAGGAGTGGTTCTATATCACCGCTCCAAAGGGCAGCAGGCAGAAGCTGCCGCCTTCCTTCAGCTCGGGACCTCCACGACGGTTGATGTCATGGGTCAACCAAGGGCTCAGTTGGGGGCCGTCAAAAGACGTGCCCCTATTGCAGGGCCGGATTCGAGACCTTCAGGCGACGGAGGTCGATCTGGTCGTGGTGATGCAGGTTATGCTGATTAGGCGTCTCCTGCCCTACAAACGCCGTCCTCTCCGGCTATGGGAGTTCAATCCAGAGGGGCCACGGATTCTCCAACACTTCATGGGTACGACACCCGTGGAGATGTACAAGTTATTCTTCGGACCACAGACAGCGTGTCCAGAATTGACCGAGGATGCCGGCCTAAGCTGCAATCGCCCGATACTCAAGTAAGTAGCTCAGTGTTCGGACGCACCGTTCGTTTGCCTTTCTACAATTTGCCTTTTAACCCGTTATCCTCCAACAGGAGTGGATAGCGCAGGCAAAGCTGATACGATGTCCAGCCCCCCTCCCAGAGACCGCACCGGAGCCCGTGCTGGTCAGAATGTTGGAGGTCGTGCCTTCAGAAGAAGGCGAAGGGGAAAATAGAGGAGCTAACACCTCGCCCAAGGGGGCGCTTGAAGAAGGGGGGATCGAGAATCCCTCCCTCTAGGGGGAGAAGAGGACCGCCTCCGGAGACCCGGAGGCCAAAGCCCCTAAGCGGGGGAAGAAATCTTTACCGGAGGGTCCTGCGTCCGGGGAGGTCCCGGCCGCACAATCTTTTCTAAAGAGTCAGCCTTCAGCGAGCCGTGAGTAGAAAAAGGGGAGTTCATCAATAAGAAAACATCCCTATTTGTGCTTCTGAGGATAAACAAAAATTTTACCTTGTAGTTCGGATCTGCGACCTTCTCAGATGAGCTCGTCTTCGGGGGATCTTCGTCCGGAGATGATGGAGAGCGAGACGCCTTCGTCTGTTGCGCCGTCGGATAGGGCGGACGAGCCTCAAGTGTCGCCACGGAGGGTGTCCCGAGCCAGCAGAGCCGAAGAGTTCGGCGCCGACTAGTGTTCGCCGGGAGCCAAGAATCTGCTTGAGAGGGCGTCCATCTCGTAAGATCACCGTGCATTGATGAGCATGGTGATTGGAAGGATTTCGTCCGCCGAAGAGGATTGCATAATGCCGTCGAGAGCTTGTCAAGGGGTTTGAGGTACGTAAAACGCAGCGCCTCTTTTTTTTTTGACAGTTTTGCACATGAAGGTGCGCCCGGTATAGATAGTAGCCCCTGAGACTCGGCAGGTTGTCGAAAGCGACAGCGCGTCGAGGATCAAAATCGCAGGTATTGAGAGTCGCCTTTCCTATCTGGTGGCGATAGTCCGGGCTAGCGGATGATGGGGTTGCCGAATTAATGCGGCAACTTGATGTGGCGGATGCAGACATCGCGCTAGTCAACCAGCGACTTGACGAGTCGCAAGGTAAATGAATTCTCTGCAGTCACCTATTTAAGGGAGCCGAAGCCCACCTCTTACAATATTTATGCTGTGACGCAGATGGTGCTGCTGCTGTGGAGAGCCTTCGGGCCGAACTTACTCAAGCCAAGGAGCAAGCCAGAAGGAGTGATGCGGCTGCCTCGAGGGCGGCCGAGGAGTTAAAAGCCGAAAGGGCTGCACACTGCCTAAGCAGGGAAGAGATGGCCGAATTGGCCGTGAAATTGAAGGATGCTACCGACCGCAATGAGGCTCTTGAAAAGGAGCGCCTATCGGAGCGAGAAGACCTGGGGAAGGCCGCCGCCGAAGCCAAGGATGCCCGTTCCGCAATGCAGGCTATGAAGGAGGAGTTGCGTCAGGCCGGAGACATTGTGGCTGGCAAGCCTTTTCTGCTACGCCGCAGGTTTACGGACCCAAAGTATGCCCAGCTTGGCCAGTTGTGGGGTCTGGAGGATCCATATATGGACTTAGCGGCGAGTGCGGCGGATGCCGTTATGCACTTCCGAAGTCAGAAGGATCGCAAGACGGAAGAGCTATTTTGGTCTCAATTCCATAGTCCGGATCGTTCACTTCCGCTGACCGATCGGTTGGCCGAATGGGCTGAGCTGAATAGGTTGTCCAGACTTGCCATGACGGATATCGTGACTCATGTCCGCGGCGAGAGGCCCAAGCCGACGAGCTATTTTGGCTTATTGCAGGAGTTTCTTGGGCGGTGCCACATCTCAAGGAGATGAAGCGATCGGCTGCATAGAGGGTGCGCGGATGGCCCATGCCAGTGTGAAGACACATTGGGCGAGATGGATGCCACCGCTGTTGCAACCTGTGGCTCGGACGAAAGCCGATTACCCGCCGAGCACTATTTTGGGGAAGTTATGCGTGGTGCTCGTGTAATAGAGTCGCAGTGCTCGAAAAATGTCACGTTCAAATGAACGTTTTATCTTGTAAAACAATGATTATGATGTAATCGCTTTTTATACTTGTGTGTTCCAAGTATTGAAATATCTCCTATGCAGCCGTTTATGTATACGTTTGTATAACCTGAAAGATGGCAGTCTTCGGCTTCAGCCCCCACGCACAAGGTGCGGGGGTGTTCGCAAAAAATAGCGTGTTTCACACTTAATCTGACGTCTCGGTCTTGTTAAGGAGGTGGTAGCGTAGCAAACGAGGCAACCGGACTATGATGCTTTATCACTTTCACTTAGCCATTGGAGTTCGAGGGTGGGGCTATGATATAGCCCCTGGGGGCACCGCGCTCTCCGAATTCGGGGCGCGTGTGTGCCTGACCGGGAAACGGTCCTTCATCAAAGTGGAGGAATTCTAAACATTCCGGTGGTCGATCGAGTGGTTGACCAGTCTCTCGCCAGATCATGATGATCGGTTTTCGGCTTTCATCGAGGTGCTCGCCCGGCGAACCGGGGCACAATCGCAGAGTTCTCCGGTGCCGTTAGCCGATGATACGGAACGAAGGCAGCAAAACACAGGAGCCAGGCAAACCCAACATTTGACCAAAGACATGATTCGGAGCTGATGCATATAAGGCCTAACTCGAGACGCCGAACACTCCCTAAGGTGTTTGGTCTTTATGATAATGGGCAGAACAATGCCCTAAGCCCCTAGTGTCCAGGTACGGGCAGGGTCCTCTGACGCGGCCGATGCCAAAATGTCAGGCTCCACTCAGGTTATAATGAGAAACCAGGGGATTATAGCAACAAGAGATAGTAAAAAAGGTTTACGCAGGGTCTTAATCTAAAAAGAATCCTTGTGACGGGTCCCTACTGCACGTCTGCGCCTGTGTCTCTGTTGTGCCGTTATCCTGGATGGGTGTGCACGTTGTTCATCTGTAAAAAGAGAGGAACTTAGTTTGAAAGGGAATCTCTGAAAAAAAGGTATATGAAAAATATTAATACATAAGTAAAGCGGAGTTTATATTAGCTCATTGTTGCTTGTACGCACAACCCCTTGTGAAGGGGTGTGCGGCTAGGGAGCCCCTAGCTTATTTATGCCGGACTCGTCTAGCCGTGTCCGGGGTCTTTAAATGACCCTCACAGTGAAATGATGCCACGTGGACCGGGCATCTTAAGTGTAAGAGACGCGTAATGTGGTATGGCGTTGAAGCGGACAAAAGCTTCACGTCCCAATAGTGCTTGATAGCTACTTTTGAATGGGGCGACATTAAAGATTAGTTTTTCGCGTCGGAAGTTGTTCGGTGACCCGAATACAACTTCTAGTAATAAGGAGCCTGTGCACTTGGCGTTAGGGCCTGGCGTCACTCCTTTAAAGGAAGTGCGGCTATGTCGAATTTTAGTAAGGTCTATCCCCAACTTGCGGATTGTGGTTGGATATAGCAGGTTTAAATCGCTGCCTCCGTCCATCAGGACTTTTGTAAATTGTAGTCCGTCGATTATAGGATCCAATATCAGAGCAGTCCATCCTGCATTTCGGACACTTTTGGAATAATCCAGGTGGTCAAAAGTGATTGGTTTTGACATCCAATCTCGAGGTTCCGCTGGGGTGGACCGTGCGAGACCCGTCTTAGCAGGTGCCGCATTATTTTTCCGTATTATCACATGAAGTGAGTTTACTGCTTTGACTTCTTGTGGGAAAGTCTTTTGTTTTCCGGTGCTCTGCTGGTGGGGTTTATCATCATCTTCGCTTGATGCGTCGAGCCCCTTGTGTTCGGCGTTGAGTCGGCCGGACTGTTTGAAAATCCAACAATCTTGGTGGGTGTGGTTTGCAAGCCTTTCGGGGGTACTGTGGATTTGACATACCCGGTCCAAAATTTTGTTTAAGTTGGATAGCTCATCACCGTTATCCTTAAGAGGCAGTGTTTTGTTGTTTGGCCGCGAGCTCTTGAATCCGGCGTTGACCGCCGTGTTCTTTGGGCTTTTTTCTTTATTCCGGCGCTGATCCTTTTTGCGCCGTGATTTTCCGTTTCCATCTCTAATCTCTGATGTACTCGGGTCGCTGGTGCTGCATCTTGCTAGCCAGCTATCTTCCCCCATGCAAAAGCGGGTCATGAGGCTTGTTAGTGCGGACATTGTTCTTGGCTTCTCTTGGCCGAGGTGTCTGGCGAGCCATTCGTCTCGGACGTTGTGTTTGAAAGCTGCTAAGGCTTCGGCGTCCGGACAGTCGACTATTTGGTTCTTTTTAGTAAGGAACCTGTTCCAAATTCTTGTGACTGACTCTCCGGCTGTTGAGTTATATTACTTAGATCGTCTGATCCGGAGGGCGGACATAAGTCCCTTGAAAATTTGTTCTAAACGTCCTCAAGCTCTTCCCAACTTCCAACAAGTTTTTCGGGAGGCTTTTGAGCCATTGACGGGCTGGCCCTTTGAGCTTGAGGGGTAAATATTTTATGGCGTGGAGATCATCTCCTCTAGCCATGTGTATGTGTTGTATATAATCCTCTATCCAGACTCCAGGGTCTGTTGTTCCGTCGTAATCCTCTATGTTTATGGGTTTAAACCCTGCTGGGAATTCATGATCCAGCACCTCATTGGTGAAACATAGTGGGTGTCTTGGCGCCCAGATTTGGGTGTACCGCTGTCTTCGAACACCTGATGTGTTGTGTTCCTTCCTGGGGCCCTCTTTTTTGGCCCGTAAATGGACCTGGCTGGGCCATCTGTTTTTCCAGGGTCATGAGTCGGCTTGTGTGCGGCGCCGCTTTTAGATTTCGGCCTATCCTCTGGCCGTCTATCCGGCTAGGCGGTCTCTTTGTTTTTTGACTGTGGGAGCTCTATGACTTCCTCGTCAAATTCTGGCAGCAGCTTGCGCTTCGGGTAGTTCTTTGATTTATGGCCATTGCTGTATTTGTCTGCGGTTTTGAGCACTTTGCTCCACCTCATTCTGAGTATGTCTTCCGCTGTTCTGAGCTTCCGTTTTTCCTTCTTCAAACTTCTTGCAGTGGCGACGAGTCTGTTCCGAAGGCTTTTATTCTCCGGTGGTGTGTCCGGCGTGAGGTCGTCTGGACTATATGTTTCGCCGGGCATGGATTTATTATCCGACTTGTCCTGTTCGGATGGTTGCTTGGCTGCATGTTCGTCGTCCACTGGTTTGCCCTGCTCTATTGCTGGGTCATTGGGAGCACTGTTGTTGTTGAGGCGGGACTTAGGGCGGCGTCTGCGTCGCTGTTTTAGTTGCTTATTGGCGGTATTATCTTTTGACGCGCCCCGTTAGTCATCGTTATCGCTTCCTTTTGGGGTATCCACCATGTATACGTCGTGTGTTGGGGTGGTCTTCCAGTGCCTTGTAGGCGCTGGTTCTTGTTCGTCTCCGGCATCGTCGTCCATACCGTCGATGTCTTCGGAGTCATAGTCTAGCATGTCGGTTAGATCATCGAAATTGGCTACAAAGTGGGAGGTGGGTGGGCTTTGAATTTCTTTGTCGTCCACTTCCCAACCATCCTGGCCATAATCCGGCCAGGGCTCTTCGGATAGCGAGAGATGCTTTAGTGAATTTAGGATGTCGCCAAAGGGCGAGTGCTGAAAGATGTCCGCAGCGGTGAACTCCATGATCGGCGCCCAATCGGATTCGATTGGCGGCGCAGGAGGTTCGAGTCCGGCAGGAGTCCAGCACTCGGAGTCACGAGTTTCTACAGGACAAAGTCGGTGTTCGGCTCCATCGCCGCGAAGTTGCAGCCCGAGGCGGTGTCCAGCCACCGATCTCGATCTGGCGATCGGCTCGGACCGAGGGCCGGAGCGGATTCGTGCGCCACCAAGGCACCGCCCAGCGGCGAGCTATATCATGCCCATCGTGATAGTGCGGCACGCCGGTACGTGGCTCGAGTCTGTCAAGATCAAGTCCCCGGATGTCGGCCGTGAAGTTTAGGCCGAACCTCGACCGACGCCAGGGGCGTAATCTTCGATCTGCTCCAGATGGCCAAGTGAATTAGCCCGGAGTGCGAAGCCGCCGAATACGAAGATCTGTCCGGGGAGAAAAGTCTCACCCTGGACAGCATGGTTGTTGATTGAAGAAGCCATCGAGCCTATCGGCGACGACACAGAGGAACTCTCAATGAAAGCACGAATGTCGGTGTCAAAACCGGCGGATCTCGGGTAGGGGGTCCCGAACTGTGCGTCTAGGCGGATGGTAACGGGAGACAAGGGACACGATGTTTGACCTAGGTTCGGGCCCTCTCGATGGAGGTAAAACCCTACGTCCTGCTTGATTAATATTGATGATATGGGTAGTACAAGAGTGGATCTACCACGAGATCAAGGAGGCTAAACACTAGAAGCTAGCCTACGGTATGATTGTTGTAATGTATGTTATGTCCTACGGACTAAAGCCCTCCGGTTTATATAGACACCGGAGAGGGCTAGGGTTACACAGAGTCGGTTACAATGGTAGGAGATCTACATATCCGTATCGCCAAGCTTGCCTTCCACGCCAAGGAAAGTCCCATCCGGACACGGGATAGAGTCTTCAATCTTGTATCTTCATAGTCTTGGAGTCCGGCGGAAGAAGATAGTCCGGCTGTCCGGACACCCCCTAGTCCAGGACTCCCTCAGGGGGTGATTAGACACTAAGTACCAAAGTTGCAGTTTTTAAGTTTCCTTTGGTTTAAGTGGAGATTATTCACAAGTTTAACATTCACAATACATATCAAGCAAGCATGCAAAGAGTATATGAGCAGCGGAAAGTAAAGCATGCAACTTGCAAGAAAGTAAAGGGAAGGGTTTGGAGGATTCAAACGCAATTGGAGACGCGGATGTTTTTGGCGTGGTTCCGATAGGTGGTGCTATCGTACATCCACGTTGATGGAGACTTCAACCCACGAAGGGTAACGGCTGCGGGAGTCCACGGAGGGCTCCACCCATGAAGGGTCCATGAAGAAGCAACCTTGTCTATCCCACCATGGCCGTTGCCCACGAAGGACTTGCCTCACTAGCGGTAGATCTTCATGAAGTAGGCGATCTCCTTGCCCTTACAAACTGCTTGGTTCAACTCCACAATCTTGTCGGAGGCTCCCATGTGACACCTAGCCAATCTAGGAGACACCACTCTCCAAGAAGTAACAAATGGTGCGTTGACGATGAACTCCTTGCTCTTGTGCTTCAAATGATAGTCTCCCCAACACTCAACTCTCTCTCAAAGGTTTGGATCTGGTGGAAAGAAGATTTGAGTGGAAAGCAACTTGGGAAGGCTAGAGATCAAGATTCATATGGTAGGAATGGAATATCTTGGCCTCAACACATGAGTGGGTAGTTCTCTCTCAGAAAATGTATGCTGGAAGTGTAGGTTCAGTCTGATGGCTCTCTCCACAAATGAAGAGGAGGTGGAGGGGTATATATAGCCTCCACACAAAATCTAACCGTTACACACAATCTACCAAACTCGGTGGGACCGAATCGTCAAACTCGGTCTGACCGATTTAGCAAATAATGTGACCGTTAGGGTTTTCGGTGGGGCTGAGATGCAACTCGGTGAGACCGATACGGTTAGGGTTAGGGCATAACGTAATCTCGGTAAGACCGATTACACAAACTCAGTGAGACCGATTTTGGTAATAAGCTTTCCAGAGAGTTGGTCAGGCAAACTCGATGGGACCGATTACTCAAACTCGGTGGGACCGATTTTGGTAATAAGTTTTCCAGAGAGTTTGCATTGTAATCTCGGTAGTACCGATTGCTCAAACTCGGTGAGACCGATTTTGATAATGGACATACACAGAGAGATTACAATCCCATCTCAGTGAGACCGAGATCCCTTATCGGTAAGACCGATTTGCTTAGGGTTTGTGGCAGTGGCTATGACTTTTGGAATCGGTGGCGCCGGATAGGAAGAATCGGTGTGACCGATTTCGGCTTTGGGTTTAGGTCATTTGTGGAAGTGGGAAAGTAGTTGAGGGTTTTGGAGCATATCACAAAGCATATGAAGCAAGAGGCTCATTAAGAAACATCTCATGCCTCCTTGATAGTATTGGCTTTTCCTATAGACTCAATGTGATCTTGGACCACTAAAATATAAAATGAAGAGTCTTGAGCTTGAAGTTTGAGCCAATCCTTTGTCCTTAGCATCTTGAAGGAGTTCCCACATCCTTTAGTCCATGCCACTCCATTGTTGAACTTATCTGAAACATACTAGGTAAAAGTGTTAGTCCAACAAGAGATATGTTGACAGTAATTACCAAAACCACCTAGGGAGCACTTGTGCTTTCACAAAGCGGCGTACCAGCCCGAAGTCCAGCCCGCGCCCCACCGCCAACCTAACAAAAACACTAGGGCCCGGGGCTATGCTCAGGACCTGCGAGACGTATTGGAGAACAAAGCAGGACAGTCAAGATCGATCTACGGATCACGGGGGCGCGCCCCAACGCGTAATGTTGACCATCAGGCCGGATATACTAAAAACAAATCCGGCCGGGCCGAATACAGCAGACCAGACTCATTTGAACTGCGTTGTGATGTAGCCCGGCATAGAGGCGCCGCACACCCCCTATGCTTCACTGATGAAGTAATGGATCATGAATTCCCAGAAGGGTTTAAACCCGTGAACATTGAGTCATATGATGGTATAATAGACCCCGCGGTATGGATTGAAGATTTCCTTCTCCACATTCACATGTCCCGCGGTGATGATCTACATGCCATCAAGTACCTCCCACTTAAGCTTAAAGGACCAGCTCGGCATTGGCTAAACATCTTGCCGGCAAACTCCATTGGCAGTTGGGAGAGCCTGGAAGACGCATTCCTTGACAACTTCCAGGGCACTTATGTGCAATCACCGGATGCTGATGACTTAAGTCACATAACCCAACAACCCGGAGAGTCAGCCAGGAAATTCTGGACTCGGTTCCTAACTAAAAAGAACCAAATCGTTGACTGTCCTGATGCCGAAGCCTTAGCAGCCTTTAAGCATAACATCCGTGACGGTGGCTCACCCGACACCTCGGCCAAGAGAAGCCAAAGTCCATGGCAGCCCTCACGACAATCATGATCTGCTTTTGTGCGGGCGAGGACAGCTGGCTGGCTCGCAGCAACAGCACATCAAGAAATCCTGCCACTTCCGATGCCAGAGATAGCAATGGCAAGCCACGACACAACAGACACAAGCGTCGCAACAATGGCGACAACGCTGAAGACACGACAGTTAATGCCGGATTCAGTGGCTCCAAGTCCGGTCAACGGAAAAAGCCATTCAAAAGAAACAACCCGGGCCCATCCAGTTTGGACCGCATACTCTATTGCTCATGTCAAATTCACGGAACCCCCGTTAAACCAGCCAACCACACCAACAGAGAATGTTGGGTGTTCAAACAGGCCGGCAAGTTGAATGCCAAAAACAAGGAAAAGGGGCTGCATGACGACGACGAGCCCCGGCCGTCGAACACAGGAGGACAGAAGAAATCCCCCCCAAGTGAAAATGGTGAATATGATATACGCCACCCATGGAAGCGTGCACTAAGGGACGTCTATGTAATGGAGCCGGTCGCCCCAAAGTTCAACCCATGGTCTTCTTGTCCGATCAATTTTGATCGCAGGGACCATCCTACCAGTATCCGTCATGGAGGTTCAGCCGCATTGGCCCTCGACCCCATCATTGACGGATTCCATCTCACACGAGTCCTTATGGATGGTGGCAGCGGCCTGAACCTGGTCTATCAGGATACAATGTGCAAAATGGGCATCGGCCCCTCAAGGATAAAGCCCACAAAAACCACCTTCAAATGTGTCATACCGGATGTAGAGGCATGTTGCATGGGCTCAATCACACTGGAAGTGGTCTTCGGATCTCCGGACAATTTCCGAAGCGAGGAGTTAATCTTCGACATCGTCCCCTTCCGCATTGGCTATCACGCATTGCTAGGATGAACCGCATTTGCCAGATTCAATGCGGTACCGCATTATGCATACCTCAAGCTCAAAATGCCAGGACATCGCGGGGTTATAACAGTTAATGGAAACACAGAGTGCTCTCTCCATACGGAAGAGCACACTGCGGCCCTCGCGGCAGAAGTACAAAGCAACCTTCTTAGGCAGACCGCCAATTCGGTGATAAAGAACCCGGACACCGTCAAGCGAGTCCGGAGTACCCTGCAACAGGACCGTCCGGCACGTCCAGAGCTCACCTAGCAATTCGGCCTCCATCCTAGTCCCAGTCAAGCAGCAAAATTTGTGCCACGCGTATATAATTACACACTCAAAATACCATGGGCATAGGCGGAGGCACGGCTATGACACGGTCCGCAATGCGGCTCAACCGCCCCAGGATCCGTGTAACTTTACACCTTTTTTCTTTTCAGGTCCCTATCTCCGGGAGAGCCTGACTATCGGACCCATAGCGGGACGGAGACACCAAGGAGACAAGAAGCTTTGGCGTACAAAAGAATCCCCAGGTGGTCTCTGATAACGATTGTAATACCTGTTTTACATACCCACATGCAGCTTACCCTTGGCCAGGAAATGTCAGATAGTCCTATTTTGCTTATCGCACTACTTGTATACATATGCTTTGACGTATTATTTAAATAACAAGGGAAAATAATGTACATCGTCAGCTTACTATTACATTTCTTTATCCTTTTCCTTTACTGCTTATTTATTACAAATTGCGCCCGTACATTTTGGTACGTCCGACTCGCCAGGGGCTTTATTGTACCCCATAACACGGCAATAAAAGTCCGAGCACTTTCGACAGTGCGGCACCCCGAAACTATAGCATTATATGCATCAACTCCGAATCATGTCTTGGGTCAACAGTTGGGTTTGCCCGACTCCCATGTTTTGGTACCTTACCTTCCGCTATATCGGCTAAGGTAGCACAAGGAGAACTACTGCGATTGTGTCCCGGTTCTTCTGGACGAGCACCTTAGCAGAGAAAGCCGAAAACTGACTGTCATGATGAGGCGAGAGCTGGTCGCTGTTCGAGAGGTCTCAAATCCTTAAAGATTTTTTCCACCTCGGGCGAGGAATCGGCCTTGTTCGATTTAGGCGTGCATAGTGCCCCAAGTTCGGTCTTCCGAATACTAGGGGCTACGCCAAAATTTAAAATTGTAGACTTCTATGGCTAAGTGAGAGTGATAAAGCTGTATAGTCTGATTGCCTTGTTCGCTGCGCTAAACACCTCCTTAAAAGGACCAAAAATTTGGATAAAGAGTGTTTATATTCATAGTACTGTTCGGGGTGGCAATGCTCCTTGCCCTTCGGCAGCCCCTCCGTTACTAGCTTCTCGGCATCCATCTTCGCCCTGTGCACTTTTGCACGAGCCAAGGCCCTGCGTGCACCTTCAATACAGATGGACCGCTTAATGACTTCATCAATACGCCCTGCCTATCCATTTTCAGTACATATTCCATCTATCATCATCCCATATTTATCCATTCAAATGCTTTTCTTGTGTATCAGACGTTCAAAAGGAAGAGGGCGATTGCTGATCATGGAGGATCACAAGCAAAGTATTTGGAAAAGGTAGTGGCACCTGATAAATCAAATAGCCCATTAGGTGTTGTTGCAATATCACCTGACCCACAAAACACCCCAACTCTAGCAGACTCTAGCCCTACTACACTGGTCATTTCTGATGCCCCAACTCAGCAGACCCCAACTGCAGCAAACAGTATGATTATGCCAGTTGACATAGCACTGGCTCTACGACGCAAAACCCCCATTCCAGCAAAGAGTACACCAAATCTAGTTGCCAAATCCCTTTTCGAACCAGAGAGAGCCCCAATTGCAGCAAATAGGACCCCTATTCCATTTCTTCCCAGTTTAGAAGACGAAGCCTATATTGTTCTCAGGAACTTTGTGCACATCTTTCCTTCATGGAAAGATTATACCGCAGACACAGAACAATTTCCAGTCTTCCTCCGTAACTTACTCGTAAGTAATGTACTAATGTTATTCATGGTCATTACTGCATATGTTTCTGCTGACAGAAGACACAAGATTTCATTCTTTTAAATAGGTGAGGAGCAAACTGGACTATGAAGACGAGCAAGGGTTGGTTGCACTTTTCAAGCACTCATTGATGAAGTATCATTCTGTAACGCCCCGAGACTGACGCTCCAGAAGACTTCCAGCTATTCCGAGTTTTGTTGTGCGATTTGTTTTGTTTGTGCATTCACATGCCATCTCTTGCATTGCATCATGTCATCATGCAACCAACTTGGCTAAATAAATTGCATAGATTGTTGATCTATTTAAATCGAGGGAAACGCGCATGGTAATTTTTCTTTATAACAATTACCCTCCCAATATTATTAGGGAGCTATGATAAATATTCCATTCTTTAGGAATAAACCATAACACACTTATAGTTTAAGTTCCATGCATTTTCTACCTCAATTCCTTGCCTCAAACTTTGCCAACAATTCTTATCTCATTGTCGAGGCTCTTCCAAAATTCTCAACATTTTTGGATCTACCAAATACCCACTTCCTTCTTACACTCATTTGAATTAAATTCAAATGAGTTTGAATTCAACTTCATGCCCATGATCACTTTCTATTTTTCTTGGATCAACTCATTTTTATGAGTCCGAGAAAATTATCCGCATGCGCAAATTCTTTCCCTAACCCTCTCTTTCTTTTATTTCTTATCTCTGTTTTCTTTTTTTTCTTTTGAGAGAGAGAGAGGAGAGCCCAGCAACCGGGCCAGCCTGCTTCCTTGTAGTCCTCTTGGCCCATTAGCCCAGCCAACCCACCTAAATCTATAAACCCTAGCCTCATCCTGATCGATCCCCTTGTTCCTCCTCCAGCGCTGCCAACGCACGCCTGCTGCCAGCGCCAGGAAGGGCTTCGCCCCAATCCCCTTGCGCCTCGCTCGTGTTCCCCTCCACCGCCTCGACCCACTGCATCACATGTTGCCCTTCTCCCCTCGCATCAGCGACGACCGCGCCGCCCTGCCTGTCTTGCTCCGGCCATGGCCACGTCGCCCCGCGCCTCCGCCTCCGCGCCACTCGTCGGAGCTCCCGCAAGCCGTCCCCGTCGCCCAAGCTCCTTCCTGCATAGCGCGCGCCCGCACCACCCTGTCCTCGGCCACCACTAGCGCCACCAGCAACAGCTTCAGGACGTCCCCGCTGCCAAGTCCCTCGCTGCCTCTCTCTGCTACACCTCATGCACCCTCCTGCCTCGTTCCCGCGCCAAGAACGCCCCTCGCCTGGACCTGTCAAGCTCTGCCACCGGCCTGTTGCCCTTCTCTACCTCGACCTCGACAACCACCAACTGCCTTCATTTGCTGCTGTCCGCCTTCCACTCGTGCCCGAGGACCGAGCGCCTCCACCTTGGCCCGGTAGCCCCACCTTGGTCGTGGTGTGCCGCTGCCTAGACCATCTCCGGCCAGGGCTCCTTCACCTCCATGCTTCTGCTCTGCTTCTCGTGCTGCAAGATGACCGTCACCATTCTGCTTCATCTTTGGCAAGACCGAGATCGGCAAGACTGACCTTCAAGTTCGACTACGTTGTTGTGTACACTACACGGTGATGGCGCCAAGTACCATGCCGATACATGTACTACTACCATTGCCGAAGACCCGGTTAGCAAGAACGCCAAGTTCCACTACCGCCAATGTGTACGACTACGACCCGTGAACGACTACTTCCCTCGACGATTTTGAAATGCCCCAAAATGCACGCTTCAAAGGTATAATCCCAAGATGATCACCCGTGGACCGAATGCATGTGTTGTATGAGATGCTCGTGTTTACACCGTGATCGAATTGTCGCTTGCGATGCCCCTCTTTTGCCATGCCACCGACACATGGGAACCCGGTATCCGGGATCACCCCACCTTCTTTTGCATGTTCCGTGCGTCCACACTTTCTTTTGCACTGACATCTCGACGAGTTGTTGGATCATTGATATGTTGTCGTGGCACCATTTCCGTTGTCATTGCCGTGGCACCCCTTTCGTTCCGCCATGGTGACCAAATGCTTCATAACATGCTCATGTCAACATTTTCATAAAATTGCATAAAACTTGCATATGTCATCCGCATCATGATAACAACAATTAAAATGTTTAAAATTGTTGATTGCGCTAAATTGCTAAATAACATATGGGGATGTCCGAAATTGTTGTTTGTTGTTTCCGGCCTCATTTAAACTTGCCTAAATAGTTAGTTTACTTTTGTTTCACCTCTTGCCATGTTTAACAACATTAAATATTGTTGTGTACCTAAACAAGAGTGAACTAAATAACTCGAATGTGGTGTTTCGTCAATATGCAACTCGTTGCATATTAAGCTCCACTTAATTTGTAGTATTGTTTGTGCACTTTGCCATGCTTTTAAACCGGTCATGCATCATACTTGTTTGCGCATCATGCCATGTTTATGCTTGTGTGTTTACCATGTTGTTTGCTTCTTTCCGATTTGCTTCTCTTGTTAGCTTCGGTTTCATTCCGGAGTTGTGAGGATTCGTTCGACTACGTCCGTTTGTCTTCTTCATGGACTCGTTCTTCTTCCTTGCGGGATCTCAGGCAAGATGACCATTACCCTCGATATCACTACTATCTTTGCTTGCTAATTGCTTTGTTCTATCGCTATGCTGCGCTACCTATCACTTGTTTACCAGGCCTCCCAAGTTGCCATGTCAGCCTCTAACCTTTTCACCCTTCCTATTAAACTGTTGTTTGGCTATGTTACCGCTTTTGCTCAGCCCCTCTTATAGCGTTGTTAGTTGCAGGTGAAGTTGAAGATTGCTCCATGATGGACAGGATTATGTTGGGATATCATAATATCTCTTATATAATTTATGCATATATATACTTGGTAAAGGGTGGAAGTCTCGGCCTTATGCCTGGTGTTTTGTTCCACTCTTGCCGCCCAAGTTTTCGTCATACCAGTGTTATGTTCCTTGATTTTGTGTTCCTTACGCGGTTGGGTGATTTATGGGACCCCCTTGACAGTTCGCTTTGAATAAAACTCCTCCAGCAAGGCCCAACCTTGGTTTTAACATTTGCCGCCTAAGCCTTTTTCCCTTGGGTTTTGCAGACTCAAGGGTCATCTTTATTTACCCCCCCCCCCCTCGGGCTAGTGCTCCTCCGGGTGCTGGTCCAAACCGAGCGATGTCCGGCGCCCCCTGGGCAACCAGGGTCTATGCCAACCCGACGTCTGGCTCATCCGGTGTGCCCTGAGAACGAGATATGTGTGACTCCTATAGGGGTTTGTCAGCACATTGGGCGGCTTTTCTGGTCTTGTTTTACCATTGTCGAAATGTCTTGTAAACCGGGATTCCGAGACTAATCGGGTCTTCCTGGGAGAAGGAATATCCTTTGTTGGCCTTGAGAGCTTGTGATGGGCTAAGTTGGGACACCCCTGCAGGGTATAAACTTTCGAAAGCCGTGCCCGTGGTTATGTGGCAGATGGGAATTTGTTAATATCCGGTTGTAGAGAACTTGACACTTGACTTAATTAAAATGCATCAACCGCGTGTGTAGCCATGATGGTCTCTTTTCGGCGGAGTCCGGGAAGTGAACACGGTCTTTGTGTTATGATTGTGCGTAAGTAGTTTCAGGATCACTTCTTGATCACTTCTAGCTTCTCGACCGTTCTGTTGCTTCTCTTCTCGCTCTTATTTGCGTATGTTAGCCACCATATTTTCTTAGTGCTTGCTGCAACTCCACCTCATTACCACTTCCTCCCCATAAGCTTAAATAGTCTTGATCTCGCGGGTTTTGAGATTGCTGAGTCCTCGTGACTCATCAGATACTATCACAACAGTTGCAGGTGCCGATGATACCAGTGCAGGTGATGAAACCGAGCTCAGATGGGAGCTCAACAAAGGTCTTGGTCGTTGCTATGTTTCGTTTCATGTTGATCAGTAGTGGAGCCCAGCTGGGACGATCGGGGATCTAGCAGTTGGGTTATCTTCTTTTCTTTTAGCTTCATCCATAGTCGGACTACGTGTGTACTTTGAATGATGTATAAATTATATGCTCATTGTGTGAAGTGGCGATTGTAAGCCAACTCTTTATCCCATTCTTGTTCATTACATGGGATTGTGTGAAGATGACCCTTCTTGCGACAAAACCACAATGCAGTTATGCCTCTAAGTCGTGCTTCGACACATGGGAGATATAGCCGCATCGTGGGTGTTACAAGTTGGTAATCAGAGCCATCCCCGACTTAGGAGCCCCCTGCTTGATCGAATCGCTGACATTGTTGAGTCTAGAACAAAATGTTTTGCGTCTTAGGATTATATATATATATATATATATATATGTATATATATATATATCGGAGAGTAGGTTTATTTTTACTCCTCGGTCCCTTCGTCACTCTGGTGAGGCCTCCTGACGTAGATGTTTTGTCTTTCCTCTCCTCAAATTTCACTAATTTTTTTTAGGATCACGCGGGTATCTTGGGATCGCTCCGATATTCTTATGACGAGAACATTATTCTTGGTGCCTCCTAACATTTAGGGGTTGTGGCAGTGTCCCGGGGAGTTGAGCTCTAAGGTGTTGTCATCATAATTTTATCGTTGCAGTTCTGGAATACCTGAGTTTCGCCGACATCGAAAATCTCTTTTATGCAGCTAGTGGTAAGATAACCTCGACGCCACCCAGTACTGGGGAGTTCGGGAGTATTGCCATAGCTCGTATAACGGATGCTTTTTGAAGGTTGAGGTACACGATTTCCGAAGGTTTCTTGGTTATGTGTTGACGGATGGATACAGCTTGGATGTAGGTATTGTTAGTTTTGGGTGAGATATATATTTCTTCCCCTGTATCCCCAACACCAGATTGCATAACCAGAAAGTTTTGGGAGTTTATAAGTGGGAATTCAAGTAGCTCCTAGAATATCTTTCCGACAGATGCATGATATGGGATTGGGTAAATCTCTATCATATGTATTTGTTCCGGCTTATTCTGCAAGCCAAATCCTTTGTTTTATTTTATTTGTGGTATGCGAGTTGCTTCGAAATCAAGTGTTGATCCATACCTTCCCTAAATGGTGTTCTCATATTTCTATGTGAATACTAATCCTTCTTGATCATTGAGGTTGTGATGTTATTTCTTTTCCAACCGGTGTGTTTCTCTTCAAGTGGATCCGATCATTTCAACATCCGCAAGATAAATTCTAAGTTTTCCCAATGGTATCCATTCCATCTGCCCCAAGTTGTCTTTGTTTTCCCGCGCTCCCACCCTTTTCTTCAAGGACTCAGATTTCTTAATCAAGTATCCATTTATTCATGTGAAGTCTCTTCACTATTTTCAATCAATGTTCTAATCCGGTGATCCCTCGTGAAGATGCTCACGAGCTTCAAGTTCACCATTCTTCATTCTTTTATTCTTTTCCGGTGGATTTAACTCAAGCTTTCGGTGTTGATCATATACCTTTCCTCGTTTCAAATGCTATCCCATGCTGGTGCATCTCATAATCGTTCACCTCTCTCTATTTGTTCTGGAGTGCTGAAGATATCTCACAAGACTTGTGTTTCCATTCTCAATCCGTTCAAGTTATTTCGAGGTTGTTATCTCATTCAAGCCATTTAATTCAACCGGTGCAATCCCCCCTTTTTCAATCAATCGTTCAACGTTGTTTCCTTTTGGGTGGGCCCTAACCCACAGGTCTTTTCCCAGGATCTTACCTGACTCTTCTAATTTTCCCAGAGCCATTCCCAAATTATTTTCGAAGTTTGACATAAGAATGAATTTTCATCAGTCACATGCCTTCTCCAAGGTCGTTTTCAAATTCTTTTCATCTTTGGCTCAACCTTTTCCTCTTTTAATCCTTCCGGAGTGTCTCAACAATTCATGGTGGTTCTCATCATCATTCTCAACATTTGAAGACCGAAGAAGGATTTCTCCTAAATCTTGGTCCATTCTCTTGAAGATTCATAGTTCAAGCTTGCCGCCATCCTCTCATAATTGTTTTTCGATTGTGAGAGTTATTTTCACCCATCCAGAGCAATTCAAGAGTCTCTTCAGTTTGATTCTCTGGAGCCCATCTTCTCAGAATTATTCATTCTCAACTTTCAACTCTCGTTCTCGAATTCTTCCGATGCATCGTTCAAATATCCTCTAATCAGTTCATGATCTCTTCATCCTCATGTATCTAAATCCCCTCAAGTATCTTCATTCATTTTCCAATTATTCTCGGTGAATTGTGCCTTTGCTACGTTCATTTTCTATTCTTACGGTGGTTCGTTCAAGATTTCTCTTCCTTTGTTATCATATTAATTCACTCGTTGTTTCCAAATCCCACCGGTGGTTCCATCAATACCTTCTCAAGTTTACGCTATATCCCTCTTAATCCTTTCTACGAGAATAAGTAGTATGCCAAATCCAATGTTTGTCATCAATTTAAACTGGTGAAGGATACACATAACGTAATTCTTATTATTGTTTCATCCAAGCGATCTAGTTTCTTCTTTCCAGAGTTGTACATCATGTCACATTTCTCGGTTCGAGATGCTTCATCTTTTCTTTTCTGGAGTTCCAAGTTTTCCACATTATCTCGTCGCGAAGCTCCTTCTAAATCATCACAAGGCTTCACCTTGTGTTTTCAACTTCTCTTTCTTTTTATCATTCTTTTATTACCGAAGTTCTTCATGGAGGCTCTACATGGTTGTTCATCAAATATTTCATTCATTCGTGAAGCTTTCTTCAAGATTTTGTTGGAGGAGCTCAACCATTCTTCTTTTTTCATTTCGAAGTGCAATTCTTTCTACCATCTTTTGAGGTGGTGGTATATCATTCTTGACAATTTCCATTCATGTTTCGTGATTCACATGTTGTCAAGAGTGAGGTATTTTAAATCCATCAATATGTTCATTGGAGTGATCTTAGGTTATATTTCACCTAAAGCCTTCCATAAGGAATGTTTCTTATTGTGGTGCTTATCAATGATCCAAGTTATCTGTCTATCAACTTGGTGGAAGATTTTTTTTTTCATCTCGTCGGTGTTATCAATTATATTACTTGTTTCCGTAGTGGCAGAATTTCACCTCATTTTTGAGAAGTTTTCCATAAGCCCACTACAAGCTTATTCGTTTCGTTGTTGGTTTTCCAACAACTCCGTTATAACCTTCTTGGAAGGGTACTTTCCAAGCTCATTTGTGGCAGAAGTTGGCATTTTCTCCTCCATTCTGTTATTCCAATGATCTATCTTCTATTCTTTCTTCCGGAGGCATTGTGATGTTGCTCTTTTCACTCATCATCTCGATTGTGAGGATCGTGTTCTTTTCGAGCTTTGTGCAATGACACAACAGACACACAAGTTGACATTGTTTAGCCGTGTGCGGCGCCCCCCTCCACGGTTACACACCTCGGTCATATCGTTGTAATGCTTAGGTGAAGCCCTGCACCAGTAACTTCATCATCACCGTCACCATGTCATCGTGCTAATGAAACTCTCCCTCGGCCTCAATTGGATCGATAGTACGAGGGACGTCCCTGAGCTGAATGTGTGCTGATCGCGGAGGTGCCGTACGTTCGGTGCTAAGATCGGTCGGATCGTGAAGACGTACGACTACATCAACCGCGTTGTCATAACGCTTCCACTTTCGGTCTACGAGGGTACATGGACACACTCTCCCCTCTCGTTGCTATGCATCACATAGATAGATCTTGCATGATCGTAGGAATTTTTTTGAAATTACTGCGTTCCCCAATAGTGGCATCCGAGCCAGGTCTATGCGCATATGTTATATGCACGAGTAGAACACAAAGAGTTGTGGGCGATAATAGTCATACTGCTTACCAACATGTCATACTTTGATTCGGCGGTATTGTTGGATGAAGCGGCTCAGACCGACATTACACGTACGCTTACACGAGACTGGTTCTACCGATGCGCTTCCATTTGTGGCACTGTTAATGATAGTGCAACCTATTTGTAGCACTGCCGTTTGGGTCATATCGGTGTAAAGCACATGAAGAAACTCCATAAAGATGGACTTTTGGAATCACTTGATTATGAATCATTTGATGCTTGTGAACCGTGCCTTATGGGAAAGATGACTAAAACTCCGTTCTCCGGAACAATGGAACGAGCTAGTGACTTATTGGAAATAATATGTACCGATGTATGTGGTCCAATGAGTGTTGATGCTCGTGGCGGTATCGTTATTTTCTGACCTTCACAGATGATTTGAGCAGATATGGGTATATCTACTTAATGAAACACAAGCCTGAAACATTTGAAAAGTTCAAAGAATTTCAGAGTGACATGGAGAATCATCGTAACAAGAAAATAAAGTTTCTACAATCTGATCGTAGAGGAGAATATTTGAGTTACGAGTTTGGCCTTCATTTAAAACAATGTGGAATAGTTTCACAGCTCACGCCACATGGAACACCACAGTGTAATGGTGTGTCCGAACGTCGTAACCGCACTTTATTGGATATGGTGCGATCTATGATGTCTCTTATCATGTTACCAGTATCGTTTTGGGGTTATGCATTAGAAACAACTGCATTCACTTTAAATAGGGCACCATGAAAATCCGTTGAGATGACGCCTTATGAACTGTGGTTTGGCAAGAAACCAAAGTTGTCGTTTCTTAAAGATTGGGGCTGCGATGCTTATGTGAAAAAGCTTCAACCTGATAAGCTCAAACCCAAATCCGAAAAGTGCATCTTCATAGGATACCCAAAGGAAACTATTGGGTACACCTTCTATCACAGATCCAAAGGCAAAATCTTTGTTGCTAAGAATGGATCCTTTCTAGAAAAGGAGTTTCTCTCGAAAGAAGTGAGTGGGAGGAAAGTAGAGCTTGATGAGGTAATTGTACCTTCTCCTGAATTGGAAAAGTAGTTCATTACAGAAATCAGTTCCAGTGATTTCTACACCAATTAGTGAGGATGCTAATGATGATGATGATGAAACTTCAGATCAAGTTACTACAGAACCTCGTAGGTCTTCCAGAGTACGGTCTGCACCAAAGTGGTACGGTATCCTATTCTAGAAGTCATGTTACTAGACCATGATGAACCTATGAACTATGAGGAAGCGATGATAAGCACAGATTCCGCGAAGTGGCTTGAGGCCATGAAATCTGAGATGGGATCCATGTATGAGAACAAAGTGTGGACTTTGGTGGACTTGCCCGATGATCGACAATCCAAATTAAATAAATGGATCTTCAAGAGGAAGACGGACACTGATAGTAGTGTTACTATCTACAAAGCTCGACTTATCACAAAAAGGTTTTCGACAAGTTCAAGGTGTTGACTACAATGAGATTTTCTCAACTGTAGCGATGCTTAAATCCGTCCGAATCATGTTAGCAGTTGCCATATTTTATGAAATCTGGCAAATGGATGTCAAAACTACATTCCTTAAATGGATATTTCTTAAAGAAGAGTTGTATATGATGCAACCTCAAGGTTTTGTCGATCCTAAAGTTACTAACAAGGTGTGCAAACTCCAGGGATCCATCTATGGACTGGTGCAAGCATCTCGGAGTTGGAATATATGCTTTGTTGAGCTGACCGAAGCATATGGTTTTATACAGACTTTTAAAGAAGCTTGTATTCACAAGAAAGTGAGTGGGAACTATGTAGCATTTCTAATATTATATGTGGATGACATATTGTTGATTGGAAATGATATAGAATTTCTATAGCATAAATGGATACTTGAATAAGAGATTTTCAATGAAAGACCTCGGTGAAGCTGCTTACATATTGGGCATCAAGATCTATAGAGATAGATCAAGACGCTTAATTGGACTTTCACAAAGCACATACCTTGGGAAAGTTTTGAGTAAGTTCAAAATGGATCAGTCAAAGAAAGGGTTCTTGCCTGTATTACAAGGTGTAAAGTTGAGTAAGACTCAAGCCCGACCACGGTAGAAAATATAAAGAGAATGAAAGTCATTCCCTATGCCACAGTCATAGGTTCTATAAAGTATGTTGTGCTGTGTACCAGACTTATTGTGTACCCTGCCCTGAGTTTAGCAAGGGAGTACAATTTTGATCTAGGAGTAGATCACTGGACAGCGGTCAAGATTATCCTTAGTGAGAACTAAGGAAATATTTCTAGGTTATGGAGGTGATAAAAAAGCTCATTGTAAAGAGTTATATTGATGCAAGCTTTTACACCGATCCAGATGACTAAGTCTCAATCTGGATACATACTGAAAGTGGGCGCAATTAGCAAGAGTAGCTCCATGCAGAGCATTGTAGACATAGAATATTTGCAAAATACATATGGCTCTGAATGTGATAGACCCCTTGACTAAACTTCTCTCATGACCAAAACATGATCACACCTTATTACTCTTTGGGTGTTAATCACATAGCGATGTGAACTAGATTATTGACTCTAGTAAACCCTTTGGGTGTTGGTCACATGAGGATGTGAGCTTTGGTTGTTAATCACATACATATGTCAATATTTGTGTTAAATCACATGGTGATGTGAACTAGATTATTGACTCTAGTGCAAGTAGGAGACTGAAGGAAATATGCCCTATAGGCAATAATAAAGTTATTATTTATTTCCTTAATTCATGATAATTGTTTATTATTCATGCTAGAATTGTATTAACCGGAAACTTAGTACATGTGTGAATACATAGACAAAACATATAGTCCCTAGTATGCCTCTACTTGACTAGCTCATTAATCAAAGATGGTTATGTTTCCTAAGCATAGAGATGTGTTGTCATTTGATGGACGGGATCACATCATTAGGAGAATGATGTGATGGACATGACCCATCCGTTAGTTAGCATTATGATCGTGTCAGTTTCATTGTTACTGCTTTCTTCATGACTTATACAAGTTCCTCAGACTATGAGATTGTGCAACTCCCGAATACTGGAGGAACACTTTGTGTGCTACCAAACATCACAACGTAAATGGGTGATTATAAAGGTGCTCTACAGGTGTCTCCATGCTCATCATTCAAAGATTTAGTACCAAGCATTTTATAGCATTCTTCTTCTAGCACTTGAGCACAATTTTGTTTTTCATCAAACTCACGAAAGATATTAAAAAGACGAAGCGTATGAGACAAACTTAACTTCATTTTTTTGTAGTTTTCTTTTATAAACTAAACTAGTGATAAAACAAGAAACAACAATATTCGATTGCAAGATCTAAAGATATACCTTCAAGCGCTAACCTCCCCAGCAACGGCACCAGAAAAGAGCTTGATGTCTACTACACAACCTTCTTCTTGTAGACGTTGTTGGGCCTGCAAGTGCACAGGTTTGTAGGACAGTAGCAAATTTCCCTCAAGTGGATGACCTAAGGTTTATCAATCCGTAGGAGGCGTAGGATGAAGATGGTCTCTCTCAAGCAACCCAACAACCAAATAACAAAGAGTCTCTTGTGTCCCCAACACACCCAATACAATGGTAAATTATATAGGTGCACTAGTTCGGCGAAGAGATGGTGATACAAGTGCAATATGGATAGTAGATATAGGTATTTGTAATATGAAAATATAAAAAGAGCAAGGTACCTAATGATAAAAGTGAGCGTAAACGGTATTGAAATGATAGGAAACAAGGCCTAGGGTTCATACTTTCACCAGTGCAAGTTCTCTCAACAATAATAACATAGATAGATCATATAATAATCCCTCAACATGCAACAAAGAGTCATTCCAAAGCCACTAATAGCGGAGAACAAACGTAGAGATTATGGTAGGGTACGAAACCACCTCAAAGTTATTCTTTCGGATCAATCTATTCAAGAGTTCATACTAGAATAACACCTTAAGACACAAATCAACCAAAACCCTAATGTCACCTAGATACTTCATTGTCACCTCAAGTATCCGTGGGCATGATTATATGATATGCATCACACAATCTCAGATTCATCTAACCAACATAAAAGTACTTCAAAGAGTGCCCCAAAGTTTCTACCGGAGAGTCAAGAACGTGTGCCAACCCCTATGCATAGGTTCAAGGGCGGAACCCGCAAGTTGGTCACCAAAACATACATCAAGTGGCACATGATATCCCATTGTCACCACAGATAAGCACGACAAGACATACATCAAGTGTTCTCATAAAAGACTCAATCCGATAAGATAACTTCAAGAGGGAAACTCAATTCATCACAAGAGAGTAGAGGGGGAGAAACATCATAAGATCCAACTATAATAGCAAAGCTCGCGATACATCAAGATCGTGCCATAGAGGGAACACGAGAGAGAACACGAGAGAGAGAGATGAAACACATAGCTATTGGTACATACCCTCAGCCCCGAGGGTGAACTACTCCCTCCTCGTCATGGAGAGCGCCGGGATGATGAAGATGGCCACTGGTGATGGATTCCCTCTCCAGCAGGGTGCCGGAACGGGCTCCCGAGAGGTTTTTGGTGGCTACAGAGGCTTGCGGTGGCGGAACTCCCGATCTATCTTGATATTCGATGGTTTTAGGGTACGTAGGGTTATATAGGCGAAAGAAGTCGGTCGGGGGGTGCTTGAGGGGCCCACGAGATAGGGGGGCGCGCCCTACAGGGGAGTGCGCGACCTCCTATCTCGTGACCTCCTCGAGGATCTTCTAACGTGGACTCCAAGTCTCCAGGATCATATTCTTCCAAAAAATCACGTTGCCGAAGGTTTCATTCCATTTGGACTCCGTTTGCTATTCCTTTTCTTCGAAATACTGAAACAGGCAATAAAACAGCAATATGGGCCATGCCTCCGGTTATTAGGTTAGTCCCCAAAATGATATAAATATGTAAAATAAAGCCCATAAACATCCAAAAGGGGTAATATAATAGCATGGAACAATAAAAAATTATAGTTACATTGGAGACGTATCAATCCTACCCAAGAAGAAACCCAAGTGTTTGGAAAAATTTGCGAAGTAACAAAAATATTACAAAAGTCTCTTGAGCCTCTTAAAAGTGTTAGCGGAAATCTTCACCGCATGAATATGTTGATTACTTTTTGCAATAAGAGGTTGGATTCTTTAGATCTAAAATTTTTTGAGTATGAAGGGAAGCGGAAAGATCCTCCCGGATTCGAGCATGACTCCGCTAAAAAACTGGAAATTAAAGCTGGCACTACTTAGATCTATCTTCGCTTTTATGCCTAGCTAGGGGCGTTAAACGATAGCGCTAGTTGGGAGGCAACCCAATTTTCTTTGTGTTTTTTGTTTTTATTCCTGTTTAGTAATAAATCTTGCATATACCTTCTGTTTAGATGTGTTTTTATCTTTTAATTAGTGTTTGTGCCAAGTAGAACCTATAGGATAACCTATGATGATAGTTGATTTGATTCTGCTGAAAAACAGAAACTTTGCACGCACGAATTTAGTTTTGTTAAATTACAGAAACGTGCTTTTGCGTTGATTATATTTGCTGCTGATCAATAGACAAATTTTCCAGGACTTCCTATTTCGGTAGGATTTTTAGAGTTCCAAAAGTTTGCGTTAGTTACAGATTGCTACAGACTGTTCTGTTTTTGATAGATTCTGTTTTTCGTGTGTTGTTTGCTTATTTTGATGCATCTATGGCTAGTAAAATAGTTTATAAACCATAGAGAAGTTTGAATACAGTAGGTTTAACACCAAAATAAATAAAGAATGAGTTAATTACAGTACCTTATGTGGTGGTTTTGTTTTCTTTCACTAACGGAGCTTATAAGATTTCCTGTTGAGTTTTGTGTTGTGAAGTTTTCAAGTTTTGGGTAAAGCTTTTATGGGCTATGGAATAAGGAGTGGCAAGAGCCTAAGCTTGGGGATGCCCATGGAACCCCAAGATATTCAAGGATAGCCAAAATCCTAAGCTTGGGGATGCCCCGGGAAGGCATCCCCTCTTTCGTCTTCGTTCATTGGTAACTTTACTTGGAGCTATATTTTTATTCGCCACATGATATGTGTTTTGCTTGGAGCGTCGTGTATTATATTAGTCTTTGCTTTTTAGTTTACCACAATCATCCTTTCTGTACACACCTTTTGGGAGAAGCCTACTTGATTAGAATTTGCTAGAATACTCTATGTGCTTCACTTATATCTTTTGAGCTTGATAGTTTTTGCTCTAGTGCTTCACTTATATCTTTTATAGCACAGCGGTGACTTATTTTTGTAGACATTGCTAGTCTCTCATGCTTCACTTATATTATTTTGAGAGTCTTTTAGAACAACATGATATTTTCTATGGTTATAAAATTGGTCCTAGAATGGTAGGCATCCAAGTTGGGTATAATAAAAACTATCATAGGAAGTGAATTGGATGCTAAGATCGATTTGATGCTTGATAATTGTTTTGAGATATGGTGGTAGTAATATTAAAGTCATGCTAGTTGGCTAATTATGAATTTAAAGAATGCTTGTGTTGAAGTTAGCAAGTCCCATAGCACGCATGTATGGTTAAAGTTGTGTAACAAATTTGAAACATGAAGTGTACCTGGCTTGTGCATCCTTATGAGTGGCGGTCGGGGACGAGCGATGGTCTTTTCCTACCAATCTATCCTTATGAGTGCGCGTAGTGCTTGATTTTTGATGACTTATAAATTTTTGCAATAAGTATATGAGTTCTTTTGACTAATGTTGAGTCCATGGATTGTACACACTTTTACCTTTCCGCCATTGCTAGCCTCTTCGGTACCGTGCGTTGCCCTTTCTCACCTTGAGAGTTGGTGCAAACTTCGCCGGTGCATCCACACCCCGTGATACGATATGCTCTATCACACATAAACCTCCTTATATCTTCCTAAAAACAGCCACCATACCTACCTATTATGGCATTTCCATAGCCATTCCGAGATATATTGCCATGCAACTTACCACCGTTCCGTTCATCATCATCATGACATACTTTACTTTTGTCATATTGCCATTGCATGATCATGTAGTTCACATCGTATCTGTCACAAGGCCACCATGCATAATTTTTCATACATGTCACTCTTGATTCATTGCACCATCCCGGTACACCGCCGGAGGCATTCATATAGAGTCATATCTTGCTCTAGTTTCGAGTTGTAGTTCATATGTTGTAACCAATGAAAGTGTGATGATCATCATTATTAGAGCATTGCCCAAAAAGATAAAAAAGGCCAAAGAAAAAAAAGAAAAAGAAAAAGAAAAAAATAAAAGAAAAAAGAAAAAAAGGAAAAAGAAATTAAATAAAAGCGGCAATGTTACTATCTCTTTTTCCACACTTGTGCTTCAAAGTAGCACCTTGTTCTTCATGTAGTGAGTCTCATATATTGTGCTTCAAAGTAGCACCATGTTTTTCATATAGTGAGTCTCATAAGTTGTCTTTTTCATACTAGTGGGAATTTTCCATTATAGAACTTGGCTTGTATATTCCTACAATGGGCTTCCTCAAATGCCCTAGGTCTTCGTGAGAAAGCAAGTTGGATGCACACCCACTAGTTTTCTTTTGTTGAGCATTCATTTATAGCTCTAGTGCATTCGTTGCATGGCAATCCCTACTCCTCATGTTGACATCAATTGATGGACATCTCCATAGCCCGTTGATTATCCTCGTCAATGTGAGACTTTCTCCTTTTTTGTCTTCTCCACACAATCCCCATCATCATATTCTATTCCACCCATAGTGCTATATCCATGGCTCACGCTCATGTTGTCACGCCCAATATGCGACCCTATCCAAAAGGAACTCGAAGGTTCCACCAAGGATAGACCCGCATATTGGAACGCTTTTGCAAGGTGGATATCATTACATCAACATTACATAATAGATGGGGATACATACAAAAGGCATACAATGCCACATGAATACAACAATAGATCATTCATAAGATCAACATCCGACTACGTATGAAACACAAACAGAAGCTCAAACAATATCCACCCTGCTAGCCCAGGCTGCCGACCTGGAACCTATCCCCTGATCGAAGAAGAAGCAGAAGAAGAACTCCAAAAAAGCAAACATCGCTCTCACATCATGATCATCGTATAACCTGTACCTGCAATTGTTGTTGTGGTAATCTGTGAGCCACGAGGACTCAGCAATCCCATTACCATGGGTAAAGACTAGCAAAGCTTAATGGGAAAGGAAGGGGTAAAGTGGCGAGGTTGCAGCAGCGACTAAGCATGATATGGTGGCTAACATACGCAAATGAGAGCGAGAAGAGAAACAAAGGAACGGTCGTCATCTATTAATGATCAAGAGGTGATCCTGAACTCCTACTTACGTCAATCATAACACAGAAACCGTGTTCACTTCCCGTACTCCGCCGAGAAGAGACCATCACGGCTACACACGCGGTTGATGCGTTTTTAATTCGGATCTGGTGTCAAGTTATCTACAACCGGACATTAACAAATTCCCATCTGCCACATAACCGCGGGCACGGCTCTCGAAAGTTTAGACCCTGCAGCGGTGTCCCAACTTAGCCCATGATAAGCTCTCGCGATCAACGAAGGATATACCTTCTCCCAGGAAGACCCGATCAGTCTCGGAATCCTGGTTTACAAGACATTTCGACAATGGTAAAACAAGACCAGCAAGACCGCCCGATGCGCCGACATCCCGATAGGAGCTGCACATATCTCGTTCTCAGGGCAACACCGGATAAGCGAAGCGTACAGGTACCGACAAATCCAAGTTGCCAAGGAATGGTCCCGCACGGTGCTCTAGTTTGGACCAACACTTAGACAAGCATTGGCCCGGGGGGGGGGGGCTATAATAAAGATGACCCTTGGGTTAATTACTCCCAAGGGAAAAGTAGGTGGTGGGAGGCAAATGGTAAAACCAAGGTTGGGCCTTGCTGGAGGAGTTATATTCAAAGCGAACTGTCAGGGGGGTCCCATAAATCACCCGACCGCGTTAGGAACGCAAAATCCGGGAACATAACACCGGTATGACGGAAACTAGGGTGGCAAGAGTGGAACAAAACACAGGCATAAGGCCGAGCCTTCCACCCTTTACCAAATATATAGATGCATTAATTAAATAAGAGATATTGTGATATCCCAACCAAAATCCTGTCCACCATGGAGCAATCTTCAACTTCACCCGCAACTAACGCTATAAGAGGGCTGAGCAAAGCGGTAACATAGCCAAACAATGGTTTGCTAGGAAGGGTGTCAAAGGTTAGAGGTTCATGGCAATTTGGGAGGCTTGAAGAGCAAATGATAGGTAACGCAGCAAAGCGATAGAGCGAAGCAACTAGCATAGCAATGATAGTAGTGAGATCCAGGGTAGCGGTCATCTTGCCTGAAATCCCGCAAGGAAGAAGAACGAGTCCATGAAGAAGATGAAGCCACGAAGACGAACCACACGTAGATGAACGAATCCTCACGACCGCAACGAAACGGGAACTATCAAGAAGAAGCACACAACATGGTAAACACACCACACATAGACAAGACATGATGCACAACAAGCATGATGCATGAAAAGGCTACATGAAGCTACTCATGGCAAGAGACGATGCAAACAAGAACAACACATCAAAGCAAGTTTAAATGAGGCCGAAAACAACATATAACAATTCCGGTAAGTCCTCATATGCAAGTTTCAAAGTTGGTCCAGATCTGAACAAACATTAAGTTGAAGTTGTTAAACAGCAAGTTAAAGAGCACCAAGAGGATCTACACGAAATTCTAGTCAAGTTACATATAAAGTTCATTAGATTCGGAGCTACGGCCTAGAAGATATGAGCAAAACAAGATAAACATGGCATTGATGCAAAATGCATACAAACATCAAGCAAACACCTCAAAACAAGGATGCAACATGATAATATGAAGCTACATGCAAAATCAAGCAAGTTTCATATAGAGCACACTCAAAACGGAGCATCGGTGCAACACATACACTCTATATAAGTCATAGCAACAATATGTCCATAACAATAACTAGGCATCTTACAAGCATCAAAACAACAAGCTACAGCACCCCAACATAAGAACAAAAAGGCATGAGCACGAAGTACAGGTAAAGCACTACAAAACATGAACACTGAGCTATCTCCAGAAATAACTAGAACATGCTCCAAAACACATGGTAAGATGGCAAATAATAACAGTTTCAGACTTTAGCAGAAATAACATCAGGTTGCAATGTTTAGAGCTATCAAACAACATGTTACAGGAACTTATCATGGCAAACAAAAGCATGGAATGATACTACTAAATGCATAGAACAACAGTGCCTTACTGACCATGAGCCAAAAAGGATCAGAAGATAAGATGTTACCCATGTAAACATGGCAAGTTATATTACAGATTCATACATGGCAGGAACAACGATAAGTAGGCATGTTGGTGAGCTTGAACCACTCACCACAGAGTAATACATGGCATGGAAAGGCAACCAACAGTAAGAAGACATGTTTATGAAGCTAAGCATGGCAAGAACAAGTTCATAGGATGCATGGATCACTAGCAAACAATAATGGAAAGATTGAACTTAATGTTAACAGGCTGACAGCAACATTATTTAGCAACTTTGGAGCAAGATTACAACATGCTACAGCAAGCTATAAATGCAACCAGGGGCATGAATGGATAGAGAATAACCAAATGTTCAAAACATCCTTAGTGAAGTATCTCAAAATAAGCATGGATCTCTTTGTAGCATCAAGTTTACATGGCATCACGAAATAACAGATTCAGCCTAGCAAAACAGTAACAGCAAGTACCCTCCTTAACAAGCTTGATGCACTCAGCACACAACTCACAGAAATACATGGATGGCACCCCTGGAAAGATGGCATATCATAGATCAAAACACATGTAGACATCAACCTCATAGGATGCACACATCAAACATGGCAAAAATGACAAATGAGCAAGTTATAACAGTTTCAGCAGATTAACAGCAACATGCACTCTTCCAACAGCATTTCGGGCATCAAGATGAGCTCAAATGAAAATGATGCAATGGAACGAAATGAAGTACTCGTTGAGCCGAACGATTTGACATATTACACGCACGAAACGGAGCTACGAATGCAGAGTTATGACGCGATGAACATGGTATGATTATGCAAAATATTAGGGACTTAGGATATTTCGGGGTCAACCTCTGCACGGATATCGAGGCGAGGCGGATCTCCCCGGAGTGGTGGCCGAGCAGGTCTTTGGCGAGGTCAGGGATGGCGGAGGAGGCACGGGACGAGGCCGGGGAGGCATGGCGCCGAGCTCCGGCCGCTCCTGGTGGCCGGAGCAGGGTAGGAGGCGGCGAGGCGAGCGCCGCGAAGGTCGGCGGGCGGCTCGGGCGCTGGAGGCGGCGGCGCGCTGGGCTCCGTGTGGAGCTCCGCCCAGGGATGGCGCGCGGGCGGCTTCGGCCGGAGGCCGGGCGGCGGGCGAGAGGGAGGCCGGCAGGGAGCCATCGGGCGGCGGGCGGCGGCGGACGCCGGCGGCGGAGGTCGGCGGTGGCAGAGGAGCGGCGGGCGGCGCTAGCGTGGAGCTTGCCGGGCGTTGAGGACGCGGGCGGAGGGCGCCGGTGGCTCGGGCGGAGCTCGGGGCTCGGCCTTGGAGGCACGGGCTTGGCGGGCCCGACCTGGCCTCGTGGGCCTCGGCGGTGCGGGAAGGAGAGAGAGGCCGACCGCCCGCGTGGCGGCGGATGAGTGGGCGGGCGCGGCGGCGGCCGACGTGGCGGCGGCCTATTGGCCGGGGTGAGGTGGCTGGCGACGGTGGACGCGTTCGGCGGCGGGCGGACATGTCCGGCGGGCGAGAGGGAGGCTAGGCTAGGGTTTCATCCGTGAAAATGGAAGGGCAGGGACGTTTATATAGGCATAGGGAGCTAGGTGAGTCCAAATGAGGAGCGGTTTTCGGCCACCCGATCGTGATCGAACGACTGAGAGCATGGAGGGGAGTTAAATGGGTTTTGGGCCACTTTGGAAGGGGTGTTGGGCTGCAAGACAAAAGAGACTTTACGGTTACCCAGTTAACCGTTGGAGTATCAAACGACCTCCAAATGGCACGAAACTTGACAGGCGGTCTACCGGTGCTATACCAAGGCCGCTTGACAAACCTCGGGCCATTCCGAGAACGTTTAACACCTACTCACAATAGGAGACAAAAGGGGACGCTGGAGGACATAGGAGTGCCGGATTGCAAAACGGACAACGAGGAAACAGCTCAGATGCATGAGACGAACACGTATGCAAAATGAAATGCACATGATGACATGATAAAATGCATATGATGACATGGCAAAGTGCAACACGCAAGCAAATGACATGGCAATGGCGATGAATAACTGGCAGACACCTGGCGCATCGAATCCGGGGTGTTACAACACTCCCCCACTAACAAGAGATCTCGTCCCGAGATCTTAGGACCGAGACGGGAGAGAAAGGGGATGAGGTAAAAGAAGAACTCAAGAGAAGAAGTAAAGAATCAAGAGAACTCGAGAATAAGAGAGGAACGGCGAGAATGACGAGAATCGAAAGCTCACGGAATAGGATAGACTATGAAATCACTCGTTCTAACCGGAGTGTTAGAATGAGAAAAGAAACGAATAAGACTGAAAGGATTTAGGTAGCACTCCGGCTGAAAATGGGAGGATTAGAACGAACTTGAGAGGATGGAATGGTACTTGATGAACTCTTGAAGAATGAATTAAATCATGAAGAATCGCCATGAAGTACTCCGGTAAAATAAAGGATGATGAGATAGAATGAAGGATGAAAGAATAAGATGAGCCTTGCGATGATTTAGATGGAGGCTCCGACAAAATGGCTGAGGAAATTTGAACTCCGGAAAAGATGAAAAACACTTGGAACTAGAATTTATTCACCAAGAACAAACTCCGAAGGAAGGGATTACTCACTTGGATGAAATAAGAATAAGATTTATTGTATGCTTAACCTTCATCAAATTAAATTGATGACAAGCAATGGATTTCGCATACTACTTATTCTTATTGAAAAAGAATTGAGAAGTTACATATCGCAAACTTGAGAAGGTCTTCATGAACCACCGATAGGATTGGAAAGAACAAATGGATTAATATGGTAATCAAGAAAAAAGAAACTTGAACGAACCACCGTAAGAATTCAAAAATGACTGATGAAAGAGATTGAGTCACCGGGAAGAATTATAAGAACCAATAAGCTAGAGAGGATTTAGATGCAAAAGAATAAAGAGATCATGAGCTGATTAAGGAACACTTGAACGAAGCACCGTGATAAATAGAGAACGATAACTGGAATGATGGCCTCCGGTGAAAAGAAATGAAAAAAGCAACTCCTGACATACTCCGGATGGGTAAGAAAGAATATCTGACAAACGGAATAAATTGAGAGGATAACATGAAGTTGGAACCACGAATCTTCGAGAGAACATGCAAGATTTAGAGGACAAACTCTTCTTCGGTCTTCAAATGACGACGGAAAACACCACCAAAATTGTTAAGGCACTCCGGGGGAACGAAAAACGAAGAGGTTGAGGCATCAATGAAAAGAATTTGAAAGCGATCTTGGAGAAGGCATGTGACTGATGAAATTCATTCTTACGTCACACTTGAAAAGAATTGAGAATAACTCCGGGGGAATTGGAAGAGTCAGGTAAGATCTTGAGAAAAACCCTGTGGGTTAGGGCCCACTAAAAGAAAAACACAGTTGGAAAGGGATGTTGAACAGATAGATGATGCACCGGAACGATTGGAATATTTGAATGAGGTGACCACCTCGAATTAATTGGAACACAGATGAATCTCCTGAGAATGCTTCCGAACTCCGGAATGATTAAATGGTGAGAGGCGAACAAGCAAAGGGAAAACTTGAGTCGAGGAAAAGAATATGATCGAACGAGAAAATTGAGTTGAAATCCACTGGAAAGAAAAAGAGATGAAGAATGTCAAACGAGACGAGAATTCACCGGTTGAAATAATTAAGGGAAGATTGAAGAGGCTCCGCGCAAATGAAATTAATGGTCGAAAGAGACTCAGACACCGGGAAGAAGAGGGTGGGAGGGCGGGAAAAACAAAGGCAACTTGAAGGGGGAAACCGATGAATATCTTGAAGAGAAAACACCAGTTGAATTCATTGAGGAAAGAAAGCAAAGACTTCGCACAAGTAGGATGGATACTTGATTACGGACTCCGGTTCCGAGAAGGAAAAGGGTGGGTGGGTGGGAAAAGAAGACAATCGAGGTTTGATCTTGACAACGATGAAGAGGCTCGAGTCGACTTGACGAGAGATGCACCGGACAAAAGAGGATGGACAACTCACGAAACTAACCACGTGATCCTAAAGAAAAATTTCAACGCGAAGAGGAGTAGTTCAAAACACCTACGTCAAGATATCTCACCAGAGCGACGAAGGGGCTGAGGAGTAAAAAGAATTCCTACTCTCCGATATAACTAGACTCAGAAAATAGTTTTCTTCTAGACTCGACAACGACCAAACTACACGATCAATCAAGGGGGCTCCAAGGGTCGGTCGAGGCTGTGATACCAACTTGTCACGCCCAATATGCGACCCTATCCAAAAGGAACTCGAAGGTCCCACCAAGGATAGACCCGCATATTGGAACGTTTTTGCAAGGTGGATATCATTACATCAACATTACATAATAGATGGGGATACATACAAAAGGCATACAATGCCACATGAATACAACAATAGATCATTCATAAGATCAACATCCGACTACGGATGAAACACAAACAGAAGCTCAAACAATATCCACCCTGCTAGCCTAGGCTGCCGACCTGGAACCTATCCCATGATCGAAGAAGAAGCAGAAGAAGAACTCCAAACAAGCAAACATCGCTCTCGCGTCATGATCATCGTATAACCTGTACCTGCAACTGTTGTTGTAGTAATCAGAGCCACGAGGACTCAAAGAATCCCATTACCATGGGTATCAAGACTAGCAAAGCTTAATGGGAAAGGAAGGGGTAAAGTGGCGAGGTTGCAGCAAAGAACTAAGCATGATATGGTGGCTAACATACGCAAATGAGAGCGAGAAGAGAAACAAAGGAACGGTCGTCATCTAGTAATGATCAAGAGGTGATCCTGAACTCCTACTTACGTCAATCATAACACGAAACCGTGTTCACTTCACGGACTCCGCCGAAGAGACCATCATGGCTACACACGCGTTGATGCGTTTTAATTCGGATCTGGTGTCAAGTTATCTACAACCGGACATTAACAAATTCCCATCTGCCACATAACCGCGGCACGGCTCTCGAAAGTTTATACCTGCAGGTTTTCCCAACTTAGCCCATGATAAGCTCTCGCGATCAACGAAGGATATACCTTCTCCCGGAAGACCCGATCGATCTCGGAATCCGGTTTACAAGACATTTCGACAATGGTAAAACAAGACCAGCAAGACCGCCCGATGCACCGACATCCCGATAGGAGCTGCACATATCTCGTTCTCAGGGCAACACCGGATAAGTGAAGCGTACAGGTACCAACGAATCCAAGTTGCCAAGGAATGGTCCCGCACGGTGCTCTAGTTTGGACCAACACTTAGACAAGCATTGGCCCGGGGGGGCTATAATAAAGATGACCCTTGGGTTAATTACTCCCAAGGGAAAAGTAGGTGGTGGTGAGGCAAATGGTAAAACCAAGGTTGGGCCTTGCTGGAGGAGTTTTATTCAAAGCGAACTGTCAGGGGGGTCCCATAAATCACCCGACCGCATTAGGAACGCAAAATCCGGGAACATAACACCGGTATGACGGAAACTAGGGCGGCAAGAGTGGAACAAAACACCAGGCATAAGGCCGAGCCTTCCACCCTTTACCAAATATATAGATGCATTAATTAAATAAGAGATATTGTGATATCCCAACCAAAATCCTGTCCACCATGGAGCAATCTTCAACTTCACCTGCAACTAGCAACGCTATAAGAGGGCTGAGCAAAGCGGTAACATAGCCAAACAACGGTTTGCTAGGAAGGGTGTCAAAGGTTAGAGGTTCATGGCAATTTGGGAGGCTTGAAGAGCAAATGATAGGTAACGCAGCAAAGCGATAGAGCGAAGCAACTAGCATAGCAATGATAGTAGTGAGATCCAGGGTAGCGGTCATCTTGCCTGAAATCCCGCAAGGAAGAAGAACGAGTCCATGAAGAAGATGAAGCCACGAAGACGAACCACACGTAGACGAACGAATCCTCACGACCGCAACGAAATGGGAACTATCGAGAAGAAGCACACAACATGGTAAACACACCACACATAGACAAGACATGATGCACAACAAGCATGATGCATGAAAAGGCTACATGAAGCTACTCATGGCAAGAGACGATGCAAAGAAGAACAACACATCAAAGCAAGTTTAAATGAGGCCGGAAACAACATATAACAATTCCGGTAAGTCCTCATATGCAAGTTTCAAAGTTTGTCCAGATCTGAACAAACATTAAGTTGAAGTTGTTAAACAGCAAGTTAAAGAGCACCAAGAGGATCTACACGAAATTCTAGTCAAGTTACATATAAAGTTCATTAGATTCGGAGCTACGGCCTAGAAGATATGAGCAAAACAAGATAAACATGGCATTGATGCAAAATGCATACAAACATCAAGCAAACACCTCAAAACAAGGATGTAACATGATAATATGAAGCTACATGCAAAATCAAGCAAGTTTCATATAGAGCACGCTCAAAAAGGAGGATCGGTGCAACACATACACTCTATATAAGTCATAGCAACAATCTGTCCATAACAGCAACTAGGCATCTTACAAGCATCAAAACAACAGGCTACAGCACCCCAACATAAGAACAAAAAGGCATAAGCATGAAGTACAGGTAAAGCACTACAAAACATGAACACTGAGCTATCTCCAGAAACAAATAGAACATGCTCCAAAACACATGGTAAGATGGCAAATAATAACAGTTTCAGACTTTAGCAGAAATAACATCAGGTTGCAATGCTTAGAGCTATCAAACAACATGTTACAGGAACTTATCATGGCAAACAAAGCATGGCATGGTACTACTAAATGCATAGAACAACAGTCCCTTACTGACCATGAGCCAAAAAGGATCAGAAGATAAGATGGCACCCATGTAAACATGGCAAGTTATATTACAGATTCATACATGGCAGGAACAACGATAAGTAGGCATGTTGGTGAGCTTGAACCACTCACCACAGAGTAATACATGGCATGGCAAGGCAACCAACAGTAAGAAGACATGTTTATGAAGCTAAGCATGGCAAGAACAAGTTCATAGGATGCATGGATCACTAGCAAACAATCATGGAAACATTGAACTTAATGTTAACAGGCTGACAGCAACATTATTTAGCAACTTTGGACCAAGATTACTACATGCTACAGCAAGCTATAAATGCTACCTGGGGCATGAATGGATAGAGCATAACCAAATGTTCAAAACATCCTTACTGAAGTATCTCAAAATAAGCATGGATCTCTCTGTAGCATCAAGTTCACATGGCATCACGAAATAACAGATTCAGCCTAGCAAAACAGTAACTGCAAGTACCGTCCTTAACAAGTTTGATGCACTCAGCACACAACTCACAAAAATACATGGATGGCACCCCTGGAAAGATGGCATATCATAGATCAAAACACATGTAGACATCAACCTCATAGGATGCACACATCAAACATGGCAAAAATGACAAATGAGCAAGTTATAACAGTTTCAGCAGATTAACAGCAACATGCACTCTTCCAATAGCATTTCGGGCATCAAGATGAGCTCAAATGAAAATGATGCAATGGAACAAAATGAAGTACTCGTTGAGCTGTACAATTTGACAGATTACACGCACGAGACGGAGCTACGAATGCAGAGTTATGACGCGATGTACATGGTATGATTATGCAAAATATTAGGGACTTAGGATATTTCGGGGTCAACCTCTGCACGGATATCGAGGCGAGGCGGATATCGCCGGAGTGGCGGCCGAGCAGGTCTCCGGCGAGGTCAGGGATGGCGGAGGAGTCACGGGACGAGGCCGGGGAGGCATGGTGCCGAGCTCCGACGGCTCCTGATGGCCGGAGCAGGGTAGGAGGCGGCGAGGCGAGCGCCAGCGAAGGTCGGCGGGGCGGCTCCGCGCTTCGGAGGCGGCGGCGGCGCGGGCTCCGGCGTGGAGCTCCATCGAGGGACGGCAAGGGCGGCTTGGCCGAGGCCGGGCGGCGCGCGAGGGGAGGCGAGGGAGCCATCGGGCGGCGGCGGCGGCGGACGCCGGCGGCGGGCGGTGGTGGCGGAGGAGCGGTGGCGGCGCCCCGGAGCTTGCCGGCGTTGGGGACGCGGGCGAGGGCGCCGGCGGCTCGGGCGAGCTGGGGCTCGGGCGCCACGGGCCTCGGCGGGCCATGGCGGGTGCGGGAGGAGAGAGGAGGCCGGCCGCCACGTGGCGGCGGATGAGTGGGCGGGGCGCGGCGGCGGCTGATGTGGCGGCGGCCTATTGGCCGGGGTGAGGTGGCTGGCGGCGGTGGACACGTCCGGCGGCGGGCGGACATGTCCGGCGGGCGAGAGGGAGGCTAGGCTAGGGTTTCATCCACGAAAATGGAAGGGGAGGGACGTTTATATAGGCATAGGGAGCTAGGAGAGTCCAAATGAGGAGTGGTTTTCGGCCACGCGATCGTGATCGAACGACCGAGAGCATGGAGGGGAGTTAGATGGGTTTTGGGCAACTTTGGAAGGGGTGTTGGGCTGCAAGACAAAAGAGGCTTTACGGTTACCCGGTTAACCGTTGGAGTATCAAACGACCTCCAAATGACACGAAACTTGACAGGCGGTCTACCGGTGCTATACCAAGGCCGCTTGACAAACCTCAGGCCATTCCGAGAACGTTTAACACCCACTCACAACAGGAGACAAAAGGGGATGCCGGAGGACATAGGAGTGCCGGATTGCAAAATGGACAACGGGGAAAAAGCTCGGATGCATGAGACGAACACGTATGCAAAATGAAATGCACATGATGACGTGATAAAATGCATATGATGACATGGCAAAGTGCAACACGCAAGCAAATGACCTGGCAACGGCGACGAATAACTGGCAGACACCTGGCGCATCGAATCCGGGGCGTTACACATGTATTGCGTGAAGGTTGAAATTTTTTGAGATTATTTAAGTATGAAACAATTGCTTGGCTTGTCATCGGCGGTATAGAAGTTGGGAACATCTTTGTGTGACGAAAATGAAGCATAGCCTAGCTATATGATTTTGTAGGGATGAACTTTCTTTTGCCATGTTATTTTGAGAAGACATGATTACTTTGATTAGTATGCTTGAAGTGTTACTATTTCTTTTATCAATATGAACTTTTATATTGAATCATTTTGGATCTGAACATTCATGCCACAATAGCAAAAATTACATTGAGAATTATGCTAGGTAGCATTCCACATCAAAAATTCTGTTTTTGTCATTTACCTACTCGAGGACGAGCATGAATTAAGCTTGGGGATGCTTGATACGTCTCCAACGTATCTATAATTTTTTATTGTTCCATGCTATTATATTACCCCTTTTGGATGTTTATGGGCTTTGTTTTACACATTTATATCATTTTTGGGACTAACCTACTAACCGGAGGCCAACCCGTATTGCTGTTTTTTTTGCCTATTTCAGTATTTCGAAGAAAAATAATATCAAACGGAGTCCAAACGGAATGAAACCTTCGGGAGCGTGATTTTTGGAACGAACGTGATCCAGAGGACTTGGAGTGCAAGTAAAGAAGCAGCCGAGTTGGCCATGAGAGGGTAGGGCGTGCCCACCCCTATAGGGCGCGCCCCCTGTCTCTTGGGCCCCTTGAGCGGCCACCGACGTACTTCTTCCTCCTATATAAGCCTACGTACCCCAAAAACATCCAGGGAGCCAACGAAACACAATTTCCACCACTGTAACCTTCTGTATCCACGAGATCCCATCTTGGAGCCTTCGCCGGCGCTCCACCGGAGGGGGAATCGACCATGGAGAGCTTCTACATCAACACCATAGCCCGTCCGATGAGTTGTGAGTAGTTTACCATAGACCTACGGGTCCATAGTTATTAGCTAGATGGCTTCTTCTCTCCTTTTGGATCTCAATACAATGTTCTCCCCCTCTCTTGTGGAGATCTATTCGATGTAAACTCTTTTTGCGGTGTGTTTGTCGAGATCCGATGAATTGTGGGTTTATGATCAAGTTTATCTATGAGAAATATTTGAATCTCCTCTGAATTCTTTTATGTATGATTGAGTTATCTTTGCAAGTCTCTTCGAATTATCAGTTTGGTTTGGCCTACTAGATTGATCTTTATTGCCATGGGAGAAGTGCTTAGCTTTGGGTTCAATCTTGCGGTGTCCTGACCCAATGACAGAAAGGGTTGCAAGGCACGTATTGTATTGTTGCCATCGAGGATAAAAATATGGGGTTTATATCATATTGCATGAGTTTATCCCTCTACATCATGTCGTCTTGCTTAAGGTGTTACTCTGTTCTTATGAACTTAATACTCTAGATGCAGGCATGAGTCGGTCGATGTGTGGAGTAATAGGACTAGATGCAGGCAGGAGTCGGTCTACTTGTCACGGACGTGATGCCTATATACATGATCATGCCTAGATAATCTCATAATTATTCGCTTTTCTATCAATAGCTCGACAGTAATTTGTTCACCCACCGTAATACTTATGCTCTATCTCTTATCATATTTGCTTCCAATCTACTTTTATTTGGATCTTTACTTTTTGCATCTATATTATAAAATACCAAAGATATATTTATCTTATCATACTATCTCTATCAGATCTCACTTTCGCAAGTGGCCATGAAGGGATTAACAACCCCTTTATTGTGTTGGTTGTGAGTTCTTTGTTTGTTTGTGTAGGTGCGTGGGACTTTTGGGGAGCCTCCTACTGGATTGATACCTTGGTTCTCAAAAACTCAGGGAAATACTTACGCTACTATTGCTGCATCACCCTTTCCTCTTCAAGGAAAACCAACGCAAGCTCAAGACATAGCACCCGCCTCCTGTTACCATCAACCTTAGACGCACAGTTCGGGACCCCCTACCCGAGATCCACCGGTTTTGACATTGACAGGCGCCCCTCCCCTTGCCCAAACGGAATTGGACTAGGGGAGAGGGCCGGCCCCCCTCTTTCCTTCCCCCTCTCTCTCTCCCTTACCTTTCCCTCCGGTGGCAGAAAGGAGAAGGGGGGGAACTAATCCTACTTGGGCTAGGAGTACAAGTAGGACACCCCTGGCGCGCCCAAACCTGGCCGGCCTCCTCTCTCCCTCCCTCCTTTATATACGAGGCTAGGGGGCACCCTAATGACACAACAGACACACAAGTTGAAATTGTTTAGCCGTGTGCGGTGCCACCCTCCATAGTTACACACCTCGGTCATATTGGCGTAGTGCTTAGGCGAAGCCCTGCGCCGGTAACTTCATCATCACCCTCACCATGCCGTCGTGCTGACGAAACTCTCCCTCGGCCTCAACTAGATCAAGAGTACGAGTGACGTCCCCGAGCTGAACGTGTGCTGATCACGGAGGTGCCTCACGTTCGGTGCTAAGATCGGTCAGATTGTGAAGACGTACGACTACATCAACCGCGTTGTCAAAACGCTTCCGCTTTTGGTCTACAAGGATACGTGGACACACTCTCCCCTCTTGTTTCTATGCATCACATAGATAGATTTTGCGTGATCGTAGGATTTTTTTTGAAATTACTGCGTTCCCCAACATGAATATGACCGACCGATGATCGACAGTTTTCTTCGGGCGGTGCCTCGGCACCAGTGTCTGTGCGATACTCTGTGTAGACACGAGGATTACACATTCTGCACCTACTGCCACTATTACAGTGCCAGCAACAGTCTCTACTCCACCAGTTCCATGAACGTCAGATGAAGCCTTCGTGGATGCACTTCTCTCAACGCCATCTACGCACACCGGAGCTGCCAGCAAGAGATTGCCTTTAGGAGCTGCTGAGGATCGTTCCTAGAGAGACGTATAGTGTTATACGTATTCGAAATTTTAGGTACTTGTTGGCAAAGGGCGAGTATTTGTATAGATCATTAGGTTGAGAGAGAGAGAGTCTCGCTTTTGCTCATTGTTTTTGCTTGAGATTTTGCTACTATTTTTGTTTGATCAGTGCTACTTTGCTCGTTATGCTTATTATTTCTATGTGATACTTTGGTTATGTGTGGTTGATCATACTATGCTTCATGTCATGCTTATTGCTTATCCTTATCATTATCCTTGTATGATCATTCATTTGTTTCTTTTGGGTGATTCATGCTTACTATTCCATTCATATCATTTTGCGTGCTCCACAAGTTGTATGTAAGATGGAAGAGTGACCCATGATCCTAATCGATTGTGCATTTGCATTCAAACACACATTTTAAATAATGCACAAATATAGGGGGAGATCTTGCTTATCACATACTTCTCAAAGCAACCATGTATTTCATTCATTTAATCATTTGTCGAAGCTTTGATCTATATGTTGTCATCAATTACCAAAACGGGGGAGATTCAAAGTGCAACTAATTCCCGGGTGGTTTTGATCATCCATAACAACATATATCTCATTGAACTAATGTCCATTCAAGTTCAATATTTCAGGATGTTCAAGGCTGACATGGCAAGGACTAGTGATTGTTGACCCCTCAAAATGCTAAGGAAATGGATTGGCAAAAATCTCAAGACTCTTCATTTCGGGTTAAGTGATCAAAGATCACATTGAGTCCATAGGAAAGCCAATACTATTAAAATGGGATGATGTGTTGCTTAATGATCTATTTTCTTAAGTGCTTAGAGATATTCCTCCAAAACACTCAGCCACTTTCTCCATCCAAGTATGTCCAACCCTACATTCCAACTCGGCCCCATCGATATTTCCTATGCTGAGCCAACGAGTTCATCTAGACTTAGCCACCGTCAAACCCTAACAAATTGAATCGACCGCCATGGCTCTCGCTCCCACCGAGATGGCCTTGCCAGCTCTCTGTTGCTTGTTGCAATTGCTTCAGTCCCGCCAAGAATTGCAATTGGTACCACCGATATGGCTTGTGAAACTCTTTGTTACTTTATTGCTTCACTTCGGTCCTACCAAGTTGATGCAATCGGTGCCGCCAAGACGAGGTTTTCCCTAAGCCATTGCACACCGGTCCCTCTGATTTGTTCCCGTTGGTCCCACCGAGATTCCTAACGTTCATATTTTTACACAGGTTGGTGCCACCGAGATTTCCGATCGGTGCCACCGAGTTGGGTCAAAAGTGTGTAATGGTTGGATTTTGTGTGGAAGCTATATATAACCCTCCACCCCTTCTTCCTCTTTGAGGAGAGCCATCAAAACATGCCTACACTTCCACGATTCATTTTCTGAGAGAGAACCACCTACTCATGTGTTGATATCAAGAGATTCCATTCCTACCATTTGAACCTTGATTTCTAGCCTTCCCCAAGTTGCTTTGGGACACAAATTTTTTGTCAACAAAACTTCACAAGATTGATAGCAACTACTCATACGGATGCATAGAGGCTATATTAAGCATTCAAACTACTTAGAACTCTAAGATTTCAACATGCAAGCTCATCTACAACAGCGCCAAGAGTAGCTAATTATTCAAAATATAAACCACTAAAGCAAAAACAAATTGGAGTAATGCAGGAGTAACATACCAAGTAGCAATCCCCCAAAACTATTTTGGAAACGGAGCTTCGAGCAAAGAGATCGAAATCCAACGGGTTTGAGAGCAAGAACACGAGAGAGAGAGAGAGAGAGCTATGGTAATTTTTTTCTAGAGGTAGGAGATGACATGGGCTAAAGAAGTAAGTGAAGGGACCCACGTGGGGACCACAACCCACCAGGGCGCGCCTGGAGTTGACGGCGCACCCTCATGTCTTGTGGTCACCAGGTGCACCACCCTTTGATGTTATTTGCACAAAAAATTCAGAAATATTCTTAAATTTTCAAGACATTCCGAGAACTTTTATTTTTGGGTCATTTCTTTATTACATGGGAAGTTCAAAAAATAGACAAAACATGGCATTTAATTATATTTAACTAGGAAAACCAAAAAGCAAAAGTTGGGAGAAGAAGGTTGTGCTTACTAAATTCATCAACTTCATACTTCTAAAAAAATGATCCATTAATAAGGTTGATCAAGTCTTATTAACAACCACCTTCGTTTAGCATGAAACCAAAGATCTTTCATAAAACACTAAGTTACCTCAATGGGGACACGCATGTCCCCAACAATAAGCATTTTATATTTCTTTTTGGCAGTAGGTAGAGGTAGTTGAAAACTTCCAATAGTGAGTGTTGGATATTTTTCAATAACATTAATACCATTCACTTGGAATTGTTTCTTCGGAAAGTGCACCGTGTGCTCATTACCATTGATATGAAAAGTGACCTTGCTTTTATTACAATGAATAACAACCCTTATAGTATTCAAGAAGGGTCTACCAAGGATAATAGACATGTTGTCATCCTCGGGCAGTATAACAAAGTCAGTTAAGATAGTAACATTTGCAAGAACAATGGGCACATCCTCACAAATACCGATAGGTATGGCAGTTGATTTGTTAGCCATTTGCAAAGATATTTAAGTAGGTGTGAGTTTATTCAAATCAAGTCTTTTATATAAGGAGAAAGGCATAACACTAACACCACCTCCTAAATAACACAAAGTAGTTTTTGCATAATTTCCTTTGATGGAGCAAGGTATAGTTAGTATTCCTGGATCTCCAAGTTTTTTAGGTACTCCATCCTTAAAGGAATAATTAGCAAGCACGGTGGAGATTTCAGCTTCCGGTATCTTTCTCTTATTAGTGATGATGTCTTTCATCTATTTTGCATAAGGGGCCATCTTTAATATATCAGTTAAGCAAGTGCGCAAAAAGACTGGCCTAAGCATTTCAGCAAAGCGTTCAAATTCTTCATCATCTTTCTTCTTAGTTGGTGTAGGTGGAAAGGCATGGATTTTTGAACCCATGGTTCTCTTGCCCTTCCATGTTTTCTAGCCACAAAGTCTCTTTTATCATATCTTTCATTTTTAGGTTGTGGGTTATCAAGATCAACAACAGGTTCTATCTCAACATCATTACCTCGTTCTTTATCATTGTCTAGTTGAGTGTCTTCATGAACATTATCATTATCTTTTTCATTTTCACTAGGTGAATGTTCATTCCCAGATTGAGTTTTAGCATTAGAAATAGAAACATCATTAATATCTTCAAGAGGATTTTCAATTTCAGGTTCACTAGAGATATGCAAAGTCCTATCATTCTTCTTCTTTTTCTTTTTAAAAGGACTAGGTGGATCAGTGTTAATTCTTTGAGAGTCTTGTTCAATTCTTTTAGGGTGTCCCACAGGGTAAAGTGGTTCCTGAGTCATTCTACCTCCTCTAGTCACTACTCTAATAGCATGATCATTCATATTGTTATTCATCTCCTCTAGTAACTCTCTTTGAGATTTAGCAACTTGTCCTTGTTGAGTTTGAACCATAGAAGCATGTTTTCCTACACCTCTTACATCATTAATAATTCTAAATAACAAGTCACTGAAGCGAGCAATCATGTTAGAGTTAGATTTCAATTGTCTCATAACATTTTCATTGAAGTGATCTTGTTTTCTAATTTAATTGTCAATCTCATAAAAGGCATTGGCTAGGATGTTTATTGTAAGGGATGTCACTTCCATCAAATTTCATTAAGGAGTTTACCTCTACCACCTTTGATGGTGCACTACTAGGGAAAAGCCTATACACAGAATCTTACTAGCAGCGCTCTTCAAAATACCACGCTACTGCTATTTAGCAGCAGCGCGTGTCGTCAAAACGCTGGCGGCAGAAAAATAGCAAGAGCGCGTCCACCGCATACAGCCGCTATCGCTATAGTTGCCATGACCTCGCCCCGCTAGTTATAGTAGTAGCGCACTTTCTTGAACAGCGCCATCGCTATTCATATTAGCTGTAGCGCTGCTTTGGCAAACGCGCTACAACTATCCCTACCTTATCCCCACGCCGCACGACCGCCCTCTCACTCACACTCTCACTCTCCACAGAATCGCTGTCGTGGCGTCGTGTGCGCCGCCCGCCGCCTGTCATCCACCGCCGAGGTACTCCTCCTTCCGTCCCTCCTCCATCCTCCTCGCACATCCTCCCTCCGCTGCAAGCCGCCTCCTCCTCCTCCGCCTCCTCCTCCACCTGCGGCCGCCCCTCCTCCCTCATCCGCCTGCATCCCTCCTCCCACCGCCCTCAACCTCGCCGCCCCTAGCTACCTCTCCGTCGCCCCCACCCCCTGCCACTAGTTAGTACTAGATTTAGTAGTAGTAGATGTTAATTTAGGGTTATCTAGTACTAGATGTTGCTTAGTTAGTACTAGATTTTTAGTAGTAGTAGTGGTAGTTGAACTACTTTAGTTGTAGTTGAACTAGTTTAGTAAGTAAATTAATAAACTAGTTGAACTAGTTGAATTAATAGAACTAATGAATTTTTAGTAAGATAATTAATATAACTAGTTGAACTACTTTATTTTTAGAAAGAACTAGTTTTTTTCTATTTATAGTAAGTTTATATTTAGTAAGAACTAGTTGAATTAATAAAACTAGTTGAACATGTCATATTTGTTGTTATTTTTTAGTTTAAGCAATTATTCGGGATGTATTAGTGATAACTTATATGGTTTCAGGTGACCACTGTCGTCCCCGTCACCGACCCCCTCCGACATCCCCGCCGTCGTCCCAGTCACCGACCCCCTCCGACATCAAGGTGAGATCAGCCAAATATCCTTGTATATCTTGTGTTGTTGCTCAAATAGGATATGTGGTTGCCCAAGTGGCCGTTCATGTTCAGTTTACATATCCGAGTGGCCTATGTTTTGCCGGAGTGTTGATTAATTTCTGTTCCGGCAAATTTCAGGCGCTCGATATGCCCTTTTTTAGCAAAGGTCATGCCGGATTTTGTCATGAATTCTGGCATGACTTGTGCTAGAATATGTACAAGTTTAATCTTTGAATTATGATTGTAGGAAATGTCGTACTTGGATGACGACAGTCTCCCGGGGGAGTGTAGCTGGTGCCACGATGATCGAGGTATGTGCGACAGGTTCGTTCGGCTGGACGAAGATCGGCGCTTCAGCACTAAGCTCGAGGAGACCTTCGATTGTGAAACGGTACACAACAACGACAAGTGTTTTTTTTGTAATTAAGCATGACTTCAACTATTTCAACGTCTAATTTTCATATTTTACAATTCGACTAGCTTATCCCATGCCATGCAAGACGCTATGTCTTGGAGAGGATGGGTTTTGAAGACCATGAAAATTTCGAAACAAAGAAAATACACCTAAGGACCCATCATGATATGGATTTTGAAGTAAATTTGTGCAATGCTCAGAGCGTAACCCATTTTGGTTGCCAAAATTGAGAAGCACTTTGCAAAATGTATGGTTTTTATGAGGGTATGATTGTCACCATGGATCTTGGTGATCCTGACAGCGAGGAAGACAATATGGACATTTGGGTCCTTGTTGATACGCTTCCAATTGTACCGCTATGTGAGTTTCTCAAACATAGTTATTAACTAATTTATATTGTTTATTTCAAAATAGTTGATAGCTTATTTCCATTGACAACTTATTTTGATTCTTCAAAGACTGTGCGGAAGATGGTAGATAAAACCCACTACACCGATGGCACCTAATTAACGTATAAGGAGAAAAATCATCTGATCGCATTTTGTACTCTTCTTGAGAATTACAATGACTATTATCGAACTCCTCCAAATTATGGTGAATACGTGCCACTAGTGCATGCGTTGAACCACGATAACTTCTCTGGAGATACCCTGGTAAGATTTTTTACTATTACGACATCCGTGCATCTTTTGCATACTTCTAAAATTAGTACATCATTGCTAACTACGAAGTTATTATTATGTTTTTCAACGGAAACTCCCGATGGATTGTGTGCCTCATCTGATGTCTCTGCATGGTCGCCTCTCAATTCTGAACATACTGCCAGGTAAATCTACGGAGCTCACCTGTGCATATCGGATTTCTAAAACCCGCGAACACATGATCATCAAAAAATGGATGAAATGTATGGACATTCGCAAGGAGGTTCTTGGAAGTAACATTCAGCGAAAGGCAAGAATTGGAGACAGGCTAATCTCCATTCTCCATAATGGAGAGTCAGGGGCTATCATGTTTTTTGCTATTTTACCTTAGAAAATGTAGTAGGTCTTAATCGAATGTAATAGGTCCTATGAGGTACAATATGTTTATTATGTGGTAATGTGTTAGAGTTGATAATGATGATCTTGAGGAGGTGTTATGTGATGTCAATGATGAAAACGATGATCTTGAGGAGGTGTTATATGACAATGATGTATTATGATGATAAGTTGTTAATGATATGATGATGATGATGATATTATTATTATATCATTGGGTGAAAGAATCATGATTAGTTTCAAGTGGATGGACATCCACTTGAAACTAGTCCACGGTTCTTTCACCCCATGATGTAATAACTCATTATGATGTAAAAACAATCTCTAAATTCCTGTTGTATGAAAACTTGTGTAAAGGTGTATGAATACAACATGAAATAGAAAAGAAATAAAATACTAAATAATAGTAGTAGCGCGGGAGAGGAGAAGCGCTACTACTAATTACCAGTAGCGATGTTCTGAAGAAGCGCTGCTACTAAGTCAATTTAGCAGTAGCGTGGGTCCAAACGCGCTATTGCTAAGCCTTAGCTATAGCGCCTTATCAGTAGCGCTCCTGCCCGCGCTACTGATAGGCCCAAAACCCGCGCTGCTGCTAGGCTTTTCCCTAGTAGTGGTGGTGTGTCAAGTCCATCTATTTCTTCAATGGGAGGTAAATTTTTAACATCCTCTGCTTTAATACCTTTTTCCTCATACTTTTCTTTCCCTCTTACGTACCTTCAGGACTGAGATATAAGATACCCCTCTTCTTCGGAGTAGGTTTAGGCGGTGGTTCAGGAAGAGTCCAATCATCATAATTTTTCAATATGTTATTCAATAATTCCTCAGCTTGTTTAACAGTTCGTTCCATGAAAACACAACCAGCACAACTATCTAGGAAGTCCCTAGAAGCATCGGTTAGTCTATTATAGAAGATATCAAGTATTTCATTTTTCTTAAGAGGATGATTAGGCAAAGCATTAAGCACTTGGAGAAGCCTCCCCCAAGCTTGTGGGAGTATCTCTTCTTCAATTTGCACAAAATTAAATATTTCATGTAAGGCATGTTGTTTCTTATGAGCAGGAAAATATTTTTCAGAGAAGTAATATATCATATCCCGGGAACTACGCACACAACCAGGAGCAAGAGTATTGTACCATATCTTAGCATCACCCTTCAATGAGAATGGAAATAATTTGAGAATAAAATAGTAGCGAAGCTTCTCATCATGAGCAAATAGGGTGGATATATCATTTAGTTTAGTAAGATGTGCCACAACAGTTTCTGTTTCATGGCCATGGAATGGATCAGATTCAACCAAAGTAATTAACTCTGGGTTGGTAGAGAATTCATAATCCTTATCGGTAACAAAGATAGGTGAAGTAGCAAACTTAGGTTCACACTTCATTCTAGCATTCAAAGATTTTTCTTTCAGTTTGCATAGTAATTTCTTAAGATCATCCCTATCATTGCAAGCAAGAAAATCTCTAGCTATCTCCTCATCAATAACATAACCTTTAGGTAGCTTAGGCATTTCATATCTAGGAGAGCCAGGTCTAATAGGTGTTTCAATATTTCCAGTTTCGAATACTTCATCAGTTTCAATAATTTCATCAGTTTTAGCATTCTCAATATCTTTAGCTCTAGAAATTTGTTCATCAAGAAATTCACCTAGTGGCACATTATCATCAAGCAAGGTACTGGCATCATCATGAGTATCATTCATAGCAGAAGTAACATCATCAATAACTTGTGACATATCATGATTAATAGCATGTAGTGGTGTTGCAAGTTTACTCAAAATAGAAGGCGAATCAAGTGGAGAGCTAGATGGCAGTTCCTTACCTCCCCTCATCTTAGAGGAAAAAAATCTTGGTTTTGGTATCCTTCAGTTTCTTCATACTGATAAATATAAATCCCAAGTGACTCAAAAAATATAGCTAAGCTCCCCGGCAACGGTGCCAGAAAAAGGTCTTGATAACCCACAAGTAAAGGGGATCGCAACAGTTTTCGGGGGTAGAGTATTCAACCCAAATTTATAGATTTGACACAAGGGGAGCCAAAGAATATTTGTAAGTATTAGCAGTTGAGTTGTCAATTCAACCACACCTGGGGATTAACTATCTACAGCAAGGTGATCAGGAGCAAAATAATATGATAGATTTGATAGCAATGGTAACAGTAGCAGTAACGGTAACAGTGATAGCAATGTTTTTGTAGTAAGTGTAACAATAACACCAGAAGTAGCAACTTGGCAAGAGCAATATGTGGAAAATTCGTAGGCATCGGATCGGTGAATTCGTTGAATGATATTGATCATATAACAGTCATAACCTAGGCCAACACAAAACTAGCTCCAGTTCATAAATGTAATGTAGGCATGTATTCCGTAAATAGTCATACGTGCTTATGAAAAGAACTTGCATGATATCTTTTGTCCTACCCTCCAGTGGCAGCGGGGTCCATAAGGAAACTAAGGGATATTAAGGCCTCCTTTTAATAGAGAACCGAAACAAAGCATTAACACATAGTGAATACACGAACTCCTCAAACTAGAGTCATCACCGAAAAGTGTCCTAATTACTATCACATCGGGGTTTTACGGATCATAACACGTAATAGGTGAATATGACTTGCAAGATCGGATCTAGAACATAGATATAGTGGTGAAAACATAAATGGTTCGGATCTGAAATCATGGCACCCGGGCCCTAAGTGACAAGCATTAAGCATGGCAAGGTCATAACAACATCAATCTGAGAACATAGTGGATACTAGGGATCAAGCCCTAACAAAACCAACTCGATTACATGATGAATCTCAGCCAACTCCTCACCGACCAGCTAGCCTACGAAGAAATTACTCATTCCCGGTGGGGAGCATCATGGAATTGGTCAGGAAGGAGGGTTGGTGATGACGAAGACCGAAGATTCCCCTCTCCAGAGCCCCAAACGGGTTCCAGATCTGGCCCCGATGAAGAACAGGAGGTGACGGCCGCTCCTTATGGTGAAACGCAATGAAACTTCCTCCCTGATTATTTTCTCAGAAAATAGGATTTTATAGCGTCGAAATTAGGGTCTGCGGGGCCATGAGGTGGGGACAACCCACCAGGGCGTGCTAGAGGGGGCGCCCTGGTGTCTTGTGCCCAGCCAGGGGCCCCCTCCGGTGGTTCTTGGCTCCAATATTTTTCTTTTATTGTAAACCAATTCTCCAAAAAGTTTTGTTCCATTCCAAGAACTTTTATTTCTGCACAAAAACAACACCATGGTAGTTCTGTTGAAAACAACATCAGTTCGGGTTAGTTTCATTCAAATCATGCAAATTGGAGTCCAAAACAAGAACAAAAGCGTTAGGAAAAGTAGATACAAAGGGGACGTAGCAAATCACCCTCGATGTTTCATGCTTGAGGTGTTGCACGACAGAGTCTTATCGGGAGTAGTGAAGGAGGAATCACCCTTGATAAACCACAACCGATTAGCTACACTACAGAGTTATCATCAGGAGTGCTTCACGAGGTATCACCCTCGGCACTCGACAGTAGCTCTGCACAGTCGTACAACTAAAGGGGGAGTGAGGTGTTGCGTCGGGCCCTGGACGTCGATCACGTTGATCGAGTCATCGGTGATGAAGCAGGGGCAACTGGGACAAGGTGAGGGGTCACTGATGGATCCCTAACCAACCTACACTAAGCAGTTTAGGATAAGCATGTAAGGTACAACAACAGGTTACAAAAGCAGGCTATGCATCAGATATAGGAGCAATCAATTGCAGTAGCAAAATCTAATGCAAGCATGAGAGAGAATGGAATGGCGATATCGGTATGATCAAGGGGGGAGGGGGTTGCTTGCCTGCAAGCTCTCCTGGATGGGAAGAAGGGTCATCGTCGACGTAGTAGATCACAGTGGCATCAGGTGTAACACAGATGCATGACATGACAACAGGCAGTGCTAGGGGGTGATCTAATGCGCTGCTACATGATACTGGTGAAGGGGGAAAACATTCAAAATGTTTTCCCGAAGTTTGCATTTTTCAGACAAATGAGACATAGGGGAACGGTTCCATGATCGCTACGCTAGGGGCACATGACACACGAACGGAGTGCATATTCGGATTCATCACGTTTTTTGAGCAACTTTCATATATAACTTATTTTCATCTGAATTATAGATTATTTTATATTAATTTTCAAAGTTTTATTAATTTTTTGCCATTATTTCAATTATTTAAATCGACAGAAAAGGGGGAAATGATGTTAGCATGGCGTCATCGCCGCATCAGCGGTCAACAGGGCCCGCGTGGGACCCACCAACAATGACTGGGCGATACCCAGTCAACCATTGACTGAGTCAGCAGGGCTAGCCGGGGCCCCTCGGGCCCACCGGTCGGTGACACTGGGGTGGCCCCAGGCCAGGCCTCGTCAGGGCGGCTAGCACCTCATCGCCGGTGATGTTGAAACACGATAAAGGGGTCGGGCAGGCGTCGACAAACAGCTATGGGGCACCATTTTGTGCGTGCGAGGGCGCGTTCAAACGAGCGGACGATGCCATGTAAATCTACGGTGGAGGCGTGGCCAAACGTGGCTCCAATCAACGGCGGCGAGCTCGCCGGTGGCGCTGGAGTTTGGTTGCGGTGGATTCCGACGAAGCAGGGCATGATGAGCGGCGGGGTTAGGTGCGTTGGGTTGTTGGGGAGGTGCTGAGCACGACAGTGGCTCGCACAAGACCAAAAGGTCGCCGGGGCTACGCTGGCGACGAGCTCGCACGGCGATGGTTCGGCCTCGAGTGGAACAGGGTCTAGGGGGTGAACGGTGTGGCGCATAGACAAGAGAAGGAACGGGAGGCTCACCAGGAGCCTGTAGAGGAGCAACGCGCGCTCGGGGGAGGCTCGAGGTGGACGGATTAATCGACGGAGTGTGTCGGAGCCGAGGAAGAAGAAGACGAGGCAGATGCTCCGGTGGCTCCGAGCTCGAAGTCGAGGGCGCAGACGACGTAATGGAGCTCGGCGTAGCTCGTGGACTCGACGGATGGACGGGAGGGGGGGCGTCGGTGGCCGGCGACGGGTGCGTAGCGTTCGAGTGGCCAAGGCGGATCTAGGGGAGAGTGGAAGGTAGAGAGGGCCAGGGGAGTGCGAGGGGGAAAGTGGGGATGGGGCTACGAGGAGGCGGGGGCACTGGAGGGCTTATCCTCCCGGCCGTCGCTTGCGAGAGGGTCGGCGGCGACGAGCGAGTGCGGGCGCTCGTTTGGATGTGCCCGAGGAACAGGCAAGGGGGCGAGGGGGTTTTGACTGGGCCGGCCTGCACTGGTGTGCCGAGGCCCGATGGGCAGGGGCTTTGCCCTTTTACTTTTATATTCATTTTGTATTTTCTTTTTCTTTTAATCTTTTCTGTTCTCTTTTTAGTTTCTTTTTATTATAGTTCTTGCACAATATACAACTAGCCCGTAAATCAGTATTATTAATTATGCCACTGGCACAAACAATTTGGCACTTTAATAAAATATGTTTATGTTTGTTTGTTATTTAAAAGAATTTAATAATTGTTTTTAGACTGTGATTTAATTAGTTTAGGGCATTAAACCACTTTATAAAAATGTTGGTTCACCATGATAATTAGTTATGGAATATTTGCCACACTTTGAACATTTGATTTTGCATGTTTGAGAAAATTAAATTTTGGTCTTTAATTTGAATTTGTATTATGCCCTGGATCAAATGACGATTAGCAATAGTAATGTGATGACATGGCACCATTAACTTGGGATTACTGTAGCTTAATTATCCGGGCATTACACTGGCAGTACACTATGAGTCGTGAGCCTCCATGTGGGATTGATCATTTTGTGAGTCATATATGCCACATCAAAGTCGTGAATTGGTTATCTAAAACATTACACAACCCTTTCATACATACATGTTCAGGCCACATGCATGCATTGGTGGTCCTTGAACACTCCCTCGTGCGGTTATCAGCGATGTGCCCATTTGTAAGGCCACAAAGGTTATCAGTTTCCACCGACAATGAGAGGCATTTGACCAAAGGTGGATTCATCTTAGCATGTGTTACGGTGTAGATCATGGTGTGATTCCATATCAAAGTTCGGGCACGTGCGTACACATGAGTCCCTCCCACCGGCTCACAGTGATGGGGCTACGCCTAGGGAACCTCTGTGTAGTACGTTTTCAGTTTACGAAACATGTGCCACATCAAAGTTGTGCATTGGGTATTCAAACATCACACAACACCTCTTTTTGGCACATGCACGCGGTGGTTGTCCTATGACACTCACTCGTGTGTGACGCTATCTGTGGGCCCGCGAGGTCGTCATCGATCAGTTGAACCTACAACGGGAGAGAGATTAATTTGACCAACAAGGATGGTTCTTTTTTGGTTTTTGTTGAGTATGTAGTACACATCAAAGAGGGGGGCAAGATATACTATGTGTCATGAACCTTGCTCCATGTGGGGAGTTTCCAGTTACCGAGGCAGGTGCCACATCAAAGGTTTGCATTGGTATTCAAACATCACACAACACCATGCAGGCGGTGGTTGCCCTATAGGAAATCAGTTGCGTGCGACGCTTCCATCTGTGGGTCCATGAGGTTGTCCTCCATCACTTTAACCCAACGAGAGAGGTTAATTTGACCATCAATGATGATTCTTTTTGGTTTGTGCTATGGTAGGAGTATATACCACGCGTCGAGGGGGGGGGGTAGCACATACCACGCGTCATGAACATTGCTTTCTGTGGGGACTTTTTAGTTTCTGAGGTAGGTGCCACATCAAAGTTGTGTATTGCGTATTCAAACATCACACAAACACCTCTTTGGGCCACATGCAGACAGTGGTTGTCCTATATTGGACGCTCACTCGCGTGCGACGTACGATTTGCGCCCATGGGCCCACGAGGTCACCATCCATCACTTTGGCCCAACGAGAGAGGTTAGTTTGACGAACAAGGAGGATTAATTCGTTTCGGGCTGTGTTATGGTAGGAGTATATAGTACTCGGTGAAGGTGGGATGAGACTAGCATATACTACGTGTCATGAACCTCGCTCCATGTGGGGACTTTACGAATTATGAGGAAGATGCCACATCAAAGTTGTGCAATAGGTATTCAAAATATCACAACAACACACCTCTATACATATGTTTGGCACACATGCAAGTGATGGTGGTTGTCCTCTAGCAATCACTCATGCGGTTATTGGTGATGGTTCCATCTATGGGCCTGCTTGGTCCATCAATTTTACCGACAACGAGAGAGGTTAATTTGACTTAGGAGGGATTAATTTTTTGTTTTTCTCACGGTATAGGTCATGATGTGAGATTATATAATAGCGCATGTGTACACATGAATCCATCTCGCTGGATCAAAGTGGGGGGGGGCACATAACATGTCATGAACCTCATGCTCTGTGTGGGGACTGTGCGATATTCAAACATATGCATGCATCAAGAACCTCCATAAATTTGTTTGGGACACATGCATGCAATGGTTATCTTTGGACACTTTCACTCGCTTGGTTATTGGCGGCGAGCCTATATATTCATGGACTTGCGTGGACGTCAATCATTTCAACCGACAATGAGAAAGTTACCGGGGTGCATTCCTCTTCTTTGGTTCGTGTTACCGTATAGTAGGTCGACCATGGTGAGATTCCAGACCTAATTAAGTTTGAGCGCATGCTACGTGCCGTCAACCCTCGCTTAGTGTGGGGATTTTATGGTTCCAAAGCACGACACCACGTCAAAGTTGCCCATTGGGTATTAAAACACCACACACCACTTCCATATACATATGTGCGGGCCACATTCACACAATGGTTTTATCTTTAGGCACTCCCTTGCGTGGTTATCAACGAGGCTAGCCCATTCGGCGGGGCCATGTGGACATCCATCACTTTGACTAACAACGAGAGAGGTTATATGACCAAGTTGGATTCTTCTTGGTCCGTGTTACAGTACGTCTCAGTCAAATGCCTATCCCACTGACTCAATGTGTGTGTGTGGGGGGGGGGACTACTTCGCACTTCCTGCAACCTCCATGGGATCAGGGAAGTCCTCTTAATTTGCGAGGCACATGTGCCACATCAAAATTGTGAATTGGAATATCACACCGCATCCTTTTCACACATATAGTAGGGCCACCGGCAGGTGGTTTGTATGTTGTCTCACCCATCTTACACCAAAAGCACACATTTGTAAGCCCGCACACGGTCCACCTTTGTCGGGAAGCAAAAGGGGGGTTTGACCATGATAAACTCCTATATATTGTGTTAAGGTAGGGTGAGATTTCAGACCTAGCTATTTGGGGCCATGCGTTCATAGCTAGGATTCCCTTACCGCCAACACAAAGTGGGGTTTGTAGGGGGTGGCGGATTAGCAATACTGTGCTGTTTGTGCGATAGGTGCCACATCAAAGTTGTGCATTGGGAACATCAAACCACCCTTTTTGTACATATATTTGGTCCACATGCAAGTGTGTTCGCGTTCTGACCCTTTCCCACGTTATTTTTTTTTGCCAAATTTATAAACAACAAATGAGTTGGATGCAACAACCGTCTGCGATTGCGGACGCAACAGACTCGGTTCCCTCAGACTACCCGTGTGCCCCGCCCGTGCCCCTATCACTCACATCAGCAAGGTAGATTGGGCTCCACGAGGCTTCCCTCACACTGTCGAAAATATCTACTACCTCGCAATCTCAAAAATATCTATTGCCTAGAAGGTTTTTCTATTTGATAGCACACGATTAGTATGTGTGGACCGTGTGTGATGTCTGTTACTCCCGCTCTGCTTCAATCCCTTGATCCAAATTTTCAGTAGCCTCTACATTATACTCCCGCCTGCACCCCTCACAATCTCAAAAATATCTGCTCGCCTAGAGGGTTTTTCTATTTGATAGCACACAATTATGTGTGGACCGTGTGCGATGCCTGTTACTCCTGCTATGCTTCAATCCCTTGATCCAAATTTTCAGTAGCCCCGGCATTTTACTCCCACTTGCATGCCTTGCAATCTCAAAAAATTTTGCTTGCCTAGAGGGCGCTTTTTTCTATTTGATAGCACACGATTACTATGTTTTGACTGTGTGTGATGTCTGTTACTCTCGCTCTGCTTCAATCCTTGATCCAAATTTTTAGTAGCCCCGACGTTTTACTCCTGCCTAGAAAGAAATTTAGTAGCCGTGGTATTTCCTCAAACACCACCTCGCCCCGTTCTGCGCGCGCGCGCGCGCGCGCACACACACACACACACACACACACACACCATAAAACCTCCGCTCACACAGACACACACCACCCCTCCCTCACTCGAAACAATTGGTAGGTCACCCCCACAGCCGCCGCCGCCGCGCCGTGTCGTGACCCAACACATAGTGAAAGCACAAGTGCTCCCTGGTGCTACTTCTTGAGCTTGTGTTGGTTTTTCCCTTAAAGAGGAAAGGGTGATGCACCAAAGTGGAGATAAGTAGCAGACTAAGGCATAGCCTAGTGGTGGGAAGGGGCTGATGCCTTTCCACCCACCCAGGTTCAAGGCATGGTACTTGCAATTTGGGTTTGTTGCACCAATTATACTGTAGGGGGTTCCCTTACAGTCTTTCTGTCAAGAAAAGTAGAGATAAGTATTTCCTTCAGTTTGAGAACCAAGGTATCAATATAGTAGGAGACAACGCACAAACCACCGAATACCTGCACAAACAATCAAACAAACTTGCACCCAACGTGATAAAGGGGTTTTCAATCCCTTCACGGTTACTTGCAAAAGTGAGATCTGATAGAGATAGATAAATGATAAAGTAAATATTTTTGGTATTTTTGGTTTATAGATCAGAAAGTAAAAGATTGCAAGAATAGTAGACGGAAACTAATATTTGTAGATTGGAAACTTGTATGATGGAAAATTGAACTTATATGATGGAAAAGAGACACGGGGGCCATAGGTTTCACTAGAGTCTTCTCTCAAGATAGAAAATAATACGGTGGGTGAACAAATTACTGCCGAGCAATTGATAGAAAAGCGCAAAGTTATGACTATATCTAAGGCAATGAACATGAACATAGGCACCACGTCCATGTCAAGTAGACTGAAACGATTCTGCATCTAGTACTATTACTCTACACATCGACCGCTATCCAGCATGCATACAGAGTATTAAGTTCATAAAGAACAGAGTAATGCATTATTAAGATGACATGATGTAGAGGAATTAACTAGCAACAATACAATATGTTCCTTGCTGCCACTACTATCACTAGGAAAGGACACCGCAAGATTGAACCCAAAGCTAAGCACTTCTCCCATTGCAAGAAGAACAAATCTAGTTGGCCAAACCAAACCGATAATTCGAAGAGACTTGCAAAGATATCAAATCATGCATATAAGAATTCAGAGAAGATTCAAATAATATTCATAGATAAGCTGGTCATAAATCCACAATTCATCTGATCTTGGCAAACACGCCACAAAAAAGTATTACAACGAATAGATCTCCAGAACACCGAGGAGAACATGGTATTGAGAATGAAAGAGGGAGAGAATAAGCCATCTAGCTACTAGCCATGGACCCATAGGTCTGAGGTAAACTACTCACTCTTCATCAAAAGGGCGATGGTGTTGATGTAGAAGCCCTTCGTGATCAAATCCCCCTCCGGCAGGACGCCGAAAAAGGTCCCTAGATGGGATCTCACGGGTATAGAAGGTTGCGATGGTGGAAAAAAGTGTTTTTGTGGATGCCTCTAGTGGTTTTGGGGTATAAGAGTATATATAGGCGAAAGAATTACGTCAGGAGACCCACGAGGGGCCCACAAGACAGGGGTGCACGCCCTCCACCCTTGTGGCCGCCTCGAGGCTCTTCTGACTTCATCTCCAAGTCCCCTGATTTGCTTCTAGTCCAAGAAAGATCATCGTGAAAGTTTTATTCCGTTTGGTATTCCTTTTCTGCGGAATTCTAAAACAGGGAAAAAATAGGAACTGACACTGGGCTCTAGGTTAATAGGTTAGTCCCAAAAATAATATTAAATAGCATAATAATGCATATAAAACATCCAAAATAGATAATATATAGCATGGAACAATCAAAAATTATATATACGTTGGAAACGTATCACCTGGGTAATTTTGGTAATTAATGTCAACATATCTCTTGTTGACCTAATAGTTTTATCTAGTATATTTCAAACAAGTTCAATAGTGGAGTGGCAAGGACAAGATGGCGTACAAGGATCGCAAATCCTTGACTGCATGGTAGAGGAGATCAGCAACAGGGCCCTTGAAGAGATTTACGACGACTAAACTAGAGGGGTTGGGGATGGACCACTTAACATGTGATATGGCCCACATGAAGCCGTTGTTGTCGACGAGCTTGATGTCGTAGCCAGCTTTCCTGAGATACAGCAATACGCTAGCCTGCTGACATGAAGCCTTCGGCATGGCAACATCGTCAATGTCCTCGCGGCTTCCGCGACGAGGTGTTGCTCCGTGATCAACAGGTCGGGATGAACGACGGCCACCTCGCCAACGTCTGCTGGAGAGGCCATGATAAACCTCTTTTTAGCGAATGCTTGTCGGCTCCCTGGGATACGTGGTCGGGCTTAGGATGCGACTCTCTAGAGTAGGGGATGTGGATCTAGCGGGTAGGGACACCGCATGCCTCATTTAAAAACTCAGGGGGGGCTACAGTATGGGAATTGCTGGGTAACCTGAACTTTATTATCTAAGCTAGGAGGCACGGGCAGACTGGCAGGGGTTAGCGATGGAGGCGAGCTAGGTTTCAAGCAGGGGGGTATGCAGGGGTCAGGGTGGTGTTTGAGGATACGCCATGGCTTCTAAAATTTTTAGTAATGGTAGGTGGAGATGGTGGTGGACGAGGAGGGCGACAGTTCAAATGCCTCGGTTACTGGAATTTAACTATAAGGTCGGTGGTGGAGGAGTTAGGGTGATGGTTGAAATACCGCGGCTACTAAAATTTAGGTAAACGAATTGATGCAGGGCGGGAGCACCCAAGATCGCACATGGTCCAATAAAAATTTGCGTTTATGATAATAAGGAAAAGCGACGAAACCGCCGATTTTTGCAGCGCTCAAGGCGAGTAGTTTGTTTTTAGATTTCTAGCTAGCTGGTCTATGCACATGGTTCATCCTAATTTTCAGATGCAGATGTGGAATTCATCCTAAATAAAGTACCCGCCTTTAGCTTGTGCTGGTGGTGATTTTACAGCGCACTAGCATCACACACGGTTAAGCCACTACCCCCACCCTTGCCCGCGCTTGCACAGTCGTGTTGATTTCACAGCGCACTAGCATCACATACGGTTAGGCCAGTACCTCCTCCCTTGCCCGACCTTGCGCAGTCGTGGTGATTTCACAGCACACTAGTATCGCACATGGTTAAGCCAGTGCACGCGTGACCGTTGAGCGTCATCTGAGTCTTCATATATAGCACCATTTGGCTGCAAAAAAATGTGAGGGTCAGAAGATAACCACACTAGCATGTGGCCCAAATATACATGAATGAAAAGGGTGGTGTGTGATGTTCAAATTTCCAATGCACAACTTTGACTGCGCGGGCCCACGGTTGGGCGCTTTGTCGAAGATCCATGACAGGGGCCAGAAGTCAACAACCACCTGGAAGTGGCCAAATATATGTAGGAATATATGGTGTGATGTTTCAATACACAATGCACAACTTTTGTGGCACATGCCTCGAAAACTGGAAAGCCCCCTTGGATATATATATAATGACATGAGGTCGTAGCTACCTAGTTAGGGTGCTTGCCCCACCTCCCACATCGTGTCGGCGGGACGGAAGCATGTACTAATACTTTGGTCATACATGCATGTCACCATGACCTACCATAAGACAGACTAGTGAATCTATCGCTTGGTCAAACGACCTCTGTTGTTGTTGATAAAAATGGATAGAACACACACACACACACACACACACACCGCTTGGGCCAATAGATTGGACCATCATCAAAAATTGCATGAGAGGGGTCACAAACCAGCATCGCCTGCATGCGTCCCAAAATGATGTACGTTGGAAGGGGTGATGTGTTTTTAATATCAAATAATGTACAATTTAGATGTGGCGACTGCCTCTCGATACAGACAACCACCATGAAAGCCAGGTAATTAAGGACGAGATACATAGGGTATGGTGTCGGTCCAACCCACCAATCTGAGCATGTGGGACAAAATCCTGAGAACACATGAGCTCGAACTTTGCTCGAACATGTGACGGTGACCCGCCCTAACACGAACTAGGAGCAATACATTCGTTGCCAAACCCCCCTCATTATCGGTCAAAGGGATGATATATATATAGACCTCGGGGAGCCCATAGATATGCGTGCCGTCACAAAAAACCGCACAAGGGAGACGTGGTCAATTAGAAGACCCCCTTTACCCTGCATGTGGCCCGAAAATATGTATGGGTGGTGTGTGTATTGTTCAAATCCCCAATGCACAACTTCAATGGGGCACCAACTACATTACAAACCGAACACCGTACCCCCAAGCCAGGTTCAAGATGTACGATGCCGGTTTCCCAACTTCGTGGCGAGGTGGGGGGGAGGGGGTGTTGTCCAACGCATGTGCTCAAACTTGATTTGGTCAAACATGGCACACAGAGCAATACGAAACCGTCATGGTCAAACCCTTATATGCTCAAAATTGATTTGTTCTAACATGACACATAGAGCAATAGGAAACCATCATGGTCAGACCCTTCTAGTACGTTGGGTCAAAGGGATTGATTGTGTGGGCCCCCCTCGCTATCGATCAAGGATGTTATATAGATACCTCGGGGAGCGCACAAATATGCGTGTCATCTATAAACCACACAAGGGAGACGTGCTCGATCAGAAGATCCCCTATACCCTACATGTGGCCCAAAAAAATGTATGGATGGTGTATGATTTGTTAAAATCCCCAATGCACACATTTGATGGGGCAGCAACTACATTAATAACATTAATTACAGACCAAACATCATACACCCTAGCCAGGTTAAAGACGTACGATGTTGGTTCCACAACTTCGAGGTGGGGGGGGGGGGTAGGGGGTGTCTTCCAGCGCATGTGCTCAAACTTGATTTGGTCTAACATGTCACATAGAGCAAGAGGAAACCGTCATGGTCAAACCCTTCTCGTAAGTTGGGTCAAAAAGATAGATTATGTGGGCCTACATATCTCGATCATTCTCCGATTTTTGAGCACAAGAAATAAAGAAAAAAACATATTCTACAAATTACCAAAACAAGGATCCCATGGTTTAAATAATCATCATGACAGGTCACTACAGACACAATTAGATGATAAACGTCTATAATGACCGTATCATGGCGCTTTAATGAAGCTTGATATATGCAACTTCCCATCGGTTCGCCCATCCTTACACTCCTCAAGGCCCAGCACATTTAACTTCTGCATTCTATTGGACTCGACTAGCGGATGGGAAGCCGCCCCTTGCTGATAAAACTTTCCTCCTCGCCTTTAAGGTGTTTCATGCTGGTCACCGTATGGGACGTACTCCCTACTATCACACACGTTTGTGCTTTAGAAATTGTGTGCAATCTTTACATGGCTGGTGTGCCGCCGCCTAGCCTTCTATGAGCACTAACACTGGCAGCGGGAAACCGATGGGAGAAGAGGTGGGAAACCGATGGGAGGAGTGGCGGGAAACAATAGCGTGTTTGGATATATAACACCATTAATAGGGAAAACTTAGTAAAGAAGGAAGCGCGAGCTAGCACGACGCATGCGCACAATGCTTACCCACGGGTGCCAGACGGTTGACCAGAACCGCTTTAAATATTCAGGGTTTGTTTGGCCTTTTATACATTATAATTAAGTTTTATAATTTAATGTGAAAAATTCAAATTAGTGCACCAAAATGGCTACAAAAATCATACATGTGTCCTTGGATGCATGTTTAGGTCCCATGCAAAGAATGGGAATAAATTACAACCGTCTCGGCGTCTGGCTCGGCCTCAAACATTGAGAATATTGGGTTTTAAATCCCCATAAATCCAAAACTCACCCGAAAATCTTGAAACTTGGCATGGTGTCATGACATGGCACATATATGTCGTGGAAAAAATTGTCCATTTTGGGGCAAGTTTTATTACAAGCCTCTTACAAACCGGAGCTTCTCGCAAGAACCCTCATGATTCCGATAAGGAAATGTGTCCCCCTTGTGGGCGAAACGATAATCGCTGCCTGTTCTTGCCTTGTATTTTTTTTCTACAGCAACATAGAATGACAGGATATTCGTGCTGAAATTTAAAATTATTTGAGTTTTCTAGGAATTTAATGTCCATAATTCAAATCGAAACTACAAATACATGCTCCAATGCACCAAAATGGCTAGAAAAATCATACATGTGTCCCTGGGTGCATGTTTAGGTCTCATGCAAGGAATGGGAATGTATTACAACTATCTCGGCGTCCTGGCCCGTCCTCAAGCATTGGGAATCTCAGTTTTTAAATACCCGTAAATCCAAATCTCACCGGGAAACAAGAATATTGGCATGGTGTCACGACATGGAACATATATGTCATGGTAAAAATATTGTCCAATTTGGGCCAAGCTCTTACAAACCAGAGCTTCTCGCAAGAACCCTCGTGGTTTTGATAGGGAAATGTGTCCCCCTTGTGGGCGAAATGATAATTGCTCCTCTTCTCACCTTTGTACTTTTTTTCTACAGGCAATATGGAACAATGGGAGATTCATGCTGAAATTTGAAAATATTCAGGGTTCGTTTGGCCCTTTTTATACATTAATTGAGTTTTCTAGGCATTTAATGTCCATAATTAAAATCTGGACTGCAAAAACATGCTCTACTGCACCAAATGAAGGAAATATGACCTAGAGGCAATAATAAAGTTGTTATTTTATATTTACTTATTCATGATAAATGTTTATTATTCATGCTAGAATTGTATTAACCGGAAACTTGATACATGAGTGTATACATAGACAAATCACCGTGTCCCTAGTATGACTCTACTTGACTAGCTCGTTAATCAAAGATGGTTAAGTTTCCTAACCATAGACATGTGTTGTCATTTGATGAATGGGATCACATCATTAGGAGAATGATGTGATGTACAAGACCCATTCGTTAGCTTAGCATTATGATCATTCAGTTTTATTGCTATTGCTTTCTTCATGTCCAATACATACTCCTCCGACTATAAGATTATGCAACTCCCGGATACCGGAGGAATGCCTTGTGTGCTATCAAACGTCACAATGTAACTGGGTGATTATAAAGATGCTCTATAGGTATCTCTGAAGGTGTTTGTTGGGTTGGCATAGATCGGGATTAGGATTTGTCACTCTGAGTATCAGAGAGGTATCTCTAGGCCCTCTCGGTAATGCACATCATAAGAAGCCTTGCAAGCAAAGTGACTAATGAGTTAGTTGCAGGATGATGCATTGCGAAATGAGTAAAGAAACTTGCCGGTAACAAGATTGAACTAGGTATGAAGATACCTATGATCGAATCTCGGGCAAGTAACATACCGATAGCAAAGGGAATAATGTATGTTGTCATAATAGTTTGACATATAAAGATCTTCGTAGAATATGTGGGAGCCAATATGAGCATCCAGGTTCTGCTATTGGCTATTGACCGGAGAGGTCTCTCGGTCATGTCTACATAGTTCTCGAACCCGTAGGGTCCGCACGCTTAACATTCGATGACGATTTTGTATTATATGGGTTATGTGATTTGGTGACCGAATGTTGTTCAGAGTACCGGATGAGATCACGGACATGACGAGGAGTCTTGAAATGTTCGAGAGGTAAAGATTGATATATAGGACGATAGTATCCGGGCATCGGAAGTGTTTCAGGGGTACCGGGTACGTATCGGATCACCGGAAAGGGGTTTCGGGAACCCCCAACAAAGATATGGGACTAATGGGCCAAGAGTGGAAACGCAGCAGCCAACATGGGCTGTTGCGCCCCCCATATAGGCCGAACCTGGAGGGGAAGGAAAGAGGGGAAGAGAGAAAGGAAGGGGAGGAATTCAGCCTCCCCCTTCCTTCCCTCCTCCCTCCTCCTTCCTCCCCCCTCCGTTAATTATGGTAAGGGGGAGGGGGCGAATAGGACTAGGGCCCCTAGTAGGATTCCTCCAACTTGGGAGCCTCTTGGTTGCTCCCTCTCCCTCCCACCTATATATATGAAGGGGGGAGCCTAAGCACACACCAACGATTGTTAGCCATGTGCGGTGCCCCCCTTCCACAGTTTACGCCTCCGGTCATATTCACGTAGTGCTTAGGCGAAGCCCTGCACGAATAACTTGACCATCACTGTTACCATGCCATCATGCTGACGAAACTCTTCTACTTTCTCGACACTCTGCTGGATCAAGAGTTCGAGGGACGTCATCGAGCTGAACGTGTGCAAAACTTGGAGGTGTCATACGTTGTACTTGATCGGTCGGGACGAGAAGAAGTTCGACTACATCAACCGCATTGGCAAACGCTTCTGCTTTCGGTCTATGAGGGTACATGGACACACTCTCCCCCTCTCGTTTCTATGCATCTCCTAGATATATCTTGCGTGAACATAGGAAAATTTTGAAATTGCATGCTACATTTCCCAATATTGGCATCCGAGCTAGGTCTATGCGTATATGATATGCACGAGTAGAACACAAAGAGTTGTGGGCGGCGATCGTCATACTGCTTACCACCATTGTCTTATTTTGATTCGGCGGTACTGTTGGATGAAGCGGCCCGGACAAACCTTACATGACCACGTTCATGAGACCGGTTCCACCGACCGACATGCAACTAGTTTTACATAAAGGTGGCTGGCGGGTGTCTGTTTCTCCAACTTTAATTGAATCGAATTTGACTGCAGCCGGTCCTTGTTGAAGGTTAAAACATCAAACTTGATAAATCACCATTGTGGTTTTGCGTCATAGGTAAGAACGGTTCTTGCTAGAAGCCCGTAGCACCCACGTAAAACTTGCAACAACAAAGTAGAGGACGTCTAATTTGTTTTTGTAGGGCATGTTGTGATGTGATATGGTCATGACATGATGTGGTAGACGTTGTTGTATGAGATGATCATGTTTTGTAAAAGTTATCGGCAACTGGCAGGAGCCTTATGGTTGTCACCTTATTGTATGAAATGCAAACGCCATGTAATTGATTTACTTTATCACTAAGCGGTAGCAATAGTTATAGAAGCAATAGTTGGCGAGACGACCACGATGCTACGATGGAGATCAAGGTGTCGAGCCGGTGACGATGGAGATCATGACGATTCTTTGGAGATGGAGATCAAAAGCACAAGATGATGATGGCCATATCATGTCACATATTTTGATTGCATGTGATGTTTATCTTTATGCATCTTATTTTGCTTAGTACGGCGGTAGCATTATAAGATGATCCCTTAACTAAATTTCAAGGTATAAGTGTTCTCCCCGAGTACGCACTGTTGCGATAGTTCTTCGTGCTGAGACACCACATGATGATTGGGTGTGATACACTCTACATCCACATACAAAGGGTGCAAGCTAGTTTTGCACATGCGGAATACTCGGGTTAAAGTTGACGAGCCTAGCATGTACAGACATGGCCTTGGAACACTGGAGACCAAAAGGTCGAACGTGAATCATATAGTAGATATGATCAACATAGAGATGTTCACAATTATTGACTACCCCATCTCACGTGATGATCGGACATGGTTTAGTTGATTTGGATCACGTATCATTTAGATGACTTGAGGGATGTCTATCTAAGTGGGAGTTCTTAAGTAATATGATTAATTGAACTTAGTTTATCAAGAACTTAGTCCTAATAGTTTTTGCATATCCATGTTGTAGATCAATGGCCCGTGTTACCGTTCCTTTGAATTTTAATGCGTTCCTAGAGAAAGCTAAGTTGAAAGATGATGGTAGCAAGTACACGGACTGGGTCCGTAACTTGAGGATTATCCTCCTTGCTGCACAGAAGAATTATGTCCTTGATGCACCGCTAGGTGAAAGGCCTGTTGCAGGACCAGATGCTGATTTTATGAACGTCTGGCAAGCTCGATCTGATGACTACTCGATAGTTCAGTGTGCCATGCTTTACGGCTTAGATTCGGTACTTCAAAGACGTTTTGAATGTCATGGACCATCTTAGATGTTCCAGGAGTTGAAGTTAATATTTCAAGCAAATTACCGAGTTGAGAGATATGAAGTCTCCAACAAGTTCTATAGCTGCAACATGGAGGAGAACAGTTCTATCGGTGAACACATACTCAGAATGTCTGGATATCATAATCTCTTGACTCAGCTAAGAGTTAATCTTCCAGATGATTGTGTCATTGACAGAGTTCTTCAATCACTGCCACAAGGCTACAAAGGCTTTGTGATGAACTATAATATGCAAGGGATGGAAAATACTATTCCCCAAGATCTTCGCAATGCTCAAAGCTGCGGACGTAGAAATCAAGAAGGAGCATCAAGTGTTAATGGTTAACAAGACAACTAGTTTCAAGAAAAAGGGCAAGGGAAAGAAGGGGAACATCAAGAAGAATGGCAAGAAAGTTGCCACTCCCGGGAAGAAGCCCAAAGCTGGACCCAAGCTTGAAACTGAGTGCTTCTACTACAAAGGGACTGGTCACTGGAAGTTGAACTGCCCCAAGTATTTGGCGGATAAGAAGGATGGAAAAGTGAACAAAGGTATATTTTATATACATGTTATTGATGTGTACCTTACTAATGCTCATTGTAGTGCCTGGGTATTTGATACCGGTTCGATTGCTCATATTTGTAACTCGAAACAAGGACTACAGATTAAACAAAGATTGGCTAAGGACAAGGTTGTCAATACCCCGATCCTAAGTCACACTGATCTAGCATGTAACACATCATATCACTTTGCGGCCTCATGCACGGTATTCCCACGAGTGCCACATTACCTGGCCCGGGACCGTTTGCGCCTTTTGGCTCACGTATATGATAGTGTTGCTAGCATCAATATGACAGAGAACCCGGGCCGACATGACTAGTCGTAAACCCAAGGTGGCACTAACTTATAGGGACAAGCATACATGACCCAGCAATGAACGTGTCAGTCATCAACGTATGAACCCAAGTCATAGCAAGCTACAAGGATTTTAAGGAACACCACGTGACATTTCCCTGAAGGGACAGACACAGGAACGAAGAAGGACACATGCCAATCAATCCATGTGTTCCAGAGTAGTAGCAAGTTACCATGTCTCGGTGGAAGCACTAGGAGACATTCCCCATAAGCGAGGCTACCAAGAATAAACAACTAGGTTATCGGATCCCACACATACCAAGCATTTCAAATCATACACACAATATGCTTGATATGTGCAAATACAACATGGCATCACAATAAAACTCTACGACTCAAAGTATTTATTCAATAGGCTCCGAGGAGCCAGATATTACAAACACGGGTCACATGACCCAACATACAGAGCATACAGGCAACAGAAGCATAACATGTCTGAGTACAGACATCTACATATGAAAAAGGCTGAGAAGCCTGACTATCTACAAGACCCTCCCAAGGGTACAAGATCGTAGCTGAGGTAACAAGCTGAACGTTGAAGCCCAGGCGGAACTACTAGTGAGACTGAAGTCACTTTAAAAACATAAATTAAGCAAACGTGAGTACAAATGTACCCGGCAAGACTTACATCAAAACTAGCTACATATGCATCAGTATCAACAGAGGGATGGTGGTGTTTAACTGCAGCAAGCCAGCTTTGACTCAGTGGCTATCCTGAACTACGTCTGGAAGTAACTCTTTTGAGGTGGCGCACACGAGTCCACATATTCACCATATCAATACACCATTATGGATCCGCTCCCGTCTCCCTACGAGAAGGCCATCCATAGCACTCATGCTTATCTTGTGCATTTTAGAGTATCCACTTTCACTTTTCTATGAACTACACAAGCATCCAAGTAGTTCTTTACCGCGGACGCGGCTATTCGAATAGATCATGTTTAACACTGCAGGGGTGTACTTCTTCACACACAATCTCGCCAGTTACCACCATGTACACGTCATGTATCTCGACAACCTTCAAGCGGAAGCCTGGCGAGGGTGTCGGCCACGACTTGACTAACCACGCAAGACCCTAGTCCAGGTTTATCGCCTATTCGGGTTCCATCTACAAGGAGATCCGGCCGAGTGTCACTCATGGCCCCAAGCGATGTGAGGATGGTTCCCAAGCCCACCAAACGGGCGACGCTTGGTACACCGTGCCACTGCGCCTAGTCTATCCCAAGCCCACCTGTACCGGGTGCCACTTGGTAGACTACTAGCACTACTTACAAACACCATAAACTAGTTGCAACTCCTGGACAGAGATCAGGTTGATTAATAAGTCAAGAGAGCTTGGAGTGCCCGGAGCCCAATGTGTGGTAGTAACTGTCTTGGATCACAAACACAGAACTCAGTTCCTGAGGACGGTTTCAATGAGACAAGCCACCATGTACTCCTACATGGCCTCTCACTGCTACCTTTATCAAATTGTGTAGCTCTCAAAAGTAGGACATGTTCACCACATTCCAATTCATCCCCGATGAATCAAACCTGACTCAACTCTAAGCAGTAGCAGGCATGACAAACAAGCATGAATGAGTAGGCACATCATGGCTCACACAGCTCCTACTCAAGCTAGTGGATTTCAACTATTTACTCTGGCAAAGACAGGTCATGCAGAGGAAGGGGGTTCAACTACCGCAGCATGTAACAGTTGAATCGTTGTTGTCCTAATGCAGTAAAAGAGAGCAAGAGCAAGAGATTGGGATTGTATTAGAATGAACAAGGGGTTTTTGCTTGCCTGGCACTTCTGAAGATGATATAGCTCTTCATCGGTGTCATCGAACTCATCGTCGGAACATACGTCTACCAAGGGAACAACCACCCGCAAACACAAGAAGGAAGAACATTCACTACAATGCACAATCAAATTAATGACATGTCATGTTAAGGAACTAAATTGACCTAATGCAATAGTAACGCAAGTTAATTGAAGTGGAATTAAACAAGGTTAAACTCCAACTCCAAATGCTAGTTCATAAATTGCCCTATTCATGATTTATCCTATTCAGTGAGGTTAACTTGTTCAAACATGCATGAAAGAGCCATAAAAAGATTCTTCATAATTTTCTGATAATTTTTCATATATAAATTATTTTATTTGGAGTTACGGTTGAATTTCTATGATTTTTCAAAGTTTAGGACATTTTCTAAAATTCATAAATCATTTCTGAATTATTTTAAATTCCAGAAAACCTTTACTGCATCAGCACTAAGTCACGGTGATGTCAGCATTGACCAAAGTCAAATCTGACTGGTGGGCTCTACCTATCATTGATTAAGGGGGTTAACATGGGTTATTTAACTTTTAATTGTGTCACTACAGTGCGGGTCCCACATGTCATCGACACGAGGTTGAATAAGTGGGTGATTAGCACCTAATCTAACCCCACCAAGTCAGCATCGCTGGATTAAGCGCCGGCAACCATATCTCGCAACGGAGGCTCGCTGGAGTTGCTTGGGCTTGCGCTACAGGCAGCGGTTTGCGACGCGGCTGGGTTCTAAGGCGAGCTAGCGCCCGTGCACAGCTAGTGGTGCAGATGGCACCGCCGGGGTGGCCGGAGTCGACGACAGTGACTACAACGGCGGCTGCAGGAGTTCGGCTAGATGCAGGCGTGAGCTGCAGCTTGCTTCTGAGCAAACGGAGCGCACAAGCAGTAGCTACTGGTAGGAGGAGCTTGTCCATGTGCTCAGCCGCGACGTTGGCCCATCGCAGCGACGACGGTGACAAATGCAGCGGCCAAAGCTCATAGGCACTTGCGGGTGGCGACTACAGAGCAGGATAGAGCATGAGGGAGGAGGGGAAACAGAGTAGAGCTCACGATGGTCCTGAAGATCAGCATGAGAGGGTTGGGGACAGCCTGGCTGCAGCAAATCAATGACGGGAGGTCCGGTGACTGGCGGTGAAGAAGATAGTGATTGCGTTGCTCGGGTGCCTCCAGGCTCGCAAGATTCATCGGGGAGGAGCCGCTCGAGGTAGCAAAGGCGATGGACGACTCGGGGAGGCGAGGTGATGCAGTGGCACGGGGTTCAGGGCGGCGCGCTCGGTTCGTCTCAGGTCCGGAGTGGAGAGCGACGAGGAAGAGGGGGGAGAGCGAGAATGAGCGGGCTGGAGTCGGGGTTCTGTCCACGTCTTCTCGCGCCAAGAGAATTAGGACGGGGAGGAAGCCGGAGGTGGCCACGCCGCGTGCAACTGCTAGCACGCAGCTGCTTCTTGGCGAGGGGAGGAAGACGACGGGAGACCTACTGGTGGGCTGGGCCAGCGAGCTGGGCCAGCCAGGTAAATTGGCCCAGGTGGGTTTGTGCCCTTTTTTTATTCTTTTCTATTTCTATTTTCTGTTTTGATTTGAATCGTGCCACTATTTTAAATTCCAACAGTTTCAAACCAATGCCAAAAAACCCTCTGAATAATTTTATGTTGCTAGATGGACTTTTCAAAGCACATAAAACATTTCAAAGTTATTTGAAAATATATTCTATATATTATGAATATAATTCCAAATTCAAATTCAATAATAATTTAAATTCCATGCCCAAAATATTCCAAAAAAAAAGTTCAATATTTTTGGTTTGGTTCATGAACCTTGCCAAAAATATCAAACAATTATAAGAACATTTTGGAAGAAATTGAATGCAATTTTTCCAGGGTTCTTTACCCCTCTTTAATTAAATTTTGAGGCGTAAAAATTCCCTCAATTCAAATTCCTTCAATTTAAATATGATGCATGATGCTCACTGGTGCAACTATTTACAGTCATCAATCTAGGGATGTGACAACTCACCCCTGCTAAACAAGAATCTCGTCCCGAGATTCAAGACATGAGGTAAGAAGACAGAGGGGACATGGAGCTGACGGAGTCTTCACGGTCCGATTTGCCTCGTCGAAGATGTTGATTCATTGCATCATGTTTATCTTGACGCCTTTGCTTTCGTGATCTTTGTCCAACACGATGACGACAGAAAGAAACTCTACAGGAATCGATCTTTTCGAAGATCGGGCTACTATCAACTCATGGAATGAGACATTGAAACATATCTTGAGCTGAGGCACAAAACATACATTGAGAGGGATGGAGTGAAACAGATGATGAAGGTTCACTTGGTAGGCAACAATTCCACTCTTGAATAAGATGGTGCACTAGTTTCAGAGTAGCGAGGAGTTAATTGTCCTTCATACCATAATGGGGCACCTTAGAGGAGGTGACTCGTAGAATTATTACCTTAAGTGGCGAAAAGAATTACTTTTGATATTTAGATCATTGAAACTCTTTATACCAATCTAAGGCAAATCACGATCGATCATTTGAAGGAGTCCGAAAGAATGACATACTCGGACTAGGATGGATGACGTGAACTACCTTGTTGAAGACAACACAATGGGTGATTCTTGCTTATCATCGGAAATGGATGGGATCCATGGTAGAATCACTTTTGAAGATGATCCTGAGCAACAATTACTGAGAAGGCAACCCATGGAAAATTGGCACAATGACGGTGCAAGCTGGGGACAAAATGCAAATGTTGGGAATGTTCCAACCATCATATCTGCCTGAGATTCAGATCTGGTTGGTGTCAGAATGCTTCAGACCCAGCGTTCCTGAAAAGAAAAGTTTGCAACACGAGTTGACGAGATGACGTTGCAAGATTCTCGGGAGATGAACTATATAGCAAGCTCCAAAACATGAGCTGGCTCTGCTAAACACATGTGAACACGCTATCCCAGACAAGCATGACCACATAGTAGTCTTATAATAAAACACTACCAAGTTCAGGTGGGGAACTATCATTGCGGATAACGAAGTCTTTACGCAAGTCCATGGATTAGATCCCAAGCATAGATTTCTCTTCCCTGAACAAGTCAATCTGTGGCTTGGTGTGGTAGGAATAAATAAGGAATGGAGATGATCAGTCTACCAAACCATATAATACTTCGCACATGCATGACCGACTTGGGATGATTCCAGAGGAAGCAAAAACAATCTTTCTCGAACTCACAGTGACAACTTACATCGAATACACGTGAATTAGAGGAAGTCAATTCTTCCATCCAACATATACCTCATTAATGGAACACAAAGGCATTGCTCACAAAGTTTCCAACACTAACAGAATGTTTAACATGAATCGTGGAGAAGATAAAAATGTTGCCGCTGGCCTCAACAACAATTCATCCGGGTTTCCATATAGATGGAATTACACAATTAAGTGCACACAGTGATAGCATTGATCAGACCAAAAGATATAATAGCGTATGCTCGAGGGAACAACCATGAGTAAGACAACATTATGAACATCGTTGGTTCTGATTTGATTTGACAATAGCCCTACTCAAATCAAAGTTTTGGGTAAGACAATAGGTCCAACAGTTGATCACGAGGACCAATCAATCAATATATCATCTTTCTTCAACACACACACATAAGGTATCCCTTAGAGATGAACTAAGTTCGACAAGCTTTTATCTTCCAACTCTCCAAGTTGTTGTTTAGCTTAACCAACTAGCTTAGGGGTATCCAACACAGATTCTTGGAGAAGGGGTGGTTTATAGGGATAAACCAACTTGATCACAAGCTCAACACAACGACCAGGGAACAACCTAGTGATACTTCCTAGAAGATATTCGAAAAATCACGAACCACTGATATGTTATTAAGCTCAAGAACAATCTTGCTTTCCAGGGCAAGATGATATGACCGAAAGAGCAAATGATTGTTACAATCCTAACTCATTGATCGAGGAGTGCACCAGAAATAAGGACTAGGTAGCACGATCAATCTTAGGATGATGATTCAATAACCAACACACCAAGAATGAAATTATCGTCCATTAACTACAAAGCAACGAAGTTGCTAGGAGTATTGATTTCACACATCATAGTTTACTTGACGGTATTCCGACTGCAAGAACATGGGACCGAGGAATGAATAATGATGGCGATGAGTATCACTATAACAAGGATTCATAAGAGGCTGTGCAATTCTCATGACATACCTGACATAAAGAGGGCAGCACTACAAGGTAGAACAGAGCAAAAGCGGGATTGGCATTTTGATCAAATCCTAGAAATGGATAAGGTACTGGAGTTTGTTTCTCATAGTCATTCTGGAATAGAATGGCTTGATAGACCTCAAGAGTAAAGGCATCGATGGACACGAATGCACACAAACTCTTGACTATCAATTGATAGACAGGGGTCAGAATACAACTGAAGAGGGACAACCCAAGGAACATAAGATTTGTGGATTCATGGATTAGCATGTCGAACAACTTCAACATATTTCTTCCGGACAACCCATGCAGAAAGGTAGAACTGGCAGAGTCACGACTATAGCATGATAACTCCTCAAGAGTACTCTTGTTGTGATCTTTTGGTTAAAGAACTTCAGCCATAAGTAGTTCATGGTATTTGGAAGAAGGATATACCATGGACCTTGAGGACTATTTCAAAAGTTACTAATATCCTAAAGGAACTAGCAAACACTATCAACATGAAGTAAGTAGGGCGAATCTCGGGTTTAGAAACCCAAGATTAGAATGCCTACTAACTATATGGCATCACGGGATGCTTTCAAGAATGGTGGCAAAAATCATCACATTGGGAACACTAATCATGGCTAGATTACTAGGTGGTTCTCTAGACACCTAGGGTCATAATAGTAGCTCCAACATATATACTGAGGCAATGAAGTACCTCAACACACTGGTTAGTGTGGTTAATCTGGCCCAAAAGAACATCGGGAACAGAATGAAGGGATTTGCAAATGCATCAGACTATTTAGAAACCTGGGATGACTCGGACAACATATCGGCTATAAATGCCCAAAAAGATTTGAGACATCCTGCAAAATGGTGGCATAACCACTCAACATAATAATAGCAAGGTTCCGAGATCAAAGGTCAACACACGGAAGTAGTGGGAACTGAACTGAGGCTTGAATCCATCAATCCTATAGGTCTATGAATTAGGAACACGTGAAACTAACAGAAAGAAGAGAAAGTCTAGTTCTTTAACCCCGTTGGAAACATAGGACGACTCAGATCAGAAGGGCATGAAGTAAAGGAGTAAAACGAGCCTTACTTTCCCTTCCACAATCAATTCCCTTATATAACTAAAGCATTTCTGGACTCAACTTCGGCCAGTTTGGCTTGGTAATCCTACAGGCAGTCAAGCTCTGATACGAAAGCTGCCAGGACCTCGATCCTAAGTCACACCGATCTAGCATGTAACACATCATATCACTTTGCGGCCTCACGCACGGTATTCCCGCGGGTGCCACCTTACCTGACTCGAGACCATTTGTGCCTTTTGGCTCACGTATATGATAGTGTTGCTAGCATCCATATGACAGAGAACCCGGACCGATAGGACTTGTCGTATACCCAAGGTGGCACTAACTTACACGGACAAGCATACATGACCAAGTAACGAACGTGTCGGTCATCAACGTATGAACCCATAGCAAGCTACCATGGCTTAGTGTAAGCACTAGGAGACATTTCCCCATAAGAGAGGCTACCAAGAATAAACAACTAGGTTGTCGGATCCCACACATACCAAGCATTTCAAATCATACACATAATATGCTCGATATGTGCAAATACAACATGGCATCACAACAAAACTCTACGACTCAATGTATTTATTCAATAGGCTTCGAGGAGCCAGATATTACAAACATAGGTCACATGACCCAACATACAGTGCATACGGGCAACGAAAGCATAACATGTCCGAGTACATACATTTACAAATGAAAAAGGCTAAGAAGCCTGACTATATACAAGACGCTCCAAAGGGTAAAAGATCGTAGCTGAGGTAACAAGCTAAACATCGAAGTCCATGCGGAACTACTAGCAAGACTGAAGTCTCTCTACAAAACATAAATTAAGCAAACGTGAGTACAAATGTACCCACCAAGACTTACATCGGAACTAGCTAGATATGCATCAATATCAATAAAGCGATGGTGAGGGTTAACTGCAGCAAGCCAGCTTTGATGCAGTGGCTATCCTGAACTACGTCTGGAAGTATCTCTTTTGAGGTGGCGCACACGAGTCCACATATTCACTATCTCAATACACCATTATGGATCCGCTCCCGTCTCCCTACATGAAAGCCATTCATAGCACTCATGCCTATCTTGCGCATATTAGAGTATCCACTTTCACTTGTCTATGAACTGCACAAGCAACCCAGTAGTCCTTTACCACGGACGCGGCTATTCAAATAGATCATGTTAACCCTGCATGGGTGTACTTCTTCACACACGCTCTCGCCACTTACTGCCATGTACATGTCATGTATCTTGGCAACCTTCAAGCGGAAGCCTAACGAGGGTGTCGGCTACGACCTGGCTAACCACGCAAGACCCTATTCCAGGTTTAACGCCTATTCGAGTTCCATCTACAAGGAGATCTGGCCGGGGTGTTACTCACGGCCCCAAACGATGTGAGCAGGGTTCCCAAGCCCACCAAACGGGTGAACCTTGGTATACCATGCCACTACACCTAGTCTGTCCCAAGCCCACCTATACCGGGTGCCACTTGGTAGACTACTAGCACTACCTACAAACACCAGAAACTAGTTGCAACTCCTGGACAGAGATCAGGTTTATTAATAAGTCGGGAGAGCTTGGAGTGCCCAGAGCCCAATTTGTGGTAGTAACTGTCTTGGATCACAAACACATAACTCAGTTCCTGAGGACGGTTTCAACATGAGACAACCCACCATGTATTCCTACATGGCCTCTCACCGCTACCTTTACCAAATCGTGTTCACACACTTAGCTCTCAACAGTAGGGCATGTTCAGCACATTGCAATTCATCCCCGATGAATCAAACCTGACTCAACTCTAAGCAGTAGCAGGCATGACAAACAAGCATGAATGAGTAGGCACATCATGGCTCAAACAACTCCTACTCATGCAAGTGGGTTTCAACTATGAACTGTGGCAAAGACAGGTCATGCAGAGGAAGGGGGTTCAACTACCGCATCATGTAGTAGTTGAATTGTTGTAGTCCTAATGCTGTAAAGAGAGTAGGAGCGAGAGAGTGAGATTATATCAGAATGAACAAGGGGGTTTTGCTTGCCTGACACTTCTGAAGATGATATAGCTCTTCATTGGTGTCATCGAACTCATCATCGGAACATACGTCTACCGAGGGGGAATAATCACCCGCAAACACAAAAAGGAACAACATTCACTGCAATGCATAATCAAATGAATGACATGTTATGTTAAGGAACTGAATTGACCTAATACAGTAGTAATCCAAGTTAATTGAAGTGGAATTCAAACAAGGTTAAACTCCAACTCCAAATGCTAGTTCATAAATTGCCCTAATCATGATTTATACTATTCAGTGAGGCTAACTTGTTTAAATGCATGAAAGTGCCATAAATAGATTCCTCATATTTTTTTCATAATTTTTCATATATAAATTATTTAATTTGGAGTTACGGTTGAATTTCTATGATTTTTCAAAATCTAGGACATTTTCTGAAATTCATAAATCACTTTTGATTTATTTTAAAGTCCAGAAAACCTTTACTATGTCAGCACTAAGTCATGGTGACATCAGCGTTGACCAAAGTTAAAACTTACTAGTTGGCTCTACCTGTCATTGACTAAGGGGCTTAACAAAGGTTATTTAACTTATAACTGTGTCACTAATAGTGTGGGTCCCACATGTCATAGACACGAGGTTGACTAACTGGGTGATCAGCACCTAATCTAATCCCACCACATCAGCATCGCCGGATTAAGCGCTGACGACCATATCTCACGGCGGAGGCTCGCCGGAGTTGCTTAGGCTCGCGCTACGGGTAGCGGTTTGTGACGCGGCTAGGTTCTAAGGCGAACTAGGGCCCGTGCGCAGCTAGTGGTGCAGATGGCACCGCCGGGGGTGGCCGGAGTCGACGACAACGACTACAACGGCAGCCGCCGGAGTTCGGCTAGATGTGGGCGCGGGCTGCAGCTCGCTTTTGAAAAAACGGAGCACACAAGCGACAACTCTTGGCAGCAGGAGCTTGACCAGGTGCTTAGCCGCGACATTGGCCCATCGCAGCGATGACGGCGACAAACGTGGCGGCCGAAGTTCATGGGCACTTGCGGGCGGCGGCTATGGAGTAGGATAGAACACGAGGGAGGAGGGGAAACAGAGTAGAGCTCACGACGTTCCTAAAGATCAGCACGGGATGCTCAGGGACGGCCTGGCTGCAGCGAATCGATGACGGGGAGGTCCGGTGACCGGCGGTGAAGAAGATGACGATTGCATTGCTCGGTGATACGTCTCCAACATATCTATAATTTTTGATTGTTCCATGCTATCATATTATCCATTTTGGATGTTTTATATGCATTTATGTGCTATTTTATATGATTTTTGGGACTAACCTATTAACCTAGAGCCCAGTGCCAGTTTCTGTTTTTTCCTTGTTGTTGCGTTTTACAGAAAATGAATACCAAATGGAGTCCAATTGAGATGCCAATTTTTGTGGATTATTTATGGACCAAAAGAAGCGCCTGAAGTAAATGAGTTGGGCCAGAAGAGTCCCAAGCCATCTACGAGGGTGGAGGGCGCGGCGTATCCCCCTGGGCGCGCCCCCTATCTCGTGGATGACTTGGAGACCCCCCCTGACGTGAGACCGACGCCAAAAATTCCTATAAATACATAAACCCCCGAAAAGAAACCTAGATCGGGAGTTCCGCCGCCGCAAGCCTCTGTAGCCACCACAAGCCAATCGGGGCCCTGTTCCGGCACCCTGTCAGAGGGGGAATCCATCACAGCGGTGGCCATCTTCATCATCCCGGCACTCTCCATGATGAGGAGGGAGTAGTCCACCCTCGGGGCTGAGGGTATGTACCAGTAGTTATGTGTTTGATCTCTCTCTCTCTCTCTCTCTCTCTCTCTCTCTCTCGTGTTCTTGATGTGGCACGATATTGATGTACCGCGAGCTTTGCTATTATAGTTGGATCTTATGATGTTTCTCCCCCTCTACCTTCTTGTAATAGATTGAGTTTTCCTTTTGAAGTTATCTTATCGGATTGAGTCTTTAAGGATTGGAGAACACTTGATGTATGTCTTGCATGGGATACCCGTGGTGACAATGAGGTATTCTATTGATTCACTTGATGTATGTTTTGGTGATCAACTTGCGGGTTCTGTGACCTTGTGAACTTGTGCATAGGGGTTGGCACACGTTTTCGTCTTGACTCTCCGGTAGAAACTTTGGGGCACTCTTTGAAGTTCTTTGTGTTGGTTTGAATAGATGAACCTGAGATTGTGTGATGCATATCGTATAATCATACCCACGTATACTTGTGGTGACATTGGAGTATCTAGGTGACATTAGGGTTTTGGTTGATATGTATCTTAAGGTGTTATTTTACTATGAACTCTAGGGCTGTTTTTGACACTTATAGGAATAGCCCAATGGATTGATCGGAAAGAATAAATTTGAGGTGGTTTCGTACCCTACAATAATCTCTTCGTTTGTTCTCTGATATTATCGACTTTGGAGTGACTCTTTGTTGCATGTTGAGGGATTGTTATATGATCCAATTATGTTATTATTGTTGAGAGAACTTGCACTAGTGAAAGTATGAACCCTAGGCCTTCTTTCGAAGCATTGCAATACCGTTTGCGCTCAGTTTTATCATTAGTTACCTTGTTGTTTATATATTTTTTGATTACAAAAACCTATATCTACTATCTATTTACGCTTGTATCACCATCTCTTCGCCGAACTAGTGCACCTATACAATTTACCATTGTATTGGTTTGACATAAGAGACTCTTTGCTATTTGGTTGCAGGGTTGTTTGAGAGAGACCATCTTCATCCTACGCCTCCCACGGATTGATAAACCTTAGGTCATCCACTTGAGGGAAATTTGCTACTGTCCTACAAACCTCTGCACTTGGAGGCCCAACAACGTCTACAAGAAGAAGGTTGTGTAGTAGACATCACTGGGGTGCCTCCGGGCTCGCGAGATTTGTCGGGGAGGAGCCGCTCGAGGTAGCAGAGGTGATGGACGACTCGAGAAGGCGAGGTGATGGTAGTGGTGCGGGGTTCACGACGGCCCGCTCGGTTCGTCTCGGTTCTGGAGTGGAGAGCAACGATGAGGGGGGAACGAGAGTGAGCGGGATGGATTCGGGGTTCCATCCATGTCTCCTTGCGCCAGGAGAATTAGGACAGGGAGGAAGCAGGAGGTGGCCACGATGCACGCAGCTGGCATCATGCACTGCTTTGAAGCGAGGGAGGAAGACGACAGGCGACTTCTTTGTTGAGCTCGCCAGACCAATTGGGCAGGCAGTAAGTTGGCCCAGGTGGATTTTGTGCCCTTTTTTTATTCTTTTTGATTTCTGTTTTCTCTTTTGGTTTGAATCTTGCCACTGTTTGAAATTCCAATAGTTTCAAACCAGTGCCAAAAACCCTCTGAATAATTTTATGTTGCTAGATGGACTTTTCCAAAAGCACATAAAACATTTCAAAGTTATTTGAAAATATATTCTATATATTATGAATATAATTCCAAATTCAAATACAATAATAATTTAAATTTAGTGCCCAAAATATTCCACAAAAATGCTCACTATTTTTGGCTTGGTTCATGAACCTTGCCAAAATATCAAACGATTATAAGAACATTTTGGAAGACATTGAATGCAATTTTTCACGGTTCTTTGCCCCTCTTTAATTAAATTTTGAGGCTTAAAATTCCCTCAATTCAAATTCCTTCAATTTAAACATGATGCATGATGCTCACTGGTGGAACTATTTACAGTCATCAATCTAAGACTGTGACAGAGGTGACGATGCGCATAAGGAATGGTTTCAAGGTCGATGTGATCGCCGTCGGCACACTACCTCTGCATCTACCTTCGGGATTAGTTTTAGACCTGAATAATTGTTATTTGGTGCCAGCGTTGAGCATGAACATTATATCTGGATCTTGTTTAGTGCGAGACGGTTATTCATTTAAATAAGAGAATAATGGTTGTTCTATTTATATGAGTACTATCTTTTATGGTCATGCACCCTTGAAGAGTTGTCTATTTCTGTTGAATCTCGATTGTGGTGATACACATATTCATAATATTGATGCCAAAAGGTGCAAAGTTGATTATGATAGTGCAACGTATTTATGGCACTTCCATTTAGGTCATATTGGTATATAAAGTGCATGAAGAAACTCCATGCAGATGGACTTTTGGAATCACTTGATTATGAATCATTTGATACTTGCGAACCATGCCTCACGAGTAAGATGACTAAAACTCTATTCTCCGGAACAATGGAGCAAGTCAATGACTTATTGGAAATAATACATATTGATGTATGCGGTCCGATGAGTGTTGAGGCTCGCGGCGGGTATCGTTATTTTCTGACCTTCACTGATGATTTGAGCAGATATGGGTATATCTACTTAGTGAAACACAAGTCTGAAACATTTGAAAAGTTCAAAGAATTTCAGAGTGAAGTGGAGAATCATCTTAACAAGAAAATAAAGTTTCTATGATCTGATTGCGAAGGTGAATATTTGAGTTACGAGTGTGGCCTTCATTAAAAACAATGTGGAATAGTTTCACAACTCACGCCACCTGGAACACCATAGTGTAATGGTGTGTTTGAACGTCGTAACCGTACTTTATTGGATATGGTGCGATCTATGATGTCTCTTACTGATTTACCACTATCATTTTGCGGTTATGCATTAGAGACAACTTCATTCACGTTAAATAGGGCACCATCAAAATCCGTTGAGACGACACCGTATGACCTTGTTGGAAATATGCCCTAGAGGCAATAATAAAATGGTTATTATTATACTTCCTTGTTCATGATAATTGTCTATCATTCATGCTATAATTGTATTGACCGGAAACCGTAATACATGTGTGAATACATAGACCACAACATGTCCCTAGTACGCCTCTAGTTGACTAGCTCGTTGATCAACAGATGGTCATGGTTTCCTGACTATGGACATTGGATGTCATTGATAATGGTATCACATCATTAGGAGAATGATGTGATGGACAAGACCCAATCCTAAGCATAGCACAAGATCGTGTAGTTCATTTGCTAAAGCTTTTCTAATGTCAAGTATCATTTCCTTAGACCGTGAGATCGTGCAACTCCCAGATATCGTAAGAATGCTTTGGGTGTACCAAATGTCACAACGTAACTGGGTGCCTATAAAGGTGCACTACATATATCTATGAAAGTGTCTGTTGGGTTGGCATGAATCGAGACTAGGATTTGTCACTCCGTATGGCGGAGAGGTATCTCTGGGCCCACTCGGTAATGCATCATCATAATGAGCTCAATGTGACTAAGTAGTTGGTCACGGGATCATGCATTATGGAACGAGTAAAGTGACTTGCCGGTAACGTTATTGAACGATGTATTGGGATACCGACGATCGAATCTTGGGCAAGTAACATACCGATTGACAAAGGGAATTGTATACAGGATTACTTGAAGCCTCGACATCGTGGTTCATCCGATGAGATCATCGTGGAACATGTGGGAGCCAACATGGGTATCCAAATCCCGTTGTTGGTTATTGGCCGGAGAGCTGTCTCGGTCATGTCTGCATGATTCCCGAACCCATAGGGTCTACACACTTAAGGTTCGATGACGCTAGGGTTATAAGGAAGATTTGTATGTGATTACAGAATGTTGTTCGAAGTCCCGGATGAGATCTTGGACGTCACGAGGAGTTCCGGAATGGTCCGGAGGTGAAGATTTATACATGGGAAGTCATCATATGGTCACAGGAAATATTCCGGGGTATACCGGTATTGTACCGGGACCACTGGAGGGATTCTGGGGGTCCATCGAGAGGGTCCACCTGCCCTGGAGGGCCTTATGGGCTGTAGGTGGAAGGGAACCAACCCCTAAGTGGGCTGGGCGCCATCCCCCCTAGGGCCCATGCGCCTAGGGTTGGGGGGGGAACCCTAAAGTGGGCGCCCCCCTTGCTTGGGGGGCAAGCCCCTCCCCCTTGGCCGCCGTCCCCCCTCTAGATCTCATCTAGAGGGGCCGGCCCCCTTCCCCCTTCTCCCTATAAATAGAGGGGTGGAGGGAGGGCTGCAGCACCACATCCAAGGCGCAGCCCCTCCCCTCCCCAACACCTCCCCTCCTCCGCATGAGCTTGGCGAAGCCCTGCCGGAGAACTGCCACTCCATCACCACCACGCCGTCGTGCTGCTGCTGGAGCCTTCTTCCTCAACCTCTCCCACCTCCTTGCTGGATCAAGGCGCGGGAGACGTCACCGGGCTGCACATGTGTTGAACGCGGAGGTGTCATTGTTTGGCGCTTAGATCGGAATCAACCGCGATATGAATTGCTACGAGTACGACTCCTTCATCCGCGTTCTTGTAACGCTTTTGTCTCGCGGTCTTCAAGGGTATGAAGCTGCACTCCCCTCTCTCTCGTTGCTAGTTACTCCATAGATTGATCTTGGTGATGCGTAGAAATTTCTTAATTTCTGCAACGTTCCCCAAACAGTGGCATCATGAGCTAGGTCTATGCGTAGTTTCTATGCACGAGTAGAACACAAGTTGTTATGGGCGTAGATTTTGTCAATTTACTTGCCAGTACAAGTCTTATCTTGATTCGACAGCATCGTGGGATGAAGCGGCCCGGACCGACCTTACACGTATGCTTGCGTGAGACATGTTCCACCGACTGACTTGCACTAGTTGCATAAGGTGGCTAGCGGGTGTCTGTCTCTCCCACTTTAGTCGGATCGGATTCAATGAAAAGGGTCCTTATGAAGGGTAAATAGCAATTGGCATATCACGTTGTGGTTCTGGCGTAGGTAAGAAATGTTCTTGCTAGAAACCTATAGCAGCCACGTAAAAAAAATTGCAACAACAATTAGAGGACGTCTAACTTGTTCTTGCAGCATATGCCGTGTGATGTGATATGGCCAAAAGGATGTGATGAATGAAATATATGTGATATATGAGATTCATCATGTTCTTGTAATAGGAATCACGACTTGCATGTCGATAAATATGACAATCGGCAGGAGCCATAGGAGTTGTCTTAATTTATTGTATGACATGCGTGTCATTGAATAACGCCATGTAATTACTTTACTTTATTGCTAAACCGTTAGCAATAGTAGTAGAAGTAATAGTTGGCGAGACAACTTCATGAAGACACGATGATGGAGATCATGGTGTCGTGCCGGTGACGATGATGATCATGGCGCCCCGAAGATGGAGATCAAAAGGAGCAAAATGATATTGGCCATATCATGTCACTATTTGATTGCATGTGATGTTTATCATGTTTTACATCTTATTTGCTTAGAACGACAGTAGCATAAATAAGATGATCCCCCATAAAATTTCAAGAAAGTGTTCCCCCTAACTGTTCACCGTTGTGAAGGTTCGTTGTTTCGAAGCACCACGTGATGATCGGGCGTGATAGATTCTAACGTTCGCATACAACGGGTGTAAGCCAGATTTACACATGTAAAACACTTAGGATGACTTGACGAGCCTAGCATGTACAGACATGGCCTCGGAACACAAGAGACCGAAAGGTCGAACATGAGTCGTATAGAAGATACGATCAACATGAAGATGTTCACCGATGATGACTAGTCTGTCTCACGTGATGATCGGACAGGGCCTAGTTGACTTGGATCATGTATCACTTAGATGACTAGAGGGATCTCTATCCGAGTGGGAGTTCATTAAATTATTTGACTAGATGAACTTAATTATCATGAACTTAGTCTAAAATCTTTGCAATATGTATTGTAGATCAAATGGCCCATGCTAATGTTGCCCTCAACTTCAACACGTTCCTAGAGAAAGCCAAACCGAAAGATGATGGCAACAACTATACGGATTGGGTCCGGAACTTGAGGATCATCCTCATAGCTGCCAAGAAAGCATATGTCCTAGATGCACCGCTAGGTGAAGCACCCGTTTTCCCAGCAACTCAAGACGTTATGAATGCCTGGCAGTCGCGTAGTGATGATTACTCCCTGGTTCAGTGCAGCATGCTTTACAGCTTAGAACCTGGGCTCCAAAAGCGTTTTGAGCAGCACGGAGCATATGAGATGTTCCAAGAGCTGAAAATGGTTTTCCAAGCTCATGCCCGGGCCGAGAGATATGAAGTCTCCGACAAGTTCTACAGTTGTAAGATGGAGGAGAATGGTTCTGTCAGCGAGCACATACTCAAAATGTCTGGGTTGCACAACCGCTTATGTCAGCTGGGAGTTAATCTCCCGGATGACGCGATCGTCGACAGAATCCTCCAGTCACTCCCACCTAGATACAAGAGCTTTGTGATGAATTTCAATATGCAGGGGATGGTGAAAACCATTCCTGAGGTATATTCAATGCTGAATCAGCGGAGGTGGAGATCAAAAAGGAACATGAAGTGTTGATGGTCAATAAAACCACTAGTTTCAAGAAAGGCAAGGGTAAGAAGAACTTCAAGAAGGACGGCAAGGGAGTTGCCGCGCCCGGTAAACCAGTTGCTGGGAAGAATCCAAAGCATGGACCCAAACCTGAGATTGAGTGCTTTTATTGCAAGGGAAACGAACACTGGAAGTGGAACTACCCCAAGTACTTAGCGGACAAGAAGGCTGGCAACACCAAAGGTATATGTGATATACATGTTATTGATGTGTACCTTACCAGTACTCGTAGTAGCTCTAGGTATTTGATACCCGTGCGGTTGCTCATATTTGTAACTCAAAGCAGGAGCTACGGAATAAGCGGAGACAGGCGAAGGATGAGGTGACGATGCGCGTCGGGAATGGTTCCAAGGTCGACGTGATCGCCGTCGACATGCTACCTCTACATTTACCTACGGGATTAGTTTTAAACCTCAATAATTGTTATTTAGTGCCAGCTTTAAGCATGAACATTGTATCAGGATCTCGTTTAATGCAGATGGCTACTCATTTAAATCCGAGAATAATGGTTGTTCCATTTATATGAGAGATATGTTTTATGGTCATGCCCCACTGGTCAATGGTTTATTCTTAGTGAATCTCGAACGTGATGTTACACATATTCATAGTATGAATACCAAAAGATGTAAGGTTGATAACGATAGTCCCACATACTTGTGGCACTTCCGCCTTGGTCACATTGGTGTCAAACGCATGAAGAAGCTCCATGCAGATGGACTTTTGGAGTCTCTTGATTACGAATCATTTGACACATGCGAACCATGCCTCATGGGCAAAATGACCAAGACTCCGTTCTCCGGAACAATGGAGCGAGCAACCAACTTATTGGAAATCATACATACTGATGTGTGCGGTCCAATGAGCATTGAGGCTCGCAGAGGCTATCGTTATGTTCTCACCCTCACCGATGACTTAAGTAGATATGGGTATGTCTACTTGATGAAACACAAGTCTGAGACCTTTGAAAAGTTCAAGGAATTTCAGAATGAGGTAGAGAATCGACGTGACAGAAAAATAAAGTTCTTACAATCAGATCGTGGGGGAGAATATTTGAGTCACGAATTTGGTATGCACTTAAGGAAATGTGGAATTGTTTTACAACTCACGCCGCCTGGAACACCTCAGCGTAACGGTGTGTCCGAACATCGTAATCGCACTCTATTGGATATGGTGCGATCTGATGTCTCTTACCGATTTACCGCTATCATTTTGGGGATACGCTCTAGAGACAACTACATTCACTTTAAATAGGGCACCGTTTAAATCCATTGAGACGACACCGTATGAATCATGGTTTGGGAAGAAACCTAAGCTGTTGTTTCTAAAAGTTTGGGGATGCGATGATTATGTCAAGAAACTTCAACCTGGAAAGCTCGAACCCATGTCGAAAAAATGCATCTTCATAGGATACCCTAAGGAAACCATTGGGTATACCTTCTACCTTAGATCCGTAGGCAAGATCTTTGTTGCCAAGAATGGGTCCTTTCTGGAGAAAGAGTTTCTCTCGAAAGAAGTAAGTGGGAGGAAAGTAGAACTTGATGAAGTACTGCCTCTTGAAGCGGAAAGTAGCGCAGCTCAGGAAGATGTTTCTGTGGTGCCTGCACCGACTAGAGAGGAAGTTAATGATGATGATCAAGGTACTTCGGATCAAGTTGCTACTGAACTTCGTAGGTCCACAAGGACACGTTCCACACGAGAATGGTATGGCAACCCTGTCCCGGAAATCATGTTGTTAGACAACGGTGAACCTTTGAACTATGAAGAAGCGATGGCGGGCCCAGATTCCAACAAATGGCTTGAAGCCATGCAATCCAAGATAGGATCCATGTATGAAAACAAAGTATGGACTTTGACAGACTTATCCGATGATCGGCGAGCGATAGAAATGGATCTTTAAGAAGAAGACGGACGCGGATGGTAATGTTACCATCTATAAGGCTCGACTTGTCGCTAAGGGTTATCGACAAGTTCAAGGGGTTGACTATGATGAGACCTTCTCACCCATAGCGAAGCTGAAGTCCGTTCGAATCATGTTAGCAATTGTCACATTCTATGATTATGAGATATGGCAAATGGACGTCAAAATGGCATTCCTTAACAGATTCCTTAAGGAAGAATTGTATATGATGGAGCCGGAAGGTTTTGTCGATCCTAAGAATGCTAACAAGGTATGCAAGCTCCAGCGCTCCATCTATGGGCTGGTGCAAGCATCTCGGAGTTGGAACATTCACTTTGATGAAATGATCAAAGCGTTTGGGATTATGCGGACTTATGGAGAAGCCTGCGTTTACAAGAAACTGAGTGGGAGCTCTGTAGCATTTCTCATATTATATGTGGATGACATAGTATTGATGGGAAATGATATAGAACTTTTGGAAAGCATAAAGGCCTACTTGAATAAATGTTTTTCAATGAAGGACCTTGGAGAAGCTGCTTACATATTAGGCATCAAGATCTATAGAGATAGATCGAGACACCTCATAGGTCTTTTACAAAGCACATATCTTGATAAGATATTGAAGAAGTTCAATATGGATCAATCCAAGAAGGGGTTCTTGCCTGTATTGCAAGGTGTGAAATTGAGCTCGGCTCAAAGCCCGACCACGGCAGAAGATAGAGAAAAGATGAGTGTCATCCCCTATGCCTCAGCCATAGAGTCTATTATGTATGCCATGCTATGTACCAGACTTGATGTAAACCTTGCCGTAAGTTTGGTAGGAAGGTACCAAAGTAATCCCAGCATGGAACACTGGATAGCGGTCAAGAATATCCTGAAGTACCTGGAAAGGACTAAGGATATGTTTCTCATTTATGGAGGTGATGAAGAGCTCGTCGTAAAGGGTTACGTCAATGCTAGCTTCAACACAGATCTGGATGACTCCAAGTCACAAACCGGATACGTGCATATTTTGAATGGTGGGGCAGTAAGCTAGAGCAATTGCAAGCAAAGCATTGTGGCGGGATCTACATGTGAAGCGGAGTATGTGGCAGCCTGGGAGGCAGCACATGAAGCAATCTGGATGAAGGAGTTCATTACCGACCTAGGAGTTATTCCCAAGGCGTCGGGCCCGATGACTCTCTTCTGTGACAACACTGGAGCTATTGCCCTTGCCAAGGAGCCCAGGTTTTGCAAGAAGACCAGACAAATCAAGCGTCACTTCAGCTCCATTCGTGAAAATGTTCAAGATGGAGACATAGATATTTGTAAAGTGCATACAGAATGTCGCAGATCCGTTGATTAAACCTCTTCCACAAGCAAAACATGATCAACACCAGATCTCTATGGGTGTTCGATTCATCACAATGTAACTAGATTATTGACTCTAGTGCAAGTGGGAGACTGTTGGAAATATGCCCTAGAGGCAATAGTAAAATGGTTATTATTATATTTCCTTGTTCATGATAATTGTCTATCATTCAAGCTATAATTGTATTGACCAGAAACCATAATACATGTGTGAATACATAGACCACAACATGTCCCTAGTAATCCTCTAGTTGACTAGCTTGGTGATCAACAGATGGTCATGGTTTCCTGACTATGGACATTGGATGTCATTGATAACGGGATCACATCATTAGTAGAATGATGTGATGGACAAGACACAATCCTAAGCATAGCACAAGATCGTGTAGTTTGTTTGCTAAAGCTCTTGTAATGTCAAGTATCATTTCCTTAGACCGTGAGATCGTGCAACTCCTGGATACCATAGGAATGCTTTGGGTGTACCAAAGATCACAACATAACTGGGTGGCTATAAAGGTGCACTATAGGTATCTCTGAAAGTGTCTGTTGGGTTGGCATGAATCGAGACTGGGATTTGTCACTCCGTATGGCGGAGAGGTATCTTTGGGCCCACTCGGTAATGCATCATCATAATGAGCTCAATGTGACTAAGTAGTTGGTCATGGGATCATGCATTACGGAACGAGTAAAGTGACTTGCCGGTAACGAGATTGAACGAGGTATTGGGATACCGACGATCGAATCTCGGGCAAGTAACATACCGATTGACAAAGGGAATTGTATTCAGGATTACTTGAATCCTCAACATCGTGGTTCATCCGATGAGATCATCATGGAACATGTGGGAGCCAATATGGGTATCCAGATCCCGTTGTTGGTTATTGGCCGGAGAGCTGTCTCGGTCATGTCTGCATGATTCCCAAACCAATAGGGTCTACACACTTAAGGTTTGATGACGCTAGGGTTATAAGGAAGATTTGTATGTGATTACCGAATTTTGTTCGGAGTCCCGGATGTGATCCTGGACATCATGAGGAGTTCCGGAATGGTTCGGAGGTGAAGGTTTATATATGGGAAGTCATCATACGGTCACCGGAAATATTCGGGGGTATACCGGTATTGTACCGGGACCACCGGAGGGGTTCCGGGGGTCCACCGGGAGGGTCCACCTGCCCCGGAGGGCCTTATGGACTTTAGGTGGAAGGGAACCAGACCCTAAGTGGGCTTCGCGCCATCCCCCCCAGGGCCCATGTGCCTAGGGTTGGGGGGAACCCTAAAGGGGGCACCCCCTTGCTTGGGGGGCAAGCCCCCTCCCCCTTGGCCGCCTCCCCTCTAGATCTCATCTAGAGGGGCCGGCCCCCTTCCCCCTTCTCCCTATAAATAAATGGGTGGAGGGAGGGCTGCAGCACCACATCCAAGGCGCAGCCCCTCCCCTCCCCAGCACCTCTCCTCCTCTGCGTGAGCTTGGCGAAGCCCTGCCGGAGAACTGCCACTCCATCACCACCACGCCGTCGTGCTGCTGCTGGAGCCTTCTTCCTCAACCTCTCCCTCCTCCTTGCTGTATCAAGGCGCGGGAGACGTCACCGGGCTGCACGTGTGTTGAACGTGGTGGTGCCGTTGTTCGCGCTTAGATCGGAATCCACCGCGATCTGAATCGCTACGAGTACGACTCCTTCATCCGCGTTCTTGTAACGCTTCCGTCTCGCGATCTTCAAGGGTATGAGGATGCACTCCCCTCTCTCTCGTTGCTAGTTACTCCATAGATTGATCTTGATGATGCGTATAAATTTTTTAATTTTTGCAACATTCCCCAAATAGAACTATGGTTTGGCAGTAAACCTAAGCTGTTGTTTCTTAAAGTTTGGGGATGCGATGCTTATGTCAAAAGGCTCCAGCCTGATAAGCTCAAATACAAATCAGAGAAGTGCGTCTTCATAGGATAGCCTAAGGAAACAATTGGGTACACCTTCTACCACATAACCGAAGGCAAGATCTTTGTTGCCAAGAATGGAACATTTCTAGAGAAGGAGTTTCTCTTGAAAGAAGTGAGTGGGAGGAAAGTAGAACTTGATGAGGTAATTGCACCTTCTATCAATTTGGAAAGTAGCTCATTCAAGAAATCCATTCCCGTGATGCCTACACCAACTAGAGAGGAAGCTAATGATAATGATCAGGAAACTTCATATCAAGTTACTACTGAACCTCGTAGGTCAACCGGAGCATGATCTGCACCAGAGTGGTACGGTAATCCTGTTCTGGAAGTCATGTTACTTGAGTATGACGAACCTACAAACTATGAAGAAGCTATGATGAGCCCAGATTCGGATAAATGGCCATGAAATCTGAGATAGGATCCATGTATGAGAACAAAGTGTGGAATTTGGTGGATTTGCCCGATGATGGGCAGCCCATAGAGAATAAATGGATCTTCAAGAAGAAGACTGACGATGATGGCAATGTTACTATCTATAAAGCTTGACTTGTCGCAAAAGGTTTTCGACAAGTTCAAGGAGTTGACTACGATGAGACTTTCTCACCCGTAGCGATGCTTAAGTCTGTCCGAACCATGTTAGCAATTTCCGCATTTTATGATTATGAAATCTGGCAAATGGACATCAAAACTGCATTCCTTAATGAATTTCTTAAAGAAGAGTTGTATATGATGCAACCAGAAGATTTTGTCGATCCTAAAGGTGCCAACAAAGTGTGAAGGCTCCAACGATCCATTTATGGACTGGTGCAACCATCTCGGAGTTGGAATATACACTTTGATGAGGTGATCAAAGCATATGGTTTTAAACAGACTTTTGGAGAAGCCTGTATTTACAACAAAGTGAGTGGGAGCTCTCTAGCATTTCTAATATTATATGTGGATGACATATTGTTAATTGGAAATGATATAGAATTTCCGGATAGCATAAAAGGATACTTGAATGAAAGTTTTTCAATGAAAGACCTCGGTGAAGCTGCTTATATATTCGGCATCAAGATCTATAGAGATAGATCAAGATGCTTAATAGGACTTTCACAAAGCACATACCTTGATAAAGTTTTGGAGAAGTTCAAAATGGATCAGTCAAAGAAAGGGTACTTGCCTGTGTTACAAGGTGTGAAGTTGAGTCAGACTAAATGTCCGACCACTATAGAAGATAGAGTGAAAATGAAAGTCATTCCGTATGCCTCAGCCATAGGTTCTATCATGTATGCTATGCTGTGTACCAGACCTGATGTGTGCCTTGCTATAAGTTTAGCCGGGAGGTACCAAAGTAATCCAGGAGTGGATCACTGGACAATGGTCAAGAACATCCTGAAGTACCTGAAAAGGACTAAGGATATGTTTCTCGTTTATGGAGGTGACAAAGAGCTCATCGTAAATGGTTACATCGATGCTAGCTTTGACAATGATCCGTATGACTCTAAGTCACAACTGGATACATATTTATATTGAATGGTGGAGCTGTCAGTTGGTGCAGTTCCAAGCGGAGCGTCGTGGTGGGATCTACGTGTGAAGCGCAGTACATAGCTGCTTCAAAAGAAGCAAATGAAGGAGTCTGTATGAAGGAGTTCATATCCGATCTAGGTGTAATACCTAGTGCATCGGGTCCAATGAAAATCACTTGTGACAATACTGGAGCAATTGCCTTAGCGAAGGAATCAAGATTTCACAAAAAAAGACCAAACATATCAAGAGACGCTTCAACTTCATCCGTGATCTGGTGAAGGAGGGAGACATAGAGATTTTCAAAATACATATTGATTTGAATGTGGTAGACCCATTGACTAAGCCTCTTCCACGAGCAAAACATCATCAGCACCAAGACTCCATGGGTGTTAGAATCATTACAATGTAATCTAGATTATTGACTCTAGTGCAAGTGGGAGACTGAAGGAAATATGACCTAGAGGCAATAATAAAGTTGTTATTTTATATTTCCTTATTCATGATAAATGTTTATTATTCATGCTAGAATTGTATTAACCGGAAACTTGATACATGTGTGGATACATAGACAAAACACGGTGTCCCTAGTATGCCTCTACTTGACTAGCTTGTTAATCAAAGATGGTTAAGTTTCCTAACCATATACATGTGTTGTCATTTGATGACCGGGATCACATCATTAGGAGAATGATGTGATGGACAAGACCCATTCGTTAGCTTAGCATTATGATCAGTTTTATTGCTACTGCTTTCTTCATGTCAAATACATATTCCTCTGACTATGAGATTATGCAACTCCCGGATACCGGAGGAATACCTTGTGTGCTATCAAACGTCACAACATAACTGGGTGATTATAAAGATGCTCTACAGGTATCTCCGAAGGTGTTTACAGAACGAGTAAAGAGACTTGCCGACAACGAGATTGAACTAGGTATGAAGATACCGATGATCGAATCTCGGGCAAGTAACATACCGATGACAGAGGGAATAACGTATTTTTTCATAATGGTTTGACCGATAAATATCTTCGTATAATATGTGGGAGCCAATATGAGCATCTAGATTTCGTTATTGGCTATTGACCGGAGAGGTGTCTCGGTCATGTCTACATAGTTCTCGAACCTGTAGGGTCCGCTCGCTTAACGTTCGATGATGATTTTGTATTATATGATTTGGTGACTGAATGTTGTTCAAAGTCCCGTATGAGATCACGGACATGACGAGGAGTCTCGAAATGTTCGATAGGTAAAGATTGATATATATATATATAGGACAATAGTATTTGGACACCGGAAGTGTTCTGGAGGTACCGAGTACATATCCGGTCATCGGAAAGGGGTTCCGGGCACCCCCGGCAAAGATATGGGCCTAATGGTGTAAGTGCATCTAGTGCCACCCCTAGTTGGTTTTGGAGTATTGACGACAAACTTGTTTGAGGGACTAATTGTTTGTGAGAATTGCAGGATAACACAGGTACTAGTCCCATATTGATTCGGTTTACCTACCAGAGATGACCCCAAAAAATGTGTGAAGAAATTGAAGACAATGGTGGTCTGTGAAGATATTCACATTGAAGACTATGACATGAGAAGACATCGCATGAAGACTATGGAGTGCAAAGACATAGTTGTTTCATAGTTTCCTTTTCTTCTTTGTTGAGTCATAGGAACCACCGTACTGTTAAGTGGGGTCCTACTGCTACAGATTGTTCTATTTTTGACCGATTCTGTTTTTCATGTGTTGTTTGCTTATTTTGATGAATCTATGGCTAGTATTGGGGGGGGGGTATGAACCATAGAGAAGTTGGAATACAGTAGGTTTAACACCAATATAAATAAAGAATGAGTTCATTACAGTACCTTAAAGTGGTGGTTTGCTTTCTTGCACTAACGGAGCTCATGAGATTTTCTGTTGAGTTTTGTGTTGTGAAGTTTTCAAGTTTTGGGTAACGATTTGATGGATTATGGAATAAGGAGTGGCAAGAGCCTAAGATTGGGAATGCCAATGGCCCCCCAAGGTAATTCAAGGACAACCAAAAGCCTAAGCTTGGGGATGCCCCGGAAGGCATCCCCTCCTTCGTCTTCGTCTATCGGTAACTTTACTTGGAGCTATATATTTATTCACCACATGATATGTGTTTTGCTTGGAGCGTCTTGTATGATATGAGTCTATGCTTTTTATTTTACCACAATATACTTTCTATACAGACCTTTTGGAAGAGACACACATGAATTGGAATTTATTAGAATACTCTATGTGCTTCACTTATATGAGCTAGACAATTTTGCTCTAGTGCTTCACTTATATCTTTTTAGAGCACGGCGGTGGTTTTATTTCGTAGAAATTATTGATCTCTCATGCTTCACTTATATTATTTTGTGAGTCTTTTAAAACAACATGGTATTTGCTTTGGTTATAAAACTAGTCCTAATATGATGGGCATCCAAGTTGGGTATAACAAAAAGTATCATAGAAAGTGCTTTGGATACTATGATCAATTTGATACTTGATAATTGTTTTGAGATATAAAGGTGTTAATGTTAGAGTCATGCTAGTTGGGTAATTATGAAATTGATAAATTTCTTGTGTTAAAGTTGGCAAGTCCCGTAGCATGCACGTATGGTAAAAGTTGTGTGACAAATTTGTTGCATGGGGTGTTCTTTTAATTGCCTTCCTTATGTGTGGAGGTCGGGATCGCGCGATGGTTAACTCCTACAAACCCTTCCCCTAGGAGCGTGCGTAGTAGTACTTTGCTTCGAGGGCGAATAAACTTTTGCAATAAGTATATGAGTTCTTTATGACTAATGTGAGTCCATGGATTATACGCACTCTCACCCTTCCACCATTGCTAGCCTCTCTTGTGCCGTGCAACTTTCGCCGGTATCATATACCCACCATTTACCTTCCTCAAAACAGCCACCGTAGCTACCTATTATGGCATTTCCATAGCCATTCCGAGATATATTGTCGTGCAACTTTCCACCGTTCCGTTTATTATGACACGCTCCATCATTGTCATATTGCTTTTAAATGATCATGTAGTTGACATCGTATTTGTGGCAAAGCCACCTTCATAATTATTTCATACATTTCGCTCTTGATTCGTTGCATATCCCAGTACACTGCCGGAGGCATTCACATAGAGTCATATTTTGTTCTAAGTATTGAGTTGTAATTCTTGAGTTGTAAATAAATAAAAGTGTGATGATCTTCATTATTAGAGCATTGTCGCAAGTGAGGAAAGGATGATGGAGACTATGATTCCCCCACAAGTCGGGATGAGACTCCGGACTTTAAAAAAAATGAAAGAGGCCAAAGAATCCCAAATAAAAAAAAGAGGCCAAAGAAGCCCACCAAAAATGAGAGAAAAGAGGGAAGGGACAATGTTACTATCCTTTTTGCACACTTGTGCTTCAAAGTAGCACCATGATCTTCATGATAGAGAGTCTCCTATGTTGTCACTTTCATATACTAGTGGGAATTTTTCATTATAGAACTAGGCTTCTATATTCCAATGATGGGCTTCCTCAAAATGCCCTAGGTCTTCATGAGCAAGCAAGTTGGATGCACACCCACTTAGTTTCTTTTGTTGAGATTTCATACATTTATAGCTCTAGTGCATCCGTTGCATGGCAATCCCTACTCACTCACATTGATATCTATTAATGGGCATCTCCATAGCCCGTTGATACGCCTAGTTGATGTGAGACTATCTTCTCCCTTTTTTTGTCTTCTCCACAACCACCATTCTATTCTAGATATAGTGTTATGTCCATGGCTTACGCTCATGTATTGCGTGAGAGTTAAAAAAGCTTAAGCGTGTTAAAAAGTATGATCCAATTGCTTGGATGAAACCGGGATTGTGCATTATGGGAGTATTTTGTGTGACGAAAATGAAGCATAGCCTAACTATATGATTTTGTAGGGATAAGCTTTCTTTGGCTATGTTATTTTGATAAGACATGATTACTTGTTAGTATGCTTGAAGTATTACTATTTTTATGTTAATATGAACTTTTATTTTGAATCATTTGGATCTGAACATTCATGACACAATAAATAAAATTACATTGAGAAATATGCTAGGTAGCATTCCACATCAGAAATTCTGTTTTTATCATTTACCTACTCGAGGACGAGCAGGAATTAAGCTCGGGGATGCTTGATACATCTCCAAAGTATCTATAATTTTTGATTGTTCCATGCTATTATATTACCCGTTTTGGATGTTTATGGGCTTTACTATACACTTCTATATCATTTTTGGGACTAACCTACTAACCGGAGGCCCAACCCAAATTGCTGGGTTTTTTTTGCCTATTTTAGTGTTTCGAGGAAAAGGAATATCAAACGGAGTCCAAATGGAATGAAACCTTTGGGAGAGTTATTTTTGGAACAAACGCAATCAAGGAGACTTGGAGTGGACGTCAAGAAGCAGCCGAGGCGGCCACGAGGGTCCAGGGCGCGCCCTAGGGGCGTGGGCGCCCCCCTCGCCCCCCCTTGAGGGCCCCTCGTGGCTCCCCTGACTGACTTCCTTCGCCTATATATATCTGTGTACCCCGAAAAAAATCCAGGAGCACCACGAAACCCTATTTCCACTACCGCAACCTTCTATACCCGTGAGATCCCATCTTGGAGCCTTTTCCGGCGCTCCACCAGAGGGGGAATCGATCACGGAGGGCTTCTACATCAACACCATAACCTCTCCGATGAGTTGTGAGTAGTTTACCACAGACCTTCGGGTCCATAGTTATTTGCTAGATGGCTTCTTCTCTCTCTTTGAATCTCAATACAATGTTCTCCTCAATCTTCTTGGAGATGTATTCGATGTAACTCTTTTTGCGGTGTGTTTGTCAAGATCCGATGAATTGTGGGTTTATGATCAAGTTTATCTATGAGAAATATTTGAATTCCTTTGAATTCTTTTATGTATGATTAGTTATCTTTGCAAGTCTCTTCGAATTATCAGTTTGGTTTGGCCTACTAAATTGATCTTTCTTGCAATCGGAAAAGTGCTTAGCTTTGGGTTCAATCTTGCAGTGTCCTTTCCCAGTGACAGCGGGGGCAGCAAGGCACGTATTGTATTGTTGCCATCGAGGACAAAAAGATGGGGGTTATATCATATTGCTTGAGTTTATCCCTCAACATCATGTCATCTTGCCTAATGTGTTACTCTGTTCTTATTAACTTAATACTCTAGATGCACGCTAGATAGGGCTCGATGTGTGGAGTAATAGTAGTAGATGCCTATATACATGATCATGCCTAGATATTCTCATAACTATGCACTTTTCTATCAATTGCTCGACAGTAATTTGTTCACCCACCGTAATACTTATGCTATCTTGAGATAAGCCACTAGTGAAACCTATGGCCCCCGGGTCTATTTTCCATCATATAAGTTTCTGATCTACTTTATTTTGCAATCTTTACTTTTCAATCTATATCATAAAAATACCAAAATTATTTATCTTATCTAATTATCTCTATCAGATCTCACTTTCGCAAGTGGCCATGAAGGGATTGCCAACCCCTTTATCGCGTTGGCTGCGAGGTTCTTGTTAGTTTGTGTAGGTACGAGGGACTTGCGTGGAGCCTCCTACTAGATTGATACCTTGGTTCTAAAAAACAGAGGGAAATACTTACGCTACTTTGGTGCATCACCATTTCCTCTTCAAGGGAAAACCAACGCAGTGCTCAAGAGGTAGCAAAAGTCAGAGTGACTGATGTGATGCTCAACCAAATCCTATATCTTCGAGCGAAGATAATGAGAGCAAATCTTATCCAGAGCTGGATGAGTCAGCTTTACTTGTAGTCCAAGTCAAGCTGCCGCGTGTGTTTGAAATCTGACCGTTGGACATGTGTCAGTGCCTTAGTGACCCAGGGTCATTTTGGCAAATCAGGTCGGGTTGCCTCCTGGCTATAAATAGCCCACCCCCTACACCATAAATTGGTGGCTGCTCAAAGTTAGTGCACTGCTTTTGTTGTTTGAGAGAAACCCACTTCCGTCCGCGTTAGGCATCACTGAAGGAAACACCCAGAGCCAAAGAGTGTTAGGCATCACTGAATTCTTTCTGTCCGCGTGATCTGAAGACTTGTTACACTTGAGGACTGTGAATCCTCCAGTCTGTTAGGCATCACGTTCTGAGCATCCAAGAGTCATTGTGGATTGCTGCTGAACAAAGTCTGTGAAGGTTTGGAAGTCTACCTTGAAGACTTACCAGTGTGATTGGGCGAGGACTAAGTGTCCTTAGCTCAAGGGGAATAAGGTGAAAACACGGTCTTCTGAGTTGAATCTCAGCCTCCCTAACCTGACGTCATGATTGTCACAAAGAATCGAACTGCCCAACAAATCCTTGTCCTCTCCAAGCAACTGCTTCTATCCTTTACCTCTCTTTACTTACAGTTTGTCTTCGTGAAGTCATTGCCTCCCTGCATGATCTGATTGTCTTCACTATGTGAACACTTTTGTTGTTTAGCTTCATACTATCTTCCATCCTGATCCTTACTACCTAGCTGCTGATAGTCTTCGTGCTTTCACTTCATTGCTTACTTGACTATGGCTTGCCTAGTGTAGTCTACCTTCCACTGCATATCAATAGGTTCATTGCTACTGTTTCTCTTCAAAGCCTCCGTATTTTGATGACTTTCATAAAAATTGCCTATTCACCCCCCTCTAGTCGATAAGTAGCACTTTCAATTGGTATCAGAGCAAGGTGCTCCCTTGTTCTGTGTGATTCGGTTTAACCACCCGGAGTTTAGCTATGTCGACTGCAGGGATAATCAAAGTCTCCACTGTGTGCCCTGTCTTCGATGGCTCTGATTACCCCTACTAGAAGAATAAGATGTGTATGCATCTTGAAGCCATTGACGTCAACCTCTGGTATGTCGTCAAGAACGGTGTTCCCAAGGTGGGTGAAGGTGTCACTGCTGCTGATGTCAAGAGGTTCATTCAACTAGACTAGACTGCCAAGAACATCATCTATGCTCATCTGACCAAAGGACAGTATGGTCGTGTGAGTGCTCTAGAAACTGCAAAGCTAGTCTGGGACTTGCTCTCCAAGGTCAACGAAGGCGTCTCAACCCAGAGAGATTCAAGGATAGTGTTCTTCACAATCTCTTCAATTGCTTCAAGAGAAATGACAATGAGAATGTCCAGCTCACATTTGATCGCCTCACTGATATCACAAATGAGCTTCATGCACTCAGCGCCACTGAGATCACCAAGCACGAAATCATCAAGACACTTCTGAGATCGCTTGACAGCTCATTTGACACCCTGTCCCTGATGATTTAAGAACGCCTTGACTTCAAGACTCTCGATCCGTCTGACATACTTGAGAGGCTCAACACACATGAGTTCCAGCTATCTGAGAAAAGAGATATCTATGGTCCCAACTATGGTCGAACTCGCGCTTTGAAGGCAAAGGTTGTTTCCTCATCTGAATAAGAATCATTGCAGTTACGGGATCCCAAGACATTGGAAAGGAGCTTGCTATGCTTGTGAAGAAGTTCCAGAAGTTCACTCAGAAGAAAGACTTCAGAAAGTCTTCAATATCTAGCTCTAGAAACGATGAAGCTTCCTCTCGTGATCACAAGAAGAGAACATGCCACAAGTGCAAAAAAACCTGGTCACTACATCTCTAAGTGTCCACAGTGGGGCAATGAGACCAAGAAGAAGAAGAAGAGCAAGGAATATGATTCTGATGACAAGAAGAAGAAGAAGAAGAAGAAGAAGAAATCCTCAAAGTATTCTTCCAAGTCTTCATCGAAGTCTTCATCACACAAGAAGAGCTCATCAAGCAAGGCTCATGTGTTTGTTGTCAAGGAGATGGATTCAGAGGAGGAGTCTGCATCTGAGGAGGTAGAGGTGGAGTCTGAAGAGGGATCTGGTTCCAGCGTAGCAAGCCTGGCTCTAGCTTCTGCGTAGGTCGCCAAGTCCATCTTCAACACTGAAGACAATGGCCTCGTCACCAACACTGATGTTAAGGATGAGGATCACTCTGCTCCCACCTACTGCTTCATGGCACGTGGTGCCAAGGTAAACTCACATGATTCTTAATTTCAAATTCAAGTGAAGATGGCTCTGAATGTGAATCTAAACCTAGCTACAAAACACTTGCTAAAATTGCAACTGAACAACAGAATGCTATGGAACATATTCAAAAGTTGCTAGACAAAAGTGATGACCCGTTGGACGCGGAAATGACCTGAACTCAGTCCTTAATTGAAGACATTAAAAATCTTCATGTTAAGTACGAGGAACTTGAAAGTCGTCATGAAATGCTCTCAACTACTCATCAAAAGATCTACTATGATTATCTTCAAAGGAAGCAAGAGCTTGAGAAATTGAGATCGGCTCATGAAGATCTTCAAAAGGAGAACGAGTCACTCCATGCTCAACAGATCAGTTCTGCTCAGGAAGGATTTGAACCACCATGTCTAAAATGTCTTGAGCGTGATAATGTTGTCTCTATTGCTGAATGTTCTACTGCTGCTACTGTTGCAATATCTTCAACTGCTAATGTGGTAACTAACCCCTCTGCTGAGGATACCACTACTATTGTTGATGAGAATGCCAGGTTGAAGACATTGCTTGAGACAAGAATGTACAAAAGTCTCAAAGGGCATCAGACACTATGTGATGTCCTCAAAAAACATATTCTAAATCGAAACCCTAGGAAAGAGGGTGTTGGGTTCAAGAGGAAAATGAATGTTGATGGTTCTTACTGGAAGCAGACCAAATCCTATGTCTTCGAGCAAAGACAATGAGAGCAAATCTTATCAAGAGTTGGATGAGTCGGCTTTACTTGTAGTCCAAGTCAAGTTGCCTCGTGCGTTTGAAATTTGACCATTGGGCATGTGTCAGTTCCTTAGTGACCCAGGGTCATTTTGGAAAAATTAGGTTGGGTTGCCTCCTGGCTATAAATAGCCCACCCCCTACACCACAAATTGGTGGGTGCTCAGAGTTAGTGCACGACTTTTGTCGTTCGAGAGCAACCCACTTCCGAAGCATTTGAGAGAGAAATCCTTGCAAGGACAAAGCCCAAAACACCCAGATACAAAGAGTGTTAGGCATCATTGAAGTTCTGTCTGCGTGATGTGAAGTCTTGTTAGACTTGAGGACTGTGAATCCTCCAGCCTGTTAGGCGTCACGTTCTGAGCATACAAGAGTCATTGTGGATTGCCGTTGAACGAAGTCTGTGAAGGTTTGGAAGTCTACCTTGAAGACTTACCAGAGTGATTGGGCAAGGACTCAGTGTCCTTAGCTCAAGGGGAATAAGGTGAAGATGCGGTCTTCTGAGTTGACTCAGCCTCCCTAACCAGACGTACAGTTGTCACAGCAACTGGAACTGGTCCAACAAATCCTTGTCCTCTCCAAGGAACTGGTTCTATCCTTTACCTCTCTTTACTTACAGTTTGTCTTCGTGAAGTCATTGCCTCCATGCATGATCTGATTGTCTTCACTGTGTGAACACTGTTGTTGTTTGGCTTCATACTATCTTCCATCCTGATCCTTACTACCTAGCTGCTGATAGTCTTCGTGCTTTCACTTCATTGCTTACTTCACTATGGCTTGCCTATTATAGTCTACCTTCCGCTGCATATCAATAGGTTCATTGCTACTGTTTGTCTTCAAAGGCCCCTTGTTTTGAAGACTTTCATAAAAATCGCCTATTCACCCCCCCTCTAGTTGATAACTAGCACTTTCAAATGGGCCAAGAGGGGAAACGCAACAGCCAGCATGGGCTGTTGCGCCCCCCATATAGGCCGAACCTGGTGGGGAAGGAAACAGGGGAAGAGAAAAAGGAAGGGGAGGAATTCGGCCTCCACCTTCCTTCCCTCCTCCCTCCTCCTTCCTTCCTCCTTCGGTAATTATCGTAAGGGGGTGATAGGACTAGGGCCCCAAGTAGGGTTCCTCCTACTTGGGTGCCCCCTTGGCTGCTCTCTCTCCCTCCCACCTATATATATGAAGGAGGGAGGCGCCTAGAACACACAACAATGATTGTTAGCCGTGTGCAGCGCCCCTCCACAGTTTACGCCTCTGGTCATATTCACGTCGTGCTTAGGGGAAGCTCTGGCCGGATAACTTCACCATCATCGTCACTATGCCGTCGTGCTGACGGAACTCTTCTACTTCCTCGACACTCTGCTGGATCAAGAGTTCGAGGGACGTCATTGAGCTGAACGTGTGCAGAATTTAGAGGTGCCGTACGTTCAGTACATGATCAGTCAGAACAAGAAGAAGTTCGACTACATCAACCGCGTTGGCAAACGCTTCTGCTTTCGGTCTACGAGGGTACGTGGACACTCTCCCCTTCTCGTTTCTATGCATCTCCTAGATAGGTCTTGCGTGAGCGTACGAAAATTTTGAATTGCATGCTACGTTTCCCAACACCAAAATGGCTAAAAAATCGTACATGTGTCCTTGGGTGCATGTTTAGGTCCCATGCAAGGAATGGGAATAAATTGAACCGTCTGGGCATTCTGGCTTGGCCTCAAACATTGGTAATATCAGTTTTTAAATCTCCGTAAATCCAAAACTCACAAGAAATTCATGAAAGTGGCATGGTGTAATGAAATGGCACATATATGTCATGGTCAAAAAATTGTCCAATTTGGGCCAAGATTTATTAGAAGCCTCTTACAAACCAGAGCTTCTCGCGATCCTCGTAGTTCCGGTAGGGGAACATGTCCCTCTTGTGGGCGAAATGATAATTGTTGCCTTCTTCTCGCCTTGTATTTTGTTTTCTACAGGCAACATAGAATAACATGAGTTTCGTGCTGAAATTTGAAACTATTTTGGTTTCATTTGGTAATTTTATATATTAATTGAGTTTTCTAGGCATTTAATGTCCATCATTCAAATTTGTACTACAAGCACGTGCTCTGGTGTAGCAAAATGGGTGGAAAATCATACATGTGTCCTTGGGTGCATGTTTAGGTCTCGTTGAAGGAATGGGCATGAATTACAAATGTCTCGTCGTCTAGAAACATTGAGAATATCGGTATTAAATCCCAGTAAATTCAAAACTCACCCAAAAATCATGAAACTTGGCACAGTTTCATAACATGGCACATATATGCCGTGGTAAAAAATTGTCCAGCTTGAGACAAGGCGCACACATTAATAGCCAACGAAGTCCTTTTGGAACAAATAGCTGACATGTTAATATCGCAAACGGTTGTATTATTTGAATCGTGTGTGTTCCCGTAACCATTTAAGTGCAGCCACGCATCCCTGTTTTTAGGGGAGATGAGTACCTTGGTCCTGGTTCATTGGTCCTCTTTGTTTTTTGTGCCAAACTTTTAACCATAGTCGATGGCGTGCGTGCAGTTGTTAGATTAGACGGGACAAGCATGGGAAGTACACCATGCAGGCTCGACAGGACGCGTGCGAGCAATCCGCCATGCAGGCTCGACAGGGCACATGCGACCTGTCCACCGCGAAGGCTAGATGGGACACGTGCGAGCACTCTACCACACATGCTCACCAGGAAGCGAGCTCTTTGGCCTCCATCCACCATGTAGCGACCAGACCTCAAACAGTCTAGTCTCTGTGCATCAGTGTCATCCCTGGATCGGTAATGCTGACACACACATTACTCAAGGATTTATAACAGATTAGCAATCACACACTTATTACATTGAGTGTCTCAAAAGAGAACTTATTACAATAATATGGCTTAAGGCCATCTAAAATTGATAACAGCAGAAGGCTTGGAAGATAAAGCGAGTCCATCAACTCCAACTACATAGCTGAGTGAAAGACAATGACCTATGGCACCTCACTCGTCGTCTGAAAAGTCTACAACATGAAACGTTGCAGCCCGAAATGGGCGAGCACATGGAATATGCTGGTAATGTAACACATAGAGTAATGAACAGAATAAATGCTATCACTACATGCATATATGGCTGGTGGAATGCTCTATGGTTACAGTTTTGCATAAAGCCATTTTTTCCTGCAACAAAGGAATAAATTTTATTTAACTATCATTGTGGTTGTTAAACATTGAGAAGGTTCCTCCAACTCACTCCCAATTAAACATTATCATTAAACCCAATCAAATTAATTTAGAGTGATGAGATCAACATGATAATCCAAGAACCAGATACTCAAGATTTCCATAACCGGGGACATGGCTAACCATGATTAGTTTGTACACTCTACAGAGGTTTGCGCACTTTTCCCCACAAGACTCGGATACATCAATGGTCGGAGATTCGAGACATAGTCTTTCTGAAGCATTCACTCTCTACTCTAGATAGACAGTACCACCTACAACCCACTACGTCTGCTGGTCTACCTCTTCAAGAGCTTCACGCAACTTACTCATCTATACATGCCAGAGCCCATATTGGCTTGGGCTGCACAAGGAAGTTTCTAGCATGAATAATCTTATGATCCCTTTGATCCTGGGTGGCGGACCATAGGATGATCACACGGGTACTCCGGGATATCCTAGGACAACACTGGATTCTCCAGGTGCCCTGACAACCACTGGGTACTCCAGGGTGCCTCAAGCAATCCACCCAGATGTGTATTTAAGTAGCCATCTTAAGTCAATCATTAATTAACAATACTCACATTTGTCATGGATACACTCACCCAAACCACGTCTACGAGCATAGCATAGCAATATAAGCATCATGTAAAAGTAACTCCCAAAGGTTTGATAATAAACAGGACATTAGGTTCTACCTCATCATCTACTTCCCAAAACCAACATCTTAAATCAGATCCTAACCATGCAATGTTTGAGGGTTGATCTAATGCATAAAAACTGGATAATAAAGGGATGTGATCAAAGTGTTACTTGCCTTGCTGATGATCCGTGAAACCTAGAGACTCGTAGTAGCACGCTTCGCACTTCGGGTACTCTATCGCAAACAAACAAAGCATACAATAAGCACTCAACTAGAAGCACGGGTAAAACTCAAATAAGAGATCTAACCAGAAAGTTCAACTTAAGAACTCCGGTTTAAAAAAGAATCAAACCAAACAAAGCAACGAAACTCAAACTGCGAAAGAAACAAGATCCGTTTACTAATCTGGACTAAAGTCAAATTTTACAGTACCAAAATCTTGTTCAAGTTGGTTGAACAAAAAGAGGGCCTTGAGACGAAAATCTAGGTGCTTGAATCCCTAATTCCGATAAACGTCCGAAAAGATAAACTAAAATGAAGATCAGGGCAGAAATCCTGATCAAAAATAATCGCGGAAAAACCCTGGAAAAAGAAAAACCGACGAACAGGCTAACGAACGAACGTTCGCTGTCTGCGGCTAACGGGTGACTTTGTTCGTTAAAATCAATGTACGGACGAGCATCCATTATTTAACTAAACCAGGAAAAACCGAACCGATCTAAATAAAAAACCGATCTAGGGTTTTTGAAATAAAACCGATCGGTTTTTTAAAAAATACCGGCGGCTAACTTGGGACGGGCGGCGGTTACTCCGGCGAGGTCCGACGTGGCGGCGGTGGGCTCCGACGGGGTCGAGGCGGCGGCGGGCCGCTCCGATGGTGGTGCTCCGGCGATGGGGCGACGCGAGGGTGGCGGCGGCAAGCGGCGGTGAAACGGCGCGGTGGTGGCGTGAGGCGTGGCGGCGGCGGCGACGGCGACGGATCGGGTGGCGGGGCTAGGGTTTCGGGCGGGGCTGGCGGCTCGGCTCGGGCCTTCGGCTTTTAAAGGCTGGCCGGGTCGGTGTCCCAGGAAGACACGGTCCGGTAAGTCGGTTTTTTTATTTTTTAAATATCCTAACGCGCAGTAAAACAAATAAAAGAAATACTAAACGGACTCCAAAAATCTTGACATAAATTTTCACCGTCCTCTAAAAATATAGCGGACAAAGTGAACATTTATTTGGGCCTCTAATGCAATTTTGAAAAACGCACTTTTTTCCTAATTCAAATAAAATAGCGATAAAACTCCGAATAAACATCTTATTTGATTTTAATATTTAACCGTCAATATTTCTTTATTTCGGGGAAGTCATTTTATCTCCTCTCTTTTATTTTCATATAAGAAATATTCGAAGAGAAAAAATAATTAAAACCAAATGATCCTCTTTCCAAAATTTGAGAAAACTCAAATATGAAAATAACGAAATTCCCAACTCTCTCCGCGGGTCCTTGAGTTGCGTAGAATTTCTAGGATCAACCCAAAATGCAATAAAATATGATATGCAATGATGACCTAATGTATAACATTCCAAATTGAAAATTTGGGATGTTACACACCAGCCACCCGCCTGGCTCACAAATTCTCCATTAATAGTGGCCGAGCCGTTGTTTTACATGCGGTTAATTAAAGCATATGGACGGAGGGTTTTTGATTGTGATCCCATGGCCCCGCTCAACGTTAGCATTTGCTTTGTTCGTGTTTTCAACTCATATTTTGATAATTTAAAATGCCACATGCGGCAACGGATAATACGACGACAAAATAAAATGGCAACGGATAATACGACAACTAATTTACAATGACGTGGATAATAATTGTCTTACATATTCCGGATAATTTCAAATGCCACATGCGGCAACGCTTGGATGAAACGGGGGCAAGAGAAGAAGGAAATCATAGACAACGATCTCCTCGATGTATCATCGGGCAACTAGATCCTCCAGCTCCTTCTTTAATTCCGCATGACTTTGCTTGACAGCAGCGACAGAGTCCTCCACATCCAGCTCACGGTCAACGCGGAACTTCCTCAAGTCATCCATCAGTTCCTCGACGACTGCTTTCAGTGTCATCCTCGAGGCATTGCTCTGCTCATGCAGCTTCTTCTAGTCGGCGGCCTCCTCTTCCTTCTCGGAGAGCGTCTTGAGGAGCTTTGCATTGTCATCCATGATTTGCTCGACAAGGCCGATCACCTTCTCAACCGTCGACTAGCTCATGCTGCTTAATTAGGCTAGCAAGAATGTCATCATCGCTGGCCAAGTACTTCAGCACCGCTATCTCATTGCGATCGCCGACGCAACGAGCGCGCTTGTGAGAGCCCTTGCCTGTCGGTGAGAGCTCATTCGAGGGCTATGTGGCGCGCCAGGACATCGCTGCCACGTAGCGGCTGGATCTCTCTAGTGGTTTTGTGGCCTTGGTCTTTGCTCCCTGGTTATATGTTGACCCAAAACTCCTCCTACCGGTCATGGAAAAGACTTATTTTTTTGGTGATGACGAGAGGAATTGTGAAGGAATTTTCAAGTGGGTAGTTTTTATAGCCCAATGCTAAGTGGGAACACTTTTAGGTTGGATTGTTGTGCACAGATTTGCAATTACTTCATGGTAATCACCCATGAATACTCCTAGCCATCGTAAGCAACTAGTTTGCATTTTTCCAAAGTTTTTTCTACACACAGAATCGCACACGAATTAACTCTACTAACCGTCTGTGTTATAGCTTTTCATTGCAAACAGTTCACCCGATTGGGTCGTTTGCTGTATATCACACACATCTTGTTTACACGAATCGTTTGTGCTCTTTTGGCTCATAGCAAACAGTTCATCTATGTGAATTATATGCCCCATATCACACATATATTGTTATGTTGAACCATTTCTATTGTGTTGCCTAATGAAAAAAGTTCATCCGTATGAAATGTATGCCGTATATTGCACACACCTTGACCGCGCTGACCATTTCTGTTGTGTTCCCAAATCACAAACAGTTCATCCAAGTGAACTATATGTCATATATTGCACACACCTTGACATGGTTCCTTGTTTCTATTGTTTTGGCTCATCGCAAACAGTTCTTCTGGATTAACCATATGCCACGCATCGCACACGCAACTAAAATCTGGGTCGTGTTTGATGTCTCCGCCATCGCAAACATTTCGTATCATTTTTATGGTTATTTTACATCATCATTTGTGATTAATGCATCACGCACAGTTTCGTCGAAGGGTCTCTGATTGGACTGTCGCATTTGGACCATCTTGTAGTAGTGTACTATTAAAAGGGGATGATGTGTTGCACAATGATCTTGTTGCTCAAGTGCTTAGTGATATTGCTCCAAAACCCTCAGCCACTTTCTCTATCCAAATATGTTCAAAACCTAAACTCCAATCCGGCCCCAGAAATATTTCCTATCTGGAGCCACCAAGTTCATCTTGAAATAGCCATTGCCAAAACCCTAATGATTCAGTCACACCAATATGGATCTCGGTCCCACCGAGATGGCCTTGCCAGTGCTGTGTGACTTGTTACATTCACTTTGGTCTCACCGAGTTGTTGCAATCAGTCCCACCGAGTTGCTTGACTAATTCTCTATTTCTCATTGCATTCACTTTGCTCCCACTAAGATGATGCAATCAGTGCCGGCCACCGAGATGAAGTTTTCCCTAAGCCCTAGCACACTGGTCCCACCAAGTTGTTCTAGTCAGTCCCACCAAGATTCCTAACGTTCATAATTTTGTATAGATCGGTGCCACTAAGTTTCCTAATCGGTGCCACCAAGACGGGTCAAAAGTGTGTAACGGTTGGATTTTGTGTGGAGGCTATATATATACCCCCACCCCCTTCTTCTCATAAGAGAGAACCATCAGAATGTACCTACACTGTCACCATTCATTTTCTGAGAGAGAACCACCTACTCATGTGTTGAGATCAAGAGATTCCATTCCTACCATGTGAACCTTGATATCTAGCCTTCCCAAGTTGCTTTCCACTCAAATCCTTCTTCCACCATAGCAAAATCTGTGAGAGAGAGTTGAATGTTGGGCTGACTATCATTTGAAGCACAAGAGCAAGGAGTTCATCATCAACACACCATCTATTACCTTTTGGAGAGTGGTGTCTGCTAGATTGGTTAGGTTTCGCTTGGGAACCTCTGTCGTGATGTGTAGTTGAACCGAGAAGTTTGTAAGGGCAAGGAGATCGCCTACTTCGTGAAGATCTACCCGAGTGAGGCAAGTCCATGGCGATGGCTATGGTGGGATAGACAAGGTTGCTTCTTTGTGGACCCTTTGTGGGTGGGCCCCTCCATGGCTCGCAAACGTTACCCTTCATGGGTTGAAGTCTGCATCAACGTGGATGTACGATAGCTCCACCTACCGGAACCAAGCCAAAAACTATTCACGTCTCCATTGAGTTTGCACACTCCAATCCCATCCCTTTACATTCTTGCAAATTGCATGCTTTACCTTTTCCGCTGCCTATACTCTTGTCATGCTTGCTTGAGATGTATTGGATGGCCTTTAACATGTGCTAAACTTCACCTTAACTTGAATAAACTAAAACTGCCACTTTTACTTGTGAAGGGTCTAATCGCCCCCCTCTAGACCCCTCTTCCCGATCCTTTCAATTGGTATCAGAGCATTGGTCTCCATTGCTTTTGTTAAATCACCATCGGAGGAAGATGGATGAGTCTATGTTTGGGAGTATTAGATATAGAGTGCCTATTCTTGATAGGGAGTTTTATTGTTCTTGGAAAAATGAGATGCTTGAGATTTCAATGAATATAATTTGAACAAATATATTCTTAGTCCTTATGTGACACCCATTGATCCTTTGCATCCTATCACCGATGAGTATCTTAACATGGTACACAATATTAGGACTATCGATCTTATCATTAGATGATTGCCTAGAAATGTGCTTGTTTTCTTGCCAACCTTTGAATGCGCATATACTATATGGAATTAGGGATGGCAACGGGGCCCCATACACGTCAGACCCATGGGGATTTCATCTATTAGGGGGTGGGGATGGGCGAAAAACATCCCCATGGGGATATTTACCAAACTAATTTATTCCCCATAGGGTACAACGGGGATGGGGACGATATCCTATTCCCCAGACCCAATACCCATTGGGGACCCAGTTAGTAACCGTGACACTGCGGTCAACCTTAAAATATTCACAAACAAACTTGCGAAAACAAAAAAAGTTCTGAAAAAACCTTAAACCTATTTCACATCCAGACCACAGCTGCAACCATGCCCAAGAAGTCAATACGACCTAGATAGGCATTAGCAGGACAAGGACAAAACCATGTATGTATGTTGATTATAGGGTGTCATATTATGTATATGAGTATTTGTTTTTGGGGATGGGGACCCTAATGGGGCCCCGTTCCCCAGTGGGGCATGGGTATGGGGAAATTTCATCCCCAGTCATGTAAATGGGGATGGGGATGGGATGATAGGGAATAGATGGGGATGGGGATGTTGTAGGTATCCCCATAGGGGATTGTCCCCATTGCCATCCCTATATGGAATTATCTTGAGGAACACTTTCCAAATTATTCCTTGAAATATCTAGATGAAATTATTCAAAAATCTATTGCTTTTCATAATATAAAGCCTAATGATCCCAAGTTTGGTGAATGTGTATTTGAGCTCCGTGATCTTATGCGTGCCAAGGGTGATGTTGGAATCATTAGTAGCAGCACCTCAGAGACAATTATAATTCATAAACTTGATTATTGTCATGGTCATAAATCTAACAAATCACTTGACCTAGGTGATGATTATATACATGATGATGATGACGACGTTGAGCACCATTATTGTGATGAAGATGAAGCAAGTGATATTGACTATGATGAGACTACGAGAAATCTTAGTCTCGTGGCAAATCTTCATGATTATATGGCTGGAGGAAAAGAGTGGATTCTTGATAGTGGATGTACCGATCACATGATCGGAGATAAAGACATATTCCGTGAGCTTGCCAAAAAGTATGGTCCATGCAAGTATGTAACTTTTGGAGACAACTCCAAGGGTAAGGTACTTGGCCTTCATAAGGTGTCCATATCCAATGATAGCTCCATTCAAAATGTTATGCTCGTTGAATCTCTTGGCTACAATCTTCTTTCTATATCTAGACTAGCTGATTTTGGTTTCAATGTTCTTTTTACCAAAGTAGATTGCCAAGTGTTTCGTCAAGATAATCATGATATGGTCTTTACTCGCATTCATAGAGCTGCTCTATACATTGTTGATTTCACTAAGAGAGCCAAACCTCGCACCTGCTTAATTGCTAAATCTTCTAAAGGATGGTTATGTCATAGAAGGTTAGGTGATGTTGGCATGCAAAATCTTGATAAGCTTATTAAAGCTGATCATATTCTTGGTGTTAAAGATGTTATATTTGACAAGGATATACTTTGTAGTGCATGTCAAGCAGGAAAACAACTTGGAGGAAGTTGATACGTCTCCGTCGTATCTATAATTTTTGTTTGTTCCATGCCAATATTCTACAACTTTTACATACTTTTGGCAACTTTTTATACTATTTTTGGGACTAACATATTGATCCAGTGCCCAGTGCCAGTTCATGTTTGTTGCATGTTTTTGTTTCGCGGAAAATCCATGTCAAACAGAGTCCAAACGCGATAAAAACTTATGGAGATTATTTTTGGAATATATGTGAATTTTGGGAACTGGAATCAACACGAGACGAAGCCTGAGGGGCCCACGAGGGTGATGGGCGTGATAACCCACAAGTGTAGGGGACCGCAACAGCTTTTGAGGGTAGAGTATTCAACCCAAATTTATTGATTCGACACAAGGGCAGCCAAAGAATATTCTTACGTATTAGCAGTTGAGTTGTCAATTCAACCACACCTGGATAACTTAGTATCTGCAGCAAAATATTTCGTAGCAAAGTGGTATGGTAATAAAGGTAACAATGGCAAAAGTAAAGATAATAGTTTTGTAGTAATTGTAATAGTAGCAACGGAAAAGTAAATAAGCGAAGCACAATATGTGAAAAGCTCGTAGGCATTGGATCAGTGATGGATAATTATGTCGGATGCGATTCCTCATGTAATAGCTATAACAAAGGGTGACACTGAACTAGCTCCAATTCATTAATGTAATGTAGGCATGTATTCCCAATATAGTCATACGTGCTTATGCAAAAGAACTTGCATGACATCTTTTGTCCTACCCTCCCGTGGCAGCGGGGTCCTAGCGGAAACTAAGGGACATTAAGGCCTCCTTTTAATAGAGTACCTAAACAAAGCATTAGCACATAGTGAATACATGAACTCCTCAAACTATGGTCATCACCGAGAAGTTTCCCGATTATTGTCACTTAGGGGTTGTCGGATCATAACACATAATATGTGACTATAGACTTGCAAGATAGGATCAAGATCACACATATATTCATGAAAACATAATAGGTTCAGATCTGAAATCATGGCACTCGGGCCCTAGTGACAAGCATTAAGCATAGCAAAGTCATAGCAACATCAATCTCAGAACATAGTGGATACTAGGGATCAAACCCTAACAAAACTAACTCGATTACATGGTAAATCTCATCCAACCCATCACCGTCCAGCAAGCCTATGATGGAATTACTCACGCACGGCGGTAAGCATCATGAAATTGGTGATGGAGGATGTTTGATGATGACGACGGCGACGAATCCCCCTCTCCGGAGCCCCGAACGGACTCCAGATCAGCCCTCCTGAGAGAGATTAGGGCTTGGCGGCGGCTCTGTATCTAAAACGCGATGAAACTTTCTCTCTGTTTTTTTCTCCGCAAAACAGAATATATGGAGTTGGAGTTGAGGTCGGTGGAGCATCAGAGGGCCCACGAGACAGGGGGACGCGCCCAGGGGAGGGCGCGCCCCCCACCCTCGTGGACAGGGTGTGGGCCCCCTGGTCTTGATTCTTTTGCCAGTATTTTTTATATTTTCCAAAACTTATCTCCGTGGATTTTCAGGTCTTTTCGAGAACTTCTGTTTTCTACACATAAAACAACATCATGGCAGTTCTGCTGAAAACAGCGTCAGTCCGGGCTAGTTTCATTCAAATCACACAAGTTGGAGTCCAAAACAAGGGCTAAAGTGTTTGGAAAAGTAGATACGTTGGAGATGTATCAACTCCCCCAAGCTTAAAGCTTTGCTTGTCCTCAAGCAATTCAGTTGATAAACTGAAAGTGATAAAGAAATAATTTTACAAACTCTGTTTTCTCTTGTTGTTGTAAACATGTAAAGCCAGCATTCAAGTTTCAGCAAATATTATGAACTAACCATACTCACAATAACACCTAGGTCTCACAATTACTCATATCAATGGCATAATCAGCTAGCGAGGCATAATAATAAAACTCGGATGACAACACTTTCTCAAAACAATCATAATATGATATAACAAAATGGTATCTCGCTAGCCCTTTCTGAGACCGCAAAACATAAACGCAGAGCACCTTTAAAGATCAAGGACTGACTAAACATTGCAATTCATGGTAAAAGAGATCCAGTCAAGTCATATTCAATATAAATCAATAATAATGAATGCAAATGACAGTGTGCTCTTCAGCGGGTACTTTTTAATAAGAAGGTCATGACTCAACATAAAAGTAAATAGATAGGCCCTTCGTAGAGGGAAGCAGGGATTTGTAGAGGTGCCAGAGCTCGATTTTAAAAGAGATGAATGACATTTTGGGCGGCATACTTTCACTGTTAACACAACAACTATGAGGAGGTTGTATCTTCCATACTACATGCATTATAGGTAGTTCCCAAACAGAATGGTAAAATTTTATACTCCCAAACAACGAGTGCCTCCAACTAACAACAGCCCTGGGGGATTTTTGTTTAATTATTTTGATTTGCTTTGATCTTTTTGGATCATGGGCGTCGGTGTCAAAACCGGCGGATCTCGGGTAGGGGGTCCCGAACTGTGCGTCTAGGCGGATGGTAACAGGAGACAAGGGACACAATGTTTCTACCCAGGTTTGGGCCCTCTCGATGGAGGTAAAACCCTACTCCTGCTTGATTGATATTGATGATATGGGTAGTACAAGAGTAGATCTACCACGAGATCAAGGAGGCTAAACCCTAGAAGCTAGCCTATGGTATGATTGTTGTAATGGTTGTTCGTCCTACGGACTAAAACCCTCCGGTTTATATAGACACCGGAGAGGGCTAGGGTTACACAGAGTCGGTTACAATTGTAGGAGATCTACATATCCGTATCACCAAGCTTGCCTTCCACGCCAAGGAAAGTCCCATCCGGACACGGAACGAATCTTCAATCTTGTATCTTTATAGTCTTGGAGTCCGGCCGATGATGATAGTCCGGCTATCCGGACACCCCTAGTCGAGACTCCTCGGTAGCCCTGAACCAGGCTTCAATGACGATGAGTCCGGCGCGCATATTGTTCGGCATTGCAAGGCGGGTTCCTCCTCCGAATTAATTCATAGAAGATCGTGAACACCAGGATAGTGTCCGGCTCTGCAAAATAAATTCCACATACCACCGTAGAGAGAATAATATGTACACAAGTTCAATCTGCTGACGTATTTTGGGGCGTGACGTCACACCACTACCAAGCCTTTACTTGAATCGTTTTTATTATACCACCTCAACGCGTTTAGCGAAGCGGTTTCCTTGGCATGTCTTGTCGAAGCAGAGATCGTGTTCCCCTTATTCCGAGATTCCCATCAATACAGACGTGGGTAACCCAACCGCGCCATTGATTGTGGCGCTTGGGAGATAAGCGAGTTTTACCAGGCCGGTGGGGATGCATAGTCTTCATCCGCCCATATATAAGGGGATAAGGATCCACCTTCTTTACCTACGCCTTCTTCCTTCTTTGCTTATCCATCTCCGCGCACTCGAGCTCCATCGCCCAAGTCCGCACATCTCGTCTCAACCTTCTCCAGCCATGTCCGGAGCGGGAGGCAAATGGATGGCCTCCTCTGTTACGGAGGGGCACATCGAGAAACTGCGCGGCACCGGATACCTGTCCAGCGACATCGCGCACCGGCTGCCCGACGAGTGGTAGCTCATCCCCACCCCCAGGCCCCATGAGAGGGTCGTATTTCTTCCCCACTTCCTCCGCAGACTAGGCTTCCCACTTCATCCCTTCGTCCGGGGGCTCATGTACTACTACGGCCTGGACTTCCACAATCTGGAGCCAAACTTCATCCTCAACATCTCGGTGCTTATCGCCGTGTGCGAGGCCTTCCTCTGCATCCAGCCCCACTTCGGCTTGTGGCTAAAGACCTTCAATGTCAAGCCGAAGGTCGTGAAGGGCAGCCAAGCGGAGTGCGGAGGCGCCATGGTGGGCAAAATGCCCCACGTCACTTGGCTCGAGGGTGCCTTCGTGGAAACCATCAAAGGGTGGCAATCGGGGTGGTTCTACATCACCGAGCCGCGCAACCCTAAATGGGCAGCGGCCCCCAAGTTCAGATATGGTTCCCCCATGCAGCTCACCTCCTGGAAAGAGAAGGGCTTGTTATGGGGCAGTTCAGAGGAGCTGACCGGACTCCAGTCCTGTCTTCAGACCTTGGTGAACAAGAAGCTTAAGCTTGTCAATGCGATCCAGGTCATGCTCGTCCGCCGGATTCTCCCCTGCCAACGGGCTTTCAATTTGTGGGAGTTCGATCCGGCACAACACTGGACCCTTAGCAGGCTCTTCGACACAATGTACAAAGCTGCCTGGAGGGTGCTGTTCAAGGGCGGAGAAGCCCCCGCATCCGCGACTGAAGATCGCGGATTCAGCACACAACGCCCGGCCGGCGCGGTAAGCTATGCTATCCTTTATGGGACATTCATTTCTTTCATAGTTTGACTCTATGCGGGATTTAAAATTCCCAATGCCTTTAACAGGACTGGTAGAGGACGTCCGGACAGGTTAACTGTCCAGCTCCCCTCCCCGAACACCCAGCGGATACCCGTTTAACGGGGCTGCTAGTCCCGGCACTTTATGTGGTGCCGGAGAAGAAGGCCAAGAAGAAGGCCACGGGAACCCGAAGGAGTTCTCGGCGCCAGTTGGTATCGGACTCATCGTCCGATGGCTCCGAGGCGACTCCTCCCGAAGGCGAGGAGGAGAAGAGGACTCTCCCGGAGGGGGAGAGAGGAAGAGGAAGGCTTCCCCAACGGGGGAGGCCGAAGGGTCCAAGAAGGGAAGGACCCTTCCTCCGGACTACTCTGCCAACGCCGGCGACGGCGACGGGGAGTGGCCCTCAAGGGCCAAGCCCCCGGCAAGATCGTAAGTATCCGGACTCCTGAAGATTTATAGTTTCTCTTTGTGCCACGTAGTGTCCTTCTAATGCCGCAAACTGCCTGTAGTCCGGCCGAGGATGATCTTCCCGCTTCATCGAGTGGGTCCTTGGCTCCGTCGGATGTGGATTCCATTCCGACCGCCTCGACTCCCCGTGACGCTGACGACGCCGAGGTGGGATCCCAGGAGGGGACCCATCAGGAGGAGGCTCCGGAGGCGCCGCAAGGCAGCCTCCCGGACTTTGCGCCGGACTCCGCACCGGAACCTGTAGTGGTTCCGGAGTCCAGTAGGCGGCCCCTTCGTAAGAAGGGTAAGACCGTGACACCGGCGGCCTCCGTCCAACCGGAGGCGCCGGACAACTTGTTGGAGGCGCTCAACGGCGCTTCCATCGAGGAAGAACACCGCACTATCATGAGTGCGGTGATTGAAAGGTTCAGCTCGCCAAGAGCGGGCTGACGAAGCTCGCAGCAGCCTTCTAACAGGCTTTGAGGTAAGAAGTTTTAAAATATTTAATGTAATACTGCATAGACAAGAGCCCTCGATGCTCGGTTTGGTGTTGGAAAGAAAAGCGGATGAGGATCTAAAAAGATATACGCAGGAGTTCTAAAAATTATGTCAATATGGGTTTGCAGGCTGCTTGCTGACCTCTGCCGACCGATCATGGAGGTCGATGCTTTGAAGCAGAACCTCGGCGGTCCGAGAACGAGTTTGGCCTTGCCAAGAAGCAGCTCGAGGACAAAGAAGGTGAGTAACACCGTATTAAATTTGTACCTTCTGTAAAAGGATTTTGTTTGCAATAGAAATAACAAGGATAACATGGGTACTACAGAGCCACGAGCAGGTGGCGACCTGAAGAGGCGTGTCAGGTCCGCGTCAACATAATCTTGACATGGAATGAGCGGAGCGAGAGAAGCAGGAGGCGCGGGTGGCGGAGGTGCGGCAGGGGCTCCAGGCTCTCGTGGAAAAGCATGACAGTTTGGAGCGCGACTCGAAGACTCGAGAGTCCGAGCTTGCCTCGGCTCTTGAGAGTGCCAAAGCCGCTAAGGCCAAGGCCCAGAAGGCCCTCCAGGAGATTGAGGCGGTGAAGAAAATAGCGGCGGGTAAGGCATTTTTCTTGCAAAGCAAGCATGTGAATGTGAATTACCTGTTACTTACCCGAATTCGGAGCTCTCCAGGAGCGTTTGCAGATCTGCCTCACAGCGTGTCCGATGCCGCCGCATTCTACCAGGCCGAGGAGGGGAGCTCAATGGAGAAGGTCTTCTGGTCTCAGTATGTTGAGGCCGGACATCCGGTGCCCCTTAGCGACCAGGTGAAGCAGCTGGTCGAGCTCCACAAGGTAGCCGAGCAGGCCATGAAGGGCTTCATAGTCCGGCTGTGGCCTGAAGAGGCCATCCACAGAGCTACTTGACATGGTGCGGCGGCTGGTGGATCGTGTACCGGGTGGAAGTCATCAAGCGCTCCGCTTTGCATTAAAGGTGCCGTCGGGCCTTGCCGCGCAAAGGTTCATTTGGGCAGGCTGGATCTTTGAGAAGCTTCGACGGACGCGCGCCCGGCGGCAAGGAGTATCGCACACCAAATGTATTATAAGAGTGTCCTGAAGGGTGCCCGCAAGATTGCAGATGAGTGCACCAAGGATGTAATATTTGAGTAGACTCGCAATGAGTTATCCTGTGCGCTGAAAACTTTGTTCATAGCTAAGCAACGCTTATTAATTTAAAATATTACCTTACAGGCGGCCGTTTATCAAATCGAGAGATGGCAAGTCACGGCTTCAGCCCCCATGCCACAGTCTTTGGGGTGTTCGGGATAAACTTGAGTGCTCTTGTTCCCATTTTTGGGTCCATCTAGGGAGGCGCTCAACACAACGAACAAGGCAATCAGACTTATAATGCTTGAACACTCTCACTTAGCCAAAGAATTCTATAATTTTAAATTTCGGCGAAGCCCCTAGTGTTCGGAAGACCGAGTTCGGGCGCTATCACGCTGGGCGGACACAGCCGGTTCCTCGCTCTAAGCGGCATAAGTCTTTAGGGACTCGAAAAGACCTCTCGAACAGCGACCAGCTCTCGCCTTATCATGACGGTCAGTTTTAGCTTTCTCCACTGAGGCGCTCGCCCAGCTCAACCTGGGTGCAATCGCAGTGGTTCTCCCAGTGCTACCTTAGCCGATAGAACGGAAAGTAAGGTACCAAAACATGGGAGCCGGGCAAACCCAACTATTGACCCAAGACATGATTCGGAGCCGATGCATATAGTGCTATAAGTTCGGGGTGCCGCACTTGTGAAAGTGTTCGGACTTATCACACCATAATGCGGGGAACATTAGCCCCTGGTGTATTCGGCCGTACCAAAGTGTATGGATGCGAAACGTCATAAATGAACATATATGTAAAAAAGGAATGCAATTATAAGCGAAGAGTAATGCATTGTTTATTCAAGGAATTCTGCCATGAGTGCAGAACGATACAAATAGTGCGGTAAGCAAGAGATTGGACTATTAGACATGTCCCCCTCCAGGGGTAGGCTGCGGAATGGTGTATTTAACAAGTTTAATGCTCATAATGGAGACCACCCGAGTGTTCGTCGTAGCCTTTGTCCTTCCCTGGCTGTTGCATCGTGAGTTCGGCAGATTCACCGCTGGACAGGCTCTCTGGTGAACGGAGTTCTGTGGATAAATAGAAAAAAAAGGAAAAGAAAAAGAGCGACACACTTGGGAGCCCCTGGTGTGGTTGAGCCGCACTCTGGGCCTATCGTGGTCGTTCCCCTCCCCCTATGCCCATGGTATCTCCAGAGCGTAATGATGTACGCTGAAGAGCTGGTCTTGCAATCATGCAAGGGCTGGGGTTGAGCCGCATTACTCGCATGCTCAAACGTGCTGTGGTCTTGATGTATGTTACTCCGGCGCATTTGGCCATGTCCGGTCGTTTAACAGCCGGACTCGAAATTGCCTTAAGAGGCTGCTCAGTATTCGCGAGAGCGCTGTGTGTTCCTCCGTTCGGAGGGAGCGCTCGATGTTCCGTTGACCGTGATGACTCCACGAGGGCTGGCATCTTGAGCTTAAGGTATGCATAGTGCGGCACGCGTTGAACTTTACAAGCGCGTTCGTCCGAAAGCGAGCGTGATAGCCATCGCGAACGGGACTATGTCGAAGATTAACTCCTCGCTCGGAAATTATCCAGGATCCGAACACCACTTCGGTGTGGTGAGCAGCTGCACAATTGGCCTCAACACCTGGTATGGCGCCTTTGAAGGTCGTCTTTGTAGGTTTAATCCTTGAGGGTTTATGCCCATCTTGCGCCTTTGCACTCGATAAAGCGAGGTTCAGCTGCTGCCGCCATCCATCGGGACTCTAGTGAGGTGAAATCCATCGATGATTGGGTCTAAAACCAATGCGGCGAATCCGCCATGGCGGATACTGGTGGGGTGGTCCCTTCGATCGAAAGTGATCGGGCAAGAGGACCATGGATTGAACTTTGGGGTGTCTGGCTCCATCGCATATACGTCCCTAAGTGCATGCTTCCGCTCCCTCTTGGGTATATGGGTTGCGTATATCATGTTTACCGTCTGCACTTGTGGGGGGAAACCCTTCTGTCCTCTACTGTTCGGCGGCCAGGTCTCTTCCTCGTCATCGCTATGCAGCCCCTTGTCGTTGTTTTCGGCAATTAACTTGCTGCTGCTTGAATACCCAACAATCCTGTTAGTGTGATTAGCTGGCTTTTCGGTGTGCCATGTATCCGCAAGAGTGGTCGAGTATTCGGTCCAGATTGACGGACCGGAGTGGTTCTTTTGAATGGCTTCTTCCGGCGACGGGTTTAGAGCCTCGAATCCGGCGTTGATCGTCGTATCCTCGGTGTTATCACCGTTAACGCGCGTTTGTTTTTGTTTCGACGCGACCGCCATCTGCGGTCCTTAGTATCCGGACTGCGAATTTTTGCTAAGGTTATTCTGCGGGCTAGCTACCTGTCCTCCCCGAACGAAGCGGGTCATGAGTGATGTGAGGGCTGCCATGGATTTCGGCTTTTCTGTCCTAGGTGCGGGCCAGCCACTCGTCGCGGATGTTATGTTTGAAGGCTGCAAGGGCCTCTGCATCCGAACGGTCGGCGATTTGATTTTTCTTTGTTAAGAACCGTGTCCGAACTATGCGGCCGATTCGTCTGGCTGCTGAATTATGTGGCTTAGGTCATCGGCATCTGGTGGTCGCATGTATGTGCCCTGGAAGTTGTCGAGAAATGCGGCTTCCAGGTCCTCCTAACACCCAATTGACTCTGCTGGCAAGCTGTTAAGCCAATGCCGAGCTGGTCCTTTAAGCAATGAGCGGAGATACTTGATGGCGTGGAGATCGTCACGCGAGCCATATGGATATGAAGGAGATAATCTTGATCCAAACTGCGGGTCTGTTGTGCCATCGTAGGATTCAATGTTCACGGGTTTAAACCCTTGAGGATTTGATGATCCATTACTTCATCTGTGAAGCATAGTGGGTGTCTTGGCGCTTCTATCTTTGGGCAATATCACGGCGTAGCTCAAGAGAGCTTTGTCTGCTGTGTTCGGCCCGGCCGGAGTTGCTGTATCCGGCGCGACGGTAGTCGTCGTGGATCATGGGGCGCCCACATGATCCGTAGATGGATCATGATTGTCTTGCCTTGTCCTCAAATATGTCTCGCAAGTCCGGCGCATTCCCCTGTGGCTTCGTACTTTTCGAGCGATGCCGGGGTACGGTCCCGATGGAGGGCCTATATGCCTCTCTCGTCGCGCCACAAGGTGGTCGATCTGCGTGTGTCTTGCGCTGGTGATGAAGGTTTATATGCCTCCTCCTCTAATCGGGGGAGCAACTTGCGTTTTGGGTAGCTTTTGGAGGGGCGTTCGAGTTCATGCTCTTCGGTCGCGAGGACCTCGGTCCATCTGTCGGCCAGCAGGTCTTGATCAGCTCGAAGTTGTTGCTGCTTTTTCTTTAGGCTGTTTGCCGTGGCCATTAACCTGCATTTAAAACGCTCTTGTTCGACGGGATCCTCGAGCACGACGAATTAAATGCGTCGTTGAGGCTTGCCTCGTCTCCGGAGGAGGCATGTAATTATCATCCTCGACCTCTTAAATGCCGCTCTCTCGTGAGGGCTGGCCTGCGTCATCTGTCTGAATCTTCTTTGGAGGGTTGTCTTGGCACTCTGGGGGTGTTATTATCTCCGGTGCCGGAATCTCCATTCTTGCTGTGGCGGGATTTAGAGCGGCGTCGCTGACGTCGACGTTTGGGCTGTTTCTTAGGGGAATCTGCCTCCGCTGCTTCTTCGTCGTTCCCATCCTTTGGGATGCCCACCATGTATATGTCGTATGACGAGGTGGTCTTCCAGTGCCCCGTAGGCGCTGGTTCTTGGTCGTCTCCGGCATCGTCGTCCATACCGTCGATGTCTTCGGAGTCGTAATCTAGCATGTCGGTTAGATCGTTGACAGTGGCTACAAAGTGGGTGGTGGGTGGGCGTTGAGTTTCTTCGTCGTTCGCATCCCAACCATCCTGACCACAGTCCGGCCAGGGCTCTCCTGATAACGAGAGATGCTTTAGCAAATTCAAGATGTCGCCAAAGGGTGAGTGCTAAAAGATGTCCGCAGCGGTGAACTCCATGATCGGCGCCCAATCGGATTCGATTGGCAGGGGCGCAGGAGGTTCGGAGTCTGGCACGGAGTCCGGCACCTCGGAGTCACGAGCTTTGCAAAGGACAAGGTCGGTATTCGGCTCCATCGCCATAGAGATTGCAGCTCCCGAGGCGGTATCTAGCCACCTGTCCTCAATCTGCGCGAACGGCTCCGAACTAGGGGTCGGAGCGGACTCATGTGCGACTTCCAGGGCACTGTCCGGCGGCAGAGCTAAATCATGCCCATCGTGACAGTGCGGCACGCTCAGCAGTGGCTCGAATCCATCGAAGATCAAGTCTCCGCGGATGTCGGCCGTGAAGTTTAAGCTTCCGAACCTGACCTGATGGCCAGGGGCGTAGCTTTTGATCTGCTCCAGATGGCCAAGCGAATTGGCCCGCAGTGCGAAGCCGCCGAACACGAAGATCTGTCCGGGGAGAAAAGTCTCACCTTGGACTGCGTTGTTGTTGATTGAAGAAGCCATCAAGCCTATCGGTGACGACACAGAGGAACTCTCAATGAAAGCACCATTGTCGGTGTCAAAACCGGCGGATCTCGGGTAGGGGGTCCCGAACTGTGCGTCTAGGCGGATGGTAACAGGAGACAAGGGACACAATGTTTTTACCCAGGTTCGGGCCCTCTCGATGGAGGTAAAACCCTACTCCTGCTTGATTGATATTGATGATATGGGTAGTACAAGAGTAGATCTACCACGAGATCAAGGAGGCTAAACCCTAGAAGCTAGCCTATGGTATGATTGTTGTAATGGTTGTTAGTCCTCACGGACTAAAACCCTCCGGTTTATATAGACACCGAGAGGGCTAGGGTTACAGTCGGTTACAATGGTAGGAGATCTACATATCCGCATCGCCAAGCTTGCCTTCCATGCCAAGGAAAGTCCCATCCGGACACGGGACGAAGTCTTCAATCTTGTATCTTCATAGTCTTGGAGTCCGGCCGATGATCATAGTCCGGCTATCCGGACACCCCCTAGTCCAGGACTCCCTCAATGGGACTCGACATCCCGGTCACCGGCCCTTTCTCGTGAATGAGGAGCGGAGTCCACTCCTCTTGATAATAACCCACCTAGCATGGAAGATATAGGCAGCCCTAGTTGAAACATGAGCTGCTCGAGCATACAAAACAGAATTTCATTTGAAGGTTTGGAGTTTGGCACATACAAATTTACTTGGAACGGCAGGTAGATACCGCATATAGGAAGGTATGGTGGACTCATATAGAATAACTTTGGGGTTTAAGGAGTTTGGATGCACAAGCAGTATTCCGCTTAGTGCAATGAAGGCTAGCAAAAGACGGAAGCGACCAAGCGAGAGAGCGACAACAGTCATGAACATGCATTAAAATTAATTCACACCGAGTACAAGTATGAGTAGGATATAATCTACCATGAACATAAATATCATGAAGGCTATGTTGATTTGTTTCAACTACATGCGTGAACATGTGCCAAGTCGAGTCACTCAATTCATTCAAAGGAGGATATCATCCCATCATACCACATCATAATCATTTTAATAGCATGTTGGCACGCAAGGTAAAACCATTATAACTCATAGCTTATCAAGCATGGCACAAGCAACTACAGTCTCTAAATGTCATTGCAAATATGTTTACTTCATAATAAGCTGAATTAGGAACGATGAACTCATCATATTTACAAAAACAAGAGAGGTCGAGTTCATACCAGCTTCTCTCATCTCAATCAGTCCATCATATATCGTCATTATTGCCTTTCACTTGCACGACCGAACGATGTGTATAATAATAATAGTGTACGTGCATTGGACTAGAATCTGCAAGCATTCAACTCAAGAGAGAAGACAAAGTAATGTGGGCTCTGAGTTAAGTAAACAATCATGCATATGAGAGCCATTAAACAATTTCAATATGGTCTTCTACTCTCGACCCCCAAAGGAAGGAAAAGAAAATAAAACTATTTACACGGGAAAGCTCCCAACAAGTAAGAAGAAGAATGAGAAATCTTTTTGGGTTTTCATTTTAAGTCTACTACAAGCATGGAAATTAAATTAACTATTTTTTTTGGTTTTTCTTAAGGTTTATCAAACACACAAGAAGAAAACTAGAAAAAGAAATTTAAACTAGCATGGATAATACAATGAAAGAGTATGAGCACCGACGACTAGAATAGTGTGTGAACATGAATGTAAAGTCGGTGAGAAATACGTACTCCCCCAAGCTTAGGCTTTGGCCTAAGTTGGTCTATTGCCACGGACCGCGGCTACTCTCCCCAGTGTACTGAGAGGTGTAATCAAGATACCACTGGCTGGTCATCTCCTCCGGATCCCACTAGTAAGATGATGCACGATAAGGGTCCAATGAAGGTTCCGGTTCAGGCTCAGGTTCTGGCGTGGATGCTTGGCCTCGATGAGCGTACACCGCTCCCCGCGTGACAAGAAAATTATCTGTAGTCAAATCAAACAACAGAGGCGCACACAAAATAATAGTCTCATTGTGTTTCTTATTAAATCTCAGGTTATACAGAAGCATCTTATCTTCTTTGTCAACAATAAACTCGTGCGCTACCATGCTCCTATAATCTAAAATGTAAGGAGGCAAAATTGTCTCCTCTTTCTCATGGTGCCTAATAGGTATCTCAAAATATTTAGCAAGACGTGCAGCATAGATACCTCCAAAGATGGGGCCTTTCGTATGATTCAGGCTTAGACGTTTAGCAATAACGGTACCCATACTAAAACTATTATCACCAAACAAGGCATGGTGAAGAATAATAATATCAGGAACATTGAAGTTTCCACTATTTCCACGACCAATTAAGCATCTACTAGCAAATATGGCAAAGTAGCGTAAAACAGGAAAGTGTATGCTAGAAATTCTCGCATCGGAACCCTTCTTTGGATCCCCTACAGTGATAGTGTTAACAAAGCCATCCACATCTTTACGATGTGGTTCATCTAATTTCCCCTCAATGGGTATCATACATACCGTGCAAAAATTGCGTAAAGACATTTCCTTGAATTCATCATATAAATGAAACGATAATGAAGGAGGTGATTTGTTAGGATAGTAATAAAAGTTTTGCACGAAAGTATTGGTGAGTAAGAGATACTGATCGATCTGGTCGTGGAGAAGTCGGTGAGGCCTGCATTTTCGATCAAAGAATAAAAATCTTCATAAATCCTGGCTTCTCTCAAGAAATCATCACACGGTCGTACTTCCGCTACGCGAGGAAGATTATACTTGGCCTTTTCCTTCTCCTTAGCTTGTTTTTCCTGGGAGCCTTGGCTAGAAGAGCCCCTCAAAAATCTTATTAACATTTTCTAAAAATTTCTTAAATTTTAATAACTTCAAAATAAAAGTGGATAAAACTAAACAAGGTTGGTATCAGCTACTCCTACAAGTGCCTAGAGCCTGTATCATGCATTAGAATTACTTGGGACCTCATAAATTTAACATGCAAGCTCAAGAACATGGTCACCTATGCAGCAAAAATTTGCAATGAATAACGCACTAGAAAAAAACTAATTGGACCAATGGAGGAGTCACATACCAAGCAATAATCTCCCAAAGCAGTTTTGTGAATGGTGCTTTGAGCAAGGAGATCGAAAATCGCAGCAAAATGAGCTAGAACTCGTGCTTGAGCTGGATGGGTATTTTTTGGGGAAGAAGATGGAGTGTGTGTGGGTGCAGGAATAAGTGGAGGGGGCCACCGTGGGCCCATGAGACAGGGGGCGCGCCCAGGGGGTGTGGGCGCGCCCTCCACCCTTGTGGCTAGGTGCTTGCCCCCTCTGTAGTGTTTTTAGTGCCTAAAATGCTCAAATAATCCATAAAAATCATACTAAAATTGCAGGGCATTTGGAGCACTTTTATTTTCGGGATATTTTTTTATTGCGCAGATAATACTATTTTTGCTTTATTTATTCTAAGTAACAGAAAGTAAAAAGAGGGTACAGAAGGTTGTGCCTTCTAGTTTCATCCATCTCATGATCATAAAAGTGAATCCACTAACAAGGTTGATCAAGTCTTTTTAACAAACTCATTACGAATAACACGGAACCGGAGAAATTTCCAATAACACTAAGTTACCTCAATAGGGATATGAACATCCCCAACAATAAGAATATCATACTTTTTCTTGACAGTAGGAAGAGGAAATTCAAAACCTCCAATAATAATAGTTGGAACTTTTCCAATAGAATTGATGCTATGAACTTGAGGTTGTTTCCTCAGAAAGTGTACCGTATGCTCATTACCATTAATATGAAAAGTGACATTGCCTTTGTTGCAATCAATAACAGCCCCTGCAGTATTCAAAAAGGATCTACCAAGGATAATCGACATACTATCGTCCTCGGGAATATCAAGAACAACAAAGTCCGTTAAGATAGTGACATTTGCAACCACAACAGGCACATCCTCACAAATTCCGACATGTATAGAAGTTGATTTATCAGCCATTTGCAAAGATATTTCAGTAGGTGTCAACTTATTCAATTCAAGTCTACGATATAAATAGAGAGGCATAACACTAACACCAGCTCCAAGATCACATAAAGCACTGTTAACATAGTTTCTTTTAATGGAGCATGGTATGGTTGGTACCCCTGGATCTCCAAATTTCTTTGGTATTCCACCCTTAAAAGTGTAATTAGCAAGCATGGTGGAAATTTCAGCTTCCGGTATCTTTCTTTTATTTGTAATGATATCCTTCATATACTTGGCATAGGGATTTAATTTAAGCATATCAGTTAAGCGCATACGTAAGAAGATAGGTCTAATCATTTCAGCAAAGCGCTCAAAATCCTCATCATCCTTTGTCTTGGATGGTTTAGGAGGAAAGGGCATGGGTTTCTGAACCCATGGTTCTCTTTCTTTACCATGCTTCCTAGCAACAAAGTCTCTCCTATCATAACGTTGATTCTTTGATTGTGGGTTATCAAGATCAACAACAGGTTCAATTTCTACTTCATTATCTTTGCTAGGTTGTGCATCAACATGATCATTATCATTAACATTATCACTAGGTTCATGTTCATCACCTGATTGTGTTTCAGCATTAGAAATAGAAATATCATTGGGATTCCCAGGTGTGTCTACAACAGGTTCACTAGAAGCATGCAAAGTCCTATCGTCTTTCTTTTTCTTCTTTTCGGAAGAACTAGGTGCCTCTAAATTATTTCTGTGAGAATCTCGCTCGATTCTCTTAGGGTGGACTTCATGATATAAAGGTTCCTGAGTCATTCTACCAGTTCTAGTAGCCACTCTAACAGCAAAGTCAGGTTTATTATTTAATTCATCAAGCAAATCATTTTGCGCTTTAAGTACTTGCTCAGCTTGAGTAGCAACCATAGAAGCATATTTGCTAGTGAGTTTAAGTTCACCTTTAACTCTAGCCATATAATCACTCAAGCGTCCTATCTCGAAAGCATTATTCTTTAATTCTCTACCAACATAAGCATTAAAACTTTCTTGTCTAGCCATAAAGTCATCAAATTCATCTAAGCATTGGCTATGAAATTTAGTAGAGGGAACTTCAACTTTATCATATCTATAGAGAGAATTTACCTTTACTACCTGTGTCGGGTTATCAAGACAATGTGGTTCATCAACAGGCGGTATATTAAGACCATGTATTTCTTCAATAGGTGGTAAATTCTTAACATCTTCAACTTTTATACCTTTTTCTTTCATTGATTTCTTTGCCTCTTGCATATCTTGAGATGAGAAATAGAACACCTCTCTTCTTGAGTGGGTTTAGGAATAGGCTCGAGTTGGCTCAATTGGTTCAGAATTGCCTCGGGAATTGGCTCGGGAAGAGTCCAATTATTTTCATTAGTCAACATATTATTCAATAGTAATTCAGCTTCATCGACTGTTCTTTCCCTGAAAAAACAACCAGCACAACTATCCAAGTAGTCCTTGGAAGCATCGGTTATTCCATTATAAAAGATATCAAGTATTTCATTTTTCTTAAGAGGATGATCAGGCAAAGCATTAAGTAATCGGAGAAGCCTCCCCCAAGCTTGTGGGAGGCTCGCTTCTTTGATTTGCACAAAATTATATATTTCCCGCAAGGCAGCTTGTTTCTTATGAGCAGGGAAATACTTAGCAGAGAAGTAATAAATCATATCCTGGGGACTATGCACACAACCAGGAGCAAGAAAATTAAACCAAGTCTTAGCATCACCCTTTAATGAGAAAGGAAATATCTTATGGATATAATAATAGCGAGACTTCTCATCATTAGTAAACAGGGTGGCTATATCATTCAACTTGGTAAGATGTGCCACAACAGTTTTAGATTCAAGGCCATAAAAAGGATCCGATTCAACTAAAGTAACTATTTCAGGATCAATAGAGAATTCATAATCCTTATCAGTAACACAGATAGGTGAAGTAGCAAAAGTAGGGTCAGGTTTCATTCTAGCATTAAGAGATTGCTGCTTCCATTTGGCTAATAACTTTTTAAGATCATATCTATCTTTGCAAGCAAAAATAGCTCTAGCAGCTTCCTCCTCCATAACATAACCCTCAGGAACAACAGGTAATTCATAATCAGGGGGAGAACTTTCATCATCACTATCATCAATAGTAGCATCTTCAACAATTTCATTCTCTCTAACCCTAGCAAGTTGTTCATCAAGAAATTCACCTAATGGCAAAGTAGTATCACGCACCGAAGTAGTTTCATCATAAGTATCATGCATAGCAGAAGTGGCATCATCAATAACATGCGAGATATCAGAATTCATAGCAGTAGCAGGTTTAGGTGTCGCAAGCTTACTCAAAACAGAAGGAGAATCTAGTGTAGAGCTAGATGGCAGTTCCTTACCTCCCCTCGTAGTTGAGGGAAAATCTTGGTTCTTTCATCTTTCAAGTTCCTCATAGTGATCAACAGATATAAATCCCAAGTTACTCCAAGAATAGAGCTATGCTCCCCAGCAACGGCGCCAGAAATTAGTCTTGATAACCCACAAGTGTAGGGGATCGCAACAGCTTTCGAGGGTAGAGTATTCAACCCAAATTTATTGTTTTGACACAAGGGGAGCCAAAGAATATTCTTAAGTATTAGCAGTTGAGTTGTCAATTCAACCACATCTAGATAACTTAGTATCTACAGCAAAATATTTAGTAGCAAAGTGGTATGGTAATAAAGGTAACAATGGCAAAAGTAAAGACAATAGTTTTATAGTAATTGTAACAGTAGCAACAGAAAAGTAAATAAGCAAAGCACAATATGTGAAAAGCTCGTAGGCATTGGATCAGTGATGGATAATTATGTCGGATGCGATTCCTCATGTAATAGCTATAACAAAGGGTGACACAGAACTAGCTCCAATTCATCAATGTAGTGTAGGCATGTATTCCGAATATAGTCATACGTGCTTATGGAAAAGAACTTGCATGACATCTTTTGTCCTACCCTCCCGTGGCAGCAAGGTCCTAGTGGAAACTATTAAGGCCTCCTTTTAATTGAGTACTGGAACAAAGAATTAGCACGTCGTGAATACATGAACTCCTCAAACTATGGTCATCACCGAGAAGTATCACGATTATTGTCACTTCGGGGTTGTCGGATCATAACACATAATAGATGACTATAGACTTGCAAGATAGGATCAAGAACACACATATATTCATGAAAATGTAATAGGTTCAGATCTGAAATCATGGCACTCGGGCCCTAGTGACAAGCATTAAGCATAGCAAAGTCATAGCAACATCAATCTCAGAACATAGTGGATACTAGGGATCAAACCCTAACAAAACTAACTTGATTACATGGTAAATCTCATCCAACCCATCACCGTCCAGCAAGCCTACGATGGAATTACTCACGCACGGCAGTGAGCATCATGAAATTGGTGATGGAGGATGGTTGATGATGATGACGGCGACGAATCCCCCTCTCCGGAGCCCCGAACGGACTCCAGATCAGCCCTCCCTATAGAGATTAGGGCTTGGCGGTGGCTCCGTATCGTAAAACGTGATGAAACTTTCTCTCTGATTTTTTTCTTCCGTGAAATGGAATATATGGACTTGGAGTTGAGGTCGATGGAGCGTCAGGGGGCACATGAGACAGGGGGCGCTCCCAGGGGGAGGGCACGCCCCCACCGTCATGGACAGGGTGTGGGCCCCCTGGTCTTGATTCTTTCGCCAGTATTTTTTATATTTTCCAAAACCTATCTCTATGGATTTTTAGTTCATTCCGAGAACATTTGTTTTCTACACATAAAACAGCGTCAGTCCGGGTTAGTTTCATTCAAATCATACAAGTTAGAGTCCAAAACAAGGGCAAAAATGTTTGGAAAAGTAGATACGTTGGAGACGTATCAGGGCGCACTGTGGGCCACTCCGTAACGTGGTTGGTGCCCTTCTTTCGCCGCAAGAAAGCTAATATCCGGATAAAAAGTGTGTGAAAGTTTAAGCCCAATTGGAGTTACGGACCTCCGGGAATTTAAGAAAGGGTGAAAGGCCAGAATCTGGGAGCGCAGAAACAGAAGGAAACACACACACACACACACACACACACACACACACACACACACAGAGAGAGAGAGAGAGAGCCAATCTCAGAGGGGCTCTCGCCCCTCCGCCGCCATGGAGGCCAAGGACCAGAGGGGAAACCCTTCTCCCATCTAGGGGGAAGGTCAAGGAAGAAGAAGAAGAAGAGGGCTCTCTCCCCCTCTCACCCAGTGGTGCCAGAACGCCGCCGGGGCCATCATTGTGCCGACGATCTACACCAACAACTTCACCGCCGTCATCACCAACTCTCCCCCTCTATGCAGCGGTGTAACACCTCTTCTCCCCTCTGTAATCTCTACTTGAACATGGTGCTCAACGCTATATATTATTTCCCAAGGATGTATGGCTATCCTATGATGTTTGAGTAGATCCGTTTTGTCCTATGGGTTGATTGATGATCGTGATTGGTTTGAGTTGCATGTTTTATTATTGGTGTTGTCCTATGGTGCTCTCTATGTCGCGCAAACGTGAGGGATCCCTGTTGTAGTGTTTGCAATATGTTCATGGTTTGCTTATTGTCTGTGTTGTGTGAGTGACTGAAACACAAACATGGATAAGTGGGTCATGGCGTATGGGAATTAAGAGCACTTGATACTTTAATGCTATGGTTGGGTTTTACCTTAATGATCTTTAGTAGTTGCGGATGCTTGCTATAGTTCAAATCATAAGTGCATAGGATCCAAGAAGATAAAGTATGTTAGCTTATGCCTCTCCCTCATATAAAATTGCAATAATTATTACCGGTCTAGTTATCGATTGCCTAGGGACAAATAACTTTCTCGTGGCAAAAAGCTCTCTACTAAAACTAATTTAGTTGTGTATTTATCTAAACAACCCCTACTTTTTATTTACGTTCTCTTTATTATCTTGCAAACCTATCCAACAACACCTACAAAGTACTTCTAGTTTCACACTTGTTCTAGGTAAAGCAAATGTTAAGCGTGCGTAGAGTTGTATCGGTGGTCGATAGAACTTGAGGGAATATTTGTTCTACCTTTAGCTCCTCGTCGGGTTTGACACTCTTACTTATCGAAAGAGGCTACAATTGATCCCCTATACTCGTGGGTTATCAAGACCTTTTTCTGGCGCCGTTGCCGGGGAGCAATAGCGTGGGGTCAATATTCTCGTGTGTGCTTGTTTTCTTTATCACTAAGTAGTTTTTATTTTATATTCTAATTTGTTTTCTATCTTTAGTTATGGGTAGGAAATGCAAAATACAAAAAAAAATTGTTGTACCTACTAAACCAATGGTTTAAGAACCACCCAAAATCTATCATACTGCTGAAGCTTTTTACCTGGATCATCTTTGATCCCTATGTGCTCGTGCTGAAACCCCAACTAGCTTAGTTGAGGGCAAATCTTTAGATGAGCATGCTTGTTATTTGCAACACCGTTTATCTCAAAAAGGGAAACTTTTACTGGATCAAATTCATCGTTTGCAATGCTATGCTTGGAATTTATGTGAAATATATGGTTTTACTTGTTGTTCTGAAGACCCTAAGAAACAACTTCCCTATCAATGTGAGTTTAGTGATCATAATGGAATCGTATCTTCGTATGCTAAGGGTGTTTATAATTACTATGAAGTTCAACAAATTGAAGAATTGTTGCTTCTAAGGGTACCTATGAAATTGCTTCTTTGATTGAAAAGTATGATTCTACTCTTTACAAATCTAAATTTTTTGCCATACTTAAATATTGTTATGATAATTATGCTTCTAATGCCTATGTTAAACCATATATTGAGGACTCCTCCGCTGTCCAAGAAGAGACTAACATTTTGCAGGAGTCTATGGAAGAAGAAATTAATGAAACTGTGAGCTCATTGGATGAAAGAGATGATGAGGAGTGCGAAGAACAAAAGGAGGAAGAGTAGATTAGCTACCCGTGCCCACCTTCTAATGAGAGTAACCCTCCAACTCATACATTGTTTAATGTCCCTTTGTTATTACGAAAGGATGAATGCAATGATAATTGCTATGATCGCGTTGATTCATTTGAAATATCCCATTTGATGAACTTGATAATTGCTATGCTTGTGGCCAAGATGCCAATATGAATTATGCTTATGGAAATGAACTTGCTATAGTTCCTTATGTTAAGAATGAAATTGTTGCTATTGCACCCACACATGATAGTCCTGTTATGTTTTTGAATTCTCCAAACTACACTATATCAGAGAATTTTGTTCTTATTAAGGATTATATTGATGGGTTGCCTCTTACCGTTGCACATGATAATATTGATGAATGTAATATGCATGTGCTTGCTGCTCCTACTTGCAATTATTATGAGAGAGAAACTACATCTCCACCTCTCTATGTTTCCAACACGATAAAATTGCAAGAAACTATTTATGCTATGCATTGGCCTTTACTTGATGTGCATGAATTGTTCTTGTATGACATGCTGATGCATAGGAAGAGAGTTAGACTTCGTCATTGCATGATTTATGTTGCTTTGTGCTCACTACTAAATTACAAATCATTGTTAATTAAAATTGGCTTTGATATACCTTGGGATCCAGGTGGTCTAACATCCCAATTTTCAATTTGGATGTTAATAATAGATCATTCATATGCATCCATGATTTATTGCATTTTTGTTGTTTAGTTTTGCTTGCATTTTGATCCAAGAGGCCTTAAGCAACTCAATGACCAATTTGAGAGAGTTTGAGGTTTCACAAAAATCCAATTTTCATTTATCAAATTTTGGTAATTGAATCAATTTGTTTTCAAAATTATTTTTCCAAATATTTTAAAATAATGAGAGAAGATAGTATGAATTTTGAAATCAGTAGAAAAATATTGAAAATTGAATTTTGAATTTTTTGGAGAGTTTATTTGGATTTTACTCGCTAGTTTATTTATTAGTTAGCTGAGTAATTAGTATTGTAATGTTTGTTTTTAGTTTAGGCATTTAGGTCCAGAAAAATGTTCACGAGGTAACTAATAAGGCCATATAGCTACGTGATCTTTTCTGGAATTTTTAGGATTATTTTTATATTTATTTCGAGTGTTTTTAGTCTTTGGAAAATTGTTTTAAAAAAACTCTACCGAACTGGTCCGGCCCAGCTGAGAGCCAGGCCAAGGCCCAGCTTCTCCTGTGCCGCCCGGACCGACTCAGGGCAGGAGTCCCGAGCGCCGCCGACCCCGCCACCGGAGGAGTCCGAGCCGGACTCCTCACCGCCACCGCCCACGTTGCCCCCTGCCCAAGTCGGGCCCCCGGGCCTTTATATAGCCGCCCGACCCCCTCTCTCCTCAAGCCGCGTCGCCACCCGCCGAAGCTGCTCCAGCCACCGCCTGCTGCCGTCGCCACCCCGCAGCGCCGCCGCCGCCAAGCCGCACGCCACCGCCTTTTTTTGTTGTCGCCGCCGCCAAGTCGCGCCCCGCCACCAAACACCGCTCTCGCTGCCCACCGAAGCCGCAAGCCTCCGCCGCCGTCGTCGTTGACCTCGCTGCCGCCGCCGTTCAACCTGTAAAAAACCAATCCGGTTCACTGGTTTTTTTACGTTTTTTTCTAGATCGGTTTATTCTTTTTAGATCGATTTATTTTTTTAGTTTTGCTTAATTAGCGAACATTCACTCGTCTAAATCTGTCAGTGAACGTTTTTGTTTGTTAGTCTCCTTTAGCAGACATTCGTCCGATAGTTTTTTCTTTTTCTGTATTTTTTTGGCTGGGGACCTATCCGCGATTATTTTTTCTTTGCAGATTAGCCCCTGATCTTTAAACCCTCATAACTTTTAGCTTGTTTGTTCAAATTAGACGAAACCAATGCCTAAATCTTCAGAGTGATCCCATCTATCTAGTAAACCAATGCCGGGGGGGAATCGATCACGGAGGGCTTCTACATCAACATCATTACCTCTCCAATGAAGCGTGAGTAGTTTACCACAGACCTTCGGGTCCATAGTTATTAGCTAGATGCCTTCTTCTCTCTCTTTGATTCTCAATACAAAGTTCTCCTCGATGTTCTTGGAGATCTATTTGATGTAATATTCTTTTGTGGTGTGTTTGCCGAGATCCGATGGATTGTGGATTTATGAACAAGATTATCTATGAATATTATTTGGTTCTTCTCTGAATTCTTATATGCATGATTTGATATCTTTGCAAGTCTCTTCAAATTATTGGTTTAGTTTGGCCTACTAGATTGATCTTTCTTGCCATGGGAGAAGTGCTTAGCTTTGGGTTCAATCTTGCGGTGTCCTTTCCCAGAGACAGTAGGGCCAGCAAGGCACGTATTGTATTGTTGCCATCAAGGATAAAAAGATGGGGTTTCTATCATATTTCTTGAGTTTATCCCTCTACATCATGTCATCTTGCTTAATGCATTACTCCATTCTTATGAACTTAATACTCTAGATGCATGTTGGATAGCGGTTGATGTGTGGAGTAATAGTAGTAGATGCAGGCAGGAGTCGGTCTACTTGACACAGACGTGATGCCTATGTTCATGATCATTGCCTTAGATGTCATCATAATTATGCGCTTTTCTATCAATTGCTTGGCAGTAACTTGTTGACCCACCGTAATACATGCTATCTCGAAAGAAGCCACTAGTGAAACCTATGGCCCCCGGGTCTCTTTTCCATTATATTAAGTCTCTTTTCCATTATATTGAATCTCGTTTACTATTTTGCAATCTTTACTTTCCAATCTATACAACAACAAAAAATATTTACTTTATTATCTCTATTAGATTTCACTTTTGCAAGGGACCGTGAAGGGATTGACAACCCCTTTATCCCATTGGTTGCAAGTTCTTGATTGTTTGTGCAGGTATTCGGTGACTTGTGCATCGTCTCCTACTGAATTGATACCTTGGTTCTCAAAACTGAGGGAAATACTTACGCTACTTTGCTGCATCACCCTTTCCTCTTCAAGGGAAAACCAATGCAAGCTCAAGAGGTAGCACCTGCCACTGCTGCTGCCACCACCAAGCCGCACCCCGCCACCGAACGCCGCCATCACCGCCCACCGAGGCCGCAAGCCGCCGCCGCCGCCGTTTAACCGATAAAAAGCCAATCCGGTTCGATGGTTTTTCTTATGGTATTTTTCTAGATCGGTTTTTTTAGTTTCACTTAATTAGCAAACGTTCACTCGTTTAGATCTGTCAACGAATGTTTTCATTCGTTAGTCTCTGTTAGCGGACGTTCATCCGATAGATTTTTTTTTTCGTTTTTCCGGCCAAGGACCTATGTGCGATCATTTTTTCTTCGCAGATTAGCCCCTGATCTTTAAACCCTCGTAACATTTAGCTCATTTGTTTAAATTAGACGAAACCAATGCCTAAATCTTCAGAGGATCCCATCTATCCAGTAAACCAACTTGAACATGATTTTGACAATTTAAAGTTGAGTTTAGTTTAGATTAGTATTTGATCTTGTTTTGTTTGTATCTTGAGTTTCGTAGCTCCGTTTGAGGTGATTCTTTTTGCAAATCGTAGCTAATCATGTACCTACTGTTAAGATCTAATACACATAAATATAATTCTGTTAGAATTTGTTTTCTGTTTAGATTAGTTATTTGCTTGTTTGAGTTTGATTTGGATCTTTTCTTCGTTTTCTCTTTGCATCGTTTGCTTGATTGCTTATGTATGCTATTGTTTGTCTACGCTAGATTTTCCGGAGTGCGAAGCTTGTTACTACGAATCCTAGAGTTTTCCGATCGTCAGCAAGGCAAGTTACACTTTGATCATACTTTTTAATACCCAGTTTTTACTATGCATTAGTTTTACCCTCAAAGATTTGCATGAGTAGGATTGGGAACATGTGTATTGGTTGTTTTACTTGAGGTAGGAACCTATTACCTTTCAACACCCCGGGAATATACGTTATGCTCTTATATTGCTTAGCCATGCTCGTAGACGAGGATTGGATCGTGATAATCATGGAAGTTGTGAGAGATAATAATTTTGGACAACATTAAGGTGGCAACTTTAATACACATCTGGGTGGATTGGTTGGGGCACCTGGAGAAACCAGTGCTTGCCCATGGGAATCCTGGAGTACCCGTGTGATTCTCCCTCGGTTCGCCACCCAGGCTCAAAGGAATCATATGATATTTCATGCCTAGAAACTTCCGTGTGCAGCCACAAGCCATTATGGGCTCTGGCATAGTTGAGTAAGTTGTGTGAGATCTTGAAGAGGTGGACTAGCAGATGTAGGGGAAAGTAGGTGTACCGGTCTCCCAGAGTAAAGAGTTAATGCTTCAGAAAGACTATATCTCAATCTTCCGATCATGGATGTGGTTGAGTCTTGTGGGGAAAAGTGCGCAACCTCTGCAGAGTGTATAAACTAATCACGGTTAGCCGTGTCCCGGGTTATGGACATCTTGAGTATCTAGAAGTGGATATTATTGTTGATCTCATCACTCTTTAATAAATGAATTGGGTTTAATGATGATACTTGGTTAATGTTGGGATTTGAGTTGGTGGAACCTTCTCGAATACTTGGTATAACTTTGTAGTAAATAAAATTTATTCCTTTGTTGTAGGAAAAAATTAGCTTTATGCAAAACATTAAACTTAGAGCCTCCACCAGCCAAATATGCATGTAGATATAGTTTCTTGCATTCATTTGCTCTATAGTGTAACTCTGCCAGCATATTCCATGTGCTGAACTACACGACTGCAACATCTCATGTTGCATACTATACCGACAAAGAATAAGGTGCGACAGGTCGTTGTCATGCACTCAGCCATGCCGTTGGAGTTGATGGACTCATTTATCTTCGTAGCTTCCGTAGTTATTTAGTTTAGATGGCCTTCGGCCATACTATTGTGTAATAAATACTCTTTATGAGGACCTCAATGTAATAAGTGTGTGACTGAAGCTCTGTTATAATTCCTTGAGTACTATGTGTGTCAGCATATCGATCCAGGGATGACACTTAAGCACAGAGACTTTGGTCCATTGGAATCATGGTCGCTATAGGTGGATCCATTACTTGAGCACTATATGCCTACCTTAATGGCTTTAAAGAAAGCGTTGCCAGGGAGACAACCCGGAAGTTTTAGAGAGTCACTTATTTCTGTTGAGTGCTTTTATAAAGTTTTAAAACAAGAAAATAAAGTGGGGAACCTAAAACTTTTCAAAAAGAAAAGTGGAAGTGAGAGAGACGAGCATTGTTGAAGTGGGGGAGCTCCTTAAACTTGTTCTGGCTAATGGAAAGTTTGCAAATCTTGAATTACAGGAACTTCTTTAGCAAAAAAAAGTATCCCCTTGTACAAATTCATTCTATTATAAAAATAATGTGCCAACATTTGCCTTTAGGATGATTAGATTGCTTGTTTGGTAGGTGAAGTGGAAAAACAGAAACTTTTGCTGTAGAGCGTGAATTTACATTTTTTACTGGAAAGTCAAACGGTTATGAAACATTTTTCACAGTACTTCTACATAAATTTTTTACTTTGTACTAATTTTTCAGAATTTTTGGAGTTACATAAGTATGGTAGATATTCAGATTTCTACAGACTGTCCTATTTAAGACATATTCTGTTTTTGATGTATTGTTTTGCTCGTTTTGGTGAAACTATCGATTTATCGGTGGCATAAGGCATAGATAAGTTATAATACAGTAGCTACAATGCAAAATAAAATATGAATGTGTTTGCAACAGTACTTAAAGTGGTGATTTGTTTTATTATACTAATGGATCTCACGAGGGTTTTTGTTAAGTTTTGTGTGATTGAAGTTTTCAAGTTTTTGGTGAGATCACGATGGATGAAGGAATAAGGAGCGGCAAGAGCCTAATCTTGGGGATGCCGGAGGCACCCCAAGGTAATATTCAAGGACTCCCAACCAAGTAAGCTTGGGGATGCCCCGGAAGGCATCCCCTCTTTCTTCTAACGATCATTAGTAATTTTACTTGGAGCTATATTTTTATTCGTCACATGATATGCGTAAATTTTTGAGCGTCGTGTGATTTTTATTTTTCTTTTAATAATACACCATGATGGTATGAGATAGTCCATGGTTGATTTATAGAATGCTCTTTGCACTTCACTTATATCTTTTGAGTATCGCTTTATAGAATGCTTCATGTGCTTCACTTATATCATTTGAAGTTTGGATTGCCTGTTTCCCTACACATAGAAAGCTGCCATTTGCAGAATGCTCTGTTGCTTCACTTATATTTGATAGAGCATGGTCATATCTTTTTTAGAAAGAATTAAACTCTCATGCTTCACTTATATCTACTTAGAGAGTCAACATGAATTGGTCATTCACATGGTTAGTCATAAAATCCTACATAAAACTTGTAGATCACGGAATATGATATGTTTGATTCCTTGCAATAGTTTTGTGATATAAAGATGGTGATATTAGATTCATGCTAGTGAGTAATTGTGGATTGGCAAGAATACTTGTGTTAAAGTTTGTGATTCCCGTAGCATGCATGTATGGTGAACCGTTATGTAACGAAGTCGGAGCATGATTTATTTTTTGATTGTCTTCCTTATGAGTGGCGGTCGGGGACGAGCGGTGGATTTTTCCTACCAATCTATCCCCCTAGGAGCATGCGCGTAGTACTTTGTTTTGATAGCTAATATACTTTTGCAATAAGTATGTGAGTTCTTTATGACTAATGTTGAGTCCATGGATTATACACACTCTCACCCTTCCACCATTGCTTGCCTCTCCAGTACCGCGCAACTTTCGCCGGTGCAATAAACCCACCATATACCTTCCTTAAAACAGCCACCATACCTACCTATTATGGCATTTCCATAGCCATTCCGAGATATATTGCCATGCAACTTCCATCATCATCATATACATGACTTGAGCATTCATTATCATATTGCTTTGCATGATCGTAAGATAGCTAGCATGATATTTTCATGGCTTGTCCGTTTTTTGATATATTGCTATGCTAGATCATTGCCAAAGGCATTCATATAGAGCCATATTGTTCTAGATATCGAGTTGTAATATTGAGTTGTAAGTAAATAAAAGTGTGATTATCATCATTATTAGAGGATTGCTCCAGTGAGGAAAGGATGATGGAGACTATGATTCCCCCACAAGTCGGGATGAGACTCCAGACAAAAAATAAAAAGTAAATAAAAAAGAGGCCAAAAAAAGAGAGGGCCAAAAAAACAAAAAAAATGAGAGAAAAAGAGAGAAGGGGCAATGCTACTATCCTTTTACAACACTTGTGCTTCAAAGTAGCACCATGTTCTTCATAGAGAGAGTCTCTAATGTTGTCACTTTCATATACTAGTGGGAATTTTTCATTATAGAACTTGGCTTGTATATTCCAATGATGGGCTTCCTCAAATGCCTGAGATCTTCATGAGCAAGCAAGTTAGATGCACACCCACTTAGTTTTGAGTTTGAGCTTTCATACACTTATAGCTGTGGTGCATCCGTTGCATGGCAATCCCTACTCACTTGCATCAATATTGATTGATGGGCATCTCCATAGCTCATTAATTTGCCTAGTTGATGTGAAACTTTCTCCCTTTTTTGTCTTCTCCTCACAACCACCTTCTATTCCACCTGTAGTGCTATATCCATGGCTCACGCTCATGTATTGCATGAAAGTTGAAAAGGTTTGAGAACATCAAAAGTATTAAACAATTGCTTGGCTTGTCATCGTGGTTGTGCATGATTTGAATATTTTTGTGTGGTGAAGATGGAGCATAGCCAGACTATATGATAATGTAGGGATAAATTTCTTTGGCCATGTTATTTTGAAAAGAAATGATTGCTTTATTAGTATGCTTGAAGTATTAGTGTCTTAATGTCAAATGATAGACTATTGCTTTGAATTACTCGTGTCTTAATATTCATGCCATGATTAGATTACATGATCAAGATTATGCTAGGTAGCATTCCACATCAAAAAATATGTTTTTATCATTTACCTACTCGAGGACGAGCATGAATTAAGCTTGGGGATGCTGATACGTCTCCGTTGTATCTATAATTTTTGATTGTTCCATGCCAATATTCTACAACTTTTACATACTTTTGGCAACTTTATATACTATTTTTGAGACTAACATATTGATCAATTGCCCAGTGCCAGTTCCTGTTTGTTGCATGTTTTTCTTTCACGGAAAATCCATATCAAACGGAGTCCAAACCCGCTAAAACTTACGGAGATTATTTTTGGAATATATATGAATTTTGGGAAGTGGAATCAACGCGAGATGATGCCCGAGGGGCCCACAAGGGTGAGGGGCGCGCCCAAGTGGTAGGACGCGCCCTGGGCCCTTGTGGACACTCCGTAAGTTGGTTGGTGCCCTTCTTTCGCCGCAATAAAGCTAATATCCGGATAAAATCGTGTTAAAATTTTAGCCCAATCAGAGTTACGGGTCTTCAGGAATTTAAGAAACGGTGAAAGGCCAGAATCTTGGAGCGCAGAAACAGAAGGAAACACACAGAGAGAGATCCAATATCGGAGGGGCTCTCGCCCCTCGGCCGCCATGGAGGCTAAGGACCAGAGGGGAAACCCTTCTCCCATCTAGGGGGAATGTCAAGGAAGAAGAAGAAGGGGGGCTCTCTCCCCCTCTCTCCTGGTGGCGCTGAAACGCCGTCGGGGCCATCACCGTGCCAATGATCAACACCAACAACTTCACCGACGTCATCACCAACTCTCTCCCCTCTATGTAGTGGTGTAACACCTCTTCTCCCCTCTGTAATCTCTACTTGAACATGGTGCTCAATGCTATATATTATTTCCCAATGATGTATGGCTATCCTATGATGTTTGAGTAGATCCGTTTTGTCCTATGGGTTGATTGATGATCGTGATTAGTTTGAGTTGCATGTTTTATTATTGGTGTTGTCCTATGGTGCTCTCCGTGTCGTCCAAGCGTGAGGGAACCCCGTTGTAGGGTTTACAATATGTTCATGGTTTGCTTATTGTCTGTGTTGCGTGAGTGACTGAAACACAAACACGGATAAGTGGGTCATGGCGTATGGGAATAAAGAGGACTTGATACTTTAATGACATGGTTGGGTTTTACCTTAATAATCTTTAGTTGTTGCGGATGCTTGCTAGACTTCCAATCATAAGTGCATAGGATCCAGGAAGATAAAGTATGTTAGCTTATGCCTCTCCCTCATATAAAATTACAATAATGATTGTCGGTCTAGTTATCGATTGCCTAGGGACAAATAACTTTCTCATGAAAAAAAATGTCTCTACTAAAACTAATTTAGTTGTGTCTTTATCTAAACAGCCCCTACTTTTTATTTACGTTCTCTTTATTATCTTGCAAACCTATCCAACAACACTTACAAAGTACTTCTATTTTCATACTTGTTCTAGGTAAAGCGAACGTTAAGCGTGCATAGAGTTGTATCGGTGGTCGATAGAACTTGAGGGAATATTTGTTCTACCTTTAGCTTCTCGTTGAGTTCGATACTCTTACTTACCGAAAGAGGCTACAACTGATCCCCCATACATTATTAGAAGTCATCCCGTGAAGAATATCATGACCACGAGAAGACCACTTAAGCTACTCCGCTGGATCTCTTTGGTCCCAATGCTTATAAGAGCCTTGGTGATAACTCTTTCGGTTTGGTCATTGTTGATGATTTTTCAAGATTTACATGGGTCTTCTTTCTTGATGACAAATCATAGGTCCAAAAGGTCTTCTAGAACTTCGTTGAGAAGGCCCAAAATCAATTTGAAGTGAAGATCAAGAAGGTTCAAAGTGATAATGGAACGGAATTCAAGAACTCCAATGTGGATACCTTTCTTGACGAAGAAGGGATTTCACATGAGTTCTCGGCTACATACACACCTCAACAAAATGGCGTTGTTGAGAGGAAGAACCGAACAGTTATTGGGATGGCAAGAACAATGCTTGATGAATACAAGACACCAAGACACTTTTTGGCGGAAGCGGTTGAGACAGCTTGTCATGCTACAAATCGACTATATCTTCACAAGCTTCTCGACAAAACGACATACAAGCTACTCACGGGTAACAAACCCCCAGTTGGATACTTTTGAGTATTTTACTAAAGTGCTACATTCTTGATAAGCATCATCGTTCAAAAATTGCTCCTAAATCAAATGAAGGTTTTCTACTCGGTTACGGCTCAAACTCTCACACTTAACGTGTCTACAACAATTTCACCTGAAAGGTTGAAGAGATGGTAGTGAAGTTTGATGAATCTAACGGCTCACAAGTAGAGCAATTGTCAACTGATGTACGAGACAAAGATCCCTCAGAAGCAATTGAAGATTTGTCCATTGGCAAAATTCACCCAACAAAGGTGAATGAAAGTACTTCGTCCATTCAAGTGGAAGCCTCAACTTCGCATCAAGGTGAACCACAAGTTGACATGGAGGCATCCATAATTGGAACACGTCAAGACGAAGGAAATGAGAATGTACAACAAGATGACCCACATTAACCTCCTCCACCTCCAAAAGCGAATGACAACGCCACCAACAATGAATAAGAAGAGGAAGAAGATGATGATGAGGAGGAGGATGTTCCACCACAACCCAAGCAAAAGCTCTCTTGAGTTAGAGCAAGAGTCAAGGGGTCATCCCGTTGAACAAATCTTTGATGACATCAAAACTGGGAGAATCACTCGATCCAAAACTCGTTTGGCTAACTTTTGAGAACATTACTCATTCATTTCTAGTATTGAACCTATGAAGTAGAAGAAGCCCTTGAGGATCCGGATTGGATAAATGCTATGCACGAAGAGCTACACGACTTTGAGAGGAATCAAGTATGGACATTGGTTGAGAGGCCCAACGATGTTCAAAACATCATTGGAACCAAGTGGGTGTTTCAGAACAAGCAATATGAGGATGGACAAGTTGTACGCTATAAGGTCCGTCTCGTTGCACAAGGCTACACTCAAGTCGAATGTATGGACTACGGTGAGACTTATGCCCCCGTTGCTAGACTTGAGTCCATTCACATTTTACTTGCTTATGCCAATCACGATGATATCTCCTTATACAAAATGGACATTAAAAGTGTTTTTCTAAATGTAGAAATTGATGTTGGGGAACGCAGTAATTTCAAAAAAAATTCCTACGCACACGCAAGATAATGGCGATGATGTAGCAACGAGAGGGGAGAGTGTTCGTCCACGTACCCTCGTAGACCGTAAGCCGAAGCGTTAGCACAACGCGGTTGATGTAGTCGTACGTCTTCACGATCCGACCGATCCAAGCACCGAACATACGGAGCCTCCGAGTTCAGCACACGTTCAGCTCGATGACGATCTCCGACCTCCGATCCAGCCGAGCTCCGGAGATGAGTTCCTTCAGCACGACGGCGTGGTGACGATGATGATGTTCTACCGGCGCAGGGCTTCGCCTAAACTCCGCGATGATATGACCGAGGTGGAATATGGTGGAAGGGGGCACCGCACACGGCTAAGGAACGATCCGTAGATCAACTTGTGTGTCTATGGGGTGCCCCCTGCCCCCGTATATAAAGGAGCCAGGGGGGAGGAGGCCGCCGGCCTAAGAGGGCGCACCAAGGGGGGGAGTCCTACTCCCACCGGGAGTAGGACTCCCCTTTTCCAAGTTGGAGTAGGAGAGAAGGGGGAAAGAGGAGGAGGAGGGGAAGGAAAGGGGGGCGCCGCCCCCCTTCCTTGTCCTATTCGGACTAGGAGGGGGAGGGGCATGCGGCCCCCTCCCGGCTCCTTCCTCTTCTCCCTCTTGGCCCATGTAGGCCCATTAACCCCGGGGTTCCGTAACCTCCGGTACTCGGTAAATGCCGATTTCACCCGGAACCATTCTGATGTCCAAACATAGGCTTCCAATATATCAATCTTTATGTCTCGACCATTCTGAGACTCGTCATCATGTCCGTGATCACATCCGAGACTCCGAACAAACTTCGGTACATCAAAACTTATAAACTCATAATAAAACTATCATCGAAACGTTAAGCGTGCGGACCCTACGGGTTCGAGAACTATGTAGACATGACCTAGAACCATTCTCGGTCAATAAACAATAGCGGGACCTGGATGCCCATATTGGTTCCTACATATTCTACGAAGATCTTTATCGGTCAAACCGCATAACAACATACGTTGTTCCCTTTGTCATCGGTATGTTACTTGCCGAGATTCGATCGTCGGTATCCAATACCTAGTTCAATCTCGTTACCGGCAAGTCTCTTTACTCGCTCATGTCGTCATCTCACAACTAACTCATTAGTTATAATGCTTGCAAGGCTTAAGTGATGAGTATTACCGAGAGGGCCCAGAGATACCTCTTCGACAATCGGAGTGACAAAACCTAATCTCGAAATACGCCAACTCAACATGTACCTTCGGAGACACCTGTAGTACTCCTTTATAATCACCCAGTTACATTGTGACGTTTGGTAGTACCCAAAGTGTTCCTCCGGTAAACAGGAGTTGCATAATTCTCATAGTTACAGGAACATGTATAAGTCATGAAGAAAGCAATAGCAGAATACTAAACGATCACGTGCTAAGCTAACGGGATGGGTCATGTCAATCACATCATTATCCTAATGATGTGATCCCATTAATCAGGTGACAACACATGTCTATGGTTAGGAAACATAACCATCTTTGATTAATGAGCTAGTCAAGTAGAGGCATACTAGTGACTATATGTTTGTCTATGTATTCACACATGTATCATGTTTCCGGTTAATACAATTCTAGCATGAATAATAAACCTTTATCATGATATGAGGAAATAAATAATAACTTTATTATTGCCTCTAGGGCATATTTCCTTCAGTCTCCCACTTGCACTAGAGTCAATAATCTAGATTACATAGTAATGATTCTAACACCCATGGAGTCTTGGTGCTGATCATGTTTTGCTCGTGAGAGAGGCTTAGTCAGCGGTCTCGCAACATTCAGATCCGTATGTATCTTGCAAATCTCTATGTCTCCCACTTGGACTTGGTCCCGAATGGAATTGAAGCGTCTCTTGATGTGCTTGGTCCTCTTGTGAAATCTGGATTCCTTTGCCAAGGCAATTGCACCAGTATTGTCACAGAAGATCTTCATTGGTCCCGATGCACTAGGTATGACACCTAGATCGGAAATGAACTCCTTCATCCAGACTCCTTCATTTGCTGCATCGGAAGAAGCTATGTACTCCGCTTCACATGTAGATCCCGCCACGACGCTTTGCTTAGAACTGCACCAACTTATAGCTCCACCGTTTAATATAAATACGTATCCGGTTTGTGATTTAGAATCGTCCGGATCAGTGTCAAAGCTTGCATCGACGTAACCTATTATGACTAGCTCTTTGTCACCTCCATATACGAGAAACATATCCTTAGTCCTTTTCAGGTATTTCAGGGATGTTCTTGACCGCTGTCCGATGATCCACTCTGGATTACTTTGGTACCTTCTGCTAAGCTTATTGCTAAGCATACGTCGGTCTGGTACACAGCATTGCATACATGATAGAGCCTATGGCTGAAGCATAGGGAACATATTTCATTTTCTCTTTATCTTCTGCTGTGATCGGGCATTGAGTTTGACTCAACTTCACACCTTGTAGTACAGGCAAGAACCCTTTCTTTGCCTTATCCATTTTGAACTTTTTCAAAATTTTGTCAAGGTATGTGCTTTGTGAAAGTCCTATTAAGCATCTTGATCTATCTCTATAGATCTTGATGCCCAATATATAAGCAGCTTCACCAAGGTCTTTCATTGAAAAACTTTTATTCAAGTATCCTTTATGCTATCTAGAAATTCTATATCATTTCCAATTAACAATATGTCATCTACATATAAAACTAGAAATGCTCTGAGCTCCCACTCACTTTCTTGTAAATCTGAGGCTTCTCCAAAAGTCTCATATAAAACCATATCTTTGATCACACTATCAAAGCGTTTATTCCAACTCGAGATGCTTGCACCAGTCCATCAATGGAACAGCTGGAGCTTGCACACTTTGTTAGCACCTTTTGGATCAACAAAACCTTCCGGCTGCATCATATACAACTCTTCTTCTAGAAATCCATTCAAGAATGCAGTCTTGACATCCATTTGCCGATTTCATAATCATGAAATGCAGCAATAGCTAACATGATTCGGACAGACTTAAGCATCGGTACGGGTGAGAAAGTCTCATCGTAGTCAACCCCTTGAACTTGTCGAAAACCTTTTGCAACAAGTCGAGCTTTATAGACAGTTACATTACCATCAGCGTCAGTCTTCTTCTTAAAAATCCATTTATTCTCAATGGCTTGCCGATCATCGGGCAAGTCAACCAAAGTCCATACTTTGTTTTCATACATGGATCCCATCTCAGATTTCATGGCCTCAAGCCATTTTGCGGAATCTGGGCTCATCATCGCTTCCTCATAGTTCGTAGGTTCCTCATGGTCAAGTAACATGACTTCTAGAATAGGATTACCGTACCACTCTGGTGCGGATCTTACTCTGGTAGACCTAGGAGGTTCTGTAGAAACTTGATCTGAAGTTTCATGATCAACATCATTAGCTTCCTCACTAATTGGTGTAGTTGTCACAGGAACCGGTTCTTGTGATGAACTACTTTCCAATAAGGGAGTAGATACAGTTATCTCATCAAGTTCTACTTTCCTCCCACTCACTTCTTTCGAGAGAAACTCCTTCTCTAGAAAGGATCCGAATCAACAACGAAAATCTTGCCCTCGGATCTGTGATAGAAGGTGTACCAATAGTCTCCTTTGGGTATCCTATGAAGACACATTTCTCGATTTGGGTTCGAGCTTATCGGTTGAAGTTTCTTCACATAAGCATCGCAGCCCCAAACTTTAAGAAACGACAACTTTGCTTTCTTGCCAAACCATAGTTCATAAGGCGTCGTCTCAGCGGATTTTGATGGTGCCCTATTTAACGTGAATGCGGCCGTCTCTAAAGCATAACCCCAAAACGATAGCGGTAGATCGAGAAGAGACATCATAGATCGCACCATATCAAGTAAAATACGATTCGACGTTCGGACACACCATTTCGTTGTGGTGTTCCGGTGGCGTGAGTTGCGAGACTATCCCGCATTGTTTCAAGTGTAGACCAAACTCGTAACTCAAATATTCTCCTCCACGATCAGATCGTAGAAACTTTATTTTCTTGTTACGATGATTTTCCACTTCACTCTGAAATTCTTTGAACTTTTCAAATGTTTCAGACTTGTGTTTCATTAAGTAGATATACCCATATCTGCTTAGATCATCTGTGAAGGTGAGAAAATAACGATATCCGCCATGAGCGTCAACATTCATTGGACCGCATACATCTGTATGTATGATTTCCAACAAATCTGTTGCTCTCTCCATAGTACCGGAGAACGGTGTTTTAGTCATCTTGCCCATGAGGCACGGTTCGCAAGTACCAAGTGATTCATAATCAAGTGATTCCAAAAGCCCATCAATATGGAGTTTCTTCATGCGCTTTACACCGATATGACCTAAACGGCAGTGCCACAAATAAGTTGCACTATCATTATCAACTCTTCATCTTTTGGTTTCAACACTGTGAATATGTGTATCACTACTATCGAGATTCAATAAAAATAGACCACTCTTCAAGGGTGCATGACCATAAAAGATATTACTCATATAAATAGAACAACCATTATTCTCAGATTTAAATGAATAACCGTCTCGCATCAAACAAGATCCAGATATAATGTTCATGCTCAACGCTGGCACCAAATAACAATTATTTAGGTCTAATACTAATCCCGATGGTAGATGTAGAGGTAGCGTGCCGACTGCGATCACATCGACTTTGGAACCATTTCCCACGCGCATCGTCACCTCGTCCTTAGCTAATCTTCGCTAATCCGTAGTCCTGTTTGAGTTGCAAATATTAGCAATGAACCAATATCAAATATCCGGTGCTCTGCGAGCATTAGTAAGGTACACATCAATAACATGTATATCACATATACCTTTGTTCACTTTGCCATCCTTCTTATCCGCCAAATACTTGGGGCAGTTCCGCTTCGGTGTCGATCGCTTGCGGTAGAAGCACTCGGTTTCGAGCTTAGGTCCCGACTTGGGTTTCTTCTCTTGAGCAGCAACTTGCTTGCCGTTCCTTTTGAAGTTCCCTTCTTCTTCCCTTTGCCCTTCTTCTTGAAACTAGTGGTCTTGTTAACCATCAACACTTGATGCTCCTTCTTGATTTCTACCTCCGCTGCTTTCAAAGATCGCGAAGAGCTCGGGAATAGTCTTGTTCATCCCTTGCATATTATAGTTCATCACGAAGCTCTTGTAGCTTGGTGGCGATGATTGGAGAATTCATCAATGACACTATCATTAGGAAGATTAACTCCCAATTGAATCAAGTGATTATTATACCCAGACATTTTGAGTATGTGTTCACTGATAGAACTATTCTCCTCCATCTTGCAGCTATAGAACTTATTGGAGACTTCATATCTCTCAATCCGGGCATTTGCTTGAAATATTAACTTCAACTCCTGGAACATCTCATATGCTCCATGACGTTCAAAACGTCGTTGAAGGCCCGGTTCTAAGCCGTAAAGCATGGCACACTGAACTATAGAGTAGTCATCAGCTTTGCTCGCGGGACGTTCTTAACGTCGTCGGTTACATCAGCGGCAGTTCGCACCCAGCGGTGCTTCCAGGCGTAACTTTTACGTGCAGCAATGAGGATAATCCTCGAGTTACGGACCCGATCCGTGTAATTGCTACCATCATCTTTCAACTTTGCTTTCTCAAGGAACGCATTAAAATTCAACGGAACAACAAAGACGAGCCATCTATCTACAAACAAACATAGACAAGCAAGATACTATCAGGTACTAAGTTCATGATAAATTTAAGTTCAATCAATCATATTACTTAAGAACTCCCACTTAGACAGACATCTCTCTAGTCATCTAAGTGATCACGTGATCCAAATCAACTAAACCATAACCGATCATCACGTGAGATGGAGTAGTTTTCAATGGTGAACATCACTATGTTGATCATGTCTACTATATGATTCACGCTCGACCTTTCGGTCTCCGTGTTCCGAGGCCATATCTGTATATGCTAGGCTCGTCAAGTATAACCTGAGTATTCCGCGTGTGCAACTGTTGTGCACCGTTGTATTTGAGCGTAGAGCCTATCACACCCGATCATCACGTGGTGTCTCAAAGACGAAGAACTTTCGCAGCGGTGCATACTCGGGAGAACACTTCTTGATAATTAGTGAGAGATCATCTTAAAATGTTACCGTCAATCAAAGCAAGATAAGATGCATAAAGGATAAACATCACATGCCATCAATATAAGTGATATGATATGGCCATCATCATCTTGTGCTTGTGATCTCCATCTTCGAAGCATCGTCATGATCACCATCGTCACCGGCGCGACACCTTGATCTCCATCGTAGCATCGTTGTCGTTCGCCATCTATTGCTTCTCGACTATCGCTGCCGCTTAGTGATAAAGTAAAGCAATTACAGATGCGTTGCATTTCATACAATAAGCGACAACCATATGGCTCCTGCCATTTGCGATAACCGGTTACAAAACATGATCATCTCATACAATAAAATATAGCATCACGTCTTGACCATATCACATCACAACATGCCCTGCAAAAACAAGTTAGACGTCCTCTACTTTGTTGTTGCAAATTTTATGTGGCTGCTACGGGCTTAGCAAGAACCGTTCTTACCTACGCATCAAAAACCACAACGATTTAACCTTCGCAAGGACCGGGCGTCGCCACACTCGATTCAGCTAAAGTGAGAGAGACAGACACCCGCCAGTCACCTTTAAGCACGAGTGCTCGTAACGGTGAAACCAGTCTTGCGTAAGCGTACGCGTAATGTCGGTACGAGCCGCTTCATCTCACAATACCGCCGAACCAAAGTATGACATGCTGGTAAGTAGTATGACTTGTATCGCTCACAACTCACTTGTGTTCTACTCGTGCAAATAACATCAACGCATAAAACCTAGGCTTGGATACCACTGTTGGGGAACGCAGTAATTTCAAAAAAAATCCTACGCACACGCAAGATCATGGCGATGATATAGCAACGAGAGGGGAGAGTGTTCATCCACGTACCCTCGTAGACCGTAAGCGGAAGCGTTAGCACAACACAGTTGATGTAGTCGTACGTCTTCACGATCCGACCGATCCAAGCACCGAACGTACGGAGCCTCCGAATTCAGCACACGTTCAGCTCGATGACGATCTCCGGCCTCCGAGCCGAGCTCCGGAGATGAGTTCCGTCAGCACGACGGCGTGGTGACGATGATGATGTTCTACCGGCGCAGGGCTTCGTCTAAACTCCGCGATGATATGACCGAGGTGGAATATGGTGGAAGGGGGCACCGCACACGGCTAAGGAACGATCCGTAGATCAACTTGTGTGTCTATGGGGTGCCCCCGGCCCCCGTATATAAAGGAGCCGGGGGAGGAGGCCGCCGCCCTAAGAGGCGCGCCAGGGGGAGTCCTACTCCCACCGGAGTAGGACTCCCTTTTCCAAGTTGGAGTAGGAGAGAAGGGGAAAGAGGAGGAGGAGGGAAGGAAAGGGGCGCCGCCTTTCCTTGTCCTATTCGGAATAGGAGGGGAGGCGCGCCCCTCCTGGCTCCTTCCTCTTCTCCCTCTTGGCCCATGTAGGCCCATTAACCCCCCCGGGGGGTTTCGGTAACCTCCCGGTACTCCGGTAAAATGCCGATTTCACCCGGAACCATTCCGATGTCCAAACATAGGCTTCCAATATATCAATCTTTATGTCTCGACCATTCCGAGACTCCTCGTCATGTCCGTGATCACATCCGGGACTCCGAACAAACTTCCGTACATCAAAACTTAAAAACTCATAATAAAACTGTCATCGAAACGTTACGCGTGCGGACCCTACGGGTTCGAGAACTATGTAGACATGACCTAGAACCATTCTCGGTCAATAAACAATAGCGGGACCTGGATGCCCATATTGGTTCCTACATATTCTACGAAGATCTTTATCGGTCAAACCGCATAACAACATACGTTGTTCCCTTTGTCATCGGTATGTTACTTGCCCGAGATTCGATCGTCGGTATCCAATACCTAGTTCAATCTCGTTACCGGCAAGTCTCTTTACTCGTTCTGTAATACGTCATCTCACAACTAACTCATTAGTTGTAATGCTTGCAAGGCTTAAGTGATGAGTATTACCGAGAGGACCCAGAGATACCTCTCCGACAATCGGAGTGACAAAACCTAATCTCGAAATACGCCAACTCAACATGTACCTTCGGAGACACCGTAGTACTCCTTTATAATCACCCGATTCGTTGTGACGTTTGGTAGTACCAAAGTGTTCCTCCGGTAAACGGGAGTTGCATAATTCTCATAGTTACAGGAACATGTATAAGTCATGAAGAAAGCAATAGTAGAATACTAAACGATCATGTGCTAAGCTAACGGGATGGGTCATGTCAATCACATCATTCTCCTAATGATGTGATCCCATTAATCAGATGACAACACATGTCTATGGCTAGGAAACATAACCATCTTTGATTAATGAGCTAGTCAAGTAGAGGCATACTAGTGACTATATGTTTGTCTATGTATTCACACATGTATCATGTTTCCGGTTAATACAATTCTAGCATGAATAATAAACATTTATCATGATATGAGGAAATAAATAATAACTTTATTATTGCCTCTAGGGCATATTTCCTTCAATTGAAGAGGAAGTTTATGTTAAAAAACCTCCCAGTTTTGTCAATTGCAAGAAACCTAATCATTTTTACAAACTTCACAAAGCTTTTTATGGTCTTAAACAAGCTCCTGGAGCTTGGTATAAATGATTAACTAAGTTTCTTATTGAAAAAGGCTTTGAAATTGGAAAAATTGATTCTACTCTTTTTACTAAAATGGTTAATGGAGAATTATTTGTGTGCCAAATTTATGTGGATGATATCATATTTGGTTCTACTAACCCTCATTGTAGTGAAAAGTTTGGAAGGCTAATGTCGGAGAAGTTCGAGATGTCTATGATGAGTGAACTCAAAGTTTTCCTTGGTTTGCAAATCAGGCAAAGAAAGGAAGGTACCTTTGTCTCACAAAAAAAGTATACCAAGGATCTTTTTAAGAAGTTCAACATGCAAGAAAGCAAAGGTACGAAAACACCCATGCCTACTAGTGGACATCTTGACTTGACAAAGGATGGCAACCGGTTGACCAAAAGGCTTACCGATCTATGATTGGTTCATTACTATATCTTTGTGCCTCCCATCCCGATATTATGCTAAGAGGGTGCATCTGTGCACGATATCAAGATGCTCCTAAAGAATGCCATCTTAAGGTCGTGAAAAGGATAGTGGGATATTCTATTCATACACCAAATTTTGGCATTTGGTACCCTAAGAGGTCATCTTTTGATCTTGTTGGCTATTCCGACTCGGACTATGCCGGTGAAAAGGTTGATAGAAAGTCCACTCCGATTACATGTTAATTTCTTGGTAGATCCCTTGTCTCTTGGTCCTCCAAGAAACAAAACTTGGCATCATTATCCACCGCCAAAGAAGAATAAATTGCCACCGGATCATGTTGTCTCAGTTATTTTGGATGACCCAAATTCTTAAAGATTATGGGATACATGTGAAACATGTTCCATTGCTTTGTGAGAATGAGAGTGCTTTGATCACAATCCCGTGCAACATTCACGAACTAAGCATATTGAAGTTCGGCATCATTTCATTCGGGATCATGTTGCTAAAGGAGATATCAATCTTAAGCATGTTCACACCACAATTGGCGGATATCTTCACTAAATCGCTTGGTGAAAAGATATTTTGTCGATTCCGAGGTGAATTGAACATCATTGATGCCTCAATCTTGGAATAGGGATTCCGTTTGGATACATGCAAGGCATGAGCCTTTGTGACTAATCCTTGATATTTCTATTATGATGATGATCATTTTTATCTTGGATATATCTGCACCCTTGTATGTTATCTAACCCTTGTAGGTACTTGGATGAGCCTAAATATATGAGATTGCAAGTCACTCATATCTTGAGAAATTTCTACATCACCAAGTATCTATGCTTTGGTTGTTGAAATCAAGGAAGCATGAACAAATTCAACATATCCTTTGGCAATTTCAATATGATAAATTTCACGATTGTCAATTTGGATACAGAAGTGCTATTCCTTGCAAGACTAACCCATGTAGAAAGATGAGCTTCAAATTCCAAAGGATGCCCCCAACTATTGATGGACTACATCAACTTTGAGCATCCAACATAAGTTCAACTACATGATAAAAATCAACACCACAACCCAAGGTATGTTATTCCATCTTAGAAAAGCTTTGCTCCAAAACATGAGTTAAAGCAACTCAACAAGATGAGGATACATCAAGACGATTAAATGAAAAATGGCAACCCCATTTCGAGCTTAACGTTGAGTATGACCTATGATCAAGTGACCACTTTTGACTCCTAAGTCAATATACTCTAACATAGATGACTTTGTCGCTGACCCTCTCTAGATGAAGTTCTCTAGTGTTTTCCTTTCTTAGTTGCATTTTCTTTGCATTTCTTTTGCTAGAGTGTTCTCTTTTATTTTACTTCATCTAGATCTCCTTCAGTTTTCTGTTATCTTTGTCTCTGTATCTAAAAGCTTAACTCATCGCAAATCTTTATGAAAATTCCTTGAAAATCTTTGTGAAATTTCATTTGCAAGTGAGCTGAGTTGACAAAATCTTTCCTCTGCGATGAACTCAATCCCACCGATCCAAGCCTATCGGGCAAACCGAAACACAAGTTCTACTTGGACACAGTTCATCGGTTCTCTCGAAGCGGACTAACTTGATCTCACCTATGCGCACCTTCCGTGGCTCTACTATCTCGGAGTCACCGATTGAAATGAATCGGCGCCACCGATTTCACTGCTGAGAAATTCACTGCCTTGCTCCCTTCTGCAACTTCTCCTCTCTGGCCATGGGTCTAGTGGTGGCTTTGGTGCACAAAGAACGATGTTTGGTGGCAGAGAACGATGGTGCGCTTGAGCACTAAAAGCTGGAGCGCAAGGAAGAAGATGATGGCAGGGGGCTAAGGGCGTAAAGCTTCCCACCCCACGTCACATTTCTCCTTTTATAGCGTGGGGGAAATGTGAAGCAACAGCGGGCTAGTACCACCACATGACAAAAAATCCCTTCCCATTCCCACATTTAAGCATAAATTACACAAAAAATTGAGGGGTTGTCATTAATCACCATGCGGGGATCGAGGCGCATGACCCCTCTCAATGGGATGTGACCTTGGTGCCCTGACCCAAGCTTGCACATCAGATTGACCGTCAGGTCAAGGATGCCATGTGGCCAGATGGGGCCATGGATAAGACTGGTTTGGCTTGGCAAAACTAGACCGAATACCCTTCATGGTGGAGCGTTGGAAAATTCTTTCCGCCAAAGTAACTCGTTGCATGGGAAACATTTCCAGCATGTAGCTCTTCCATGATCCTTCAACAGTTTCAAGACCAATGTGGTCTATCCTACCTCAGGTGTAGCTCTGCTACAAGAAGACACTAATCGAGGAGCGTTTTCGTTGAGCCGAGGTGCAGCCAGCTTGAAGATTAGTTCAAGGACTACTAATGGTGTCCGGGCTAGGGGCCTCTTATCACGTCGACTCCCGGTCTGGTGGGTTCGGCCGAGGACCCCTTGTCGGTTCCAACCTGGGCAGCCCATCATGGATAATAGGAATTCCAAAAGAGTTGTCGTATAATACAAGAAGTTGGATTCATAGAGGAATGTACCTCCTCATACGTACCCAACTAAGATCCTTGTACCCTAGGACCCCATGGTATGATATATAACCCGAGGGGCTAGGCTCATAAATAGACACATTGAAATTTCTCGGTACTTTGTAACCAGATGGCATGCGCTCATGGACCTTCCCAGATAGGGTAGCTCATACTGTAATCCCTAGATCTCTCCCCACTTTATAAGGTGGGGCTAGGAGTTGTTTGGGATCCATCTTTAGATAGACATTACCTCAGTAGCAATCACTACCTCATATTTGTAACCCCACACATGAGGCGTTTCCACCATTAAACAAAATAAAGTGGGAGTAGGGTATTACTACTATTACCTCGGCCACGAGGGACCGAACCTCGGTAAAAAACCTATGTGCGATCCCCTCTGGAACATACGGTCACACTCTGCACCCTATCGAGGATACTGACAATTTTCGGTATCATCATAGTGAAAAGTAACTAAGCAAGGGAGATAACAAGGAAGTAAAATAAAGGAGTGTAGGACCTATGGTAGTATTCAAAGACTCCGTGACAACGACGTCAAAAAAGGCTAGCTTCCTCTTATCTAGGATGGTATGCCCCCAAGTGTGGATGTCTGTAGCAAGCAGCAATTTTCCTCAAATAGATGACCATCAGAGTAAGTCGAATAATCACGGAAAAATAAAATTTTAGAATTTCAATAAATGAAATAAATAAATGTTATTATTTGAATTGGTTTGACTTTAATTTAAGTTTCATGAGGATTTAAAAGTTTTTTGTACTTATTTAAAAGATTTCCAAACCATGTTCATGGAGTTGGATCAGCATATAAATATCCATTAAATGTAATTCTTGGTTGGGAAGAATTTATTTGAAATCAAAAGGATTATCTTTCTCTAGAAATATTTTGAAATATTTCCATGCATATTTAATTCTAATGAGTGAGAATAAAATGACTTTTTCAAATATGTGGATAAATATTTTATTTGGAGTTCATTTGAAATTTGATGCATTTGATTTTCGCCCCTTTGAAATAAAAGGAGGAGATAAAAGGAGTTCTCAGTTTTATGGGAAAATTAAGACTAGCCACAATGGAGAGTAACATACACTAATAACATACACATATCCCTAGACTATGTTACTACCTCAATAGTGGGTAGTAACATAAGTGTGGTAACATGCAAAGCTTCATTTATTAGGCTATAGACTCATATTGCATTGGGACATGTGATGTTACAGTAACTAGCTAAGTTACTAGTACTACATCTCTCCTCATTAACTCATTGTCACATAAGCAAATTTGCTGAGTTAGACTTGATGTTAGAGTGTGGTTTTCTGTAGCTCAGGCTACACGGTACCCCTTATCTTTGCCATCCATTTATGCATCAAGATCCGTGCAGACACATTTGTCTTTTTTGTTTCTCTCAAACGATACAACATATGAACTTTAACTTTTGCAGAACAACAATACATTCTAACTACAATCTAGGAAAAAAACTTTCAGATTTTTTTCATGCATTTTAAATACTTGAAATAATATTTTTATTCAAAAAAAATCTCATTTTGTATATTTATATCAGACCAAAAAATCTGAAAGTTTTTTCACACATTGATGTTCTAATGTTTGTTCGATCTGCAAAGTTTGAAGTTCATATGTTGTTTCGTTTTCGAGAAACAAAAAAGGGAAATCTTCTTGTTGTTAGTTAGTTGGAGAGTACGGATCTCAAAGCAAGGTTGGAGGGTTGAGGATAAGAGGTTCCATGTAGCATGAGCTACAAAGAAACTTTGTGTTGATGTTACTACCGAAGTTACTCCCACTGTGGCTAGTCTAAGGGGCTACACGAAGCTCCTAGTACGCGTGCGACATCAAAAGCACTTCTACTTGTGTGCACAGATTTTTAGTTAGCCCTTCGTCACTCCTTGGTCCATTCAATTTTGGTACACAAATCAAATTGCTGGTAATTAATTAATACATGGGGAAGATAGGCAACACAATGGTACACGCCGAAGTCGACCATTTTGTGCGGAGATCGACTAGCAGCACCTAGTTGCTCATGAGCAAATACAGATATACGGTACATTACAAGTACCACATGCACCTGATCCACAAATTCCGGTTACTACTGTTTTACCACCGTAGAACGAGCAACGACATTGCAGGCACACAGCACGGCGACAGTATTATCTGCAAGAGGTAGAAACACGGATCCGCAGATTACTGTTAAGTAATTACCTATTAATTAACAACTTTTCAGCATGTAACCAAAATATATAGATGCATTTATATATCCCCATGTGCAAGAGAAGAATAAATGAATAATGGAGTGCTTTGGTATCGATGTTTACCTAGCGTGTGTGAACTGCATGCAGCGTGTGGAGCAAAACTAGTTGAAGTACTGCTGGCTGCAGAGCAAGAAAACACAGCAAGTGTGATTTTTTTTTTTTTGCGGGGTAAGTGTGAATTAACACTATGGATAATTGAGTACGGAAAAGGGTGCATATAGAGAAATAATGGGGAGCGCTGCTTAATTACCCGAGCTGAAGGGCAGTTGGCTGCAGCTGTTGGGAGTAATGCTGCTGCTGCTGCTGCAGGATGTTCGCCTGCAGGAAGTTTCTGGAATCATACGGCGGGACCATGTGATCGTATTCGCTGCTCGTAGATCCCGACGCCATCATGTTCATCGGCTGCTGACCCCTCTCATTCTCAGACACCTGCATCAAATCACAGATTCACACCTCAGAAATATTACATGTACTCCCTCCGTTCCTAAATATAAGTCTTTTTAGAGATTTCAAATGGATACCACATACGGATGTATATAAACATATTTTAGAGTGTAGATTCACTCATTTTGCTTCGTATATAGTCATTTATTGAAATCTCTATAAAGACTTATATTTAGGAACGGAGGGAGTAGATGAACAAGCTAGCTATTTCTGATTTACCTTGCTCCTCAGGTAAATGTTATCGTTATGTAGCTCCATTTCCTACAATTACAGAAAATGTTGCTGGATGTAATTTGTTGTTGAAAACATAAAGAGAAATACTGTCAGTAGAGAGGAACGCATATGTTGTATTTACCCTCTTCTGCATATACTCAACTTCAGCATACATCAGCTCATTCTGCATCAAGGCATTGTTCATCAGATGAGCAACTAATCCAAGGAAGAAATATATGAGCAGTACGTTGTCCATTATCTAAAGTAGTAATAAATAAATTCGTGAATAAATATCATTCAGTAAGTATGAATGTTTAAAGTTTTTGATAAAGTATGATGTTGAAGTTAAACACATTCAACATAGATTCATACACTGTAGCTACATCATACCTTTCTAGCTCTTATCTTGGCTATGCCTTTCTCCAGCCTGCCTTCTAGCTGCTTAAGATCCCTCAGGGTCATGGTGCTGACAGAATCCCTCACCAGTGACCTACTGGATATTTGAGAAAAGTTAGACTGGGAACACACATATTTAACTTCTCGGAAAAGTCACGTATATACACAACATACGATTTGGCAGATGTTCACCTGTTTGAGTTCTGCAAGCTACTGATCTGCTGGCGCAGCTTGGAGGACTCTTGCTGGTAGTACTGCAAGTTTGCAATATGAGGGGAGAGCATTTCGTCAGTAAAATAACTAGGATATATCCATATGCAAATTAAGAAGCTAGCTGAAAACAAATTTACATCGTTACTGGATTTAAAATGGTCAGTTGCATGCAGGGGCTAGCTATCTTTCATTTGCACATTTCATATTTCCTATTTTTAATTTTTATGCTGACATATACCTTACCCGGCCAAAAGATAATCATGTGAAATGTGGATTCTCAGAATTTTCATGTCTATTAAATTGGCAAGTTTTTCGAATCAAGAACTAATTAGTCCCTTCAGTCAGCAGCTATATATGCAGAGAATCGCCATTGTAGACTAATTAAGCTAAAGAGGGAATGAGCGCTAATCAGCAGTCCTACCTAAATGCATGAAATCAGATGATAGTTCGGTTACTTCTTCATTTAACTAAAGTTATGTTTATCAATATTTCATGCGTGGATTCAGGAAACCTTGTTATTAATTGATCCTAGTTAAGAACTCCAAACAGAGACTGATAGAGCTTCATGCACTTCAGAATGTCTCTTTTCCGTTATTATTTAACAAATTATCTTCGTTTTGTTTAATACCTATCCATTGCATGTGCATTTCTGGCATCAAATTATGACAATCCAATGGACAATACGATGAATGATCCGTTGGACCAAACAGAGGATGCTCTGGGAGTTCAGGCTGCTTCACTGCAATAACCGCTGTTGTGCAATGCCCATAACTCTCTAGCTAGCTAGTCTGCCCAGGATATCTTGTCACAAGATTTTGCTCACACAAAATCATGTTTGCCTTTGATGAACAGTAACATGGAATGTGAGTACATGCATTGAAAAGACCACACACTTGTGATGTTGACTTGACAGATCACATCTTGGGTGTCAATTCAAGCAATTGCTGTAGAGTGAAAGAATGACATGATGTTACCTGGGCATTGACTTCTGCAACCGTGCCAGAGTTGGATGTGTCACTGTTGGCCTTTTTGTACCTCTCAATGGTGGCTTTCACACTGCAAGTAACCGTTCAATCTCTAATTAGTACACATATATCTACACTCTAAGCAGAAGTATAATCACATGTATGCAAGGCAACATATAACATCACATGTTTCCTTATATCAATACTGCCATACTAATAATCTACAGTTATACAACCATCCTCAAAACAAGTAACATGAGGCGGCGAAAAGAACAATTCTGCTAATAATGTATGCAATTTACAACTAATGAATGCCATGGGTGTAAAGACTAAAAGTTGGCCTGAATGATAATACGAACGAAAAAACCTCTTCCTGAAGTACTATAGCTATCTAGTCAAACAAATTTCCCAAGATTGTTCGAAATGAACAGGGCACAACAACAATACGCAGGATGTGCTACAGTAGAATTTTATTCTGCTCTACAGATCATACTGTGGCACATTGGTCCGAAGCTTGTACTATCACAAGTCTCTCCGGCCTATATGAACTATCCATGCTGCAAGAGCTACCCCTGTCTAGCTGTAATAGTAGTTTCCCTTTCCAATGATCTTTTGCCTGTCATCGCCCATACTAAGAGCCTGTTCGGCAGCTCTCCGGCTCCACGGCTCCACTCCTGGAGCGGCCGGAGCGGAGCGCCCCGTAGTGTATTTTCTGGGAGTAGCAGAAGTGACGCTCCGTCCGCTCCTGTATTCTGTGGAGCTGGACGATTCCCGAACAGGGCCTAAGTTAAGCTTCAGAAGGTGATGTGTGTTCTGTCATGCATCTATACATTTTATGCACGCTTTCCGGTACAGCACATTTAAGAAAGTACTCCGTATGTTTTAGATGGGTGGGTTGGGCATAACCACATCCTATTGTATGATGTGACATGATGTCCCAGCATGGTAAACCTATATATTTAGATATGCATTAATTATATTGAAATCATCAGTGAGTAATTAGACATTTACAAGTTCTTCTTTCCTGTCTATGAATATAATTTGAACATTGGAAATGTGACAATTTGATTCTTAATTATATGTAAATCAAATTATATTCATGTGAATTGTTCTCCAACGTCCCCTTGAAGAGAGTTAATTAAAGAAACGTTAGCCCTCTCCTTCCCGCTTCGGACCAGAAAAAAAAAGTATAATGGTAACAAAAATTCTGTACTTAGATATAATCCTAAACATACATCAAACAAGAAGCTCTACTTTATTAAGAGCAAGCCTAGGATGTAACAATTTGGCACGCATAGAAAATAGTTTATTTCTCATTTTATGGCACATTTCAGTACAAATGACTTAATTTGGCGACACTCTTTAATGCTGCCCAATAAAATATGAAAACCATGTTTTATCTTCCTCACTTTTTTTTGAGGAGGATACTCCCCCAACCTCTAGAGGTATTTGACTTTCGTGTATCACGTGTATGTCAATTAATACAAATAATTGTTTTGACTTACAGAAGGAAAAGATCACGTACTAATTTTTTGTACACATTTTACTAGTGCTTCTACATAGAGAAGAAATCAGGACCAAAACTGTACATCTGATGCGTACACGTATAGTCGCTAAACTTTCGGAAATTTGAGGAGAAAATGAAATGTGCATAACTAATTAAGCTTCTTGAACATATTCGCCCTGCCCATTTTCTCGAAATGACATGACCCAAAAATTTATGGTAATAAAAACAAAAATAGTTAATTAAGTTACGGTGAAATATTCAGAAAACAACGGCCCTACTTCAGTCAGCTTCTCAGCACCTTGCTTGACTAATTAATAAGATACCTTCAAAAAAAAGACTAATTAATAAGAATGTTTTCCATATCATATGGTCCTTGCGTTACAAGCAAATGCCTACCATATGTAAAGAACCAGCTTACAACTCCACCACATGGCTAGTACGTAGTTAACACGAAAGCACAATTCTAGTTTTAGTAAACCAGCAGGAATAGAAAAACGAGGGAAAACCATTTTGGTAGCTTTAAAACAGACTAGATAGGCGCAGTTCCATAAAGTTGCCATAAGATATTCTCAGAGATCTTTTGGCTCATGCCACTGGAGATTTGACTGCTAGCTCATGTCTTATCACCACATTTCTGAACTCTTTTTTATGCAAACCAACAACGAAAAAGCCAGTTTCTGCATACAGCAAGATTGACAGCCATACCAAGCATACTGTTATCTTAACCCTACTTCCCAAGTTAAGATGATTAAGGCAAACAGATTTCACATCGCATTCAAAAGGGACAGTCAGCCCTGGTCAAAATACAGTTCATATATGTTCCTCTCACCAAAGAGATGAAACCTTAGCATCCTCGAGGAGGGTATTGGGCGGCCATCCGCACAGTGACAGGTGTGCTTGGGCACAGGATTTCACATGATTGATTGAGCAGGAACACAACAGGTTCGCTCGTTTTACCCGACGGGCAAACAGGGGCAGCAACACAACGCAAGCTTTTACCCACTCCTCCCAGGTCCTTAACCATTCTGACCAGGTCACCAGCTTTCCTCACTCCCAACACACACACCGCAGGCCCAGCGCAGCAGACGTACGTGCTACTGTTGCCTATGCCATTGGCTAGCTGGCCCCCAAGAGAACATATCAAGCGTTTTCTATCTTGTGCCAAAAAAGGCCAGAGTTTGTTGCTGTGTGTTTATTTCTCAGCCACTGTAGCAGTGCCTGCATGGTCACGTGTCACGCAGTGATAGGAGGGTCTCACCATGTTGTGTTGAGCAACACAATAGTACTACTATTCTGAGGATAATTAAGGAGATAAATAGTCGTTATATTTTTCTTTCATATAATTAATATTCCATGGCAATGCTAAATTCATTTTTGGATTTTTAAACATGACTATATTTATTTTCAGATTATAAATCTGCACATTATCTACCGCGCGCATACCATACTTGCTATTTTCCATTTTCTTGCACGTAAACATGAATTTGTACTAAACTATTTTTTTGAGTTGGTAGTAATTAAACTAATTAATTCGTCATTTCTTACATGCTTTTATCTCTTGTTGTGTAGTACTACAAAGGCAAGTACTAAGGTTAATTTGGTTGCATTTCCGCTCAATACTAATAAGAATGCATGCATTAGCATTGGACATGTTTCTTGTATTGGGCTTATTGAAATAGATATTTACATGTTTTGTTTTCCGCATTATAAGAAACATTTTCTGTAAAAAAAATTGTATGCGCATAATCATAAGATTTTAGCACGTAAGTAACAACAGCAAAAGATGCTTCAATTTGGTCCATTTTTTTAAGATACATGTGTGGACATTAGCAAATTGCAAGATATTACATTTTCTATTTTGAGCCATACATAAAGAAAGCTATCTAGAATTCTAGAGTATGCTTTCTTGTGTAGCCTCCTTTCGGAGTAATATCAAAACTCACACATCTACCCCTTCTACTTTCCTGCAAATTTTCTTCTTCGCTGCTAGTATTTCTTTATTCGCTCCTCACTGTTACTATTTCCTCTTGGCAAGTACAGTGGTGGTGTCAGGAATCAAGTGCTCTCATGAGAGGGAGAGAAAGAGCCACATGGTACGAAGCCCTAACCCTAGCAACTCATTACTTGGGATCTGGAAAGAGATTAATTAATTAAAACATATTTTATCAGTTCCTTCATCTCTCTCTGCTACCTTATTAACTCATCAAACACACATACACTAACAGTGACACATACATGATATAACATCATACATGTACTAATAACCAGTAAGTACATAAAAAGGCAAAAGAAAAACCTCATACCTAGATCTGCTTCTCTCCACACATAAGCAAAGGTACCAAAGGGAAAGAGGAAGAAGCAGGGAGCCCAAGGATGGATGGATGGATGCCCTGTGATCTTTGTGATCATGAGGTGTGAGAGATCTACTGCTACTACCACCAAAGCAGCCCTCCCTTCCCCTCCCCACAAGCACACAGAGGCAGAGGCAGCTGTGAGTGGAGAAAGGAAACATGATAAATGGAGCAAGGAAAGGGCAGGACCACCATGTTCTCCCTCACTCGCACAGTCACAAGAAAGAGAAAGGCTCAGGGCATGTACACACACACACACACATACCACACAGAGCAAGCACTGTCCTAGATCTATCTACACATCTAGCTCACCTCACAGGAGCACAAAGGAAAGCAGCAAAGAACCACCACAGCAAGCTGCATATGCTTGCCTCAGTCACAAAAGAAAGAAACTGCTGCAATTTCTTTCCCCCTCACCCTCAGCAACACCAGAATAAACAAGACAGTTAATAACGGAAGGGAGTAACAAAAGATGCAGCTCCCATTTGACCTTCCCAACTCTTTGCCCCAAGAAAGCTAGGAGCAAACTTGCTCCAATTTGGACAAGAAACTGAGAAGAGAAATAATAAAAAGAAGACACAAACACGGCAGTAGTAGTAGGATCTGAGGTATGTGCGTGCTATGCTATGCATATGCATGCCTTTCTTGGTGCTATAAATATATGCCATGTATGCGTACATCCATCCATACTTGTGTATGTAACTTGTAACCTGAGAGAGTTGAGGGAGAGATGACAGTTGGTCTTGGTCGTACGTACCTGTTGTTGGAGTACTCGTAGAGGCGGCCGCGGCTGGAGAAGACGATGAGGGCCACCTCGGCGTCGCAGAGCACCGAGAGCTCGTACGCCTTCTTCAGGAGGCCGTTGCGGCGCTTGCAGAAGGTGACCTGCCGGTTGGTGGTGTTCTCGATGCGCTTGATCTCGATCCGGCCCCTCCCCATCTTCTCGCTCCCCGCCACCGCCGAGTCCTCCGGAGCCGGAGCGGCCAGCTGATGATCATTCACGGTCACACCGGAAGCTCCGCAGCTCAAATCGGCCTGAGAAGAAGGCAAACGGCAAAACCAAGATAAACAATTAGTATGGAAAGCTAGAAACATATCGAACAAATCAAGAACTGCCATGGCATCTGGCATCTGTCCTCCTATCTAGCTTTATCATCAAAAGGAAACAAACGATGCGATCCATCGATTATTTTTCTCTTCCTTTTTAATTTGTGGTGATCTCCAAAGATCAGAGGGATCTTCAGCCCTGTATCTCCCTTTCTAGCTAAATCATCGCTGTGCAGGTAGATTCTACTCGCAACATACATGCACACAGATTGTGCAAGGAAAAATAAAGGAGGCTATTTCCCAAGACCATGGCCAAGAAGAAGCAAATTACCATCATGCTCATCATGGATGCTACGGCAGGAGGATCTCTCAACGTGCTTCTGTGAGCTAGCTAGCAGGCTGGAGGAAGAGATCCAGAGAGGAAAAGAGGAATGTAGTGTGGGATAGGCAGGGCGAGGAGAAGGAGAGGTATTAAAGGGGGGAGGTGGTGGGGAGGGAGGGAAGAGGGGGGAAGATATGCAGTTAGGAGACGATGTGGCAAATTCTTATGGCTCTTGGTGTTTGTTTGTTCTGACTTCACTTTATAACCCTTTTTAGGTTTACTAATTCCTGCCTTCCGTCCTCTAAGCTTGTCCATATCCACACTATTTACATCGGCATGTAACTCTGAAACTTGGGGGGTCCATACCTTGCCTTGTTATTGTCTATAGGTATATATACACTTGTTAATTAGTATTTCCTGTCTCAAAATATAAGACGGTTTTTACTACTCCTTATGTCCCTAATATAAGAGCGTTTTTGACACTACACTAGTGTAAAAAACGCTCTTACACTAGTGTAAAAAACGCTCTTATATTATAGGACCGAGGGAGTACCTCCAAGACCCCAAACCATTAGGAGGACAAAAAACTTGTTTTTTTTTTTTTTGCTTTTGTCCTTTCACATATCCATGTATGTGATTTGAGAGAAAACTCATAGATAAGATCTGTTCAATTCTTCTACAAAACAGCTTGTACTTAGTTTGGTACATTAGTGAAATTGATGACTAGGTCAATGGCATGCATGGTATTTGCCTGGTGCTTTCCATCGGGCACTCAACAAAGGATCGCCGAAACCGAGTGCTCATGGAAGCACTCGGCGAGGCGACCACACTCGGGAAACCATAGATAGGGCACTCAGCAAAGACAAGGCACTCCACTAACTCTGCGTCGACTGGTGACACTTGGCAAAGCCAATGCCACATGTCCCTATCCACCGCAGGACGACACGGTGATGATACTACCGAGTTTAATGAGTGTCATCTGACGGCAAAAGAGTTTCTTTTTTCTTTTCTGAAGGACCCGAATATCTCGCGAACGTGAGGTTTTTAGATATGGCAAATCAAACTTTTTTATGGCAAATTATGTTCGTCGAGGGTGGCAAGTTTAGTTGCCGAGCGCATGGTAAATCCGTCTCAGTTCATTTTTCGCTGACAGCTAAATTTATCATCCTCGCGTCAACATAAATTGCCATGAAAAACATCCGATTTCCTATGCCTAAAAATCTGATTTTATATAGCTCGATATAACATTCGGCCACGCTCATGTTTGCCGAGTTTTGGTCCAATTGACCATATTAATTGTTCTACTTTGTGTGCTAATGTGCCATGACTAACAATTTTTTTATTTGTCAGTGTGGAGAGACATGGACACAAGCAAATGCGTGCGCTATCCCCATGTTACACCGCACAAGCACTGTTCCATTTCAGTTTGTCACACAGGATGCAGAGATGTATATAACCCAGCAACCTCCTATTTACTCAGTGCTCCAATCAGTTGCCCCACTCATGCATGGGGCCCTAGCTAGTTTGCTTGCTGCCCAACACCATCTCCCCACATAATGTGATCGATGGATCGTATGCTTCCAGCCCACACTGTAATGCACAGGCGTCTTATTCACCACCAATGCCCTGGGGTGCCACGCCTGCGCCGCGATGAACGGTTCTATGCATCGCCGATCGATGATCTATCTAGTCCTCTACTATACTTGTTGAAGATCGGGGTGGTTTGCCCATGTCATCTTCAATTTGTGATAGTTATGTGTGTACTATGGTGCGCAAAATTGTAGTGAAGTTTGGTGAGTGTCTTTGCTTCTAAGGTACAGTAGTACTCTCAGAAGATAACATTTTTCAGATTTCGTTAATGAAGCAAGAATGCATTTTGTTGGAGAAGTTGTGGAATTGTAAGCATGGCTTCTTTTGGCGCTGTTGTCTGCCTACTTTTCTGTAGAGCTACCTTTCCTGGGTATGCATAAGGGGAAAGGGTACACGAAGACAGTTAGACAAGTGGCCAAGGACTAGTGTTCAGCAAAAAAGCAGACTGCGATTTTGTTTTTGCAAGAATTCTTGCCACAATCTCAAGCTACTAGATCCTTCGTTGCTGTATTTGACAATGAAGCCATAAAATCAATATATAAAATTAAAACAAATCAATGGCACCTAATTTATGTCTAGTCGATTAATTTACACGATTAATTTCTGAAGTTCAATCCTTGGAGTTGAAAGCATATTAGAACATCTCCACCTTAATTAGAACAGCAAGACAAGAACAAGAAAAACAATTCGATGTGGAACAAGTATTGGAACAGATGAGCTTACTTGCAAGTGTAATCAGAAAAGGTTGTCCTTCTACATTTGGCATTGGACAGAAGGACTGAAAAGATCTGATTGAACCACGGTGACAAGAAACCTGGACGTCCAATCAAGCATTGGAGATTAGGTGGTTGACCTGTGCACACATCCGTGCTATATATTGATAACAGGTGCCCATGAAAGATAGGTTTGGGCTCACCTGTATGTTCCACCTAACTAACATATCCAAAGTTTCTCGTGTTAACTTGTACGCATGCTTAATTAGGAAGCAATTAAAGATTGCATGTGATTGCCGCGACTTGATTGATAACTGCATAAAAAGTGACAGCTATTTGTCGACATGTTTTTCTTCTTTCCTCACGTACGCATAGCTTTGGTTTCATATGACTTTGTTATTTGTCCGTGTGTTTTATTATGTGTGTGTTAGTGTTGGATGTGTGCAACTCCTTGCTATACATAGGCGGCCTGCGTGCTTAGTCTGTTTAATTGTATCCTTTCGGTGCTCCATTTCTAGCCAATAAGATTCACCCTTTCTCCAAAAAAATGATTGTTGATGCTATAATTATGGACTTAGTTGGAGAACCTGCTTGCGTGTTTTTTTTTTCCTCGCCTATGAATAGCTTTGATAGTTGAAGACTCTGCTTGCGAGTGGCACCGGATGTTGCCTCCCATTATAGGGGCCTGATGTTGGGTAGGCGCGGGCATGCATAATAGTTGAAGAACCCGCATGATAGGTAGTTGGAAACCCAGGTTGCGAGTGCCATCAAACATTGTAAACAACTGGCCAAGACGTTGTTTTGTTGCAAACGACTAAAGATGTGATCACCACTTCTCACTACTGGTGACCTTACCACACAAAAACTGAACATTGTGTTGTCCTAGCTAGGAAATGAATGGCAGTTTATCCTACCTACTAGCAAATTATAGTATAAGTTATTAAGAACCAATATGATTGAATAGGGACCACATTGTGTGAGCCCACTCCAACCTTTTGTTCTTCCATGCTTCATTGTCAAACCCCTCCTTACTATGGGCGGAGCTGATTACCTCATCATGTGTCACATTTTCCTCCTTCGGCACAAGTTCATCAGTTCTCCATTGCAGGATCCAGTTGTGAATGATACGACATGCAAGAACAAGCTTGACCTGGTAGGGTAAGGGCAGAATGGCTTCTGATCCAGGATTTTAAACCTATTCTTCAGAGCTCCAAATGCCCTCTCAAATGTTACTCTAAGGCTGGAGTGTGTGAGATTGAACAGTTCACGGGGAGTCTTAGGATAGTTCATACCAGAGAACTCGTTCAAATGATACTTGGTTTTCCTGAAGGGTGGAAGAACACCTGGCCAACATGCATAGCTGGCATCTCATCTATAATTTTTTATTGTTCCATGCTATTATATTATCTGTTTTGGATGTTTAATGGGCTTTACTATATATTTTTATATTATTTTTGGGACTAACCTATTAACCGGAGGCCCAACCCAAATTGCTGTTTTTTTTTCCTATTTCAGTGTTGTTTCGCAGAAAAGGAATATCAAACGGAGTCCAAATGGAATGAAACCTTCGGGAGAGTTATTTTTGGAACGAACGCAATCCAGGAGACTTTGAGTAGACGTCGGGGAAGCAACGAGGTGGCCACGAGGTCCAGGCGCGCCCTACCTGGCGCGCCCCACCCCGTGGGCCCCTCGTGGCTCCCCTGACCGACTTCTTTCGCCTATATATATTCATATACCCCGAAAACATCCAGGAGTGCAATAGATCAGGAGTTCTGCCGCCGCAAGCCTCTGTAGCCACCAAAAACCTCTCGGGAGCCCGTTCCGGCACCCTGCAGGAGGGGGATCCCTCACCGGTGGCCATCTTCATCATCCCGGCGCTCTCCATGATGAGGAGGGAGTAGTTCACCCTCGGGGCTGAGGGTATGTACCAGTAGCTATGTGTTTGATCTCTCTCTCTCGTGTTCTTGATTTGGAACGATCTTGATGTATTGCGAGCTCTGCTATTATAGTTGGATCTTATGATGTTTCTTACCCTCTACTCTCTTGTAATGGATTGAGTTTTCCCTTTGAAGTTATCTTATCGGACTGAGTCTTTAAGGATTTGAGAACACTTGATGTATGTTTTGCATGTGCTTATTTGTGGTGACAATGGGATAGTCACGTGATCTACTTGATGTATGTTTTGGTGATCAACTTGCAGGTTTAGTGACCTTGTGAACTTATGCATAGGGGTTGGCACACGTTTTCGTCTTGACTCTCCGGTAGAAACTTTGGGGCACTCTTTGAAGTTCTTTGTGTTGTTTGAATAGATGAATCTGACATTGTGTGATGCATATCGTATAATCATACCCACGGATACTTGAGGTGACATTGGAGTATCTAGGTGACATTAGGGTTTTGGTTGATTTGTGTCTTAAGGTGTTATTTGTTGACACCTGTTTTTGGCAAGATACAGATTGCAATGAAGATGGTCTCGAGTGAATGGGCCTTCAGCATGAAAAGATTCACGTCGCCGAGTGGAACAACTTTGATGTTTCGGTTATATTCATTCGACCTTATCTTACGGACCGAAACTATACTCCGAGTGGCATAATTCAATGTTCCGAGTGATTTTTGGCCGATCATGCCTTCAAGACGACCTCGGATGAAGGAGTATTCTAAAGGAATTGTCTTCGTCTCGTCGAGACAATCGATTTTGATATATAAATCATCTCAATCCGAGTTCATATGCAAAAGTTAGAGGCAATACACTGCAGGCCGAAGCTGAGTGGAAATCTGGCGCAAAGTATCAGACGCCATGTCTGATGGGTCGCGCGAGCAATTAGGCCCTTAAGAAGTCCTTGAATCGAAAAACCTTCAACACAAAAAAGTTTCGTCTCGTCGAGCCGATCGATTTTTATATAAAATTCGTCTCAATCCGAGGTCATATGTAACCTGGAGAGGCAAATCAAGATCAGGCTATGTTTTTGGTCGAGTGAAAGCTTACCATCCGAGTGAAAACTCACCGGTCGAGTGAAAACCTACCGATCGAGTCACCGGTCGAGTGAAAACCTACCGATCGAGTCACCGATCGAGTGAAAACCTACCGATCGAGTCAAAGGTCGAGTGAAAACCTACCGATCGAGTAAAAGGTCGAGTGAAAACCTACCGATCGAGTAAAAGGTCAAAAACTTACCGATCGAGTAAAAGGTCGAGTGAAAACTGATCGATCGAGTAAGAGATTGTCTTCCGACTGAAAATGTGGTCATCATCCAAGTGAAAGATTGTCTTCCGAGTGAAAATGTAGTCATCCGAGTGAAAAGGTCCAGTCGAGTGAAAGACTCTAATATCCGAGTGGATGAGCTCAAATCCGAGTGAAACAGAACATGTGCCCGAAAGTTTATCAAGATGACCTCGGATGAAGAAGTGTTCAATAAAGAAGTTGTGCGTATCATCAAGACGGTAAACTTTGGTTTTGGAGTCATCATCATCAGAGATAGTATATGGCCTGTAAGTTCACTACGAGACTTGGACAATCCGATCATTACATGACCGAGTCCGACCGAAGGTAAAGACGACCTCGAAAAGTATTCAAGATGGCCTTATTTGAAAAAGTGATCAACATGAGAGTTGTTCAGATCGTCGAGGCGCACAAGTTTGATATTTGTGCCATCTTGATCGGAGGTCATATGGAGGCTCGGCGGCCTGCACAAGGAGGAAGACAGAAGTTGGGCCAGATTCAGATCGAATCCGAGTTGGAATAGAACTAGGACTCTAGGACGCGAATTGATGTAATTTTTCTTGTAAGGAAAGCCTAGATGAATCCTTTACTTGTACGGGAAGTACAGCCGCCTCTTATATATGTTGGGGGTGACGGCCGATTGAACAACACCAATTGAACCAATCAATCTATTACACTTTTGTGTTCATCTATCTTTATCCCCTACCCTTGTATCTTTCTTTCTCGTTCTTCGCGTTGGAGGGCAGCGATCCACGAGGCTCTAGGGGCGAGCGAATCGACCTAGGGCAGCCCATTGCCGCCGCACTCCCTGACGGGGTCCCTCCCGGGCATGTGGGGTTTCGGGTCTACAAAAGCGCCCGCTGACTGTCTTGCGTATCGCGCTGTCGGTCGGGTCTCCTTCGACGTGAGCTGCGGTGCATCACCCCCGGCGTCGAGGGTACACGTGATGTGTTCGTGTGTCAACACACTTTTTGGCGACTCCGCTGGGGACGAAGCTTTGAACAATCTCCAGCCTGTTCTTGCTACGAGGAGAGCGTCATCAAGCGGCTGCAATCTACAACGGTAACATGTATCATCAATCTCCTTACGTAGATGCAAATAGCCATTATGTTGATGTTGCTAGATCTTTCAATGGACATGTCATGTCGGCTAGCCCTAACGAGCAAAGGCCGACTAGTTATTCCATTGGAGAAACTTCGAATTTACAGAACCACGACATGCAACTTATGAATCTGAACCTTCGTGCATCGGCAACACCTTTCAATATGCCGATGAATAACACGATTTGTTCGAGTGATCAATATATGACACCTCATGTGCAGGAGGGCGTCTCGCAGTTTTTTCCATCGGCAGTCAACTCGCAATATGCGGGTTTATCCCCAAACATGCCGATGAATGAGGCAATCGGCCATGCTTCCATTAGCTATTTGGCCGGTTATCCTCTGTCATCATATGATACACCTCATGATATTAATTGTTCAGCATCATATGCAACTAAAAGTATTCATGACTCGGCTCACTTTTATGGCCGAGTGAATGGAGATTCTACAGGAGTGTATGTGTCTAATATTGCAGGAGATGAGGTGACTTTGGCTGCATTAAAAAGCTTAGCGCAAAATAAGAAGATTACCGCTCTTTGCCTTGAGCAACATGATAAAGGTTTGGTTCCTGATTATGAGGCAATAAAAGCTAGGGTTTTAAAAGAAGACGAAGTGTTGCCGATTGATCAAATTGGCGTGAGAAAATATTCAACAACAAAGTGCACACATCTTCACCTATCATTGCAGCAAGTTATACACCCCTATACAATTGCAAAGTTTCGCAACATCAATCCATTGCGAAAGATCATAAAAGTATTGGGGGCAAGCCAATCAAGCAGGGCTGAGTTTAAAGAAAATATGTCGCCAGTGGATGGGGTCAAGCCAACTCTCACAGGAATAGAGTCAATGGCTTTACTACGCCAACTCTTGAGGAATTACCAGCAGAATATCGACAGGCTTACGAAGCACTCAAGAAGAGCCGTGGAGAGGAATATTTGCAAGAATACGTCAAGTGCCTTCCTTCATCCAGCAACTATGTTGGCCCTTCGGCGATATTGAAGCAAAAAGGTTTGCAAGCAAATCAGCAAGAAAGGGTTCACTCGGCTAATATGGTTGATTCAGTTGAAACTGAGTCAAATAGGAATAAGTCATCTACAGCCGAGTCGAACAATTCCTTTAAAGAAGAGACGGTGGTGGATTCGGTTGAAACCAGATTGAGCACCGAGAGGGCTAAGGTCGAGTGCGTAGAGTCAATATCGAGTGCGTCGAACCAACCGTGGGCATCGAGCCAGTTAAGGCCGAGTGCATCAAGTCAGCCAAGTGCATTGATTCATCCGAGTGCATCACCGGCTAATGTTGAGTGCATAGAGCCAATTATTACCGAGTGTACCAAAACAGATGATGCAAGCTTCACCAAGCAGAGGAACAACAAACACAACAAATTGGCTATGCTCGATTTTTCTAAATGCGAGGGATCTTACATGTTGCCATATGAGTTTCGTGCTAAAGAAATTGATGAGCATCAAGAACAAAATGTCTGGCGAACACAGTTCAATTAACGATGAACATCAAGACCAAGAAAATGCGGCCGAGCAAAGTTCAACTGACAAAGAGCGTCCGAGTGAAATCCACTCGGGCAATCCGACTGAAATATACTCGGGTAATCCGAGTGATGAGGCACGAGATCCAGAAAAAGAGGAAGAGGCATTGGAGAATTATTCAGAAGTGGAGCAAAGTATTCTTCCAGTGGTGCAACCATCTTCTCCTTCCAACGTCTTCACAAAGGTACACCTAGCAGATAGTTTACTCAATTTTCGATTCGGTCAAAATGATATTGTTGATGCACCTGTTAGTAAGATTCTAATTAATTTTGAAAGACCAATTGAAATGAGTAATCTATTTGTTAGGAATGATCTTGTCACTAATCGTGCTGATCAACACATGGCATTATTCAAAGAGACTAGTAGTGACAACTTATCGCAACCAAAGTTGTTCCCGTCATGCCGACTGAACTTTATATTCATATGGGCAACTTTGTTTGTTTCATGCCTGGCTAACATTTGGTCTCAGAGGAGACGTATATTCTGTAATTATTTTGGTTGCAGGAATATAAAGCCAGGTTCAAAGTTCTCGAGATAGCGATTCAAGAGCATCGGAAAGGAGGACGAAAATCAATGCATAGCCGAGTCGGATGTTAAGCGATACCACTCGGTTGTTTTGTATCAAAACTGGTATCACAATATCGGTTAATGGACCATGAGTGTACGTCCAGTATAGGCATAGTTGATCACATCATTGGTGCGTTGTTGACTGATCCAATTATAATTGATCATGATGTCGAGCCATCAGGACAAGAACAAATGCAACGCTTGTTTGAAGACAATATCAAAGACAACGACGTGATTCATCAAGCCGCACAATTGGACAACATAGGACGATTGGAGTCTGTTGAGGCACGAGCATATGGCCAGTCGTATCAGATTGGTCTTGATGGTTATCAGATGTTGACTCGGCTATCTCAAGCCGATTCATCTAAAGGTCAACAGGTACACACCGACGATGACGGGGTCAGGTCTTCGAGCAAGGATATTGTTAAAAAGTGCATCAAGAACAATCTTGAAGACGGAAGTTTCATCAAATCTACAATGGCGACATCTAGCACTGGGGGGCAACGAGAAAATTCAAAGACCGATGCACGCACAACTAAAGAAAGCAAAGGCAATGGTAAGCACAAAGGTAAAAAGCCGAAAGTCACTTTCGCGCAGTTATTAGAAAAATATCAGAAAATAAGTGAGGCAAAGAGTGCTTATCGGCCGAGTGAAGAAAAAACATCGAAGTCACCCCCAAGGCATAAATCTAAAGACTGGGATTGGCATAGGAAGACGTTGAGCAAGCAGACTTCATATCCTGCTATTGGACCGCCAATGCCAATGTCGTGGATGCCTCCCTACACTCATGTAAATCCATATCCGTCATGGGGCAGGTATGATACAAGGGCAAATTATCCATCTTATTTTAGATCATCTCGCCAACATTATGCAGCTCCAAAAAGATCATCTCGTCAAAGACCGTTTCAATCGTAAGGAATCGGTCCGGAGCTCAAGGTACAAGAAAGAGGTGGTCAAGAAAGTGTACCAGGTCAAGAAAGATGGTCGTATGTGTGCTACTTCAGATTTGTTCTCAAATAACAAAGAGCTAGTTAAAGTATTGACATTGGCTACAAAAGGCAACAAGGTAAGTCAATCAAGTGCCAAATCTGAAGGGAAGAAGTTGAGAGTGCACAAGGCCAAAAAAGAGTTAGCATTGGTTGAAACAGAATCACAGCCGAGGTGCCCACTCGGCTTAGCACATTGGCAAGAGAAGGAATTACAAAGACTTAGTGCACATGAGTTGAGAAAGAAGAACATGGCATGGGTTCCCAAGAGGAGCAGTCAAAGTAGAAATGATGTCCGACCTTCTATTGCAACAAGTGTTAAAAAAGTGAAGAAAGAAAAGGATGGCCGCAAGAGTGCTATTTCGGATCCGACTCCAAATGACAAAAAGCTAGCCAAGCCTATGTTGGCTGCAAAGGACAAGAAAGTGAAGCAAGTAAATTTCAAGGATCCAATAGTCAAGTTTGGACAGGCCAAGCCAAAGATGCCCAAAGACAGAAAGAATTTGCCAGTGCATAAACCAAAGTACCAGCCGGGACGCCCACTCGGCTTACCATATTCGCAACAGAAGAAGCTAAAACGGCTTAGGGCTAAAGAGCTGGAGAAGAGGAACTTGGCCTGGGTTCCTAAGGGAAATCCTCGAGTCAAGAGCGGCATCACATCTCCTGTTACGAAGCCAGCAGAAATAAGGGAGTACAAGTGTAAAGCCCGTAGGCAAGGACGACAATTTTCATATAGGAGACTCCAAGTCGGGTCTCATCCATATTCTTCGATCGTACCATCAAAATCAACGCTATGGAATTTTTCCTCAGCCGAAACATCTGACTTATTTCAGCTATTCACACTTTGGTGGACGGACTCCCGAGCACTTTTGAGATAAGAATGCATGGCCGATATTTGCATATCGCCCTCATAATTCATTGTGTCGGCAAAACCCGGCATCTGGCTAACAGTGTTCACCATGGTGGATTTCCTACTCCTATAGCCGATGTTCGGTGTTACCAAGATCTTGGCGAGGCGATTTAATTATTGAGTCGACCAACAATCAAGGGTCTAGTGCATAAAAGAGCCCCGACTCCAAATGTTATTTATTTGCAGGATTCAAGTCAGGAGACAGACGTTGTTCGGCGGAGGCTTGATGGTGTACTTTGATAATGAGTTGAGTCGCCGAACAGTGGACAGTATTCCTTTGAGGTGCATGGTCATAATCGTTGGGCAACCGTGGATGCCTGATGGCATCTCTGGCCAACATGCATAGCTGGCATCTCTGATACGTCTCCAACGTATCTATAATTTTTGATTGTTCCATGCTATTATATTATCTGTTTTGGATGTTTAATGGGCTTTACTATACAATTTTATATTATTTTTGGGACTAACCTATTAACCGGAGGCCCAGCCCAAATTGTTGTTTTTTGTCGTTTTCAGTGTTTCGCAAAAAAGGAATATCAAACGGAGTCCAAATGGAATGAAACCTTCGGGAGCGTTATTTTTGGAACGAACGCAATCCAGGAGACTTGGAGTAGACGTCAGGGAAGCAATGAGGTGGCCACGAGGGTCCAGGGCGCGCCCTACCCCCTGGGGCGCCCCCATCCTCATGGGCCCCTCGTGGCTCCCCTGACCAACTTGTTTTGCCTATATATATCCATATACCTTGAAAACATCCAGGAGCGCAATAGATCGGGAGTTCCGCCGCCGCAAGCCTCTGTAGACACCAAAAACCTCTTGGGAGCCTGTTCCGGCACTCTGCCGGGGGGGATCCCTCATCGGTGGCCATCTTCATCATCCCGACGCTCTCCATCATGACGAGGGAGTAGTTCACCCCCGGGGCTGAGGGTATGTACCAGTAGCTATGTGTCTGATCTCTCTCTCTCTCTCTCTCTCTCTCTCTCTCGTGTTCTTGATTTGGCACGATCTTGATGTATCTCGAGCTTTGCTATTATAGTTGGATCTTATGATGTTTCTCCCCCTCTACTCTCTTGTAATGGATTGAGTTTCCCTTTGAAGATATCTTCTCAGATTGAGTCTTTAAGGATTTGAGAACACTTGATGTATGTCTTGCATGTGCTTATCTGTGGTGACAATGGGATTTTCACGTGATCTACTTGATGTATGTTTTGGTGATCAACTTGCGGGTTCAGTGACCTTGTGAACTTATGCATAGGGGTTGGCACACGTTTTCGTCTTGACTCTCCAGTAGAAACTTTGGGGAAATCTTTGATGTTCTTTGTGTTGGTTGAATAGATGAATCGGAGATTGTGTGATGCATATCGTATAATCATACCCACAGATACTTGAGGTGACATTGGAGTATCTAGGTGACATTAGGGTTTTGGTTGATTTGTATCTTAAGGTGTGATTCTAGTACGAACTCTATGATAGATCAAACGGAAAGAATAGCTTCATGTTATTTTACTACAGACTCTTGAATAGATCGATCAGAAAGGATAACTTTGAGGTGGTTTCGTACCCTACAATAATCTCTTCGTTTGTTCTCCGCTATTAGTGACTTTGGAGTGACTCTTTGTTGCATGTTGAGGGATAGTTATATGATCCAATTATGTTATTATTGTTGAGAGAACTTGCACTAGTGAAAGTATGAACCTTAGGCCTTGTTTCCTAGCATTGCTATGCCATTTGTGCTCACTTTTATCATTAGTTACCTTGCTGTTTTTATAATTTCAGATTACAAAAACCTATATCTACCATCCATATTGCACTTGTATCACCATCTCTTTGTCGAACTAGTGCACCTATACAATTTACCATTGTATTGGGTGTGTTAGGGACACAAGATACTCTTTGTTATTTGGTTGTAGGGTTGTTTGAGAGAGATCGTCCTCATCCTATGCCTCCCATGGATTAATAAACCTTACGTCATCCACTTGAGGGAAATTTGCTACTGTCCTACAAACCTCTGCACTTGGAGGCCCAACAACGTCTACAAGAAGAAGGTTGTGTAGTAGACATGAATCTCCTAGGTAGAACTTTCCATCAGGGGTGTTGATGCCATCATGATGATTCATGCTGTCACTGAGAATGTCAGCATCATGTGCTGATCCTTCCTAGCCAGCCAGCACATATGTGAACTTCATATCGAAGTCAACGGTAGCAAGCACATTCTGGCTTGTGTAGTGCTTCCTCCCTCTAGATGTTGCAGCTTGTGACCTCAACACTCTGGCAGTGACACGAGTACCATCTAGTGCCCCAATGCAATCCTAGAATGGCACTACAAGATGGTATTATGGCTATAGCAGAACAATGATAACATATCAAGGCATGAACTACACACTATTAGTGTTCACCTTGAAGTATGGATACCATCTTGGGCTAGTGCGAATGTTGGTAGCGGTCCGACCAGTTGGTGACACAAACATCTCTCCTCTGAGTTCCCCAATAGCATACATCACTTGCTTGAAGTACATGGAGATGGTCTCCATTGATCTCCTGAAGGTGTTGTGTACAATCTTGAACCTCTGGTTATGAACAACAACATTGAGGAACATTGCTACTTGCTCTTCCACAATAGTGTGGATGTTACCTTCTAGCAGCCCCCTGCTCCTGAACGTATGCACAAGCCTGGCGAAAGGTGCTATTTTCATTCGAAGCATCCACAAAGCCTCTGTGTCATTGCAGTTGCATATGTAGTACAGCTTCGCTATCCTCTCCTGATCTCGTATTAACATCGAACCATACCAGATGAGAGGTTTGTCATTCCAACAAACAACTCTCTTATGGACCAACATGATCTAGGCATGAACCACAACTATCAACACTGAAGCCTGAACTAGAAGCTTCTTTTGTTCATACACAATGTAAGCGACATCCAGGATGCAGTAAGCAAGGGCCCAATCGACCCCAAACGTTCCTATCGAATGACCTAAAGGAGGAAGGGGAGGGGGTAGCTTACCAGCTTCGGGGTCGGGGGAGACATAGCCGAGGTGGGGATGGCCGGATGGAGTCGAAGAAGAAGAAGGGGAGAAGCAGTTGCCGCTACCAGGGAGTGCTGTTGCCGCCACCAACGCTGCTTTCACCGTCGCACCCGTAGATCTGAGTCATCATCGTCGCCGATGCCAATGACAAATGAGGGCTTGTCCTAGAGCCAAGAGTGAGCGAGAAAATGGGGGTGGTGAGGGTATATGTCGGATTTCGGGTTCCGGCAGACCCTTGAGGTTCGAACACTGGGGTGCGCGTGGAGATTTCGCCCTCTACCTACCTGCTCCTCGCCGAATCGCTAGGATCTAAACTACGAATAGAACAACACAAGAGACACAAGGTTTATACTGGTGCAGGCCACCATTGTGGTGTAATACCCTACTCCAGTGTGTGGTGTGGTGGATTGCCTCTTGGGCTGATGATGAACAATACAAGGAAGAACAGCCTCGCGAGGGTCTGTTCTTGGCTGGTGTGATGAACTGCTAGGAGGAGTTCAATCGCTCTATCTACTGGTTTCTTGGTGAGGATCTAGATGCTAATGCTCGATTCTGGATGCCTTCCAGATGCCTCTACCCCGGGGGTGGCTAGTCCTATTTATAGGCAAAGGCCCTGGGCCTCTTCCCAAATATTGAGCGGGAAGGGCGCCAACAATTGGCCATTTTTAAGGGGAACATCGGGTACACTTATCCTGACTAAAGTTGGTCTTCGCCTGTCGAAGGCTCTGGTGGTGACACCTGCTTGGGCTCCACAATGACTTCCTCCCTGTTGTTGGGCTGGTCTTGGTCTTTTTGCACCGAAATGGATGACTTTGCTTGATGCTCTCGCCTGCGCTTGCCCCCTTTGCACCAAAGAGGAAAGGAGGACATCTGCTTGGTGGCGCCGACTAAGCGCCCTTGGTCATCATGGCTTGCATCATGGGCACCTCGCGAGGTACCCCGCCTTGAACTCTCCGCCTCCTCGTGAGCCAGCCTGATGAGGCCGTGCCTGAGGAAGCTCCTTGTCGTCCGACCTACGAGGCTTGGCCCCTCAGGAGGGTCTTGAGCTTGTGTTGATGAAGATGGGCCGTGCTGGGCCTCCTTTGAGCCACGCCGCAGGCCGCAGGCAGGCAAGTCTGGCAACCCCCGTTCCCAGAACGCCGACAGTAGCCCCCAGGCCCACGACACGCCTGGACTGGGCCGAGCCGAGAGGCGAAAGGGCAAGTCTGAAGCGTCGTGGGCCCTAACAGCCTGCGGTCTTGGGCGCCGCGTGGCGGTTGATTGGCCGTGGGCAGCACTGTTCCCCCACGCCTCCTTATTTTATGCCTTGCTAGGCGGACTCGTTGCCGCACACAGCCACTCCCCTTTCCGCTGCTCGAGCGCTCTCTGTCCATTCTCCTCTCGAACTCCAGTTCCCGCATCCAATCCAATCTCGAACCTCCCCCCTTCTGCCGTCATGGCTCCGCCGAAGAAGGGAAGAGGGAAGAAGCCCATGCCGCCGCCTCGCCCACCGTCGGCGGCGGCCCCCGCCGTCGATCGATCGATCATAATCAATCGAGAGGGCTTGGGCAAGGTCAGCTCAGCTCTGGCCACCATCTTCAACAAATGCGGGAGGACGACGGCCTAGCCCGCGTCCCGCTTCTCCATTGACAGGATTGCCACTGAGGTCCGATACTTCGTCGACGCCCTGTGGGCGGGACTGGTTCCCCCCTTTTCCGATTTCTTCAACGCCGTGCTCTCCCATTATCAGATCCACATGATGCATTTGGGTCCTGAATCCATCACTCTTCTTACCGTTTTCACCTTTGTTTGCGAGGCGATGATGGGCATCCTTCCTTCGGTCGCCTTGCTGCGCTGCTTCTTTTCTTTGCGCCTTGTCGACCCCACCCAATGTTCGGGGTGCGTGAGCTTCATCGCTGCGCCTGAGACAGTGGCTTCAAGAATTGACTTTAGTCTTCCTCCGCCCACGCCTGGGTTTCGCGAGCGGTGGATGTATGTGGACGTGGGGGTGCCCAGCCCCCTGCTGTCGGAGCCATCTTCGCCTGTTGTCCCCAACTCAGGCTGGGGCCAGGAGACGCTCACGAGTCCCCGGCTTGCCTTCGTCTGGCGTCGCTTCGAGTTCTTGAGGGAGCTCGGCGTGACGGCGCCCAAGGTGGTGAAGGAGTTCCTGCTACGCCGTATTGCCCCTCTCCAACGCCATTCTCACCGGATGTGGGCCTTCAGCGGGCGTGGGGATCGAATGAGGCTCCAGGAAGAGGACCTGACGCCTGAAGCACTGAGGAAGGTGCTCTTGGTCTTGACTAGGGATCCTTCCCCCGGCGGCATCCGGCAAGGGGGGGGCCTTGTTGTACCTCTGCTCAAATAGAAACGACTTTGTGAGTCAGATGCCCATCTTCGACGAATGGGGCCCGTGCCCTGCTGGCCTCCAGGGGCCTTGCGAGAACCCAGGTGGTTGCCCTTGCCGTCGGCCAGGGCGACTCTTCCTCAAGTGGCAGAGCAGGGAGATGTGAGGCTCTGGAGGCCAAGGGTGCCTCCGCCGAGGTGACAGCACTGGGCGGCACTCATGAGGGAGCGGCCCCTAAGGCCCGTGCTGCCGTAGCTGAAGGCGCGAGCAGCCGCCTGCAGTCCTGCGGCTGAGGCCCCCGAGGCCCCAGCTGCTCTTCTTGGTGAGGCGACCGGCGGCGCGCATCAGGCAGATGCCCCCGACACGGGTCGTCTTGGTGCTTCCTCCTCGTCGCAGGCTGACCCCTGTGCTCAACTCTTGGGTCGCTTCCGCGTGGACTTTGAGGCCCTCCGGAAGAGGAGGGAGGCCCTGGGCGATGATTACCCTTGTCGCCTACTGAAGTGTAGGAAGTACTTCGCCATCGACGAGTAAGCCTCCTGTCTTCCCGGCTCCAGGTTTTGCTGTTGCCTTTCCTGATCCTTGCTCCGCAGGGCCCTTCCTTCCGAGCTCTCGGAGATGACTGAGGAGCCATCCCCTTCGCCTCCGTCATTGATCGCTCCGAGCAGTAGAGCCCTTGTGGTGAGGCCGGTTGGAGAGACAAACCATCCCGAGGCGCAACGCGGGCCCTGCGCGCCCCGTGACCTTCCTTCGCGAGCCTTCTCGTGGCATAGCCAGCCTGCAGTGGGCTTCTCGTCAGGTCGTGGACCGTGATTGGCTGGGGGTTTTCCCTGCGCTCTTCACTTCGAGATGGACTGGCTCCAAGTCGGACTTCTGGCAGGGCGTGCCCGGTCGCCTCAAGGGCGCCAGCCCCCTGCCCCCTGCCCGGAGGAGGAGTGCTGATCCGTGCCCCCCGGCGCTCGCTTGGGGCGGATGATGGTGTGGAGGACGTACTCGAGCGCGCCCGGGAGCGTCGCGCTCTTCGCCAAGGGTTTCTCCGGAGGGCGGCTGACGCGGTGAGCCTGCATCGTGAAGAGCTCGCTGATGAGGACGCGCGCCTTGAGGCCGAGGGCCTGCGCCTGGTTGCATAGAGGCGTGAGCTGGAGGCGGCTGTCGCCCTCGCACGCCGTCGGCGCGATCTCGACGATGAGGAGGCCAAGGCGTCGCTGGCGGCCTCTCGGGAGGCCCGTTCCCGGGCCCTCGAAGAAGCCCAGGAAGCTGACCAGCGGCGAGAGGCCACGGAGGAGCGGGCACGGGAACTCCTGGCCCGGTGCCGCTCACTGGAGGAGCAGAGCTGCGCGAGGCGGCCCTCGCGTCGATGAAGGTGGCTTCCGGCGACCCAGTAGAGCTCCAGAAGCGTGAGGAGGCGCTGACGCTGGAAGCCGCCAAACGCGCGCGCGAGTATGAGCGCATGGAGACAAGGGAGCGCTTGGTGACACGGGCGGAGGACGATGTCGCTGCGCGGGAAACCCGCGTCTCGGAGGAGGTCGGACATCGGGTGGTGACGGCGTGCCTGGACCTCGAGCGCGAGTTCGGAGAGAGGCTGGAGTTGGTCCGGACCGAGGCCGAAGGTAGGACCACCGTCCTGAGGACCAAGCTGGAGGAAGCAACGCGGCGGGTCGATACTTTGCGGGCCGCACTTGAGGCGGTGCAGGGGGAGTCAACTACTTCCCATGCCGAGGCGCTTCTTCTTCGCCAACGGGTGGTCGAGGCTAAGGCCGTCCGCGCCGAATCAGAGCGAGATCGTCGTGGCGGCTCCTAGAACATGAAACACGCCCCATGCTCCTGCACGCCGGAGAGGGCCAACACGGCCTTAGGTAATATCTGCGAGGCGGCCGTTGGCGAGCCGCACGCCATTAACTACGCCGGCAACCTTCAGTTCTTCACCGACATCGTGACGCAGCTGGAGGCGCAGTCGGTCAGGGCCAACAGGTTGGTGGAGGAGAGGAGCCGAGCCCTGCTCGGGCGCGCCTTTTCCCGCATCTTTAGCCATCTCCGGAACATGGATCCTCACTTCGACTTCGACGCTGCCATCGCCCCAGTCCCCCAGGCCATCCGGGACGACCTGGCATACTGGGTGGAAGACAATGTGGACGCTCTTGTCAGGGCCTTCGCTTCAGATGACGATGACGCGATCGTGGCCGCCGACGAGGGCGGCGTGGTGAATGGCCCTGACGTCGCCGACGACAACGCAGAGGGCGATGGCGAGGCCAACGACGCCAGCGACAGTTCGGGCGGTGTTCCTGAGGATGCATTGGGGGATTTATCCGACTGACGGCGCATTGCTCCTGTTTCCTTACCCTGCACAAATAGAACGCAGGCTTTTGTCCTGATGGTTGTAAGAGCATTTTTGGGAGGGGGTGCCCCTCATGTAAAACTTACGTTCAGCGTACTAGTGAATGCTACTTCTCCTACATGCCCGTGCCAAGCGGTTGGCTAGGTGACGAGCCGGCTGGCTAGTTTACCTTTGTCCCGAGCGGGTCCTGAGATAACTTGTGGGAGGCCGTGGTGACTTGAATGCCTCCCGATCGAATCCGTAGGATCTGCAGTGAAAAACCTCCTGAGAGGGTATGTCGGCGGCAGTCTGGGCTGCACGCAAGCTAGGCCAGGCCCGGCTCGCGAGGCGCTCATGAGGGGAGGCAGCTGAGGCGAGGTCGTAACCGAAACGCGAGAGATTGCTCGAACGAGACTAAGCACCCCTTCCCCAAACACACACAAATCTCAAATTCGAGTCCAACTTAAATCCAGTGGGAAAGCAACAACCAAGGGAAAAGCAATGAAAGCGAGAAAAAGGCGCGTCGGCACCTAGTCTAGTCTTGGGCGTCTTCTCACGAGGCGAGCTAAGTGCTGCCATCTTTGGCGTGGGAGGAGACCCGGGGCCTCGGGCCGCACCCCGAGACTCGGGCGTGTACAACCCCACTCATTATTACGTGAGAGTGTCACAGGGCGGCGAGCTTCACAGGCACTGGGCCTTCTTCACAGGTACCGGCCTTGCTTCATATCGCCAAACGAAGGCCCCGCCTTGCGCCACACTCTAGTGCCATCGACGACAACCGGAAACCAGGACGCCGCCGATGGGGTAGAGCGGTCGCCAGCGGTTCCCCCGACGACCATGGGTCCTCCGCCAGGGGCAGGCCCTGAGGCACCTCCCCAGCGGAGGGCCTACCTCCTGGGAACGCCTTGCTCCGAACGCCGTGGTGGTGATGTCGGATCCAAGCCCCTCCCCGGCAGCCCCCGACGCCCTCCTCCTGAGGGGTAGGAGACTGCGGGAGCGGGGCAGCTGCTCGCTGTGGCGACCTGCACCTCCTGCGACCCATGATTAGCGTATGCCTTCTCCTGAGGAATTACTGGTACCCGATAATCGTCGCTTCCAGCGTGGCCGATGGGGCCGTCCCGGGGTTCCTGGAAGAGCTCAGCTTCTGGCGCCTCGTCCCCCCATCTTGGGCTGAGGAGCGAGCCTTGTTCGCCCTCACGCGGGTGCCCTTGGTCCATCATGTGGGGCACGTACTCTTCTGGGGCCGTCATCCCAAAGGCCGCGCCATAGTGCTCCGCTTGCCATGCAGCTCTGCTTGATGTGCCAACCTGGGGGTGGTAGCGCGGCGGCCCACTAGGGCCGTGGGTCGCGACGAGTCCTTCTTCGCTGGCGGGGAGCGGAGTCAGTGCTGTCGCTGGCTCGGTGCTGACAGCTTCGCTGGTGTTGGAGCAGCCTTGGAGCCCGCGGGTGTGCGTGGGGCCCGCGCACGGGCCGCCCTGGGCCTGAGACGGGAGCTGAGTGCAGAAGGGGTGAGCCCCCGAGGTGGCGAAGCCCAGGAGCTCTGCCACCCGCTCCAGCAGCACGTCGCGGCCGCCTTCCATCAGCCTACACTGCAGCAGCTCTCGGGCTACCGTGAGCGCGGCCCTTGAGTTCACCTGCTCGCGGCGGGTGCACGGCGTCGTGGCCGCGGCGTGGTTGGAGGCCCTTGCTGCCGACCGCGTATGCCGTGGTGTGAGAGCTGTCGGGGCCTGTCCGCGTCGCCCACGGCCCGCAGCGCCCTGCGGACCGCGAGCTGCCTGGGGCATGGGGTCGCTCGGGGCGAGCGGCTCTGCGCGGGCGGGCCAAGCCGCCTAGGGATCTGGGTTGCCCGCCTGGTCGCCGGACATGGTGATGACGATGCGACGGGACGCGGAGTGGCAGAAGGTGGATCACGACGCTCCCCTACCTGGCGCGCCAAATGTCGAATTTCGGGTTCCGGCAGACCCTTGAGGTTCGAACACTGGGGTGCGCGCGGAGATTTCGCCCTCTACCTACCTGCTCCTCGCCGAATCGCTAGGATCTAAACTACGAACAGAACAGCACAAGAGACACAAGGTTTATACTGGTTCAGGCCACCATTGCGATGTAATACCCTACTCAAGTGTGTGGTGTGGTGGATTGCCTCTTGGGCTGATGATGAACAATACAAGGAAGAACAGCCTCGCGAGGGTCTGTTCTTGGCTGGTGTGATGAACTGCTAGGAGGAGTTCAATCGCTCTATCTACTAGTTTCTTGGTGAGGATCCAGATGCTAATGCTCGATTCTGGATGCCTTCCAGATGCCTCTACCCCGGGGGTGGCTAGTCCTATTTATAGGCAAAGGCCCTGGGCCTCTTCCCAAATATTGAGCGGGAAGGGCGCCAAAAATTGGCCATTTTGAAGGGGAACAGCGGGTACACTTATCCTGACTAAAGTTGGTCTTCGCCTGTCAAAGGCTCTGGTGGTGACGCCTGCTTGGGCTCCACAATGACTTCCTCCCTGTCGTTGGGCTGGTCTTCGTCTTGTTGCACTGAAATGGATGCCTTTGCTTGATGCTCTCGCCTGCGCTTGCCCCCTTTGCACCAAAGAGGAAAGGAGGACATCTGGGGGCTGGCGCCTCGATCGGCGCCCTTGGTCGCCATGGCTTGCGTCATGGGAACCTCGCGAGGTACCCGCTTGAACTCTCCGCCTCCTCGTGAGCCAGCCTGATGAGGCCGTGCTCGAGAAGCTCCTTGTCGTCCGCCCATGAGGCTTGCCCCTCGCGAGGTCTTGAGCTTGTGTTGATGAAGATGGGCCGCGCTGGGCCTCCTTTGACCCACGCCGCAGGCCGTAGGCAGGCAAGTCTGGGGACCCCCGTTCCCAGAACGCTGACAGTATATTTCACAACATCCCGGCTTCGCTGATTTCCCCGTCCCGCCATCTTTGACCGAATACCCCCTACACCGCGCCCTACGCCGCATCTTGATTTTGCCCTGACTCAGCCTGGCTCGCTGGAAACGGATGATTTGAGTTCCCAGCGAGTCAGGCTCTGCACTAGTAGAAAAACGACTTTACGTAAGCTCCATTTGTCCCTGTTCCAATGGCTAGGGGGGGGTGAGAATCATTATTCCCTATTTGTGTTGAACCTCTAGTACCGGTTCATAACACAAACCGGGACAACAGGGGTGGTGGCAGGCTGGTGTCAGACTGGGGCCCCATGAGCCCCTTTAGTCCTGGTTCGTGACACAAACCGGGACTAGAGGCACACCTTTAGTTCCTGTTTGTGTCACAAACGGGGACTAAAGAGCTCTTATATAAACCCTTCGTCCACCCCGAGCTCTCTGTTCTTCCCCTTTCCTCTCCTCTCTGTTCTTCCCCTCTTGTTCGATCTCATTCTCCATTTTTGCCAAAATTTGTTAAGATTTGAAGGCACCCCATCCATACAAGTGTTCACAAAGGTTAGAAACTTTGTCCTTTCATCTCTCATTGCTAGATTAGCTCTTACAATGCTCTATAAGTATAGTGATTTGTGGGTTTTAGTTTGGGAGTATTTATAGGTGGTAGTTTATTTGATTTATATGCAATTTGAGCTCAAATTAACTTCTTAGTTTGCATATGTAGGTGTGGTTTACTTAGTGCCTTCCTGTCCCTGTCCTAACCATCGTCGATCGCCCGCACCATCCCGTCGCCGATACCACCTTGGTAAGCCTCTTGTTCTTATCATTTTTATTAAAAAATCATGTTTGTGTGATTTAGATAGTTACTTGTATAATTTTCTTACCCATACGTTGTTTGTTATACATAGTGACACGGTTTTGATACCCGTCCCCATCGACCCTCGTCTGGTTTATGATTCAGATGTAGTATATTCTCTTTTATAACTATTTGTTGCATTTCGTGTTTATGACAAATTATGCCCATCAAGTTGACATAGATATTTTTGTCTAGGAGGTATGTGAACCAGAAATTGCAACCGACCCTCTTGTCGAGAAGTTAAATTTAGTTGAAAAAGAAAACGAGTATTTGAAAGAAAAATTGAAAGAATTGAAGAAGTGAAGATGAAACTGTAGTTGTATGTTGCCGATGTCATCGATGGTCACAAGATCAAGATGGATGCAATGCACTTGAAGATTAGAAAGATTAGAATATATTCCATTGATAGTTAGGCTTGGTATGATTATGTTGTTGGATCAATTGTTATGTTAGTTGCGATCTTGATCACATTTGTTGTTGCATTTAAATGCTTTAGATAGAGAGTGTGTATGTTGTTTTATGAGATTAAGTGTGTATGAACTTGTATTTTGGTCTTTTCGGTGTTGTGTAATGAAGATAAGCCGGCAATGGATGTACAATCACCGATGCTCTCCCGAGTTCATTAATGGCATGCATACTTTTCTGCTTGCGGCTGAGGCAAACAAGTGGGCGGATGGTTTTACATGTTGTCCATGTGCTGATTGTAAGAATGGTAGAAATTAGTCTAACTCAAGAACCATTCACGTCCACCTGTTTGAGTCCGGTTTCATGTCCGGCTATAACTATTGGACCAAGCACGAAGAAAGAGGGGTCCTAATGGAAGAGAATGAAGAAGAAGAGAATGACGACAGCTATCCTGGCCATGGGTTCCCTGAATACGATGGTACAATAATGGGGGAAGAAGCTGAGCTGGCAATGCAGGAAGAAGCTGAAGAAGAGGCATCAGATGAGCCAGCTGATTATCTTGGTCGGGCCATTGCCGATGCAAAGAGAAACTGCACAACTCAAAAGGAGAGGCTAAAGTTGCACCACGTGGTAGAGGATCACAAGAAATTGTTGTACCCAAATTGCGAAGATGACAAGAAAAAGCTGGGCACCACACTGGAATTGCTGCAATGGAAGGCATAGAATGGTGTATCTGACAAGGGATTTGAAAAGTTGCTGATAATGTTAAAGAAGATGCTTCCAAAGGACAACGAATTGCCAGACAGTACATCGAAGCAAAGAAGGCTACCTCTAGGATTAGAGGTCCAGAAGATACATGCATGCCCTAATGACTGCATCCTACGAGGATTTGAATGCATGCCTGCTACCTCTTGAGCATTCGTTGGATTTCCTCGAAGAGGATAGGATGATGCAGCAAAATAGCGTAAGTATTTCCCTCAGTTTTTGAGAACCAAGGTATCAATCCAGAGACCACGCACAAGTCCCTCGTACCTACACAAAATGATAGCTACTCGCAACCAACGCGATTAGGGGTTGTCAATCCCTTCACGGTCACTTACGAGAGTGAGATTTGATAGAGATGATAAATAATATTTTTGGTATTTTTGATAGATAGATGCAAAGTGAAAAGTAAAAGGCAAAGTAAAAAACAAAGCAAGTAATAAAGCAATAGAGATTGATATGATGAGAATAGACCCGGGGGCCATAGGTTTCACTAGTGGCTTCTCTCAAGAGCATAGATATTCTACGGTGGGTGAACAAATTACTGTTGAGCAATTGACAGAATTGAGCATAGTTATGAGCATATCTAGGTAATGATCATGTATATAGGCATCACGTCCGAGCCAAGTAGATCGAAACGATTCTGTATCTACTACTATTACTCCACTCATCGACCGCTATCCAGCATGCATCTAGAGTATTAAGTTAAAAACAGAGTAATGCCTTAAGCAAGATGACATGATGTAGAGGGATAAATTCATGCAATATGATAAAACCCCCATCTTGTCATCCTCGATGGCAACAATACAATACGTGCCTTGCTGCCCCTTCTGTCACTGGGAAAGGTCACCACAAGATTGAACCCAAAGCTAAGCACTTCTCCCATTGCAAGAACTACCAATCTAGTTGGCCAAACCAAAAAGGATAATTCGAAGATACTTGCAAAGATAACTCAATCATACATAAAAGAATTCAGAGAAGATTCAAATATTTTCCATAGATAAGCTGGATCATAAACCCACATTCATTGATCTCAACAAACACACCGCAAAAAGAAGATTACATCGAATAGATCTCCACGAGAGAGGGGGAGAACATTGTATTGAGATCCAAAAAGAGAGAGGAAGCCATCTAGCTACTAGCTATGGACCCGAAGGTCTGAAGTAAACTACTCACACTTCATCAGAGGGGCTATGGTGCTAATGTAGAAGCCCTCCGTGGTGGATGCCCGCTCCGGCGGAGCTCCGGAACGGGCCCCAAGATGGGATCTCGTTGATACATAAGGTTACGGCGGTGGAATTAGGTTTTTGGCTCCTGTTCTGATCGTTTGGGGATACGTAGGTATATATAGGAGGAAGGAGTACATCGGTGGAGCAACAGGGGGCCCACGAGGTAGGGGCGCGCCCTCCACCCACATGACCGCCTCTTTTCTTCCTTGGAGCAGGGTCCAAGTCTCCTGGATCATGTTCGGTGAGAAAATCACGTTCCCGAAGGTTTTATTCCGTTTGGACTCCATTTGATATTCTGTTTCTTCGAAACACTGAAATAGGCAAAAAAAATAGCAATTCTGGGCTGGGCCTCCGGTTAATAGGTTAGTCACAAAAATAATATAAAAGTGGAAAATAAAGCCCAATATAGTGCAAAACAGTAGATAAAGTAGCATGGAGCAATCAAAAATTATAGATTCGTTGGAGACATATCAGGCATCCCCAAGCTTAATTCCTGCTTGTCCTCGAGTAGGTAAATGATAAAAAAAGAATTTTTGATGCGGAGTGATACATTGGCATAATTTCAATGTAAATCTTCTTAATTGTGATATGAATATTCATATCCTAAAGATTCAAGAGAAAAGTTCATATTGACACAAAAATAATAATACTTCAAGCATACTAATCAAAGCAATCATGTCTTCTCCAAATAACATGGCAAAAGAAAGTTCATCCCTACAAAATCATATAGTTAGGCTATGCTTCATTTTCGTCACACAAAGATATTCCCAACTTCTATACCCCCGATGACAAGCCAAGCAATTGTTTCATACTTAAATAATCTCAAACTTTTTCAACCTTCACGCAATACATGAGCGTGAGCCATGGATATAGCACTATGGGTGGAATAGAATATGATGATGGGGATTGTGTGGAGAAGACAAAAAAGGAGAAAGTCTCACATTGACGAGGATAATCAATGCACTATGGAGATGCCCATCAATTGATGTCAACATGAGGAGTAGGGATTGCCATGCAACGGATGCACTAGAGCTATGAATGCTCAACAAAAGAAAACTAGTGGGTGTGCATCCAACTCGCTTGCTCATGAAGACATAGGGCATTTGAGGAAGCCCATCGTAGGAATATACAAGCCAAGTTCTATAATGAAAAATTCCCACTAGTATAAAAAGACAACTTATGAGACTCACTACATGAAGAACAAGGTGCTACTTTGAAGCTCATTATATGAGACTCACTACATGAAGGACAAGGTGCTACTTTGAAGCACAAGTATGGAAAAAGAGATAGTAGCATTGCCCTTTTTTCTTTTCTTTTTTTTTCTTTTTTTGGGCCTTTCTTTTTTTTTCTTTTGGCCTTTTTTTCTTTTATTTTTGCCTTTTTTTTCTTTTGGCCTTTCTTTTTTTTTCTTTTTGGGCAATGCCCTAACAATGATGATCATCACACTTCTATTGATTACAACATAAAGATTACAACTCGAAACTTAGAACAAGATATGACTCTATATGAATGCCTCCGGCGGTGTACCGGGATGGTGCAATGAATCAAGAGTGACATGTATGAAATTAATGCATGGTGGCTTTGCAACAAATACGATGTCAACTACATGATCATGCAATGGCAATATGACAAAAGTAATGTATGTCATGATGAAGATGGTGGAAGTTGCGTGGCAATATATCTCGGAATGGCTATGGAAATGCCATGATAGGTAGGTATGGTGGCTGTTTTGAGGAAGATATAAAGAGGTTTATGTGTGATAGAGCGTATCGTATCACGGGGTTTGGATGCACCGGCGAATTTTGCACCAACTCTCAAGGTGAGAAAGGGCAATGCACTGTACCGAAGAGGCTAGAAAAGGCGCAAAGGTGAGAGTGCGTATAATCCATGGACTCAACATTAGTCAAAAGAACTCATATACTTATTGCAAAAAATTAGAAGTCATCAAAAGTCAAGTACTACGCGCATGCTCCTAGGGGGATAGATTGGTAGGAAAAGACCATCGCTCGTCCCCGACCGCCACTCATAAGGATGCACAAGCCAGGTACACTTCATGTTTCCAATTTGTTACACAACTTTAACCATACGTGCATGCTACGGGACTTGCAAACTTCAACGCAAGCATTTCTCAAATTCATAATCACCCAACTAGCATGACTTTGATATTATCACCTCCATATCTCAAAACAATTATCAAGCATCAAACTTATTTTAGTATTCAATTCACTCAAAAGAAAGTTTCACATATCTTGAACACCAAGTATATTAACATTAAGAAAATTACCATGCTATTAATGACTCTCAAAATAATCTAAGTGAAGCATGAGAGACCAATAGTTTCTTTAAAACAAATCCACCACCGTACTCTAAAAGATCTAAGTGAAGCACTAGAGCAAAAATTATCATGCTCAAAAGATATAAGTGAAGCACTATGAGCAAAACTATCAAGCACAAAAGATATAAGTGAAGCACATAGAGTATTTTAACAAATTCCAATTCATGTATGGCTCTCTCAAAAGGTGTGTACAGCAAGGATGATTGTGGTAGACTAACAAGCAAATACGCAAATTATACAAGACGCTCCAAGCAAAACACATATTATGTGGTGAATAAAAATATAGCTCCAAGTAAATTACCGATGGAAGTGGACGAAAAGAGGGGATGCCTTCCGGGGCATCCCCAAGCTTTGACTTTTTGGTGTCCTTGGATTATCTTGGGGGTGCCATGGGCATCCCCAAGCTTAGGCTCTTGCCACTCCTTGTTCCATAATCCATCAAAAGAATTCACCCAAAACTTGAAAACTTCACAACACAAAACTCAACAGAAATCTCGTGAGCTCCATTAGAGAAAGAAAACAAAGAACTACTTAAGGTACTGTAATGAACTCATTCTTTATTTATATTGGTGTTAAACCTACTGCATTCCAACTTCTCTATGGATTATAAACTATTTTACTAGCCATAGATTCATCAAAATAAGCAAACAACACACGTAAAACAGAATCTGTCAAAAACAGAACAGTCTGTAGCAATATGTAACTAACGCAAACTTCTGGAACTCTAAAAATTCTACCAAAATATGAAGTCCTGTACAATTTGTTTATTGAACAGTGTAAAAAAGAATCAACGCAAAAGCACGTTCCTGTGATTTAACAAAATTATATTCGTGCGTGCAAAGTTTCTGTTTTTCAGCAGAATCAAATCAACTATCATCGTAGGTTATCCTATAGGTTCTACTTGGCACAAACACTAATTAAAAGATAAAACCACATCCAAACAGAGTCTAGATGGATTATTTATTCCTAAATAGAAGCAAAAACAAAAAACACAAAATAAAATTGGGTTGCCTCCCAACAATCGCTATTGTTTAACGCCCCTAGCTAGGCATAAAAGCAAGGATAGATCTAGGTATTGCCATCTTTGGTAGGCAATCCATAAGTGGCTCTCATGATAGATTCATATGGTAATTTTATTTTCTTTCTAGGGAAGTGTTCCATGCCCTTCTTTAAGGGAAATTGGATTCTAATATTCCCTTCCTTCATATCAATAATTGCACCAATCGTTTTAAGGAAAGGTCTACCAAGAATAATAGGACATGAAGGATTGCAATCTATATCAAGAACGATAAAAATCTACGGGCACATAATTCCTATTTGCAACAATAAGAACATCATTAATTCTTCCCATAGGCTTTTTAATAGTGGAATCCGCAAGATGCAAGTTTAGACAGCAATCATCAAAATCACAGAAATCTAGCAAATCACATAAAGTTTTGGGAATAGTAGAGACACTAGCACCCAAATCACACAAAGCATAAAACTCATAATTTTTAATTTTAATTTTAATAGTAGGTTCCCACTCATCATAGAGTTTTCTAGGGATAGAAACTTTCAAATCAAGTTTTTCTTCATAAGATTGCATCAAGGCATCAACAATGTGTTCGGTAAAGGCCTTATTTTGATTATAAGCATGAGGAGAATCAAGTACGGATTGCAACAAGGAAATACAACCAATCAAAGAGCAATTTTCATAATTAAATTCTTTGAGATCCAAAATAGTGGGTTTAGCAACATCTAGGTTTTTATTTCTTTCCATCCCACTTTCATCAATTTCATCATCAAGATCTAGAAACTCCGAGTTCTTAGAACGCCTTCTAGGTAAAGGAAGATCATATTCAGTTTCATCAACATTCATATTGCAAAACAAAGATTTAATGGGGGACACATCAATAACTTTTAGATCTTCATCTTGATTTTCATAGGAATTGGGAGAACACGCTTTAATAAAGGCATCTTTGGAAGCACGCATCCTAGCGGTTCTTTCTTTGCACTCATCAATGGAAATTCTCATGGCTTTGAGAGACTCATTGATATCATGCTTAGGAGGAATAGATCTAAGCTTTAAAGAATCAATTTCAAGAGAAATTCTATCAACGTTCCTAGCCAAATCATCAACTTTAAGCAATTTCTCTTCAAGCAAAGCATTAAAATTCTTTTGTGAATTCATAAACTCTTTAACACTACTCTCAAATTCAGAGGGCATCTTATTAAAATTTCCATAAGAGTTGTTGTAGGAATTTCCATAATTATTAGAAGGATTACTAGGATAGGGCCTAGGATTGAAATTCCCTTTGTACGCATTGTTTCCAAAACTATTCCTACCAAAAAAATTCACGTCCATAGATTCATTATTATTCTCAAGCAAAGTAGATAAAGGCATATCATTGGGATCAAGAGGAGTATTTTTAGGAGCAAACATCTTCATAAGTTCATCCATCTTTTCACTCAAAACATTGATTTCTTCTATAGCATGCACTTTTTTACTAGAAGATCTTTCGGTGTGCCATTGAGAATAATTAGCCATAATATTATCAAGCAATTTTGTAGCATCTCCTAACGTAATTTCCATAAACATGCCTCCCGCGGCCGAATCTAAAAGATTTCTAGAAGCAAAATTCAATCCGGCATAAAAATTTTGTATGATCATCCATAAATTCAAACCATGAGTAGGGAAATTGCGAAGCATCAATTTCATTCTTTCCCAAGATTGGGCAACATGCTCATGATCAAGTTGTTTAAAATTCATAATATCGTTCCTAAGAGTGATGATCTTAGCGGGAGGAAAATATTTAGAGATAAAAGCATCTTTGCACTTGTTCCAAGAATCAATACTATTTTTAGGCAAAGACGAAAACCAAACTTTAGCACGATCTCTAAGAGAAAACGGAAATAACTTCAATTTGACAATATTGTTATCCGTATCTTTCTTCTTTTGCATATCACACAAATCAACAAAATTGTTTAGATGAGTAGCGGCATCTTCACTAGGAAGGTCGGCGAATTGATCTATAACAAGATTCAGCAAAGCGGTATTGATTTCACAAGACTCATCATTATTAAGATGAGCAATTGGAGTGCTAAGGAAATCATTATTATTGGTATTCGAGAAATCACACAATTTGGTATTATCTCGCGCCATGGCAACAAGTAATCCAACACACAAGCAAACAGAAAGGCAACGGAAAAGGGGCAAATAGGAAAGAGAGGAGGAGATTGGGAAAGAGAGGGCGAATAAACGACAAGGGTGAAGTGGGGGAGTGGAAAACGAGAAGCAAATAATGTAATGCGAGAGATAGGGATTGCGATGGGTACTTGGTATAGTTGACTTGCTTGCGTGAGCCTCCCCGGCAACGGCGCCAGAAATTCTTCTTGCTACCTCTCGATCACTGCATTGGATTTCCCCGAACAGGAGAGGATGATGCAGCAAAGTAGCGTAAGTATTTCCCTAAGTTTTTGAGAACCACGGTATCAATCTAGTAGGAGACCACGCACAAGTCCCTCGTACCTACACAAAACAATAGCTACTCGCAACCAACGCAATTAGGGATTGTCAATCCCTTCACGGTCACTTACGAGAGTGAGATTTGATAGAGATGATAAATAATATTTTTGGTATTTTTGATAGATAGATGCAAAGTGAAAAGTAAAAGGCAAAGTAAAAACAAAGCAAGTACTAAAGCAATAGAGATTGATATGATGAGAATAGACCCGGGGGCCATAGGTTTCACTAGTGGCTTCTCTCAAGAGCATAGATATTCTACGGTGGGTGAACAAATTACTGTTGAGCAATTGACAGAATTGAGCATAGTTATGAGCATATCTAGGTAATGATCATGTATATAGGCATCACATCCGAGACAAGTAGATCGAAACGATTCTGCATCTACTACTATTACTCCACTCATCGACCGCTATCTAGCATGCATCTAGAGTATTAACTTAAAAATAGAGTAACACCTTAAGCAAGATGACATGATGTAGAGGGATAAATTCATGCAATATGATAAAAAACCCATCTTGTTATCCTCGATGGCAACAATACAATACGTGCCTTGCTGCCCCTTCTGTCACTGGGAAAGGTCACCGCAAGACTGAACCCAAAGCTAAGCACTTCTCCCATTGCAAGAACTACCAATCTAGTTGGCCAAACCAAAAAGGATAATTCGAAGAGACTTGCAAAGATAACTCAATCATACATAAAAGAATTCAGAGAAGATTCAAATATTTTCCATAGATGAGCTGGATCATAAACCCACAATTCATCGGTCTCAACAAACACACCGCAAAAGAAGATTACATCGAATAGATCTCCACGAGAGAGGGGGAGAACATTGTATTGAGATCCAAAAAGAGAGAAGAAGCCATCTAGCTACTAGCTATGGACCCGAAGGTCTGAAGTAAACTACTCGCACTTCAGCGGAGGGGCTATGGTGTTCATGTAGAAGCCCTCCATGGTGGATGCCCCCTCCGGCGGAGCTTCGGAACAGGCCCCAAGATGGGATCTTGTGGATACAGAAGGTTACGGCGGTGGAATTAGGTTTTTGGCTCCTATTCTGATCGTTTGGGGATACGTAGGTATATATAGGAGGAAGGAGTACGTCGGTGGAGCAACAAGGGGCCCACGAGGTAGGGGGCGTGCCCTCCACCCTCGTTACTGCCTCTTTTGTTCCTTGGAGCAGGGTCCAAGTCTCCTGGATCACGTTCGGTGAGAAAATCACGTTCCCGAAGGTTTTATTCCGTTTGGACTCCGTTTGATATTCCGTTTCTTCGAAACACTGAAATAGGCAAAAAAAACAGCAATTATGGGCCTCCTGTTAATAGGTTAGTCCCAAAAATAATATAAAAGTGGAAAATAAAGCCCAATATAGTCCAAAACAGTAGATAAAGTAGCATGGAGCAATCAAAAATTATAGATACGTTGGAGACATATCAATGCCTGGTATGCGGTGCATTGCGCTATAAGATCAGCCGTGATGACCCTGGTGATGTTGAGGGCGAGTGCCCCAGGAAGAAGATTCCTGCCAAGGTGATGTGGTATGCTCCTATAATACCATGGTTGAAACGTTTGTTCCAAAACAAAGAGCATGCCAAGTTGATGCGATGGCACAAAGAAGACCGTAAGAAAGACGGGAAGTTGAGAGTACCCGCTGACGGGTCACAGTGGAGAAAAATCAAGAGAAAGTGGGAGGACTTTGCAGATGACGCAAGGAACATATGGTTTGGTCTAAGTGCAGATGACATTAATCCTTTTGGGGAGCAGAGCAGCAATCATAGCACCTAGCCCGTGACTCTATGTATCTATAACCTTCATCCTTGGTTGTGCTTGAAGCGCAAGTTCATTATGACGCCAGTGCTCATCCAAGGCGCTAAGCAACCCGGCAATGACATTGATGTGTAACTAAGGCCATTAGTTGAAGAACTCTTACATCTGTGGAATGTAAAAGGTGTACGTGCATGGGATGAGCATAAACAAGAGGAATTTGACATACATGCGTTGCTATTTGTAACCATCAATGATTGGCCTGCTCTTAGTAACCTTTCAGGACAGACAAACAGGGGATACCACGCATGCACACACTGTTTAGATGATACCAACAGTATATATTTGGATAAATGTAAGAAGAATGTGTACCTGGGACATCGTCGATTTCTTCCGAGCAGGTATCCCGTAAGAAAGAAAGGCAAGCATTTCAAATGTGAGGCAGATCACCACAAGAAGCCTCGCCACCGTACTGGTGAGGATGTACTTGATATGGTCAAGGATTTAAAAGTAACCTTTGGACAGGGTCCTGGCGGACAATTGAAGGAAATATGCCCTAGAGGCAATAATAAAGTTATTATTTTATATTTTCTTATTCATGATAAATGTTTATTATTCATGCTAAAACTGTATTAACCAGAAACTTGATACATGTGTGAATACATAGACAAAACACCATGTTCCTAATATTCTTCTACTATACTAGCTCGTTGATCAAAGATGGTTAAGTTTCCTAGCCATGGACATGTGTTTTCATTTGATGAACGGGATCACATCATTAGGAGAATGATGTGATGGACAAGACCCATCCATTAGCTTAGCATAATGATCATTCAGTTTTATTGCTACTCCTTTCTTCATGTCAAATACATATTCCTCTGACTATGATATTATGCAACTCCCCGACACCGGAGGAATGCCTTATCTGCTATCAAATGTCACAACGTAACTAGGTGTTATAAAGATGCTCTGCAGGTATCTCCGAAGGTGTTTGTTGGGTTGGCATAGATCGAGATTAGGATTTGTCACTCCGAGTATCGGAGAGGTATCTCTGGGCCCTCTCGGTAATGCACACCATATGAAGCCTTGCAAGCAATGTAACTAATGAGTTAGTTACGGGAAGATGCATTACAGAATGAGTAAAGAGACTTGTCGGTAACGAGATTGAACTAGGTATGAAGATACCGATGATCGAATCTCGGGCAAGTAACATACCGATGACAAAGGGAATAATGTATGTTGACATAGCGGTTCGACTGATAAAGATCTTCGTAGAATATGTGGGAACCAATATGAGCATCCAGGTTCTGCTACTGGTTATTGACCGGAAAGGTGTCTCAGTCATGTCTACATTGTTCTTGAACCCATAGTGTCCACACGCTTAACATTCAATGATGATATGTATTATATGAGTTATGCGTTTAGGTGACTGAAGGTTGTTCGGAGTCCCAGATGAGATCACGGACATGACGAGGAGTCTCGAAATGGTCGAGAGGTAAAGATTGATAGATTGGAAGGTAGTATTCAAACACCGTAAGTATTCTGGAATGTATCGGGTACATATTGGAGTACTGGAGGGATTACCGAAACCCCTCGGGGAAAGATATGGTCCATATGGGCCATAGGAGGGAAGCACACCAGCCCACAAAGGGGTGTCCCCCCCCACCAGGGAGGAGTTCGAATTGGACAAGGGGAGGGGGCGGCACCCCCCTTTCCTTCTCCTTCTCCCTCTCCTTCCCCCTTTCCCCCTCCAATAAAAGGAAGGGGGCGAATCCTACTAGGAACGCAAGTAGGACTCCTCCTACTTGGGGGCACGCCTAGGGCCGGCCTCTCTCCCTCCCTCCCACTACAAGAAATATGTCAACTTATGACCACCACTATTGGTCACTGAAAGGTCACAAATTTCCATTTATGACCTTTTTGTGACCAAAAACAGAAGGTCAAAAGTTGGCCGTCGTAAACTGACTATAGCGACCTTTCTTCTGGAATGGTCAAAAACGTTTACGACCAAAATATTCCTACTGTGGCGTTTTGGTCACTAGCAACCTCCCCAAGCCACGTAGGCATCCAGCGTGGCAAGCTGATGTGGCACAAGATTCATCCCGGTCCAATTCGGTTTTCTACATGGGCCAAGCCCATTAATTCAGCCTTTCCATATTTTTTTCGCTGCTAATTTTGATGAACTACACGGGCCAAGCCCTACAATTCGGCCTTTTTATTTTCTAGGCCAAGGCCTTTTTGTACCAGCAGTTTTAGTTTTCTTTCTTTTTATAAAATGGGTCCATTAGTCAAACAAGTCCCACTTGTCAGGTTCTGATAAATGGGTCCCAGCTATTAGGCTCAGATTCTTCATATTTCAATTTGACATCATATTTGAATTTCATAGTAAGAAAACAACTAGTATTTAAATAGGCAAGCAGAAAACACACATAATAATTCAAATAACAATAGCCAGATTCACTACAAGCTCTACAAATGACACGAAATACAAGCTCAACATATACAATGCTTTACAAGCTCTACAAATGCAAAGCTCTACAGTACTTTACAAGCTCTCCAAGTAATGTTACAAGCTCTACAAGTGTTTTCTTCTTCAACATGAAGCTCCTTCGATAGAGATCAAATGCCGGACTCACTGGACGGCCATAGTCAGGACTGGGCTAACAGAATGACTGCATGCCCTCCATGATAGCCCTGTTACATGAATTAGCTAAGAAGAATTAGAAAAACTGGAGTAAAATGGAGTAAAGGACAATTCATTATAGAATGATAAACACACAAAGCTCTATCCATAGTACCAAAGAATGAATAACAAGAACAACTCCAGTTATTAGCTGATTCATTATAGAATAATATAGAACAAGCTCCTAGTTTGGAGTGAACAATGGATAAAATCATGCAACAGCAATGGAACAATCATGCACACAGTATAATAAAATGGATAGAACAATAAAATGGATATAACAATAACAAGAACAACTCCAGATTACACACAAAGCTCTATCCATAGTACCAGCAATGGATAAAATCATGCACACAGTATAATTCTGACTATAATATAACCAGAGAACTAAAGATTCTACATACTTTGAACTCATCAACTAATAAGTGAGAATGATCTAATTGTATGCAAACAATCTTTTTTTATTTGTTTATATTACTAAAATAGACATCTTCCTTTATGTGAAGTCTGCTTCCTTCTTTAGTTAGTAGTAATCGTTCCATGCAAATCAACCGTGTGTGTATGCTTGAGCATGGTCTGGAGATTACATGCATAGAGGAACAGAATCCTAAACAAAATAGCATCAAATAGCGGTGTGTAGGATCGGAAGTATGTCTAGAGGGGGGGTGATTAGACTACTTGACAATTTAAAAGTTTAGCCTTTTGATTAGGACAAGTTTTTAGCAAGTTCACAATGATGACCAAGTCAAGTATCACCCTACACATGCAATTCTAGAGTTATGGCAGCGGAAAGTAAATTGCACATGTAGTAAATAGAGGTGGAGAAGAGCAAACGCAGTTTGGAGACACGGAGATTTTTTCTCGTGGTTCCGATAGGTGGTGCTATCGTCAATCCACGTTGATGGAGACTTCAACCCACGGAGGGTAACGGCTGCGAGAGTCCACGGAGGGCTCCACCCACGAAGGGTCCACGAAGAAGCAACCTTGTCTATGCCATCATGGCTTACGCCCACGGAGGACTAGCCTTACTGGGGTAGATCTTCACGAAGTAGGCGATCTCCTTGCCCTTACAAACTTCTTGGTTCAACTCCACATCTTGACGGAGGCTCCCAAGCGACACCTAACCAATCTAGGAGGCACCACCTCCAAAAGGTAATAGATGGTGTTGGTGATGATGAACTCCTTGCTCTTGTGCTTCAAATGATAATCTCCCCAACACTCAACTCTCCTCACTGATTTGGCTGTGGTGGAAGAAAGGATTGAGTGGAAAGCAACTTGGGAAGGCTAGAAATCAAGTTTCATATGGTGGGAGTGGAGCAACTTGATCTCAACACAAGGGTAGGTAGTTTTCTTCTCGAAATGTAAGGTAGGAGTGGTAGTTCTTTCGATGGCTCTCTCCACGAATGAAGAGGAGGTGGAGGGTATTTATAGCCTCCACACAAAATCCAACCGTTACACACATTTGACCAATCTCGGTCAGACCGAAGTTGACAACTCGGTGAGACCGAAAGTTCAAATCTTGTGAACGTTGGGATTTTCGGTGGGACCGAAAATACAATCTCGGTTAGTCCGATTCTTCCAAAGACTAGGGTTTGCCATTCTCGGTGGGACCGACTTTATCATCTCGGTGACACCGATATGATTACAGAAGGTTACAGAAGGTTGGCAACACTAGTTTCGGTGAGACCGAGTTTGGAATCGGAAAATCCGAAATAACTAGGGTTTGGCTATATGGCTGAGGTGGTTCATCTCGGTGTGACTAAGTTTATGGAATCGGTGGGACCGAGATTACTTATGAGTATATGTTGGAATGAAAGATTGCTGATAGTTTGGGAGATAGATCACTAAGCACTTTGAGCAACTAGGTCATCATCATAACCTCATCCCCTTTTAATAGTATTGGCTTTCCTATGGACTCAATGTGATCATGGATCACTAAACCAAAAAATGGAGTCTTGAGCTTTTGCCAATGCTTTCCTTAGTATTTTGAGGGGTCCACATCAACAGTCATTGCCATACCCATATCACTGAACTTTCTGAAATATACTCAAGAAACAATTAGTTCAATGATATATATGTTGTTATTAATTACCAAAACCACCCGGGGATTAGTTGCACTTTCAATCTCCCCCTTTTTGGTAATTGATGACAACATATAGATCAAAGCTTCGACAAATGATATAATCAATGAATGATATCGTTGCTTTGAGAAGTATGTGATAAGCAAGAGCTCCCCCTAAATTTGTGCATTATTTAAGATTTGCGTTTGAATGCAAATGCACAATCGATTAGGATCATGGGTCACTCTTCCATGTCACATACATCTTGGTGGAGCGCACAAAATGATAAGAATGAATAACATGCACCCAATCACCAAGACATGAGTAAATGATCATACAAGATATGAATAGCATATGATAAGCATTAAGCACACATTAAGCATAGTATGATCAAGCACTCATCAAAGTAGAGCAAACGTAGTATCAAACACACGAAATGTCTCGGAAAACTCAAAAGTATCTCAAGGAAAACCGCAAAACGAAAGAGCAAAAGCGAGCACTCTCTCTCTCGAAGTCCTATGATCTATACAATTTCTCCCCCTTTGGCAACAAGTTACCAAAAAGTTCGAAAGGTATAGAGCTAAGCGTCACTAGGGACTCTGCTGGCGGCTCCTGTTTGGGTCGATGGAGTGGAGATAGCTGCATCTGCAAAGGCTTGGCCAAGTCTGTGGAGCTGGAGGGTGGACACTGGAGCTGGAGCTGGGCCGATGGAGCTGTGGGAGGTGCTGATGTAGTAGCCTCAGGGTCATCCTTTGGAACAAAGAATCGATCTGGGTCTTGTGGGAACTGAGCAGGCTGCTCATAATCATCTGGACCAAATCACCTTCCATCTCCTTCATGAGCTCTGCCTTCTCCCTCTTGGCTTCCTCAATATCTGCCTCAAGCTTGTTGACAAGTGACTTGCACTTGATCGACTTGACATCCAGAGCATGGAACTTGTCTTCAACAATCCTCTCAAGACTCTCCCGAGACTGCACTATGCTGGCCAGCGTAGTTCAATCCTCTGGTAGCTTCAAGAAGTTGTTCTCCAACGCTCTTGGGTTTTGCTGCTGCTGCTGCTTCCTTCTCAGCTTTGGCTTGTTTGGCAGCTTCAGACTTAGCTTGTCCTTCAACAGATGTGGGATCATCCTCTGTCATCACAACTTCATTGTCCTCATGTTCAGCTGCAGTGGCAAGTGGGGTCTATCCAACAAGTAGGTGTCCGTGCCAAACTTGGCATTGATGAGCATCTGAATGTGCGGAGCAAACCCACATGACCTCTTACAGTCTGCGATGTCCTCTTGATAGTCTCTACTATCGGGTCCATCACCTTGAAAGGTGCCTTCTGATCTAGAATATGCAGCATGTTGATAGAATAGCCTCTTATCATGCGATGGTCTCCTGACTTAGGCATCAAAGTATGCCTCAGAATCGTGTTAGTGGTTGGGAGACCTGCCTGAAGATGATACACTGAGCCGAGCTTCCATATCTCTACATCTTTGGCTGGTACCTCATTGTACATATTTTTCATAAACTCATGATTTTTCTTTGGAATTCCATAGACATCAACATCATCATCTCTTGATACTTTGGAGCATTTAGCAGTGCTCTCCACTCTTCAACTGTTGAAGAGAATCTACGCCTTCATCATCCATACAATTCGCCATCCGGATAGAAGTGTCTTTGTGGCATAGAACCGCATGATCATCTCATCATTCCATGCCGTCGGTTTCGACCAACAAACTCTGCAACTCCACATGCAAGTGAAGCTCTCATGCACATGTGGGAAGTAGTCTCTGTGCTCTTCACTTTGTCAATATATTCCCGATCAACATATCTAGTGTCAAGAATAATGGGCTTCTTGTCCATGAGCACCATCTCATAGAAATCTTGTTGCTCTCGGTGTGGAATCTTGAGTCAACAGCTGTCCTTCTCCGGTGGCATATGGATCAACTTGCCTCCATAGCCCGAGGCCTTTGTCTTTCCTTTCCTTCATATTTTACGCTCGAGGATGAGCATCATTGTGGATGGCGGTTTACATGCGAAGTTTCAAAGAACACATGTGCCTCTTCATCGACTCACTGGTGGCACATTGTCCTTCTTCTTCTCTGAAGCGGGAATGTTTCTCACTGTTTTCTTGGGCTTGGCAGCAGCTTGGCTTGAGCTGCCTTTCTTTGGAGCCGATGGCTTAGATTTGGTAGGTGCTCCTGCTCGATGGCATCTCCCATCAACTTAGACTTCGAGGAGGGGCTGGGGTGCTTCCTCATCGTAATCATCATCACCGCTTCATCATGTACAATCCTCTTCCTCTTGGAAGTTTTCTTTATCTTGCTGGAGGTTTCTTCTTCCATGCTCAACTTCTTGGCAATGTGGACTTCTTCACTTTGTCTGGTGCCTTTCTTGGTATGTTGCCCTTGATAGTCTTTGGCAACCACTTTCCTCTTAGGTTTAGAAGTGATCTCTTCCTCAAGAACAAAGTCGAATCCTCTTCATCGAATTTCTCTTCTTCCGCCCCGGTGGCAGCAGGAGGCAAACCACTTGGGTGCTCCTCTCACCATCATCGTAAAAGCTGCTGGCTTGGGACTAGTGCCGCCTCGGAATCTCAACCGGTGATTCGGACTGTTCGCTGTCACTTGCATCGATATGACCGACAACCTGTGAATAGAATAGGTATAGGCAGAATAGATGAGTTATCACAAACTGCGAAGATTTTGCAAAAGAATGAGTTCAAATTTCAGTTTTAAGTTTTCACAGAATGCATTTCGGTCGACCGAGTCTAAAATTCGTGAATCCGAAGTGTCTAAATGAACCATTCACCCCACTTTCGGTTGGACGAAATGGGTTTCGATCTAGCCGAGAACACTAGGGTTTCACTAAATCCTCATTTCGGTCTTACCGATTTGCACATCTCGGTTGGACCGAAAGGTGCAGTGCAATGGCTAGAGGCCAAATCGGTCGATCCGAGAATGTAGAATCGGTCACACCGAGATGTGTTCGCGGAAACCTAACCTAAAATTTTCACTCAATTTCGTTCTAAGAACTAATCTGCTGGATAGGAAGATTTCAAACATGGCAAGAAACTAGGCAAACCAATCGTGCATTGAATCGAAGTTGAAGACGAGAGGATCAAACTCACCCTAACTTGGTGGAGTTTCTCTCGGCGCAACGGCGCGATGAGATTGACCGCTGACGGCGACGGAGACCATGGCGAGCGCGCAGAGCGACGGCAGAGACGATCCGGAGACCACGGCGACGGCAGCTAAGGGTTTGGGGCGAGGCGTTTTGAAGGAATAATCAACGCGCTGCCCTCGGTATATATACCCTTCAGCTGTCGGTGGGACCGAGTTGGAAAACTCGGTGGCACCGAGATGGTTAACTGCAAGCAGTTACTCACATCGGTCACGCCGAAATTTGCAACTCGGTTTCACCGAGGTGAAAACCTAGATCAATCTAAGTGTTTTCGGTCTATCCGATTTGAGTAGATTGGTTTGACCGAAAGTACTTAGAAGGTTTTGGAGTTTAAGCTTTTTGACGGATCGGTGGCTCCGAGTGCTCCTCACTCGGTCTGTCCGAAAAAGACTTGATCAAAGTTTGTGATATAAGCATGAATAGAGTTTGAGACAAGAAAGCATAGATAGCTAGGGGAGGAACTTAGGCATTCTTGTCCATCCATTTGGTCAAAAAGAGAAAATCCAAAAGACCAAAGCAACAAATGGATGTCCTTGAATGGATAAAATTATGCATCCAACATGCTCACACAATAAGATAGCAAATGAAATATGTGTCAAACATGCACAAACAAAACTCTAGCAACTAGCACACAATTTGGCGATGACTAGGTCATCTATATATGAGTATATTGACTTAGGAGTCAAATGAGAACATTTGATCATAGGTCATACTCATCGTTTAAGCACAAGTGGGGTTACCACTTTTACATAAAGCATTAATGTGTTCACATCATTTGAAGATGCTTTAGCTCATATCTTTAGAGCAAAGCTCCCCCTTGATGTGAGAACCCCTTTTAAAGGGTCAAACTAACCTTGGGTTGTCGTAGAAGACTTCATGTAGATGTTGAAGATGTGGATGCTCAATGTTGATGAAGATCATCAAGAGTTGGGAGCAATCCTTTGGATTCGGGCACTTTCAATACCTACATGGGTTAGTCCCACAAGGAACAAACAAGGATATCCATGGACATAGATTGAAGTACATAATAGATGATGTCCATGAAAGCAATGATTACCTTGTCCCTTGACTTACCAACAAGAGGGTTTGTGACTCCATGAACTAGTGCAAGATGTGGAAGTTGAGTGCACAAGTTCTTGCCAAAATGAATATGAGTGAAGTATGTTGGCGGAGTCACCCTCAAGAACTCTCTAGTTCTTCTTCTTCGGGATCCACATCATCTTGATGGGAATCCTTGGGGTAGTAGTTGAGCTTGACGAAGTAGAACTTGAAGTTTCCTTGGGAACCCACTTGACCATGGCTTTGGGTGCTTCAATGAATGCATCAATCTCCTCTTGAAGCTTGTCCTTGCCTTTTAGCTTGTGGTCTTGTGGTGGAAGGTCAACTTGAGCTTGTTCCACATTTGAAGAAGTAGGATCATACTTCTCCTTTTGAGAAACAAACTTTGGAGTGGGATATTGACCTTCTTCCCATTCAACACCCTCGGCGTTGAACTTTCGCTCAAAACCAATTCCTTGATTCTTCCGTGCCTCCCTTGCTTGCGAACAATTTCCTCAAAGTTCTTGCTTCCGCAAGGCTCTTGTAGACACCTTTCTCTATAATCCCTTTCAATAAACTATTTTCTTGCTCAAGTGTAACTTGGCTTGAAACATTGTTAGTGGAATCAAGAGAATTACTAGAAGCAACAATATTGGATTTAGCATGGTTATTGTTACTACTAGATGAAGAATTTTTCTTATGCTTGTCATGCTTAGTTTTGATAGGTGGCAAGAAATTAGACAAGAGAAGTCGTTTGGCAAGATATGAAGAACTCTTCTTTGAAGATCGTCATTGATAGCTTTTAGAAACTCATGTTCTTGCTCTAGATTGAGCTTCTCGAAGCGTAGCTTCTCATGAGATCTTAGGAGCTCTCTATGATCTTCTTGAGTTGTTTCATGAGCTAACTTAAGAGTGTTTAGTTCTTTAGTTAGACGCTCAATCTCCTTCATAGCATTGTCATTCGACTCTTCTCGACTATAAAGACTACTAGCATGTTCATCATTACTAAGCTTACTAGATTTGTCATGTAAAAGCTCATCTTCACCAAGCAAGTCATCGTCATCACTATCAAAGTCAATGAATTCAGGGTGTGATACCTTGGGGCCTTTTGCCATGAAGCATCTTCCAATTCCCTCATTTGGTGAATCAAATATGTCATAGGAGTTGAAGTTGGAGGATACGAGAGCAAGACCGCAACACCTTCATCTTGATCAGATTCGGAGTTGGAGTGATAGCTTCTTCGGAGTGATTGTCGGAGTCGGAGCCGAGACCCATTCACCAACATGAGCTTGATGTTTTCTTCTTGTGTAGCTCCTTGATGACTTGTCTTTCCTTTCCGAATCCTTGCTTCTCCGAGAGGATCTTCGCTCATAACGATCATCTCTACTCCTTCTCTCTTTCCGAGGTGACTCTTCTCTTGAGCTTCTTCTTCTTGGAGATTCTTCTCTTCTCTTGTGGGGAGTCGAACACTCATTTGAGTAGTGTCCGGGTCTTCCACAATTGTAGCAGTTTCGATCACGACTAGAAGATCTCTTTTCATCATATGATCTAGACTTTGAGCTTCTTTCCTTGCTTCTACTCTTGTAGAATTTGTTGAAGTTCTTCACCATTAGGCTTATCTCTTCATTGGAAACCAGCTTGTCACTTGAGGTTGTGGGAGCTTCAACTGTAGCTTTGTAAGCACCACTTGACTTGTTGTGAAGCTTTTCCTTGTCTTTAAGTGTCATCTCATGAGCAACAATTCTTCCAATGACTTCGGTAGGCTTGAGATCCTTGTAGTTTGGCATCATTTGGATCAAAGTGCACACGGTGTCATACTTTCCATCCAAAGCTCTGAGAATCTTCTTGATGATGAATCGGTCGGTCATTTCTTCGCTTCCTAAGCCGGCAATCTCATTTGTAATGAGAGCAAGCCTAGAGTACATTTCAGCGACTCCTTCACCTTCCTTCATCTTGAACTTGTCAAGTTGACCTTGAAGAACATCTAGCTTTGATTCCTTCACGGACTCGGTACCTTCGTGCATTTCGACCAAAGTATCCCAAATCTCTTTTGCATTCTCAAGATGGCTGATCTTGTTGAACTCCTCGGGACACAAAGCATTGAAGAGAATGTCACAAGCTTGAGCATTGTTACAGAACATCCGCAACTCATCCGCTGTAGCTTCGCGATCCGGAACTTTTCCTTCCTCGAAGAACTCACCTTGCAAGCCAACACAAATAATGCCCCATGCGGCAGGGTTATGTCCAAGAATATGCATTTTCATTTTGTGCTTCCAACTAGCAAAATTTGAACCATCAAAGTAAGGACCTCTCTGAAAATTACCTCACTAGACGCCATACTCTCCTAGGTTGTGAAACCAAGCTTATGGAGTCCAATGCAATGGAAACCAATCCAATGGAGACCAAAGCTCTGATACCACTTGTAGGATCGGAAGTATGTCTAGAGGGGGGGTGATTAGACTACTTGACAATTTAAAAGTTTAGCCTTTTGATTAGGACAAGTTTTAGCAAGTTCACAATGATGACCAAGTCAAGTATCACCCTACATGCAATTCTAGAGTTATGGCAGCGGAAAGTAAATTGCACATGTAGTAAATAGAGGTGGAGAAGAGCAAACGCAGTTTGGAGACACGGAGATTTTTTCTCGTGGTTCCGATAGGTGGTGCTATCGTCAATCCACGTTGATGGAGACTTCAACCCACGGAGGGTAACGGCTGCGAGAGTCCACGGAGGGCTCCACCCACGAAGGGTCCACGAAGAAGCAACCTTGTCTATGCCATCATGGCTTACGTCCACGGAGGACTAGCCTTACTCGGGGTAGATCTTCACGAAGTAGGCGATCTCCTTGCCCTTACAAACTTCTTGGTTCAACTCCACATCTTGACGGAGGCTCCCAAGCGACACCTAACCAATCTAGGAGGCACCACCCTCCAAAAGGTAATAGATGGTGTTGGTGATGATGAACTCCTTGCTCTTGTGCTTCAAATGATAATCTCCCCAACACTCAACTCTCCTCACTGATTTGGCTGTGGTGGAAGAAAGGATTGAGTGGAAAGCAACTTGGGAAGGCTAGAAATCAAGTTTCATATGGTGGGAGTGGAGCAACTTGATCTCAACACAAAGGTAGGTAGTTTTCTTCTCGAAATGTAAGGTAGGAGTGGTAGTTCTTTCGATGGCTCTCTCCACGAATGAAGAGGAGGTGGAGGGTATTTATAGCCTCCACACAAAATCCAACCGTTACACACATTTGACCAATCTCGGTCGGACCGAAGTTGACAACTCGGTGAGACCGAAAGTTCAAATCTTGTGAGCGTTGGGATTTTCGTGGGACCGAAAATACAATCTCGGTTAGTCCGATTCTTCCAAAGACTAGGGTTTGCCATTCTCGGTGGGATCGACTTTATCATCTCGGTGACACCGATATGATTCTGAATGTTCTGAAGGTTGGCAACACTAGTTTCGGTGAGACCGAGTTTGGAATCGGAAAATCCGAAATAACTAGGGTTTGGCTATATGGCTGAGGTGGTTCATCTCGGTGTGACTAAGTTTATGGAATCGGTGGGACCGAGATTACTTATGAGTATATGTTGGAATGAAAGATTGCTGATAGTTTGGGAGATAGATCACTAAGCACTTTGAGCAACCAGATCATCATCATAACCTCATCCCCTTTTAATAGTATTGGCTTTCCTATGGACTCAATGTGATCATGGATCACTAAACCAAAAAATGGAGTCTTGAGCTTTTGCCAATGCTTTCCTTAGTATTTTGAGGGGTCCACATCAACAGTCATTGCCATACCCATATCACTAAACTTTCTGAAATATACTCAAGAAACAATTAGTTCAATGATATATATGTTGTTATTAATTACTAAAACCACCCGGGGATTAGTTGCACTTTCACGGTGGGTGCTCAACCTATTTACCATACACTAGCAACACTTAAACCATAGCATGTGCATATACTTGTGTCACATTAGGGGGTTCAGAATGTACACAGTATATTCTAATAAAAAGGATTGGGAGCAGAGGGAGAGGGAGGTGAATATGGACATGCTACCTGCTGCTGCGGTGGTGCCTCTTGGTGGTCGTGCTTGAGCTCCTCCTGATGCTGCGTGAATCCAAGTGGCTCTCAAGCAAAATCTCCAGCGAAACTACAATGCAACGTATAGTAAGTAACAGCAATGTCTGCGATGTCTGCAATGAACTTTTGAGCAGCTACAGCAACCAGCCTTGTTCCGCAGACCACAAAATTAGGAAATAGATTTAAAAACATGTCATTCGTGTGGACCAATAATCACTGAGTTGGAGGGGAAACTGCAGTTCACAGGTTAATCCAACCCAAGTAAAAATAGGCTAAATAGAACGGATAACTCCATCTTCTCTGTTAAGGCTGAAAAGAGATAAATCAACTTATTTGACCTTTTAAGTTCCATGATCTTTACTAGCTTCACAAACAATTGTTCTTACTAGTGGCAAATAGTACCAAACAGAAGTACTGAAATTCATCTGTTGGTTGTGAGTAGTATGAAACCAACAATTTAAAAGTTTCTTTGACTATCAGTTTAATAGTACCAAACAGAGAAACTGTTAACTATTTTTCAGACTACAGCAATTTCAGTAAACTCACTGAGAATATATCATGGTAGGATACAGAGCACAATCAATCCTTCAAGGGGAACCCCTACCAGGCAGCAAGTTAAGTATGCAGAGTAGCATTATAAGACCAGCAACGTGCTAAATTAGATAATCACAGTGCCTGTGTATGATAAGCTACTTCTTTTTCGGAGCACACATGAGCACTCTGTCTGTGATTAGCTCTCGGGGGTTAAATAGTACAGGCTCGATTGCAGAGACCAGACATCCATTACATGTAAGGCAACAGCAGGTATATAAGCATTTAGGCCGGTCACTGATCTGCCATGAGAGGTTCAATCTTTGCACCTCGTGGTCAAATATCAACAGCGCATGATAAACATTATAAACTCTAAAGTTGTGCTAAAACTGGACGTATAAACTCAAATAGAGTCCATTGATTAGTGATTATTGTATGAAAGTTCCTGCCTAAGCCCTGCATAGCCACATAGGCAGATCACTGATGTATAAATTACAGAGGAAAATAGAGCATCTTGTTTGGTGGTAAGGCAGTAAACAAGGCGGGGAAGGCAGAGGAGGGAGCAGGGGAACAACCTTCTGTGGCGCATTGTCATGGTTGGGCCGGACGACGCCGTCGTGGTCGAGCTCGAGGTCGGACTCGACATCTCCTCGTCAAGCTCGTCGGGCTCGTGGGTGGGGTCACGCATGTCCTGGTCGTCCTCCTCCTCGTCCTTGTCATCGTCGTCGATGTCGTCCATGGAGGTCGCCTGCCGGTTCAAATCCAACCCAAAAAAGGGGATCAGACAAGGAAGTAGAGAGAGGATCGGGGCCGAGGAAGGGGAAGGGGAAGTCGAGTGGGAGAAGGGGTTACCTTGAGTACGTCGACCATGGTGTGCCTACCAGGGCACGGATCCAGCTCAACGACGGCGCGGATCCGGAAGGCCCTCGGTGGCCGTGGCGGATCTGGCCGCGGACGGACCTTGTCAGCTCGATCTGGCGCCATGGGAGAGATGGATAGGTATGGCTCCATATTGTCAGTGGTCGGAGAGCTGTGCGGAGAACGCGGAGGTGAGGGCGGAGGCGGCGGTGGCGATGAGGTGGTCGCGGAGCGGGTGGTCGGTGGGGAAGGCGAGGAGCGAGGCGATGAGGAGCAGGCGCGCGGGCGCGAACGGCGGGAGGAGCGCCTTGAGGTGGGAGGGGAGGGGAGGTCGCGGCGGGATCGGCCGTCGTAGGGGCGGTGGCGGCGGCAGTCCATGGGGGGAGAGTGAAGAGGGGTTAGGGTTTGGGATGCGGGTCGTGGGGAGGAGTGGTGTGCGGGGAGAGGGGAGAGGGGAGGAGTGGTGTGCGGTGGGTGAGTGGTGGCATTCACCACTGACAGGTGGGCCCACGAGGAACTAGGCCCACATGTCAATGTCCTTAATGGCACGTGGTGTAGGTGAAGGGAGCTGCTTCCGGCTGGGTGTGGGTGGGGAGAGGGTGAGGGATGTGGGCCGTTGGATCTGGCAGTATCCAACGGTCTCTACTGCTTGATCCGCGTGACATGCCCATAGACCAATCAGAACGAAGTGCAGGCTTTGATGACGTTATGACCATCTAAAATGGTCGTAATCAATTTTCCATTTTTTGAATGCCCAAAACGAGTTTTTTTGTGAAGGACCTAACAAATAATTCTTGCAAAATTGGACCAAATCAATTTTATAAAATACTAGGCCATATTTAATGCACAATTGACCAAATGGTTGGGTGTAAAAAGTTTTGATCCACCTCTGGTGAAAAAGACAAATTCCCGCCGATTCAGCTAGAAGCGGGTCAAATTTGAACTGCAGCTACCTCGTAATTTGCTCTTTATTTTTTCCAAAAATCATTTCTAGGTACATAAGTATCTATTTAATCAGAGAAACATCAAAAGTTTTCCAAGATTCAAACACTAGCTAGGAACGGTCAAGCCCGCCGTTTTGACTGCATTTTGAAACGGGCATAAAAAAGTCAAAAAAAATCAAAAAATTGGAAAACCAAATGTGTTCATGGCATAGTTTGTTCAAATGATCTAATATTGTGCACAAGGGTGCATCTTGGAATTCCAAACAATGTTGCCTAAGGAAGTTTTCATTTTCTTTGCACGGAAAATTCATTTTTCATTTTCCGAGTGCCCGAAATGAGGTTTTTTTGTGAAGGAACTACCAAATAATTGTTGCACAAATGTACCAAATCAATTTTATAAAATACTAGGCCATATATAATGCACAATTGACCAAATGGTTGGGTGTAAAAAGTTTTGATCCACCTCTGATGAAAAAGACAAATTTCTGCCGATTCAGTTGGAAGCGGGTCAAATTTGAACTGTAGATGCCTCATAGTTTGCTATTTATTTTTTCCAAAAATCATTTCTAGGCACATAAGTATCTATTTAATCAGAGAAACACCAAAAAAAATTCCAAGATTCAAGCACTAGCTAGGAACAGTCAAGCCCGCCGTTTTGACCGCATTTTGAAACGGGCATAAAAAATTCAAAAAAAAATCAAAAAATTGGAAAACCTTCGCATTGTGTCATTATATGTGACCAAGTTTCCAGGAAAAATAATAAACTTGTAATACGGTAATTATTTTAAAAAAGTGTTCTCAGAAATGAGCTATCAAGTGTGAAGATTCATGGCTTTCAAGCCAAATGATCAATCTTATGGCCACATTCATGGCATAGTTTGTTCAAATGATCTCATATTGTGCACAAGGGTGCATATTGGAATTACAAACAATGTTGCCTAAGGAAGTTTTCATTTTCTTTGCACGGAAAATTCATTTTTCATTTTCCGAGTGCCCGAAAGGAGGTTTTTTTGTGAAGGAACTACCAAATAATTGTTGCACAAATGGACCAAATCAATTTTACAAAATACTAGGACATATTTAATGCACAATTGACAAAATGGTCTGGTGTAAAAAAAATTTATCCACCTCTCGTGAAAAAGATAAATTTCTGTCGATTCAACTGGAAGCGGGTCAAATTTGAACTGTAGCTGCCTCATAGTTTGCTATTTATTTTTTCCAAAAATCATTTCTAGGTACATAAGTATTTATTTAATCATAGAAACACCAAAAAAATTCCAAGATTCAAGCACTAGCTAGGAACGGTCAAGCCCGCCGTTTTGACCCATTTTGAAACGGGCATAAAAAATTCAAAAAAAATCAAAAAATTGGAAAACCTTCGCATTGTGTCATTATATGTGACCAAGTTTCCAGGAAAAATAATAAACTTGTAATACGGTAATTATTTTAAAAAAGTGTTCTCAGAAATGAGCTATCAAGTGTGAAGATTCATGGCTTTCAAGCCAAATGATCAATCTTATGGCCACATTCATGGCATAGTTTGTTCAAATGGTCTCATATTGTGCACAAGGGTGCATCTTGGAATTCCAAACAATGTTGCCTAAGGAAGTTTTCATTTTCTTTGCACGGAAAATTCATTTTTCATTTTCCGAGTGCCCGAAAGGAGGTTTTTTTGTGAAGGAACTACCAAATAATTGTTGCACAAATGGACCAAATCAATTTTATAAAATACTAGGCCATATTTAATGCACAATTGACAAAATGGTCTGGTGTAAAAAAATTTGATCCACCTCTCGTGAAAAAGATAAATTTCTGCCGATTCACTTGGAAGCGGGTCAAATTTGAACTGTAGCTGCCTCATAGTTTGCTATTTATTTTTTCCAAAAATCATTTCTAGGTACATAAGGACCTATTTAATCATAAATACATGGTTTGGTAGCGATACGTCGAGGTTTGGGCGGTGGCCGAGGGCCCCAACTCTAGAGCGCGTAAACTCGCATGCCCGCCGCGTGGTCACCGCGTGACCGTGGCGTTGCCATGTGTTCTGGCGGCCTAGGCATGTCTAGTGGGTTGGGCACTCCCCAGGTTGGTGCTAGGAAGAAAATTACAACATAAGATTCTCACGAGGAGACCAATCGATGCTCAAACATGAATTAGCAGCCAAGTGTTTGATTTGCGGTACGGGAAATGTATATGGCTAATGGGCGTGAGTTTTGGCTAAGGATGATCAGTTACTAAGAAGACCGTTTTCACAAATTTTCATCTCAAAAGGAGGAGCCTAGGTGGTACTTGCTTTGCAAACCACCACACTGGACATAAATACGAATGTTGAAGCTCGGCTCAAAATAATGAATGGATTGAGCTGGCATTTGGTGGAGGATGGTTATTTGGGCATAGGAAAGCACTGTAGAAAATGGATACTATTTGGACATGCCAAAGTGGTACTTCCTTCACAAACTGTTACTCTGAATAGAATAGGAAAATGAATATCTTTGAATTATTTTTGAACTAGGCAAGGAAGGTTTTTACATATTTGACGAAGATATGACCCAAAGAATTTATGAGATTTTTTTGGGAATTTTGGGAATGACAGAAATATAGGTTGCTTCACATCCCAGGGCAAAAACTGCCACATGGACATGACACATAGGCAAAACTGATGAGGTGGCGCCTAGTCATAGCAACCCACCACAATTTAGAAGGCTATGACCATCTATATTGGTCGTTAACAACTAAAAATAAGGCAGCGGACTAGCGCTGTTAGCTTTATGACCATTTCATGTAAGGAAATTATGACCTTTCTGACCAAAATGGTCGCAATGGTTTAGGGTTTGGAGCCCCTCGAACAGCTTTTGACCAATTGGTCTCAAATGGTCATAAATCTATGACCAATTCTTCCAGGGTCACTGACAGAAGGTCATAAGTTGACATATTTCTTGTAGTGTCCTTTATATATGGGGGGCGGCCCTAGAACACACATCTATTGTTCCAAGCCGTGTGCGGCGCCCCTCTCCACAGTTTACGCCTCCGGCCATATTCTCGCGGTGCTTAGGCGAAGCCCTACGCGGATCACATCACCATCACCATCACCACGCCGTCGTGCTGACGGAACTCATCTACTTCCTCGACCCTCTGCTGGATCAAGATCTCGAGGGACATCGTCATGCTGAACGTGTGCAGAACTCGGAGGTGTCATACGCTCAGTACTCGATCGGTCGGAACAAGAAGATGTTCGACTACATCAACCGCGTTAAGCAAACGCTTCCGCTTTTGGTCTACGAGGGTACGTGGACACACTCTCCCCCTCTCGTTGCTATGCATCTCCTAGATACATCTTGCGTGAGCGCAGGAAATTTTTTGAAATTGCATGCTATGTTTCCCAACAGTGGTATCACAGCCAGGTCTATGTGTAGATGATATGCACGAGTAGAACACAAAGATTTGTAGGCGGTGATCGTCATACTGCTTACCATCAATGTCTTATTTTTATTCGGCGGTATTGTTGGATGAAGCGGCCCGAACCAACCTTACATGACCACGTTCATGAGACCGGTTCCACCGACAGACATGCAAGTAGTTTTGCATAAAGGTGGCTGGCGGTTGTCTGTTTCTCCAACTTTAGTTGAATCGAATTTGACTGCGACAGGTCCTTGTGAAGGTTAAAACAGCAAACTTGATAAATCAACGTTGTCGTTTTGTGCCGTAGGTAAGAACGGTTCTTGCTACAAGCCCGTAGCAGCCACGTAAAACTTGCAACAACAAAGTAGAGGACGTCTAACTTGTTTTTGCAGGGCATGTTGTGATGTGATATGGTCAAGACATGATGTGATATACGTTATTGTATGAGATGATCATGTTTTGTAAAAGTTATCGGCAACTAGTAGGAGCCTTATGGTTGTTGCTTTATTGTATGAAATATAAACGCTATGTAATTGCTTTACTTTAACACTAAGCGGTAGCGATAGTTGTAGAAGCAATAGTTTGCGAGACGACCACGACACTATGATGGAGATCAAGGTGTCAAGCCGGTGACGATGGAGATCATGGCGTTGCTTTGGTGATGGAGATCAAAAGCGCAAGATGATGATGGCCATATCATGTCACATATTTTGATTGCATGTGATGTTTATCTTTTTGCGTCTTATTTTGCTTAGTACGGCGGTAGCATTATAAGATGACCCCTTAACTAAAATTTCAAGGTAAAAGTGTTCTTCCTGAGTATGCACTATTGCGAAAGTTCTTCGTGCTTAGACACCACGTGATGATCAGGTGTGATAAGCTCTACGTTCAAATACAACGGGTGCAAACCAGTTTTGCACATGTGGAATACTCGGGTTAAACTTGATGAGCCTAGCATCTACAGACATGGCCTCGGAACACTGGAGATCGAAAGGTCGAACGTGAATCATATAGTGGATGTGATCAACATAGAGATGTTCACCATTGATGACTACTCCATCTCACATGATGAACGGACATGGTTTAGTTTATTTGGATCACGTATCATTTAGATGACTTGAGGGATGTCTATGTAAGTGGGAGTTCATAAGTAATATGATTAATTGAACTTAATTTATCATGAACTTAGTCCTGATAGTTTTTGCATATCTATGTTGTAGATCAATGGCCCGTGCTAATGACATAAGGAGGCAGGAGCAACGATGTCCCGCATGTCCTAGCAACATAAGAGTGGTCCCGCATGTTAATGACATAAGGAGGCAAGAGCAACGATGTCCAGAAAATGTTAGGTAGACGGTCAAAGCCCTTTGACCAAATGGAAACGGAACGAAAGGACCTTTTTATAAGGGGAACTAACGACAGAGGGGCGAATTTGAGCAGGCTTCGAAATTAGGGGCAAATCTGAGTAGGTGATTCAAGTTATGGACAAAAATGCTAATGTTTAAAAAATTAAACTTATGCAACTTAGATGATTACACTTGTAAACATCTATCAAAACGCAGCTAAGGGATTATACTTTTATCACAAACTTCTTGTTTGTACTTTTATATTTCAACTGCGAGATCACAGTAATGTCAACTCTATCTCAGTCTCTATTGTGACATTTTGGTGCATTACACAAAACACTTTTCTCGAAATGGTGTTTTATACAGTGTCACTGAAATATCATATGGGTGATGATATTATATTTCAGTCACATTGTATAAGAAGTTCAACTTGGAAGTAAGTACAAACAAGTTTCCTAAATGAACGAATCATCTTGAGTGTGACTTGGATAATCTAGAGGATGGTGGTCGCAAGGGACTCAAGTATTGCATCTTCCAGCTCTGATGAGGGAGCTGCCAGATCACCCTTCATTATAAGCCGAGGAGGAGGTGTTTCCATCTGAGGACAAAGGGTCATGAGTAGAGCTAGGAACAAACTTGAGGATCCTGAAGAAGAATACTTTGCCTCCGATGGATGATGGATGTTCAGAATGTTGAATGCATTGCTAAGGGTATCACATCACAAAGAGGGATGTTTCAAATGCCTCGAAAGGCATTCCTAATGGTAACGAAATCATGAAGGAAGATGCTTCGATAGTCGCAAAAGTATTGGCTTTGATGTATGTGGATGTGTAACATGAACATCAATGTTCCGATGTATGAAATGTATGTATGCAATTATGTATGTGCAATGGATGTATGAAATTTTTGTGTATGTGATGACATATTAAATGAAGTGTTTGTGTGTTATGCATGTGTATATAAGTATGTGATGCAATGCAACCAGGGCTTCACTACTAAGAGGGGTATTACTAGCATGGCAACCCAAGTTGCCAAAGCAACTACTAGTCATAACTAAGGCATAGTGACATGACCAGTCATTCACGATCTTCCTCTTGGTGACCCCTTTGATAGTCATCACTAATAGGTCACAAGACCAGTTAGCCATGAGGTAGTTATCACTAACGGGAAACTTCGTCGGCTAGTCAGTGATAATGATCTTTTGATGGTCGATACTGATTGGCTTTGTAGTTGGGGCTCCACCAGAATTGTGGTGTGATGGATATTTGGTACTAGGATTTGCCATTTCTGTGCTAAAAAAATTTAAATTTTAAATTGAAATTGTGGTCGAAAACGGTTGAATTTTATGCATTAGAAATATTATACTTCCAATTATTATGGTAACCATCTACAATGGAAATGGGGTATATGTGGAAATGTAGAGGAGAAATAAATAGGACTAAGAAATGGGCTCTATAGCTAGAGTCAGATACTCCCCCCCCCCCCGTCTCTAAAATCAGGGCTATTTCTAGTGATGTTGTACTGAAAATTTCTTCCGGGGATTGTGAACATCCATCGTGAAACTTGAGTTGGGTGAATGGTCAAACATCTGAACCTATAAACCATCCATGCAAGACCGAAACTTCGGTTTTTTTCAGGTGAAGACCAGAACTTTGTTAAGCTGCTGCTTGACTTGCTTCCAACACCAGCTAGTTAATTTTTTGAGGGCAAGATCGTAGAACAATTGCTCTACGATATTTTTCATTAATTAGAGTATCTATAGTCAGGCACCCCAAACCCACGTGAAACATTCGGGTGGACGGCCGGTTACTAACCGGTCACAAAAATGCGACCTAGACGGGTGCCTTAAACATGCCTCAAACGCCCATACTGACTGGCACCCCTCATATACAACCCAAATTAGTGCGGATATGGGGCGCCCGGGCGCGTCCACATGCCGGACCCCTCAGACCTATCCCACCTGAAATTGCCCCAAATCCACCCTGCTCACCCTACCGAATCCATTTGCTCTCTCCTCTCTTCTTCCCCCTCCATGCCGCCGTCTTGCAGCTCCGCCACTGCACGCGGTCCACGGCCGTTCTGATCCTCTGCGCTGTCAGCACTGGCACAACACTCCTCTCTCTTGTCCTCGCCACTGGGGACGTCGTCGTTGGCCCGGACGCCACCGCGGTACGTCCAGCAACTCTCAGTCGGCCCCTTGCGCTCTATGTGTTCGACACATTGTTCGACCCAGTTTTTTGTGATCTTTTTAGGGGAAACGATGGATTCGGATGCTTCTTTAGACAAGGAGTATGGACCGATGGAGCTTGATCAAATCATTCAAGATGAGTTCTTTGATTTGTCGGATTTTGACGAAGAAGTGGACATGATCATGCATGAGCTGCAAGAGAAATTGGATCGGCATATGGAGCATATTCTGAACTTCAAGGGCTCAATGATAGGGCGAAGAGTGGTCAATCCGGATAGGGTGTCCAGAGCACGGCTACTGCAGAAGGACTACTTTGGTCCAAACCCAACTTTCCCGGATGATCCATTGTTTCGTCGTCGTTTTCGCTTGCGAAAACCATTGTTTTTGTGCATTATGGAAAGAGTGGAGGCACACAATGTATACTTCAAGCTCATAAGGGATTGCTATTGCCAACTATCTTTCCATGCTAAGCAGAAATGCACGGCTACTCTGAGGAGGCTTGCACTTGGTACTGCTACAGATGCCGTTGGTAAGATGGTCAGGATGGGGGAGAGCACATGCCTGAAGAATACTGTCAAGTTTGCCTGTGCCGTGGTGCAGGTGTTTGGAGTAGAGTATCTGAGGAAACCAAATGTGCAGGACAGAGAAAAGTCGTTGGCTATTGGAGAGGTCAGAGGGTTTTCAGGCATGCTCGGATCAATTGATTACATGCATTGGCGAAGAACTGCACCAAAGGTTTGCGAAGAATCTATCAAGGTCACACCAAAGAGGCCGCCATCATACTAGAAGTAGACATCACATGACTTATGGATTTGGCATGCTTTCTTTGGAATGTCGGTTTCTCACAATGCCATCAACGTGCTCCAGCGATCGCTAGTGTTCAGGAGGCTTTGTAATGGGGAACCGCTGCCGTGTAACTACACCGTGAACGGCCGTGACTACAACATGAGATATTATCTTGCCGATGGCATCTATCCGTAGTGGGCAATGTTTGTGAAGACCATATCCGAACCACAGGGCAAAAAACAAAGCCACTTTGCAACAATGTAGAAAGCGGCTAGGAAGGATATGTAGAGGGCATTCGGAGTGCTTCAACCTCATCGGGGAATTGTTCGTCGAGCTGCAATGATGTGAGAATCAAAAACTTTGTGGCAGCTCATGATATGTTGTGTTATTTTGCACGATATGATTGCCAAGGATGAGTGTGATGATGTTGCCCCCCCCCCCAAACAAATGATTTTGAAGCGCATGGAGAACAAGTTCATATCCAGGAAGATCAACATGCAGCTCAGCTTATGAATTTTCTACATATGCATCAGAATCTTCGAGATAATTAGTTGCGCGCAACTACTCAATGATCTTGTGGAGCATATGTGGACCCACAATAAAAACCAAAGAGCTAATGTTTGAGTTGTGCACTTAAAATAAATTTTATGTAAGACCTACGTGTATGATGGACATGGATTTGAGAGTCCAAATTTGAGATATGTGAATGCCGAACACGAGATATGAGAGGTCGTCCGGATGCGCCCGCATGCTTGCCCGAGAGTGTTCTGTATAGGGGGGCGGATTCATCAAGTCGGGCTGTAGATGCTCTTAGTACTACGGTTTGGACTGTCTCGATCTATTAGGATGGTGACCAGACGTTTAACCCACGGGCGTGCCCGGACGCGTCTGCGGACATATAGGAGGCAGGATTTACCAAGTCGGACTGTAGATGCTCTTAGTACTACGGTTTGGACTGTCTGGATCTACTGTTAGGATGGGGACCAAACGTTTAACCCTGTTTTATACTGAAACTTTGGTATACTTAAATTTGGTTCGAGGCGACCTAGAAAAATATTTAAATCTGTTTTAAATTATCAGAGTCCGACAAATAACTGTTTCAGAGTAGAACTTACTCCATGGCAACATTCAGGGCTCCAATGTTCGCGGAATACAGGGCTGGACGGACGTACTCCTGCTGACGAACCATCATTCGTGGCTTGTGAAAAGGCAGCCCGAGGTCTTGATCGAGTAGTGACCCACACCACCGCAGCTTTCGGCCAATTATTAGGGCACCGTGCCAGCTTGCCTCTGGTGATCCAGGCACGATGTGGTGTTGTTCGGATGGTAATGCAGGGGCAGTTCCTGATTGGAAAAGAGCATGGGTTCCCTGCGGCATGCACCAGGAAATGATTGCAATCTAGCCAGGTCGGTACACCGCCGAGGACTGTATGTTGGGAATTATGATTGCACTTGAGCTCAGATCGACCACGGTGACAATCTAAGGAGGCGAGAAACTTTCAAAAAAGAAGAAGGGACGAGAGCCTGAATATCACCTTGGCCGGTCTAATTAATACTTCGGAGAAGAAAAAAAAAGACTCCCTACGTTTTGAAACATAATTTGTATTAGTAAATTTTTAAGCGCCGAATATAGTTACGTTTAACGAAATATATAGAGAAAACTATAAATATCCACAGTACACAATCAGTTTTATTAGATTCATTAGGAAGATATTTTCATGTTTTACTTATTTGATATTATAGATTTGAATATATTTTTCTATAAACTGGATCAAACATGGAAACGTTTGACATTTTGAAAAATTGTTAAAACGGATGGAGTATTTTCTGTCTTTACCCCTCTACCTATGACTTTAGATATTTGGCCATACCACACACCTAAGATGTCAAATTTTGAAACCAAATCTCTACCAGATGATGTGTGGATGCTTTCACACAGTGTCGACACAGTAAAAAGAAAGGGAGACAGTGTAAAAAAGAAAACAAATGAGAAGTAAAAACATTAAATTTAGAGGAAAACCAACATTCTAAAAACAAGATATTATAGAGAAGTTATACAATAGCGAAAGTTATTAAATTAAAGTTAAAAAATGGAACAAATCCAGTAGTACTAGCAAATTCAAGAAAACTCATCAGAAACATTCATGAAAAATCACTATATATTTTTATTTCGCATAGTTTTCCAGAATTACTACAAAGTTTCCCTTCCAATTTTTTGGAATACGTATGATTTTTCCTCTATATAAATCTAGTTTCTATGTTAAAAAATCCGTGGCTTTATTTTTTTTCTAGATATTTCTCTTCATTCCAGTTGAATACTTTAATAAGTTTATTTTTAAGAATCAAGGTGTTTTACTTAATATATATTTTTGTTTGTGCTTACCAGGCAGCCACTTTTGTAAATCAATCACCAATGGTCATACACCTTTAATTTAGGGATCAATTGTTTTGTTTAAAATGTTTACGGTTTGAGATTTTATCTCTAAATTGTAGTTTCTTGGGGGGAGGGGTGTCTGAAATTGACAAATTGTTGGCAGACCATAGCCGGAATCAACAAATGACCAAGGGACTAAAACTAGACTACATAATTTTAGTTATGCTACACGCACTTGCCAGTTCATCTAAAAGTTAAACGTTGCTAAACGTCTTTAAATATTGAGTATCTCAAGTATTAGCCCACTAAAAGCCCCAAATGATATTCGTGGTCTCCTATTTATCCATCCTTCCAATTTTCTTTCAACTTCAGGAGTGACCCTCATTTCCCGGCCCTCAAATTTCAAAGACACGTGAGGCGCATCCATTAGTGTGTAAGTTTTTTTTTCTTTATTTCCTTCCCTGGTACCTCGCAGCGCACGAGCACGACTCAACGTCAGGATGCCAGTACCTAGGGTTTTCGGTTGCACAATGAACTGCGGGAGGAAGGGGGTGTTCCCAAAGAAGCAACGTGCGAAGTGGCGGTGGGCCTCCCGAAGAAGGTCACAAAGGTACATTGCGCAATGGCGGGGCACGCCTGCGGCGGGGTGGGGGCATGCACAGAAGTATCACTAGGGCTCAGGGAGGTGAGAAGGGGCACGTGGAAGAGCTTATCAACATGGAGAAGGTCGCCGACGATGGGCTGCCACAGCCGAGACGCAGTGAAACTTCAAACCGTGGGTAGATTTTTTTTTTGGAGAGGGGGGTGGGGGCACCCCTGCTACACCCTTCTTCTTTTGCCACTAGCCCCCCATCGCTCTGGAAAATTTATTTGGCGGCCCTGTTTAAGGGGTCTGCTAGAGATTGGCCCTGTTTAAGGGGTCTGCTAGAGATTCTCCAACACTCCTTGTCACTCAAAGACACGAAACTGATTTCACAACCTTTTTTTTGGTTATATTGTGTTGCCCAACGATTTGCGTCACAGCCACTTTGTATCAATAATATGAATATTGAGTTATATGCGCCAGTCACTTCATCTAAAGGCTAGCATGTTCAGAAAGAGTTAATGTGGTCTGAAGTCTGAACAGACCGACTCATACGCACATATTCTCCAGAGGACAAACAAACATCACACTGCAGTTGGCAAAGAGTAAAGATGTGCAGAAAACCTAACCATCAAGCTTTTAGCAAAGCTACATATATAGTACATGGGTGGAATTATTGATAAGAGTGTGGAATGCACCCTAGCCACATCAAATGAGGCATGGGGAAGGCATAGCACAAATAGACAAGCCATGGAGAAGATGCCACAGCAACAACATTGATTGTTTTCCAGAAGTAAGGATGCTCCCACATGAAGGAAACGATCTTTCTCTGATCTGCTGTTGAGAGGATTGATCCCCCAAGCAATAGTGATGCTGGTTCAAAGGAACTTGGCTTATACGACTACTGACATAGTGACATGCGACACTTTCCTAACACATAACCGCGCCCTCAAGTTTTTTTTGGGGGTCGAAAAAACCGGTAACCGGCTGGTTATCAGAGTTTCCATTACCCTCCAAAAAATTTTGCTACCATCATAAAATTGGAAAATTTTGAATTTCTTTTTTTGAATTTCAAACGGTCGAAATACTTCAAATAAGAGATTTATGAGAGTACGAACATCTGTTTGGCTGTATTCTGCTGGTTTTGCCTATAGGTGTTCAAGCGTGAGGTCGTGGGTTCAAGTACACATCTCGCACATATATTTATTATCGAAAGAAATTCAATTCAAAATTGTTCAAACCATTTCGGCGGTAAATAGCTTAAATTTCCGAAAACTGCTTATTCCAGCCCCTACCGAAAAAATACAGAATCGAGAAAAGTTATTCCAGCCCCTGGCCCCTGCCAAAAAAGAAAAGAAAAGAAAAAAACCTCGTGTCACATGTTGAGCATGCATCCACTGTGTGACTGGGCATGATTCATGAGCCGATGACCAGACGTTGCATTTTCATAAGAACAACCAAAACTGTAGGAGTACTAGACTGCGTGTGGTATGCATGGATACCAGTAGTATTCCTAATTTTGACAACACTGACTTCAGTATCTGAGGTAAGACTTTGTACCACGGAAGTGGGAGAAATGCAAATGCAACACGCTGCAGCTTGTCCAGAAAGGCAACAAATGTTTGGTCTGTTTGAGAAATGCTGAAGCAAGAACCAACCAGCGGGCAAGCTGCCCACTTGAACCGTGACACACTGCCCATATTTTCTAATTAACCCTTCTGTGTGTATTGTGCACGAGACTGTTTTCCCTATCTGAGTACCGAAGTTCATCGTGCGTCGGTGCGTGTCCGGCAATGGCAGCAACGAGAGCGCTCTTACCAGGGCAAACAAATGCTAAACTCCAATGTGAAGTTAATTTTCAGAAATCAGCAGCACGCAATTGACCGATGACGCCTAAAGCTCTATAGATTTGGCGTTGCTGTAGATTATGATAACCTTATTTGTCTATCTGTTATGACTACCAACGCTACAAATACCCAATCTCCAACATGCTCGTGCTAGGCCTGGCGCCAATCCTTGTGTACGCTTAGACCTAGTGCCCCCTACCAACCACTTCTGTACAAAAACTCTTCCCCTATCAAAGAATGATACACAAGCTTTGTGTATTCGCGAAAAAAACTTTACACACCAGGCCAGGATGCTGAAGAACAATTACTTCTACTTAGTGTTGTTTCAAATATAAGACTACATGCTTTAAGAATGAATGGTTTAATGAATTGTTCTTAATTGTGTCCATGAATGTCTAATTTTTCTTTTCCTTTAATTTTTCTCAGTACACCCCCTACTAGGGACGGCCTGAGCTCCATAAGCTGAACATTGCCATGGTTGAGGAGACAAGAGAAAGCTTAAATTTCAGGGTTTATACCAGAAATGAAAAAGATTAAACGTCTTTCATTTGCCCTGATTAGAGAGGATTGGACAAAGCGCGTACATGTTTGAAGTCAGGATGGAGCTCTACTTGGATTTTGTCCAGCCTTATATTGATATCAGGGTGCTTATGACAAAAATTGTAGTCCTTCCGCCATGTAAGTTTTCTTAACCATATGTAGTAATTTTGAATAAACTTTATATTACTCATTGCAACTCATCTTGTTTATATATAATTGAACAGCTTATTTCTTTGTGACGCAAGGAACTCATAGGATAGTACACATGATGTATGGTACTGAAGGCACCATAGTCTCTTGTCAAGAAATGGAGGTCATAAGCTTTGTGGACAATATTCAGTGGCTTGTAGACCATTACCATGCATGCTAGACTATACAACCTCTTCCAATGCAAAGGTGCTTAGAAGAGGTGCTAAGTGCATTAAATAGCTTAGCAACTCAAATCCCCAATGCATAGGTGCTTAACTTGTTGGTGCTAAGCTTACTTGTTAATGATTTAGCACCTAAAATCTTCCATGCATTGGTCAACTTCTTCCATTTAAGTGATTTGCCTAGGTTCACGTGTTTGGCATTGGTTCTTAATGGGGTCACCAAAGTGCTCACTCTCCTCCTTAATTACTGTGTCATGTCTTCTTCTTTTTTTCTTATGTGGCATGCTTAGCACCTTTCCATGGTGGAGCACTGGGAAGGGCCTACGATGGATTAGTTGAGCCACTAGCGATACACCTTGAGCAAAATTAATGTTGACAAGAAACTCTTCGTAAGAATTGCATTTAGTTTCATGTTATTCATATATTATTCATAAATTAAATGGAGGGCTTACTCAATTGTCTTTTTGCAACAAAACTCCGAAGATGTGTGGTGCCTGGGCAAATCCAGGCTCATCATAATAGTGAGATGGAATTATGTTCTATAACGAGACTTATATCATATTCACCTATGGGACTTCACCAACAAATGGACGTGTCATCGTGGCTGTCTTGAAGGATCTATTTGATGTCTACAATACTGAAATTGGGGACAAGATTATCGCCATGCTCCATCATAGACTTGTAGGGTCGTTCCTCTTCCTTATACCATCATTATGGGTGCCGAAGAGCAGTTGTTTTGGAGTCTTAAACTTAAATGTGCTTATGGTCGTCAAACATAAATGTGTTTTATGGTTAAAGTAGTGAACATTTGTTCAGAATTGTTATAATAGTACGTGTTTAACATGTTGTATACATTCTACTAGTGTTGGAATGTTAAGCATAAGAGTAGGTGCTTAGACATGATACTCCCTCCGTTTTTATTTAGTTCGCATATTAGCTTTGGTCAAAATTAAGCTTTGCAAACTTTGACCAAGTTTATAAACAAAAATATTAAGATATACAATAACAAATCAACAACATTAGATTCATTATTGAATGTACTTTCACATCGTATAGATTTATTATGATAAATGTCTATATTGTTTTCTATAAACTTGGTTAAACTTTACGAAGTTTGACTTCAGTCAACTCTAATATGCAGAGTAAATAAAAACGGAGGGAGTATATACTAATGCTAAAATAAAAAACGTTGGCATGGTAGCACAAATGGCTATATTTTTGTCATAGCAGCAAAATGAGCACCTTGGCTCATTTTTGTTGCCATGGAAGCAAAAATTGTTTAGACATGATATATAATAGTGTAAATTTAGAAGTAATTGTTTAGACATGATTTAGTATTAATCTCAAAAAAGTCACCATGGTAGTAAAATTGAGACATTTAGCTAAAAACAATAATACCATGGCAACAGAATTGGATAAAAATTGTGTCATTGGCAACAAAAATGTGTGGAATGTACTTCATAATTTAGATTTTTTTTAATAGTTTATTAATGCCATGCCAGGTATGTTACGCAACACTGTGTATACATTAATATAGTGGTGTGCAGCTCACAAACCACTAGTAACCACTTACTTACCAGTGTCACGGTACTAGTGGCATGCCGCCTACACGACACTATTGGCTTTTACTCACGCCAAGGGTTCCTATAGTAGTGACGGTGTAATAAGAAACATCTCCAGATCAATAAGAAAAGGGCGATGTTACGCGTGGGCGGCTGATATTTGTCAAAGATCTACCGGATCGTGAGCCGTCGGATCGTATGATGCTCATCATGCGATCATTCCCCTTCTCTACTCGCCTCATTGCAACAAGACCCTTGTTGCAATAGGACCCTTGTTGCAAAAGCATCTCTGCCGTGCTCGTGCTCGTCAGCATTGCAATAAGACCTTGTTGGAAACCTTCATTGCAACAAGACTCGTGCTGCAAAAGCATCAATAGCGACGACCGACATCCACTTCCAATCGCCTTGCAGCAGTCGGTGACGGCATGTCTCCGATCGCCGTGGCAGCACTGATTGCAGCGTCTCGCGATGCCCCTGGCCTGTCTAGCGGCGCTGGCCCTCTTCCTTTTGGTATGGCCAATAAAGAAGTGCTCCCATGTAGCATCACACGCGGACAGTGGCCGGTGACGGCGTCATTGCAGCAGCGAGGCTTCGGGCCGCCGTAGTTGCAGCGGCTAGGCCATGTTTGATCGTGCGGCGACCGGCAGTGGTCATCGTTGCAGTGGGTGTTTGTCTAGAGGTAGAAGGAAAGCGATGCAGCACTAGTAGAAAAGGGGGCAAAGGTCCAGGCCGGGTCAGCCTATTAGTCCCGGTTCAGTCCAGAACCGGGACCCATGGGGGCATTGGACCCGGTTCGTGAGCCCCGGGGGCCGGCCGGGCCACGTGGGCCATTGGTCCCGGTTCGTCTGGACCTTTTGGTCCCGGTTGGTGGGACGAACCGGGACCAATGGGCCTCGCTCCTGGCCCACCATCATTGGTCCCGGTTGGTGGCTTGAACCGGGACCAAAGGCTGCCCTTTAGTCCCGGTTCATGCCACCAACCGACCAATGAGGTGCCTATATATACCCCACAGAAGAGCAGAGCACACTGCTCTGTTTTTTCTGGCCGCCGAGGGGGAGAGGGCTTGGTGGTGCTCTAGCTCACCTCCTATGCACACAAAGTGTTCGATGGAATGCCCGAGCCACACTACTTAAGCTTTCTCCTCTCCAAGCTCGACCTCCAAGCTCCATTTTTCTCAATATTTGTCTAGGTTTAACGGTCCGTGACGCGCCGTCCCCGTCTTTACCGCCGTCGATCACCCGCGCCGATCTCATCGCCGGCACCACCGTGGTGAGCCTCTTGTTCTTATCTTCTTTCTGAAAGGAAAAATATTCTTACTTGTATGTTTAGATAGATATTTGTATTATTTTCTTACTTTTATTATTGCATCTTATATAGTGCGATGGTTTTGGTATCCGCCCCCGTCGGCCCTCATCCTGGCTATGATTCGGATGTGGTATATATTATCTTTTCATAACTATTGGTTCATTTATTGGTTATGACAATTATGCCGACCAACATGACATAGATTTTATTTATCTAGGAGGTTGCTGAACTGAAAATTCCAACCGACCCTATTGTCGAGAGGTTAAATTTAGTTGAAGAAGAAAACAATTTCTTGAAGGAAAAAATAAGAAAAATTGAGGAGGAGAAGATGATATTGGAGTTGCATGTTGCGGATGTCGTCGATGATCACAAGATCAAGATGGATGCAATGCGCTTGAATATTAGAAAGATTAGAAAATATGCCATTCATACCGAAGCTTGGTATCATTATGTCGTTGGATCAGTTGTTACCTTGATTGCGATTATGATCGCATTTGTTTTCGCATTGAAATGTTTTACATAGTTTCAATGTATGGTTTAATTAATTTAGATGCTCTGCATAGCTTTATGTTGTTAGAAGAGAACTATGTATGTACTTTGGTTTTAATGTGATGATGAACTTCTATTAATTTGGTCACTTAATTATCTATTCATGATGTTCTGTAATGGTTTTTGACACACTTAATTATATATAATGCACGCAGATGAACCGGCAATGGATGTACGGTGACAGACACACCTCCGAGTACATTAAGGGTGCGCATGATTTTCTCGAAGTGGCTGAGGCAAACAAGCAGAATGGTTTTATGTGTTGTCCATGCCCTATATGTGGGAATACGAAGTCTTACTCTGACCAGAAAATCCTTCACACCCACCTGCTTTACAAGGGTTTCATGCCACACTATAATGTTTGGACGAGGCACGGAGAAATAGGGGTTATGATGGAAGACGGTGAAGAAGAAGAGTACGACGACAACTATGTGCCCCCTGAATATGGTGATGCTACTGAACATCAAGAGGAACCAAACGATCTGCACGATGATGCTGCAACAGGCGAAGCTGCTGAAGATCAAGAGGAACCAGACGATGTGCCCGATGATGATGATCTCCGCCGGGTCATTGTCGATGCAAGGACGCAATGCGAAAGTCAAAAGGAGAAGCTGAAGTTCGATCGCATGTTAGAGGATCACAAAAAAGGGTTGTACCCCAATAGCGAAGATGCACAAAGCTTGGTACCGTACTGGAATTGCTGCAGTGGAAGGCAGAGAATGTTGTGCCTGACAAAGGATTTGAGAAGCTACTGAAAATATTGAAGAAGAAGCTTCCAAAGGATAACGAATTGCCCGACAAGACATACGCAGCAAAGAAGGTCGATGCCCTCTAGGATTGGAGGTGCGAAGATACATGCATGCCCTAATGATCGATCCTCTACATGGTGCGTATAAGGATCTGAACGCATGCCCGGTATGCGGTGCATTACAATATAAGATCGACGAGATGACCACGGTGATGTTGACGGCGAGCCCCGTGAAGAGGGTTCTGTGAAGGTGATGTGGTATGCTCCTATAATACCATGGTTGAAACGTCTGCTCGTAAACGGAGAGCATGCCAAGTTGATGCGATGGCACAGTGAGGACAATGAAAGACGGAAGTTGAGAGCACCCGCTGACGGGTCGCAGTGGAGAAAAATCGAGAGAAAGTGCTGGGATGAGTTTGCAAGTGACCCAAGGAACGTATGGTTTGCTTTAAGCACGGATGGCATTAATCCTTTCGGGGAGCAGAGCAGCAATCACAGCACCTGGCCCGTGACTCTATGTATGTATAACCTTCCTCCTTGGATGTGCATGAAGCGGAAGTTCATTATGATGCCAGTTCTCATCCAAGGCCCTAAGCAACCCGGCAACGACATTGATGTGTACCTAAGGCCATTAGTTGAAGAACTTTTACAATTGTGGAATGGAAACGGTGTACGTACGTGGGATGAGCACAAACAGGAGGAATTTGACCTAAAGGTGTTGTTGTTCGTGACCATCAACGATTGGCCCGCTCTCAGTAACCTTTCAGGACAGAGAAACGAGGGATACCACGCATGCACGCACTGTTTACTTGACACCGATAGTATATACCTGGGAAGCTGCAGGAAGAATGTGTACCTGGGCCATCGTCGATTTCTTCCGACCAACCATCAATGTCGAAAGAAAGGCAAGCATTTCAAAGGCGAGGCAGATCACCGTAAGAAGCCCGCCATGCGTACCGGTGATCACGTACTTGCTAGGTCAATGATTTACACGTAATCTTTGGAAAGGGTCCCGGCGCACTAGCTGTTCCGAATGACGCTGAGGGACACGCACCCATGTGGAAGAAGAAATCTATATTTTGGGACCTACCCTACTGGAAAGACCTAGAGGTCCGCTCTTCAATCGACGTGATGCACGTGACGAAGAACCTTTGCATGAACCTGCTAGGCTTCTTGGGCGTGTATGGAAAGACAAAAGATACACCTGAGGCACGGGAGGACCTGCAACATTTGCACAAAAAAGACGGCATGCCTCCGAAGCAGTATGAAGGTCCTGCCAGCTACGCTCTTACGAAAGAAGATAAAGAAATCTTCTTTGAATGCCTGCTCAGTATGAAGGTCCCGACTGGCTTCTCATCGAATATAAAGGGAATAATAAATATGCTAGAGAAAAGTTCCAGAATCTAAAGTCTCATGACTACCACGTGATTATTACGCAACTGCTTCCGGTTGCATTGAGGGGGCTTCTACCGGAAAACGTCCGATTAGCCAGAAGCTATGTGCATTCCTCAATGCAATCTCTCAGAAGGTGATCGATCCAGAAATCATACCAAGGCTAAGGAGTGATGTGGCGCAATGTCTTGTTAGTTTCGAGCTGGTGTTCCCACCATCTTTCTTCAATATCATGACGCACGTCCTAGTTCATCTAGTCGACTAGATTGTCATTCTGGGGCCCGTATTTCTACACAATATGTTCCCCTTTGGGAGGTTCATGGGAGTCCTAAAGAAATATGTCCATAACCGCGCTAGGCCAGAAGGAAGCATCTCCATGGGCCATCAAACAGAGGATGTCATCGGGTTTTGTGTTGAATTCATTCCTGGCCTTAAGAAGATAGGTCTCCCTAAATCGCGGTATGAGGGAAGACTGACTGGAAAAGGCACGCTTGGAAGGGACTCAATAATATGCAGGGACGGATATTCTTGGTCTCAAGCACACTACAGCTTCTACGTAACTCTACCTTGGTGACCCGTATGTCGATGAACACAAGAACGATCTGCGCCCAAACACCCGGAGCAAAGGCGACGATCGGATTACATGTGAACACATCAGGACTTTCAGCAGTTGGTTGGAAACACGTCTCAGAGGTGACAACACTGTTTGTGATGAGTTGTACTTGTTGTCCTGGGGACCATCTTTGACTATATCGATTTACAAAGGATACGAGATAAATGGGAATACATTTTACACGATTGATCAAGATCAAAAGAGCACCAACCAAAACAGCGGTGTCCGCTTTGATGCAACAACCGAGAGGGGAAAGGACACATATTATGGTTACATAGTGGACATATGGGAACTTGACTATGGACATGGTTTTAAGGTCCCTTTGTTTAAGTGCAAATGGGTCAATCTGTCAGGAGGCGGGGTACAGGTAGACCCACAGTACGGAATGACAACAGTAGATCTGAAAAAACTTGGGTACACTGACGAACCGTTCGTCCTAGCCAATGATGTGGCACAGGTTATCTATGTGAAGGACATGTCTACCAGACCGAGAAAAAGAAAAGATAAGGAAGCGAATACATCATACGATGAGCCAAAGCGCCACATAGTTCTTTCAGGAAAAAGGGACATCGCGGGAGTGGAGGGCAAGACAGACATGTCTGAATATTATGAAAAGTTTCATGAAATTCCTCCCTTCAAAGTCAAGGCTGACCCAAGCATCCTGATAAACGATGAAAATTATCCATGGTTACGGCGCAATAAGCAAATGACACAAGCGAAGAAAAAGTGAAGACTTTCTCCAGCAACTATTATGATGATACCATGCCAACTTTGTAACAGACGAGTATGATATCATTGTCCATTTTGTACATGCACATGCTATGTGGGTGAAATTATGATACCATGCCAACTTTCAACTTTTTCAGAGTTCATTTGAAATGTTTTAATGTCTTATGGTTCGGCCCTTGTAATACCATTAATTCCGGTTCGCTCCTTGTCAACTATGTTCTCACCAAGAACACTCTCAAGAGGGCAGCCACGTGGGCCATTGGTCCCGGTTCGTTTGGACCTTTTGGACCCGGTTCCACGCACGAACCGGGAACAATGCGCCTCGCCCCTGGCCCATGACCATTAGTCCTGGTTTGTGCCACAAATCAAGACTAAAGGGTTGGTCCTCATTGCGCTCAGAGTTTAGTCCCACCTCGCCAACCGAAGGGCGCTCACACTGGTTTATAAGCCCGTCCCTCTCTGCCTTGTTGAGCTCCTCTCAAAGTGAAAATAGACGCCCCTATACAGGGAATTTGACCTAATTCATAGTGAATTTCTCTGAAATTCATAGAAATTTATTATGAATTTAGGTTGAATCTTCTCTATAGGCGCATCTATGTTCTTTTTTTTAGTAAAGTTAATCACAAACTTGTGATTCACACAAATTTTAAAGAATTCAAATTTTAAATATTCAAATTTGAAAATTAATGGCACTAACAGAAAGTTTATATTTTTTTCTAAAACTAATGGCACTAACTGAAAGTTTATAATTTTGCTGACCTAAAAGCAAAAAAGAATTAAAAAATAAAGAAAAAATAATAATGCATAAAACAAAACAAAAAAACTGGAAACAAAATAAAAATAGCAACAATAAGTATTTTGTTGTAAGTAGAAACAAAATAAAATAAATAAAGCAACAAAGAAAAAAAAAAAAAAAGTGTTTTCAAATTTGAAAACTAATGGCACTAACAAAAAGTTTATAATTTTTCTAAAAATAAAAGCAAAAAAGAAAAATAAAGCAAAAAACAAAAGAAAATAAATAATGCAAAAAACAAAACAAAAAAAACCAGAAAAAAATAGAAACAATAAGTATTTTTTTGTAAGTAGAAACAAAATAAAATAAATAGAGCAAGAAAGAAAACAAAAAAAAAGTGTTTTCTAATTTGAAAACTAATGGCACTAACAGAGAGTTTATAATTTTTCTAAAACTAAAAGCAAAAAAGAATTAAAAAAATAAAGCAAAAAACAAAAGAAAATAAATAATGCAGAAAACAAAAAAACTGGAAAAAATAAAAATAGCAACAATAAGTAAAGAAAACAAAAAAACAAAAAAAGTGCCTCCTACTGGGCCTCCACGGCCTGAATACGACTAGAAACCCTACCATGGGCCAGGATTCAGGCCCGCAGGAGGCCCAGCAGGCCCACAGGCATATCAGTGTTAGTTTAGGCCCATAGGCCTGCAGTTCAGAGGAGTTCGAGAGGGAAGAGGCAACAGGGCTTATAAACAGGTGTCGGGCGTTTCCAACTAGCGAGGTGGGACTAAACTCCCACCACCACCCCGCTGTGCAAGGCCACTGGTCCCGGTTGGTGGCACCAACCGAGACTAAAGGGCTGCATTGATCCCGGTTCGTGGCATCAACTGGGACCAATGCCACCCTTTAGTCCCGGTTGGTGCCACCAACCGACTAAAGGCTTTGCTATATAAGCAAAGACTTAGCGCTTTTGACCAAGTACCCCACTTCTTCCCCGACGCCTCTCCTCCTCGTCGCCGCCGCCGCCGCCGCCGCCCACCCACCATGCCGCCGCCGCCACCAATGCCGTTAGGCTTGCTTTCTGCTTTCTTCGCCGCCGCCACGCCACGCCTGTCAGTTGCTCGCCTTCGCTGCCGCCAAGACTCAGTGAGCACAGCCTGCTCCAGCCCCCTGTCTGCAGCACGTTCTTGCCAAGCGCCGCCTCTGCTCTCAGGCGGCCACCAATCCTCGTCTCCAAGCGCAGCCACCGTGCCGCTGCCTCGCTCTGGCTGGCGCCATGGGCCACCCGCCGCCCCGCCTGCATTTTTCATAGCATTTTTCATAGCATTTTTTTGTGTAGATGTGTTTGCATGTGTATATCTGTGTGTACATGTTCATAGTATTTTTTCATGAATGTATTTTTTTGTCAATTTATGTATATGTTCATATATATAGATTATTTTAGTTTAGTATTAAGATTAGGAAAATTTCAGATGTGTAATATATTTATTCATAAAAATATGTTCAAATATATATATAGATTATTTATATGTGTAGTTAATTTATATGATTAGGAAAATGTAGAGTGAAAACAAAAACAAACATATAAGAAAAAACGAAGGAAAAATGAAGAAGGAAAGAAACCGCCTGCTCGCCACCACCGCATTTTCATAAAGTGTTTCCACCGCATTTTATGGATATATGTACGTATGTCGTGTCGATATAAACACCCGATAACTTCAACACGTGGGGGGGGGGGTCAATATAACCCCTCCCGATAACTTCAACACGAGGGGGGGTCGATATACCCCCTCCCGATAACTTCAACACGTGTGGGGGGTCGATATACCCCCTCCCCGTTACTATTATTTTCCCATGTACATATGTCGTCGTTGTCGATATAAACCCCTCCCGATAACTTCAACAAGTGGGGGGGGGGGTCTATATACATCCCCCTCCCGATAACTTCAACACGTGGGGGGGGTCGATATACCCCCTCCCCGATAATATTATTTTCCCATGTACGTATGTCATCGTTGTCGATATAAACCCCTCCCGATAACTTCAACACGGGGGGTCGATATACCCCCTCCCGATAACTTCAACACATGAGGGGGGGGTCGATATACTACCTCCCCGATAACATTATTTTCCCGTGTATGTATCTCGTCGTTGTTGATATTACCCCCTTGAAGCGTTGTCGAGGCCACCCCAAATCCTAGAGAAGCAGCGTCGAGGCCACTAATTAATATGATTCCTTACTGTGATTAGCTAGCTAGTTCTACGTTTGCCACTAATATATCCATCTGTCATGTTTGAATAATAATTGCCATGTTGTAAATATTTGTAGAAACTATGGACATCCCCCGAGACGAAGCAACAGAAGCGGTGTTGGGGGACATAATCGCACAAGGAAGTGATGACGTCTTCTCGTTTCTGAACGACACCGATGGTCTGGAAGGACAGGGTGAAGAAGCAGGCTATGATTATGATGGCTCCTTTGACCCACTGCCGGTGCAAGAAGGAGACTGTGAGGACGGCTTCGTTGAACCAATGACAGTGCAAGAAGGAGACCGTTATGGCGGCTCCGGTGACCGAACCGAGTCTGGCCAGGCGTATATATTAGTTAAGCCTGTGCCGACTAGCTAATTGATGCATTCATTGTTTTGGTATATGTACACATATTAATTAACTCTCGTCTTTCTTCTTTTTCTAGCCCTCCGGATCGAGCACAACTTCGGTAAGGAGACGAGGCCCGAAGAAAAAGTTGAGCTCGGATGAAAGGTTTGAGATCACAGCAATCGCGTGCGACGGCGAACCGATTGAACCCATCCGTACAAAGAACGCATTTGCTGCTCAGTGCGGGGTTCTTGTTAGGGACAAGATCCCGATCAGCATCCACCAATGGTATAAGCCTAAGAACGAAGACCCTGAGGTGTCTTATGTCAATGATATGCAGAAAGATGATCTTTGGACTGAGCTGATGGCAAATTTCGCCCTACCGCCAGAGGAGGATCCGGAGAAGCCAGTTATAGAGCAATTAATCAAGTCTTTTGCTCTTAATAAGATGTCAGGCCTATTCAGGAGGTGGAGGAAAGAGCTGAAAAAGTTTGTCAACAAAGAACAGACACCAGAATTCATCGGCAAATATGAGAAGATCAGATATCACTGGCCCACAAGACATCGGAAAAGAGTAAGAAGATGTCGGCGAAAAACAAGCAAAATGCTGCGAAGAAGAAGTTTCACCATCGCACGGGGTCAGGTTGCTACCTCAAAGCCCGGCCTAAGTGGGCCAAGGCTGAGAATGATCTTCTTGATAAAGGGATCGAACCAGAGACAATGAACTGGCCAGACCGTTGTCGGACTTGGTTCTTCGGGGCTGGCGGAACCTTGGACCCCGTATCAGGGAAGTGTCGTTGGACGGTCGAGCAACTGAAAATACCAGTCAAGAGGCTTCGGCACTATATCGATGCAGCGCAGCAAGGGACGTTCGTTCCAGACAGGGAGAACAACGAGCTCATAATGGCCCTCGGGAATCCTGAGCACCCTGGACGGACATGAGGCACGCCAGGCTCCATTCCGTGGAAGGTTGGTTTTCCGGACGCAGGGGGTTACAAAACCCAGGAGAGGAGGAAGAAAGTGGAGCATAGGCAACTGCAGGCGCTGCACGAAACGGTACAAGGGCTAGAGGAACGAGAAGCAGATCGCAACAAACGACATGCCGAAGCTTCCCCCGAAGCTACCCCGCCATCTCAGCGGAGAAGCAGTGTGGCTTCCACCGAGATGCTTCAGCCGAAGCATGTCTTGACGGCTCCTGCTAGCTATCCCGTGGATTTTATCATGGAGTCTCAAAATTGCCACCTTATGATGCAATGGCAGAACTTAAAAGTCCGAAATCATAAATAAGCTCAACCAAGGATTGCCACGCATTTGGCATTGACTTTCCACCTCCCTTTTCGTAACAACAAAAAAAGAAAAACGACCGTCAAGGCGGCTGTCGGCCAAGTTCGACCTTCTGAACCCGGCGCAACTTTTCGCCGTCGTCCGATTCCAGAAGGATATGCTAGGGTGACGGTGGACAAAATAACGGAGGGATTTGAGGACCTCCAGCTTGACCACCCTACCGGTGAAGGGGAGACTCGGCTGGGTTCTGCTCTGAAGACTCCATGCCTATGGCGGAAGGAGTTCATCAAGCTTCCGACTTGACGCCTCCTCCTCCTCCTCCGCCGAGTCAGGGCACTCCGCCTCCTCCACCGCCTCCTCCTCCGGCGAGTGACGATCAGGGCACTCAGCCTCCTTCTCTGGCGCGTGGTGGCACTCCGCCTCCTTCTCCGCCTGCGCCAGCGCGCGAGCAGCCAGCAGCCTTCTCCTTCTCCGCCTCGCCAACAAGGGCGGAAGAGACCCGCCGCCGCCCCGGCTGCTCCGGCGCGTCGTAGTCCTTCTCCTCCGCCTCGTAAGCAAGCACGAAAGAAGACAGATACGAGTACAGGAAGCCTCTCGTCAAAGATGAAAAATCTCTAACAACGATGATGCGAAGATTCCACAATTGGTACATGAAAACCTGCAGAGAGTCTGGGGGACGAATACTCTATATCTAAGAATTAAAGAGGATCACGACCTCATTGGAACTGATCTGTTGCCTATTCCATTTGAGGAGTTCTTCGAGTTCTTCAATCAAAAGGCCCTCGATAAATTAACGGTCTTTTCCTACTGTCTGTAAGTACTATTTCTGTCATTAAGTCTCTATATATAGCTCAGCTCTTTCATTGCATGTATTTATAATTAATTATCCTCACTATATTATGCAGATTGAAGATCGTCGAGTGCAGAAAACAAGAAATGTATGATATTGGGTTTATTAACACAAATATCATAGATGAAATTCAGGTTAAAAAGCACGCCGAAGAGGCCGATGCCAACTTGCTACAATCTTTGATCAAAAATCAAAACAAAGATACCATACTCTTTCCTTACAACTTCGAGTGAATGTTACTGTTGTGTGCATATTCGGTTTCCCTTATTACTCGAGCGAGGTTATAGTAATGTAATTGATGAGTTATGCATGCGTGCGCAGCTTACACTATGTTCTTCTGGAGATTTAGCTTGAGCGCGGACTAGTAACCGTCTTAGACTCGAGACGAAAAGATCCCGAAACCTATGTGGACATGACTAAAATGCTCAACAAGTAAGTTCAATCAATCATTATCGCACCATATCGGCAACTTTTTGTTCATTTCCTAATATCTCAAGTAATAATATTTATTATTTTTGTCTTGCAGGGTTTGGAAACAGTTCACCGCAGAAGCTCCGGGACTGCCGAAGGAGCTGCGATATACATACCCGAAAGTAAGTACTACTGGCTAGCTAGTTGCACGCATCTTCCGTTGATTCTATAGCTATACTTTCATCAATGCCATTTATAATGCTTCACTATCAGTTTGATTGACCTCTATTTCTCGTAAAGTGCTTGTGGCAGGAACAAGGAATAATTATCGTGGATACTACGTGTGTAGTTCATCTACAACGCGACTTTGAAAAATAAGCGGGCTACTCTAAAAGACAATATGAAGTGCGTAAGCAATAATATTCATAATTTCATTTTATTACACCATTATTTCTGTTGAGTTTCATTCATATATACTTCCTCTGTACCAAAATAGTTGTCGCGGAGTAGCTGAATTTCAGCTACTCCAAATGACAACTATTTTGGTACAGAGGGAGTATGTATTAACTCCCTTCTTCAAATTAGATGTGGCAGATCCGGAATGAACTCCTACCACAAGATCGCATGAAATCAATTCAAGAGGAATTGGCGGATTCTTTCTTGACCACGCCATCAATAAAGCCGAGAATACCATGTGGAAGTTGATTTCAATTGCTAGGGATTGTAAGAGATCTTACATATTGTATATGTATGTAGCCGCCATTCGTCGGATAGATAATACGAAAACTTGTTGTTCGACCAATCTCTCGGAGAAGGAGAGGTCGATCGATCACTTCTCTCGGTATGCATGACTTAACTTCAGACTTAATGGTTTCCTTCATTTTCTTACTAGCTAGCGTGTCGAGGGCCTCTCTATGTATAGTACGTAGCGTCGACCAAGCATGAAGATATGAGAGGTCACTTCTCCCTATTAATTAGCTAGCTAACACAATATATGAAACACCTAATTAACCCTCCCCAAACCCCCAACCCCCTTCAAAGAAAAAACAAAACCACAAATTAAATGTTGTGGCGTGGATGCCTATTGGCCAACCGGAGCAAAGGCCCTCATGCGTGGGCTCGCACACCGCCACGTGGAGGTTTGATCTCGTCCGATTACGGATCAACCGACTAAAGCAGCGGCATAATTAATGTGACCTTTTCGGTCCCTGGCCCGCGAACCGACAAAAGACCCTTACCAACCGGGACTAATGGTGGTTTATCTACTAGTGCAGTGAGATTGTGGGGTGACGACCAAGCAAAGAGGCAGAGCAAGCGTATTTCATCGCAATTGTTTGTTAGTAGTTTACCAAACTGACCGTTTGATACGAAGCCTATTTGATCAACCGTAATCTTTTTGAAATAAGCACCATGCCGTGCTTCTTGCTTTGCAATAGGGGCCCAATTGCATGTGGTGGAGATGGTTGGGACTTGCGAGCCGTCCGATAAAAACATATGCGACGGTCGACGCCTGCAGCTTCATCAGTGTGAACGATAGCGTTTCCCATAAGAAAAGTCACTCTGACAACCGAATGAGCAAACTTAAAATTTACTAATTGAAATCGTCACGGGCAATTAGGAGCAGCTGGAATCAAGATCCACGCATGGTCCGTTCGTCGCCTTTAGGTTAACGCCGTGCTGGCGGATCGATCGACAAACAGACAGGCTGAGACGGGAGATTAAAAGGCGACGAAGGATGCAATTGAGCCAAGGGCGCATCGGTGCGTGATTTGATAGGGACAGGGGGGGATACGTGAGGCCGATCCGTGCGTGGTCCATGACCATTTCCGTTTCCTTTCCCTTTCAGCTCAAGGCCTCCACCACTTGTTCTACCTCCAAACCCACCCACCCACACTACCCAAGTTGCACCACCACTTCGATCGCTTTCACCCTCCTTGCATCAACGTGTTGAGCACAGAGTTTACCATTCAGCTGGCCTTTGCTTGCATGGCACTACATAATAATTTTGCATCGTCCGGTCGGTTTTTTTTTCAGGCACATGCGTCAAGAATTGACGAGAGCACAGTGAAGTCGAGTTGCAGGTCTTGAAAATCGGGTTGGGTCCCACATGGCAGAGGGACACCCAGCGCCAACCCACAACACTGTACAGCGGCATGCACGCACCTTCACGAGTAGTAACATGCGCTGGACGTAACCTGTGCCACCGTCTGTCCTGCAACTGCAAGAGACGCATCACGCATGTACCGCACATCTTGTGACCTCCAAAAAGTGAAATATACGTTGGGGTTGAGCACACTGCCCCTCCAGTCCTGGGGTATATGGTGTGGTGATTAGATTCTTGATCTGAAAATCTGGGAGGATCCGGCGGTGACATGGGCCTGCTGCCCGCCCGAAGGAGCAAGAAGAGCAATAAATGGCCACGGCGGCCGCGTGAACGGAGCGTACCCCATGGTTTTGTTCGACAGCAAAGCCCTGTCCACGCATCGGAGGACAGAGTACGTGCCCGTCTCTTTCCCAGCTGATCGAACCGGCGGACTGCACCAGCCGTGCACGCCTGAAACTACCATCTGCAGGACGTGGTGAGCTCTTTTAGTCAGACTAAGACTGATCCGCGGTTGCAGGAAGAACCATGTCGACACGCGTGCAGGCTCGGCTGTGTACGTCGACGGGTACACGATTAGGAATCGAAACGGAACCTGTTCGGATTATTTTTTTTATACATGTTCCGAACCCCAAATCAAATACCGTGTACACGGAGAAAGCAGCCGACCGACCATTCAATCGCGTCAATCGAGTGTCCGCGTAAGTTCGAACGAACAGTACAAAAAGGTGGACGGAAATTCACGCAAACTGGACGAAATTTTTGCAAGTTCAGTATATTTACGCTAGCAAAGGGCCCGTGTGTTCTAACGGGAGATTTTTTTTATAAACTCCAATGGCCATGACCACATTTTGCTGCATCACCGAGATATATTACTACTCTCAATTTCATGAAATCATGAACAATTTTGGAAATCGTGAACGTTCTTTTAAACTCTTGCACATATTTAAAATCATGAACATTTTTAAATTCCTGAACACCTTTACAAATGTTTGAAAATTTTATAAAATCAAGAACATTGTTTGAATTCATTATCATTTTATAATATTTGCAAAGAAAATTCTAAAATTGTCAACATTTTTTAAAAACAATTTTCTTGAATCGGCGAACATTTCTAAAATTGACGGACATTTTTCTGGAAATTGGTGTTTTTTTAAAAAAATTCACAATTTTTTTTTGATTTAACAAACAATTTCTGATTTAACGAACATTTTTTGAAATGCAAGATCATTTTTTGAATCAGCAAACATTTTACTAATGAATAAGCTATTTTGTAAGTCACGATCAGTTTTTCAATTTTAGGATATTTTTCCATTCATAAATATTTGTGAATTGGAGAAATTTTGTTCACCTTCATTAACAATTTTTAATACACAAACTTTTATAAACTCATGATAGTTTTTGTTTTTCTGAACATTTTTTCAAAATTTCGAACATTTCTTGAATAAGCAAACCTTTTTTTGTTAAATTATGAACATTTTTAATCCACAAATATTTTATGATTTACTAAACATTTTATTTCAAAATTCTCAGTTTTTACATTTTTGGTACTTTTTCGAAGTCTCAAATGATTTAAAGTAGAAAAAATAAAATAAAATGATAAAAAACGTAATTTAAGAAAGAGGCCGCCCGGACATGGGTCGGCCCAACGTGGGCGCGACATCTTCTCCCAGCGCGCAGAGTGCAGTATAGGACGTCTCTACGGCATGGGCCGGCCCGGGATTTCCCTGTGTGAAATGTTTTTTTATCATGTATAGGTAGCATAGGTGGGTAATATTTTGCAACTTTGAGGGGCATACTGCGAGAAGCAATAACCCTTTATTACTAACAGAAAGGTTCTATCATGGATAAGCTCCTCGGTGAGAAGGATGAGTATGAGCCCACGGACTAGCCCCCGGCAACTCCTCTTTATCGGAAACGATAAAAAAGGACAACAACGAAGATAAGTTCATTCCATCACTCGATGTTATATTCACGTATGAGAAACTTGCACATAGGAAACCTTGTTACCTCCGCCATTTGTGCTCCCACCTTTTGGTTCGAGTCCACTCGACAAGGCTGGTTGTAGTAACATTTGAAGGGTTAACGAGAGGCTAGCCTCCACCTATGCTCCTAACCCATTTTGTTCAAGTTTACTAAATGAGGTTTAGTAGTAGTTGTAGAGAAGGACGACAAAGTATCTTGTTGGAGAACTTTGTTTACTTGAAAGTACTGAAGGTCCGTCCTTCGGCCTGTTTGATGCATGCACAAAATCCGGCAAGTACTTTTTTTCCATTGATACGTACATAAACAAGTACATATCATATGGAGTACAAACATGGGTGAAAGGTTACATAGTTTTAATTAGAAATTGGCAAGTGCCTACATCTTTCGATTTGAAAAAAGATAAGTGTCCCGTAATGCCTTTCTTGTCCCTCTCCTCCTAGGAGTTGCATTGAGAAGGGAAGAGGGCAAAAGGAGCGCCTGGGCCGAAACCCAGCCCGACCCCGTCAGGACCAGCGGGACGCAGCCTGACAAGATCGGGAGGGCGCCACCCCGCAAGGAAGAAGAGGCTGGGGATGGAGAGAGCGGCTAGAAGATGCCTTGGTCACCCTGCCAGGACCAGAGGGACGCGGCCCGGCGGGAACACCAGCAGGGAAGACGAAGCCGGAGTCCACGAGGAAGCCTGCCGGGGTCCAGCTGGTGGAGGCAGAGGCATCCACACCGAGCACCCCCCAGTAAATCGCTCTACCGGGGGAGGAGGCGAGGTGTAGATGATGGTGCTGCCGGCTCCTAGCTGACGGTGATGGTGTGGCCGACACTCAGCTAGAGCCCGGGTCATCGACTTCATGCTTGACGGTTGGGGGCTCGCTGTCGTCATCATCCCCACTGGTGTCCTCTTCGTCGCTATCGCTCGAGGAGGAGCTTTCACCATCGCTCGAGCTTTCCGCGTAGCACCCTAAGCGAGCACGTGAACGCCCGAAGACCTTGATGGAGAGCAAATCAGTCTCCACCAACTTGAAGCGGAGAACATGCCCCTCCGCAAGGCTGTGGGTGTTGGAAATATGCCCTAGAGGCAATAATAAAATGGTTATTATTATATTTCCTTGTTCATGATAATTGTCTATTGTTCATGCTATAATTGTATTGATCGAAAACCGTAATATATGTGTGAATACATAGACCACACCATGTCCCTAGTGAGCCTCTAGTTGACTAGCTCGTTGATCAACGGATGGTCATGGTTTCCTGACTATGGACATTGGATGTCATTGATAACGGGATCACATCATTGGGAGAATGATGTGATGGACAAGACCCAATCCTAAGCATAGCACAAGATCGTGTAGTTCGTTTGCTAGAGCTTTTCTAATATCAAGTATCATTTCTTTAGACCATGAGATCGTGCAACTCCCGGATAGCGTAGGAATGCTTTGGGTGTACCAAATGTCACAACTTAACTGGGTGGCTATAAAGGTGCACTACAGGTATCTCCGAAAGTGTCTTGGGCTGGCACGAATCGAGACTGGGATTTGTCACTCCGTATGACGGAGAGGTATCTCTGGGCCCACTCGGTAATGCATCATCATAATGAGCTCAATGTGACTAAGTAGTTGGTCACGGGATCATGCATTACGGAATGAGTAAAGTGAGTTGCCGGTAACGAGATTGAACGAGGTATTGGGATACCGACGATCGAATCTCGGGCAAGTAACGTACCAATTGACAAAGGGAATTGTATACGGGATTGCTTGAATCCTTGACATCGTAGTTCATCCGATGAGATTATCGTGGAACATGTGGGAGCCAACATGGGTATCCAGATACCGCTGTTGGTTATTGGCCGGAGAGCTGTCTCGGTCATGTCTGCATGATTCCCGAACCCGTAGGGTCTACACACTTAAGGTTCGATGACGCTAGGGTTATAAGGAAGCTATGCATGTGATTACCGAATGTTGTTCGGAGTCCCGGATGAGATCCCCGACGTCACGAGGAGTTCCGTAATAGTCCGGTGGTGAAGATTTATATATGGGAAGTCATCATACAGTCACCGGAAATATTCGGGGGTATACCGGTATTGTACCGGGACCACCGGAGGGGTTCCGGGGGTCCACCGGGAGGGTCCACCTGCCCTGGAGGGCCTTATGGGCTGTAGGTGGAAGGGAACCAGCCCCAAGTGGGCTGGGGCGCCACCCCCCAAGGGTTCATGCGCCTAGGGTTGGGGGGAACCCTAAAGGGGGCGCCCCCTTTGCTTGGGGGCAAGCCCCCTCCCCCCTTGGCCGCCGCCCCCTCTAGTTCCCATCTAGAGTCGCCGGCCCCCCTTCCCCCTTCTCCCTATTAATAGAGGGGTGGAGGGAGGGGTGCAGCACCATATCCAAGGCGCAACCACTCCCCTCCCCAACACCTCTCCTCCTCCACAAGAGCTTGGCGAGAGAACTACCACTCCATCACCACCACGCCGTCGTGCTGCTGCTGGAACCCTCTTCCTCAACCTCTCCCTCCTCCTTGCTGGATCAAGGCGCGGGAGACGTCACCGGGCTGCACATGTGTTGAACGCGGAGGTGCCCTTGTTCGGCGCTTAGATCGGAGTCCACCGCGATCTGAATCGCTTCGAGTACGACTCCTTCATCCACGCTCTTGCAACGCTTCCGTCTCGCGATCTTCAAGGGTATGAGGATGCACTCCCCTCTCTCTCATTGCTAGTTACTCCATAGATTGATCTTGGTGATGCGTAGAATTTTTTATTTCTGCAACGATCCCCAACATTGGTATCAGAGCCAGGTCTATGCGTAGTTTCTATGCACGAGTAGACCACAAGTTTGTTGTGGGCGTCGATTTTGTCAATTTACTTGCCACTACTAGTCTTATCTTGTTTCGGCGGCATCGTGGAATGAAGCGGCCCAGACCGACCTTACACGTACGCTTACGTGAGACAGGTTCCACCGACTGACATGCACTAGTTGCATAAGGTGGCTAGCGGGTGTCTGTCTCTCCCACTTTAGTCAGATCGGATTCGATGAAAAGGGTCCTTATGAAGGGTAAATAGCAATTGGCATATCACGTTGTGGTTTTGGTGTAGGTAAGAAATGTTCTTGCTAGAAACCTATAGAAGCCACGTAAAAAACTTGCAACAACAATAAGAGGACGTCTAACTTGTTTTTGCAGCATATGACGTGTGATGTGATATGGCCAAAAAGGATGTGATGAATGATATATATGTGATGTATGAGATTGATCATGTTCCTGTAATAGGAATCACGACTTGCATGTCGATGAGTATGACAACCGACAGGAGCCATAGGAGTTGTCTTAATTATTGTATTGTATGACCTGCGTGTCATTGAATAACGCCATGTAGTTACTTTACTTTATTGCTAAACTGTTAGCCATAGTAGTAGAAGTAATCGTTGGCGTGACAACTTCATGAAGACACGATGATGGACATCATGATGATGGAGATCATGGTGTCATGCCAATGACGATGGTGATCATGGTGCCCTGAAGATGGAGATGAAAAGGAGCAAAATGATATTGGCCATATCATGTCACTATTTGATTGCATGTGATGTTTATCATGTTTTACATCTTATTTTCTTAGAACGACGGTAGCATAAATAAGATGATCCTCATAAAATTTCAAGAAAGTGTTCCCCTAACTGCAGCACTCGCGAAGGTTCGTTGTTTCAAGCACCACGTGATGATCGTGTGTGATAGATTCTAACGTTCAATACAACGGTGTAAGCCAGATTTACACATGCAAAACACTTAGGTTGACTTGACGAGCCTAACATGTACGTACATGGCCTCGAACACAAGAGACCGAAGGTCGAACATGAGTCGTATAGAAGATACGATCAACATGAAGATGTTCACCGATGATGACTAGTCCGTCTCACGTGATGATCGGACACGGCCTAGTTGACTCGGATCATGTATCACTTAGATGACTAGAGGGATGTCTATCTGAGTGGGAGTTCATTAAATAATTTGATTAGATGAACTTAATTGTCATGAACTTAGATCAAATGGCCCACGCTAATGTTGCCCTCAACTTCAACGCGTTCCTAGAGAAAACCAAGCTGAAAGACGATGGTAGCAACTATACGGACTGGGTCCGGAACTTGAGGATCATCCTCATAGATGCCAAGAAAGCATATGTCCTAGATGCATCGCTTGGTGAAGCACCCATTTTCCCAGCAACTCAAGACGTTATGAACGCCTGGCAGTCGCGTAGTGATGATTACTCCCTGGTTCAGTGTGGCATGCTTTACAGCTTAGAACCGGGGCTCCAAAAGCGTTTTGAGCAGCACGGAGCATATGAGATGTTCCAAGAGCTGAAAATGGTTTTCCAGGCCCATGCCCGGGTCAAGAGATATGAAGTCTCCGACAAGTTCTACAGTTGTAAGATGGTGGAGAATGGTTCTGTCAGCGAGCACATACTCAAAATGTCTGGGTTGCACAACCGCTTGTCTCAGCTGGGAGTTAATCTCCCGGATGATGCGGTCATTGACAGAATCCTCTAGTCGCTCCCACCTAGCTACAAGAGCTTTGTGATGAACTACAATATGCAGGGGATGGTGAAAACCATTCGTGAGGTATTTTCAATGCTGAAATCAGTGGAGGTGGAGATCAAAAAGGAACATCAAGTGTTGATGGTCAATAAAACCACTAGTTTCAAGAAAGTCAAGGGTAATAAGAACTTCAAGAAGGACGGCAAGGGAGTTTCCGCGCCCGATAAACCAGTTGCCGGGAAGAAGCCAAAGCATGGACAACCTGAGACTGAGTGCTTTTATTGCAAGGGAAACAGACACTGGAAGCGGAGCTGCCCCAAGTACTTAGCGGACAAGAAGGCCGGCAACACCAAAGGTATATGTGATATACATGTAACTGATGTGTACCTTACCAATACTCGTAGTAGCTCCTGGGTATTTGATACTGGAGCAGTTGCTCATATTTGTAACTCAAAACAGGAGCTGCGGACTAAGCAGAGACTGGCGAAGGACGAGGTGACGATGCGCGTCGGGAATGGTTCCAAGGTCGGTGTGATCGCTGTCGGCACGCTACATCTACATTTACCTACGGGATTAGTTTTAAACCTCAATAATTGTTATTTAGTGCCAGCTTTGAGCATGAACATTGTATCTGGATCTCGTTTAATACGAGATGGCTACTCATTTAAATTGGAGAATAATGGTTGTTCTATTTATATGAGAGATATGTTTTATGGTCATGCCCTGCTGGTCAATGGTTTATTCTTAATGAATCTCGAATGTGATGTTACACATATTCATAGTGTGAATACCAAAAGATGTAAGGTTGATAACGATAGTCCCACATACTTGTGGCACTGCCGCCTTGGCCACATTGGTGTCAAACGCATGAAGAAGCTCCATGCTGATGTACTTTTGGAGTCTCTTGATTACGAATCATTTGACACATGCGAACCATGCCTCATGGGCAAAATGACCAAGACTCCGTTCTCCGGAACAATGAAGCGAGCAACCAACTTATTGGAAATCATACATACTGATGTGTGCGGTCCAATGAGCGTTGAGGCTCGCGGAGGCTATCATTATGTTCTCACTCTCACTGATGACTTAAGTAGATATGGGTATGTCTACTTAATGAAACACAAGTCTGAGACCTTTGAAAAGTTCAAGGAATTTCAGAATGAGGTAGAGAATCAACGTGACAGAAAAATAAAGTTCTTACGATCAGATCGTGGGGGAGAATATTTGAGTCACGAATTTGGTACGCACTTAAGGAAATGTGGAATTGTTTCACAACTCATGCCGCCTGGAACACCTCAGCGTAACAGTGTGTCCGAACGCCATAATCGCACTCTATTGGATATGGTGCGATCTATGATGTCTCTCACTGATTTACCGCTATCATTTTGGGGATACACTCTAGAGACAACTACATTCACTTTAAATAGGGCACCGTCTAAATCCATTGAGATGACACCGTATGAATTATGGTTTGGGAAGAAACCTAAGCTGTCATTTCTAAAAGTTTGGGGATGCGATGCTTATGTCAAGAAACTTCAACCTGAAAAGCTCGAACCCAAGTCAGAAAAATGCGTCTTCATAGGATACCCTAAGAAACCATTGGGTATACCTTCTACCTCAGATTCGAAGGCAAGATCTATGTTGCCAAGAATGGGTCCTTTCTGGAGAAAGAGTTTCTCTCGAGAGAAGTAAGTGGGAGGAAAGTAGAACTTGATGAAGTACTGCCTCTTGAACCGGAAAGTAGCGCAGCTCAGGAAAATGTTTCTGTGGTGCCTGCACCGGATAGAGAGGAAGTTAATGATGATGATCAAGGTACTTGGATCAAGTTGCTCTTGAACTCAGAGGGTCCACAAGGACACATTCCACACCAGAATGGTATGGCAACCCTGTCCTGGAAATCATGTTGTTATACAACGGTGAACCTTCGAACTATGAAGAAGCGATGGCAGGCCCAGATTCGAACAAATGGCTTGAGGCCATGCAATCCGAGATAGGACCCATGTATGAAAACAAAGTATGGACTTTGACAGACATGCCCGATGATCGGCGAGCTATAGAAAATAAATGGATCTTTAAGAAGAAGACGGACGTAGATGGTAATGTTACCATCTATAAAGCTCGACTTATCGCTAAGGGTTATCGACAAGTTCAAGGGGTTGACTACGATTAGACCTTCTCACCCGTAACGAATCTGAAGTCCGTCCGAATCATGTTAGCAATTGCCGCATTCTACGATTATGAGATATGGCAAATGGACGTAAAAATGGCATTCCTTAATGGCTTTCTTAAGGAAGAATTGTATATGATGCAGCCGGAAGGTTTTGTCGATCCTAAGAATGCTAACAAGGTATGCAAGCTCCAATACCCATCTATGGGCTGGTGCAAGCATCTCGAGTTGGAACATTCGCTTTGATGAAATGATCAAAGCTTTTAGTTTATGCACTTATGGAGAAGTCTGCGTTTACAAGAAAGTGAGTGGGAGCTCAGAGAATTTCTCATATTATATGTGGATGACATATCGTTGATGGGAAATGATATAGAACTTTTGGAAAGCATAAAGGCCTACTTGAATAAGTGTTTTTCAGTGAAGGACCTTGGAGAAGCTGCTTACATATTAGGCATCAAGATCTATAGAGATAGATTGAGACACCTCATAGGTCTTTCACAAAGCACATATCTTGATAAGATATTGAAGAAGTTCAATATGGATCGGTCCAAGAAGGGGTTCTTGCACATGTATTGCAAGGTATGAAATTGAGCTCGGCTCAAAGCCCCACCAGCGTAAGATAGAGAAAAGATGAGTGTCATCCCTATGCCTCAGCCATAGGGTCTATTATGTATGCCATGCCGTGTACCGACTGATGTAAACCTTGCCGTAAGTTTGGTAGGAAGGTACCAAAGTAATCCCGGCATGGAACACTGGACAACGGTCAAGAATATCCTAAAGTACCTGAAAAGGACTAAGGATATGTTTCTCGTTTATGGAGGTGACGAAGAGCTCGTCGTAAAGGGTTACGTCGATGCTAGCTTTGACACAGATCTAGATGACTCCAAGTCACAAACCGGATACGTGTATATTTTGAATGGTGGGGCAGTAAGCTGGTGCAGTTGCAAGCAAAGCATCATGGCGGGATCTACATGTGAATCGGAGTACATGGCAGCCTCGGAGGCAGCAGATGAAGCAATCTGGATGAAGGAGTTCATTACCGACCTAGGAGTTATTCCCAATGCGTCGGGCCCGATGACTCTCTTCTATGACAACACTAGAGCTATTGCCCTTCCCAAGGAGCCCAGGTTTCACAAGAAGACCAGACACATCAAGCGTCGCTTCAACTCCATTCGTAAAAATGTTCAAGATGGAGACATAGATATTTGTAAAGTGCACATGGATCTGAATGTCGCAGATCCGTTGACTAAACCTCTTCCGCGAGCAAAACATGATCAACACCATAACTCTATGGGTGTTCGATTCATCACAATGTAACTAGATTATTGACTCTAGTGCAAGTGGGAGACTGTTGGAAATATGCCCTAGAGGCAATAATAAAATGGTTATTATTATATTTCGTTGTTCATGATAATTGTCTATTGTTCATGCTATAATTGTATTGATCGGAAACCGTAATACATGTGTGAATACATAGACCACACCATCTCCCTAGTGAGCCTCTAGTTGACTAGCTCGTTGATCAACAGATGGTCATGGTTTCCTGACTATGGACATTGGATTTCATTGATAACGGGATCACATCATTGGGAGAATGATGTGATGGACAAGACCCAATCCTAAGCACACAAGATCGTGTAGTTTGTTTGCTAGAGCTTTTCTAATGTCAAGTATCATTTCCTTAGACCATGAGATCGTGCAACTCCTGGATATCGTAGGAATGCTTTGGGTGTACCAAACGTTCACAACGTAACTGGGTGGCTATAAAGGTGCACTACAGGTATCTCCGAAAGTGTCTGTTGGGTTGGCACGAATCGAGACTGGGATTTGTCACTCCGTATGACGGAGAGGTATCTATGGGCCCACTCGGTAATGCATCATCATAATGAGCTCAATGTGACTAAGTAGTTGGTCACGGGATCATGCATTATGGAACGAGTAAAGTGACTTGCCGATTGAACGAGGTATTGGGATACCGACGATCAAATCTCGGGCAAGTAACGTACCAATTGACAAAGGGAATTGTATACGGGATTGCTTGAATCCTTGACATCGTAGTTCATCTGATGAGATCATCGTGGAACATGTGGAAGCCAACATGGGTATCCAGATCTCGCTGTTGGTTATTGGCCGGAGAGCTGTCTCGGTCATGTCTGCATGATTCCCGAACCTGTAGGGTCTACACACTTAAGGTTCGATGATCCTAGGGTTATAAGGAAGCTATGCATGTGATTACCGAATGTTGTTCGGAGTCCCGGATGAGATCCCCGACGTCACGAGGAGTTCCGTAATAGTCCAGTGGTGAAGATTTATATATGGGAAGTCATCATACAGTCACCGGAAATATTCGGGGGTATACCGGTATTGTACCGGGACCACCGGAGGGGTTCCGGGGGTGCACCGGGAGGGTCCACCTGCCCCGGAGGGCCCTATGGGCTGTAGGTGGAAGGGAACTAGTCCCAAGTGGGTTGGGGCGCCACCCCCCCAGGGGTCCATGCGCCTAGGGTTGGGGGGAACCCTAAAGGGGCCCCTTTGCTTGGGGCAAGCCCCTCCCCTTGGCCACGCCTCTAGATACCATCTAGAGGTGCCGGCCCCCCTTCCCCCTTGGCCGCCGCCCCCCTCTAGATACCATCTAGAGGGGCCGGCCCCCTTCCCCCTTCTCCCTATAAATAGAGGGGTGGAGGGAGGGGTGCAGCACCACATCCAAGGCGCAGCCACTCCCCTCCCCAACACCTCTCCTCCTCCACAAGAGCTTGGCGAAGCCCTGCCGGAGAACTACCACTCCATCACCACCACTCCGTCGTGCTGCTGCTGGAACCCTCTTCCTCAACCTCTCCCTCCTCCTTGCTGGATCAAGGCGCGGGAGACGTCACTGGGCTGCACGTGTGTTGAACGCGGAGGTGCCGTTGTTCGGCGCTTAGATCTGAGTCCACTGCGATCTGAATCGCTTTGAGTACGACTCCTTCATCCACGTTCTTGCAACGCTTCCGTCTCGCGATCTTCAAGGGGTATGAGGATGCACTCCCCTCTCTCTCATTGCTAGTTACTCCATAGATTGATCTTGGTGATGCGTAGAATTTTTTTATTTCTTCAACGATCCCCAACATTGGTATCAGAGCTAGGTCTATGCGTAGTTTCTATGCACGAGTAGAACACAAGTTTGTTGTGGGCGTCGATTTTGTCAATTTACTTGCCACTACTAGTCTTATCTTGTTTCGGTGGAATGCTTTGGGTGTACCAAACGTCACAACATAACTGGGTGGCTATAAAGGTGCACTACAGGTATCTCCAAAAGTGTCTGTTGGGTTGGCACGAATCGAGACTGGGATTTATCACTCCGTATGACAGAGAGGTATCTCTGGGCCCACTCGATAATGCATCATCACAATGAGCTCAATGTGACTAAGTAGTTGGTCACGGGATCATGCATTATGGAACGAGTAAAGTGACTTGCCGGTAACAAGATTGAACGAGGTATTGGGATACCGATGAATCTCGGGCAAGTAACATACCGATTGACAAAGGGAATTGTATATGGGATTGCTTGAATCCTTGACATCATGGTTCATCCGATTAGATCATCGTGGAACATGTGGGAGCCAACATGGGTATCTAGATCCCACTGTTGGTTTTTGGTCAGAGAGCTGTCTCGGTCATGTCTGCATGATTCCTGAACCCGTAGGGTCTACGCACTTAAGGTTCGATGACGCTAGCACTTCTAGGGAAAAGGCTATACACAGAATCTTAGCAGCAGCGACGGTTAAAAACCCTCGCTACTGCTACTTACTAGTAGCGCAGGTTTTTAAACCTCGCTACTACTAAGTTGATAGCAGCAGCGCGGGTTTGTAACCCTCGCTACTACTAAACGGTCTCTACCGTGCCCCCCGGGATATGCCATAGTAGTAGCGGGTTTTAACCTCGCTATTACTAAGTTGATAGTAGTAGCGGGGTTTTAACCTCGCATTACTAACCCGCCATCGCTATCAACTTAGTAGTAGCGAGGTTAATAACCCGCCATCGCTAATCGCTCTATCATAGTAGTAGCGCGGGTATGGCCTATTTGTCAAAGTCTACCCCCAAAGGACCGCTTTTCAGTTTTCAAAAAATAAAAGAAAATGATAAAAATGTCAAAAAAATAAAAGAAAATAAGTTTCCCATGTGATATGTGGTCTAATTGTTGGGAAAATATACAAATATGAATTTCGACTTTATTTGCAAAATCTCTCTGGAAATTTGTAAAATGGCCATAACTAATGCATACGAACTCGGATGAAATATTTTTTTATATGAAAAATCATCTACTCGAAAAGTTACATCCGAATTTAACGGGGGGAACCCCGTTAAACATTTTTAAAATCCTCAAAAACCTAACAGAAAAAAAGTTACGGGGCTTTTAAGATCCGAGGCAAAAACTCAAAAAAATCGGTGTTTTTAATTTTTGTTAAATCTGGTCAAACTATGGTCAAACTAATTATTCAAGAATATTAGTGTTACTAAATAATTATTTTAGTTTTTTTGAATTTTGGTCAAATCTGGTCAAACTATGGTCAAACTATGGTCAACTGTCAAACTGTGGTCAAACTATGGTCAAACTAATTATTCAAGAAATATTAGTGTTACTAATTTTTTAGAACAATAGTTTCAAACTCAAACAGTGAAATGTGTGACTTCATGGTCAAGCTAAATTTCTGAGGTTAATAGGATTGACATCTTACTATTGTCAGGAAAACAACAAGTGCGAGACTTGGAAACGAGGGAGAATAGAACCCGGAAGTTAAGCGTGCTCAGCCGGAGTAGTGAGAGGATGGGTGATCGTCCTGAAGTTAGATGATTTGGAATGATGAGGGTGATTAGAGATTAAATTGAGCAGTGATGAGGGTGATTAGAGATTTGAGTTAAAATAATTCGTAAATTTGAAAATTTCAAAATCAATTTTTTTTTTCAAAAAATTCAAAAAAAAATTCGAGATTACATATTAGTAGTAGCGGGTTTTACCCACGCTATCGCTATCGTTAGCTGTAGCTGGTGGCACCCGCGCATCGCTATAAGTTAGTCAGTAGCGCTTATTAGTAGCGGGTACCAAGGCTGCTGATAGGCCTAAAACCCGCGCTGCTGCTAGGCTTTTCCCTAGTAGTGTAGGGTTATAAGGAAGATATGCATGTGATTACCGAATGTTGTTCATAGTCCTGAATGAGATCCCGGACATCACGAGGAGTTCCAGAATAGTCCGGAGGTGAAGGTTTATATATGGGAAGTCATCATACAGTCACCGGAAATATTCGGAGGTGCCGTTGTTCGGCGCTTAGATCGGAGTCCACCGCGATCTGGATCGCTTCGAGTACGACCCCTTCATCCACGTTCTTGCAACGCTTCCGTCTCGCGATTTTCAAGGGTATGAGGATGCACTCCCCTCTCTCTTGTTGCTAGTTACTCCATAGATTGATCTTGGTGATGCGTAGAATTTTTTTTATTTCTGCAACGATCCCCAACAGTGGGCACGAGCAAAATTCTTCCAGCCTCACCGGAGAAGCGTGACATGAGGAGCAGGATACTCAACGTCGACCCATATGGAGCCTTTGCAACAACCACTCATGTGCAGCCTCAACCCCGGTAGCTGATCAACCTCCATTACCCTGGCAAAGGGATGAGGAGGCCGCAGGTGGCTGCGCCGGGGCTCACGTAGCCTGACGATGAACTCCACCATCATGTCTCCTACGTGGCCTGCCATCAGAGTCGGAGCGGCTGGGGGAGGCGCGGTCGGTGCACCACCATGCCCGCCTCTGCCCCAGGCACCCCGTCAGCCTCGTCCGTGTCGTGTGGCTCCACCTTGTGCACTGGACTCTGCCCCAGCAGTTGCAATGGTGGCAGTTGCACGGTGCTAAGAAGAAGTCCTCGTCGCCACCATCGGAGCCTAAGCTCGGCCCCTTCCCCTTTTCATGGTGGAAGCAAAGACCAGAAGGAAGAAGGAGGAGGAGCGTGGATGAGCATTGTCGTACCCCTCGTGGTCTCTTTTATAGCGGAGAGAGGCAAAAGGCCAGCTCTCCACTACTCTGGGGCGACTGCCCTACTCCCCCAATCCGGCATGTCTGCACCCCTGGCGGTGTCCAGATTCGCCGGCCACCCCTTTACACCAATCTAGGGCACTGTGTCTTCTACCAAGGCACACGTTCCCACGCACTACACGTCCGCCACTAACCCCGGGCAATGCATGCGGTGTGTGTGGCGGAAACAGCAGGCATAGTGGTTGAAGTGAAATGGCAGTTACCCCCGGTTCATGCGTGGACACCCTAATTAACCGCCGTGAACGTGGGCGTCCTCTAGCCTACTACATGGGTAAATGCATGTCATTCGGACGCTACAAGTCTCATGGGAGACTCGAAAGTTAACTCAATTCTAGGCTAATGAAGAAGCAAAGAAGATCTCAAAGACACAGGCACCTGCCACAGCAAGGTCAGTATGTGCGCATGTGCGTTGATTAGGGCCTACCCCAACGATGCCTGACGGCGTGTATGGCCCTTGCCCGGGGGCTCCTCTCGGTGCAGCAAACATTTATGTTTACTGCCCTGGCTCACGCACAGGTGTAAAATCGTTCATGCATCAAGTATCTATGCATGTCACGAGATAAGCTAGAGAAACCGCTCTTCGTGAGATCAAGGAGAGCATTAAGATGATCAAGATGACAGGAGATCACCCCATTAAAGCCTCCCTTGCCGGACAGGAGGGCCCAATCGGGTCGAGGCCGCACCCGAGAGACGAGACCAGATTACCCCGGCAAGGCTTCCGGGGCTATCGAACTCAGAGCCCGCCAAGATCTTTTCTGGAACTCCACCTCATCGCATGCAAGTCATTAATCGATGTGGTATCAAGCTCTCAAGTGGCAAGGTGGTTCTTGTCTGGCACGTGGCGGCAGGATGGAGAAGAGTTTAGCTTTATCGACACCCGTCCAGATGGCGTGCCATGCTAATAAGGAGAAGATAGATAAGCGGCACGGCAGGCTTGCTGGGCTTCAACCTCAGCGTGACACCTAGCAGTGCATTTATGCACTTTGTCCTAACTGTCAGAGTTAGGCATGATGGCACTATTGGCTATGTAATCACACAAAAATGACTGTTTTGCCATTGTGGTGGCCCCTTAACCTATAAAAGGAGGCCCAAGGCAACCTAGCAAATGGTTCAAATTTTTGATCCACCAACACTTGTACAAGCATAGCTGCTCTCCCCGAGGCACCATTGCTGGGGTAGAGCACTTTGCTTCTTCGTGTTCCTCCAGTGCAATCCACCACAGCAGTAGTAGGGTTTTACGCCACAAAGCGGCCCGAACCTAGGTAAAAGAGAGTTGTCCATTGCCGCACTGCCCTGCTGCTTCTACTCTTTGTGCAATGTGATCGTCCCCTTCACTACAAGAACACATCCATGACATTTTGGGCTGAACAATTTTTTTCTGTCATGCTTACAATACTTCTATTACAATAATTGTGACAAAACCCGATATCATCATAGATGTGGTGGGATCCTACTTCTATAACAAGAAATCATGATAGAAAATGGGATTTTTGTCCTAGGCGGGCCGGGGACGCACCTGCATGACATTCTTTGGGCTGTCCATGACAGAAAAAATCGTGGTAGAAGCGAGGGCGAGGAAAATTTTGGGGAGTTCCCAGTTATGGTGGGTGGTCGGGGCCGAGCGATGCACGGAGGGATTGCGCGTTTCTCTCGTACACATATGTGTGTGTGTGCGAGAGGCGTGGGCTCTAACTGAACCCAAGCGAGGTGTTCGCTTATTGAACCCGAGAGATTGCACTAGCTACGTTACTGAACCCGAGCGATCGGTCGATCCCTAGCTGTTAACTAAACCCGATCGAGGGATTCTTCGCTACTACTGCTAACTTAAGACGATCGAACCTGCTGCCTCTTGATGAATAGTGAACGTGGCCGGGGTTGGTAGAACGAGTCGAGACATACGTGGTTAGGGTTGGATGAATAGTTACCGGGTGGGGGTTAGATGAACAGGACCCCATGGTAGTAGTAGTAGTAGTAGTAGGCCGTTGCCGCTAGATGAACATGACACCGAGAGGAGGGCCACCACAGCCGAGCTGGTTGGGGGTGGATGAGTAGGACCCCATGGAGGGCTTGTTGAACAGTAGCCGATGGAGGGCTGGATGAACAGTAGCCCATGGATGAACAATAGCTGGTGGATGCAGGAGGAAGACGTGGTGTATGAACAATGCAGGTGGAGGCTGAAGCAAGTTGACGGTGGGTTAACAGTACCCCGTGGAGTCCTGTTCTGCGGTACGCCACACCCCTCTGATGAATAGGAGCCCCGTTTCGACCTAGTGCTCCAACACAAGTCTGTTTCCTCCATTTTGCGGTACTCCACACCCCTCCGGATGAACAACACCCCCGATTCGACCGTAGCCAGTCAAACAGAAGGATGTTTCCTCCGTACAGCGGTACGCCAGACCCCGTTTCGGCTGTTTTGTCCAAGCCGGTTGTCTCCCGTTGAACAAGACGCATTCCAACCTAGTATGTTGCCTCCCGATGAACATGACGCTATTTCTTCGTTCCGACCCAGCCAGTTGGCTGCCCGATGAACATGACGCCATTGCTGCCGTCTGTTGCCTCCATATACACGAGCCCTGGCTGTACGTATGCGCGAGTAGGCTTTCGAGACCCTGCCCGTATGTACATATGTGGCCGTATTTTTTCGCATGTGGTTGTACGTACGTGTACATAGTTTATAAGGGACTGCCTAAAATACTACGTCGGGGGCTCTACTACTACACGTGCCGCTACTTGCTCGGCCATGGTTCATCGTTGCAGAGAGACCGATTGACCAGTATGTACGTACACATTCGCGACAACGCTACGTACGCTTCGACCAGGTAGGTCCCGGCTGTCCGGGAGGATAAGGAGGCACTTCCTTGCATGAGAAGTTATTGATGGTGGGTTCAAGCTATCAGGGGGATGATTCATTTTTTCGCGCCTAATATGGAGGCACTTCCTAGCGTGCAAGGATGTAGCTGGTGGGTCCATCTATCAGCCTCACCGCGTACACTACTCTTCTGATGGCTGTCGTTCATTAACCACGTTGACCACGCCATGCGGACAGCACCTAGGCGGTGGATGACGATGAGGCCTAGGAAGGGAACAACATTGAGACAGGGAAGACGAGGCAGGTGGATGCCCATGCAGAGGGGAGTACGAGGGTTCACTTGTTCGGCTGTGGGGTAAGGCTTCCGTCGCTGGAGAATAACAGGGGGTGTGGGTGAGTAGAGGGAAGGCCTGGCCAGTAGTAGTATGGTCTGGCGGTGAGGCTTGCGTGGTAGCATAGCCGGCCACAGGAGGCTGGAGCATGCGGTACGGCGGGCGCAGGTTTGGGTGGCTAGAGCAAGAAGAGCAGAGGTTGAAGACGCAGCTTGACCGTTGGACTTAGTAGGCAAACAAGTCAGCCTCCAAATCTGGTGGGTCCTAGCTAGGAGGGGAATCATTTTTTGTCCGCGTAATAAGGTGGCACTTCCTTGCGTGCGAAGATCTTTTCTATTTTTTTTTAATTTCTTCTTTTTTGTGTTAGAATAAAAAGGTAACAATTTAGCATCTTCTGTACAAATATTTTCACGAAAATGATCATAATAAAGTTGGTGGGTCCCAGCTGTTAGGGAGAGGAAACTTTTATTTCTGCGTAATAAAGGAAGCACTTCCTTGCGTGCGAAGATGTAGCTGGTGGGTCAAACCTGTCAGGGGGAGAAATTATTTGTTTTCGCATAATACGGGGGCACTTATTGCGTGCGGCCATGGGCCATGTGGGTCCCTACTGTCAGCCACTCCACGTACATGCCTCATCTGATGGCTGTCGTTTGTTGACAGAGTTGACCATGCCGCATCGAGAGAACCAACACTGTGAATGATGGTGAGTCCTAGGAAGGGAACGACTTGGAGCCGGCGAAGACACAACAGTGGATGCCCACACGTAGGGGAGTATGAGGGTTCACTGGTTCGGCCATGGTGTGAGGCTGCCGTCGCCGGAGAAGAAGATGAGGTGTTAGTGAGTAGAGGATTGGCCTAAACGGTGTTTGGTAGTAGGGTGGGCCGGTGAAGCCCGTGTGGCAGCGCAGCCGGCCACGGGAGGCGGTAGCAGGCGGTACCATCGGCGGTGGTTTGGGCGGCTGAAGCAAGAATATCCGAGATTGAAGAAGCACTCAGCCGTTGGATGGACATCCAACGACCACTGCTGCTAGAGTCGTGTCTTGACTATAAGTCGACTAAGCCTTCCATACGCCTTAGTAGGCCCACAAGCCTTCGGTATGCGTCACTGACTATAATTCTAAAAAAATAGTAGGCCCACAAGTGAGCATCACATCTATGGCAGAGAACATATAGTCCATTTGCGATTTGCAATAATATACAACCCATTTTTGAATTCTAATGGAATTTACTACAACCCATTTAAAGTCTATTCAAATTACAACCCATTTTTTAGCCAGGACAACAATTAATAATTTCAACCAACCGCTGAACACAGAATCAGCCAAAAATCCCACATTTTGGTGGGATCCAAAATATTTTTATCCCATAATTTCGAGTCAGATTAAATATAATTTCAAAATGAATTGTATTATGTAAAAAAGGAAATATTGCGCGCGCAATAGGTAATGAAATTAAAATTTTCAAATTCAAAAAAATATAATTTTGAAAGTAATTACCTGTTTGGTGCGTTTTTGTATATTTACAGTCCAAATTTTATAATTACTTACTATTTATTATTTCTTAAAGCCCATTTTCTTGTTAGGCCTAATGCATCCCTCCTAGAAAAGATTTACAGCCCAGCAGGGCGGAGAATAACAAGTTGACCTGGATTGGGTATTCCGCAAAAAAAGTATAGCTTGGCTAGCCATTTTCACCTTGAAAAAAATAATATCTCGGCTGGATATTTGGTCGACATGAAATAATAGCCTGGGCTAGACGGGACACAGCCCGCCCAGTTGATACCCTTCTCCTCAAAAGCATCGGTCCAGAAAAACTCCGCTTACACCTAAAAAAATAAATACTGCTCAAGCTGCTGGGTCCCAGCTGTCGGCCGCTCCTTGTGCAATTCTCTCATTTATTGACTATATAGGTTGACAATGGTGTGGGACCATGATGTCAGGAAACCAAGAGAAAGCAAAAAAAATTATAGTTGTATAAAATAAGGAGGAACTTGCGTACGTACAGCTATGGCCCTGGTGGGTCCCTACAGTCATCCTCTCCAAGTAAAGTCATCTCCTGATTTCTCATGTTCGTTGACCATGTTGACAATGCTCGGCGCCATGACGAGCGCAACAACTCAAAGGACGACGGAGAGGGCCTCGTGGGCCCTACGAATGGTCTGATACAGCGCGCACTGCTCATTCAGGAAGCCAGGATCATCGGACACCTATGAGGACCTTCGAGAGACTGAGCCGACATGAAATGGTAATGACACGCTTGGGAGCTCTGGATTGTTTAACACCTATTTTAAGATACAAGTGTAATTTACTCGTCACCAGAAACAACGCGTAAAATACAGGCGTAATGAAACTGACGGCCCGATGTCTGTAACAAAAACTGGTGAGTTACGAGTGTAATTTGAGAGACGAGTGTATATTTTACTAGTCGAAATCGACCAACCAAGCGCTTCGCCGAAGACCATCTGCTTTTATTTACAAGCGTCAGTTTTACAAGCGGTTTTGGTTGGAAAACGATGATCCAATCACGGCCTAAGATGATGATTTGGTCGGAAGATCATATGGTTTCACCTCTAACCTACCCGAGTTGTCATATAGGCTATGAATGAAACATAAGACGATGAACTTCTTAAGCACAGAAATAGCAGAAGAGGATGATCTTATTAACATGCAAATCACTAGCATTAGATCAACATGCAAAACAATATGAAGCATTATTCTCAGGAGGCACGGTGAACAGCTCAGATGCTGCATGCCACAACATTCCAAGCTCAACTTTGCAATCAAACTCACAAGGCCTGGCATTACATAGACAACATTCAGAACAAACTCTTAAAATACCTTACATAAGTCAACATTCATGTGACTATGCATCTCAGCAGAGTAAATATTTACTTCTGAACTGCACACAGGAATAGGAAAAAATGATCAACGCTGCTCACAGCAAAGGGCATCCCACTCCAAAATATCAAATGCATGTCTTGTGGCTAACAACAATGAGCAAAATTTGACAAGGTTTTCCAATTACAATACTTAAACTAATGTCTTCTTGCTAACATCAATGATTAAAATTTGACAAGCTTTTCCCATTCAAAATATGTAATGCCTATGATTGTGGAACGGGCAGGGGTTTTCATCATTTTGCACATTGAAATGGTACATGGAGCCGGATTAACTAGCGTATATTTTTGATCAGTTCCACTGAAATCAAACAATGTCTTGTGTAGCATGGTGGATTTCGTATTTATATGTTGCAAGAAAAGAAAGACACATCAGCGCACACATGAATATTGGCCCAGTGTGAACCCACCAATCGGTGGACTGAAAAACTGAAAGTACGGTAAATATATTACCATACCCAGATGCCCCATCATTATCGCTTAGAGTGACATTGAAAGACTTGGAGTCCTCTCCTGGCTTCTTGTACTTGTTTGGGCACTTGTTTGCTCACTGTTCCTCTGAACCACAAGTAAAGCAGCCATCTCTCCTTTTGTCTTTCTTCTTACCCTTCTTAAAGGTACTATTCTACTGGACATAGTTCTTTCCCTTGAACTTGTGGGAATTCTTATACCTTCAAGGCGTTGGTAGCTCCATTTAGATAGGCATCATTTGTCATCAGTTTGCACATTGAAATGGCACATGGAGTCGGATTAACCAGCATATCTTTTTGTGTAGTTCCACTGAAATCAAACAATGTCTTGCATAGCATGGTGGATTTTGTATTTAAATGTTGCAAGGCATTGAACACGTTGGCAGCTCCATTCAAGTAGATAGTCAAGTGGCTCAAGGTGACGACAAATGATTAGAGAACCATTCGATGTATTGTGCATGATGAAGTATAATGGAGGACACGAACCATCTGAATGTTTTGTGCAGTTACACTGAAATCAAGCTGAGCATCCATGTCTGCATAAATACAGAAAAAGCGTGATGAATATAATAGTGGTACTAGTTGATTAAACATACACTTAAAACTATAACCATCTCCATTATCTTAACACGAAAATATAGCAATAAAATAGCTTCAATTAAACATTTATTCAAAACTATACAAGAATATAAGTAGCACAACATAACAAAGCACAATCATGTGGATGAAGGCCGATACTGACCTTGTTTGTTACAGCTGTGTCGGCAACTTACTTGGTCATACCTTTCCCCGTGGAGTGAATTTTGCACTCCATGTGTTGTTGAGTTTCCGATGCTCTCTGCAGGCTAGTCATGTCACCAGCGTCTACTAATACTCTGTAAAGCTTTTCAACATTGCTTGCGTAATGTAGCACAAACAGTGACTGCTTCTTTATGCAAAGTGGAAAGACCAACTAGGCCCAATAATGCAACAGTTTGCCTTAAACACATCGGCTCCTTTTGTGCAGTTCAACTAAAATCAAAGTCAAAATTGAACCGAGCAGAAGTTTTGATATCCCTGTATGCAACAATAGGTATGAAGGAAACATTTGCTGAGAAATAATGGTTGATGACTTATACTCCCAAAAGAAAAAACCTATACCTTATCTTAATGGAAAACAAAGCAGGAGAGTAGCAATTGTCAAACAGTGTGATTCATTCATATTAACTGAGACATTATCTTAACAATACCTTGTTTCAACATGTATAAAGAACGACAAAGTAGAAAAGTACCATTCGTAAAACAATGCAACTGATTCATATTAACAGAGACATTATCTTAACAATACCTTGGTTAAACATGTAAAAAGAACTACAAAGCAGGGTAGTACCATTTGTAAAATATTGTAACTGATATATAATAATAGAGACATTATCTCAACAATACATTTCTCAAACATGTACTTCAACTGATCCCTAACCGAAATGGTACTCCCGCAGATCCCTAACAAGTGTTGCAGTTTTGAACTAAGATTCAGTAGTTCATTCTAAGAGTGGCATTGCTTAATTTTACCAGTGACATTAGATTAACAGAAAGCATACCCAGTTCTAGGGAGAGATGGCACAACAAAACCATGTGCTTCCATCTACTTATAAAGGGGGTGATGCAGAGTTTGTTGTAACAAAGCAACAAGCACCATGTCTGGGTTGGTCCTAGTTTTGTTCACTTACTGGGAAAAGACAACAATTCAATAGCTTCAATTCAACATTTATTTAAAACAGTACCAATACAAGTAGCACAACATCTCGAAGCACAATGCACGATCATGTGGATAAAGGCCGGTACTGACCTTTCATGACACAATCAAGATCACATATGAATCTGCCAACACGAATAGGAAATCCAATCTCATTTTGTGTAGTTCAACTAAATCAAGCAAACTCGCCAGTGTGACATTTAAGTTCGCTATAGCAATAAGTTGAATAGATATCCCTGTTTGAACAGAGGCAAAAAAGGAAACAATTACTGGCCAATAAAGAAGGATGAAACATACGACGACAAAAAGAAGCATCTAACTTATCTTGATGGAAAACAAAGTAGGAAAGTAGCATTTCTAAAACGGTTGCATTGATTCATATTAACAGAGACATTCGCTTAAAAACATTCGTTAAAAATGCAATTTACTTTCAACAGTGGCTTGCTTCAATTTTCCATTGGCAATCTTAGATTAACAACAACAAAATAGTTGTATGGGACATGGGACATGCCAGCACCATGCGCGTCCACACAAATGAATGGGTGATGTAGAGTATGTTGCTAAGCAGCATATCTGTGTTGGTCCCATATTTGTTCTCTTTGAACCTTTTTCCTATGTGAGGGCAGCAAATCTAGTCCTGCACAAACTACTCGACCCCCAGTTTCTTTCCTTCTTCGACAAAGAGATTGGTTCCTTATAGTTGTGTGTACTGGGTTACCCCCTTTTCCCCTTTCGACCAACAAAGCGGCTGGGTAGCCAGCCTATACTACTTCCCTATTTCCTTTCCTCATTGAACCACGTCCTAGGTTCATGCTCCACCCCACCCCATCCTTCTTTACTCTTTGAACCAAGACCTAGATTTGACTACAGAATCGAAAAAGATCCGCATGCAGCTAGAGCAATGACGGTTTCAAAGAAAGTTATACCTTAGGGTCGTCGGGATGTGGTTAGGCGTGCGGCGGGAGGCCGGATCTGCCCACAATACATACGACAGCAAGGAAGAACGGGTCGGAGGCCCTCCCGCATAGGCGCCGTCGGTGTCAAAATTGACAGATCTCGGGTAGGGGGTCCCGAACTGTGCGTCTAAGGCTAACGGTAACAGGAGGCGAGGGACACAATGTTTACCCAGGTTCGGGCCCTCTTGATGGAGGTAATACCCTACTTCCTGCTTGATTAATCTTGATGATATGAGTATTACAAGAGTTGATCTACCACGAGATCGTAGAGGCTAAACCCTAGGAGCTAGCCTATGATTATGATTGTTCTTGTCCTACGGACTAAACCCTCCGGTTTATATAGACACCAGAGGGGGCTAGGGTTACACAGAGTCGGTTACAAAGAAGAAGATCTACATATCCGAATTGCCAAGCTTGCCTCCACGCAAAGGAGAGTCCCACCCGGACACGGGACAAAGTCTTCAATCTTGTATCTTCATAATCCAACAGTCCGGCCAAAGTATATAGTCCAGCTGCCCGAGGACCCCTCAGTAGCCCATGAACCAGGCTTTTATGACGATGAGTCCGGCGCGCAGATTATATTCGGCATTGCAAGGCGGGTTCCTTCTCCGAATACTCCATAGAAGATTTTGAACACAAGGATCGTGTCCGGCTCTGCAAAACAAATTCCACTTACCACCGTAGAGAGCACAATATTCCACAAATATCATCCACTGACAACTTTTCATAGCGTGACATCACGCCACGGCCCGGTCATTATTCGAACCATTTTTCTCAACTAGCCGCTGCACATATCGCGAGGCGGTTTTATTGGCACGTCTTGTCGAAGATGAGATCGTGTCCCCTTATCATGGGATTCTCATCAATACGGGTGTGGGTAACCCAACCGCGCCATCAATCGTGGTGCTTGGGGAATAACCAAGTTTACCGGGCAAGTGGGGAGGTGCAGGATCTCTGCTGCCTTTATAAGGGGATAAGAACTCCCTTTTTCACCCATGCCTTCTTCTTCCTCCGCTCATCCATTCCTTCTTGCTCGATCCCTAGCGCCCAAGCATTCATCTTCTCCGCCCAAAAAGGTTTCCCGAAAATGTCCGGATCCGGAGTATGAGGAAAGTGGATGGCCTCTACCGTCCGGGAGAAGGATATCAAAAAGCTTCGGGGGGCGGGTATTTGGCCAAGAGAATCGGCCACCGTCTTCCGACGGCAGGACAGACCGTACCCACTCCGGAACCCACGAGAGGGTGGTATTCCTCCCTCATTTTGTCCGTGGGCTAGGGTTCCCCTCCACCCATTCGTTCGCGGCATCATGTATTATTACGGGATTGATTTTCATAATCTATCCCCTAATTCCTTCCTCAACATCTCGACATTCATCATCATGTACGAGGCCTTTCTCCGTATCCCGCCACACTTAGGCTTATGGCTGAAGGTTTTTAATGTGAAGCCCAAGGTAGTGAGCGGTGAGCACGCCGAGTGCGGAGGTGCCATGGTGAGCAAGATGCCCGACGTTACATGGCCAACAGGTACTTTCAATGATTCCGTCAAGGAGTGGCAGTAGCAGTGCTTTTACATCACTAAGCCGCGCGACAAGGAATGGGCCGCTGCTCCGGAATTCAGATCCGGAGCCCCCCTGCGACTTCGCCCCGCCCAAGAAGGGCTGAATCGGGCTTCGCCTAACGAACTATCGCTGCTCCGACGCCGCGGCCCGTGATATGGAATACAAGAACATCAAGCTGATCAATGTAGTCCAGGTGATGTTAGTTTGCCGGAATCTACCTTGTCAACACCGGGCTTGCAATTTATGGGAGTTCGACCCGGCCAAGCACCAGACCATGCTAGAGCTCTTTGGCTCCTCGCACAAGGACATATGGAAGGTGATTTTCAAGTCCAGCAAATCGTGGCCGGACTCTGTCGAGGACCGCGGGTACCAACTGTCCCGCCTTGTAAGTTTGGTAAGTCACTGTACGTTGACAATTCATATGTTTCATTCGCATATCCTTAGGAAAATGCTTAATGTGTTTCCACATCTTTCCTAGGGCTGGGCGAAGAAGGTGGGGAGGATCTACTATCCGGCCCTGCAGCCAGAAGAACCGACCGGCCCACTTCTGACGAAGATGCTGGTCCCGGCTCCTTACAAGGCACCGAAGAAGAAGGCCGAGAAGGAGGCCAAGAAGACCAGGGGCGGCCTCCGTCACCGTGGCGCTTTGGACACAAAATCCGAAGACTCCAATGCCCAATCTTCCTCCAAAGAGGACAAGGAGGAGGAGGAAGACGAATCCCCTGCGGGGGGGGGGGGAGAAAGAAAAGGATGGCCTCCATGTCCTTGGAGGCCGAGTCACCTAAAAGGGGAAAAACTCCTCTTCCAGAGGAGTCCACTGCCGCCGCCGATAGCAGCCCGGAGTGGGATCCCAAGGCCCAGCCCCTGGTGAACTCGTGAGTATAAAATCCGAACACGCTTATTCGTCCAGACTTGTCATGGTATAATATTTTAATCTGAGCCATGCTTTTTACAGTCTAGCGAGGTCCCGCGCCAAACAATACTCGTGCGAGGATTTGCTAGGTTCGGATGCTATAGAGAGCGGGACACGTTCGAAGGCCCCTTCCCCCAAACATGTGAAGGACACCGAGGTTTCGTCCCAGGAGGACCCAGGCCAAGGAGGGGGGGAATCGTAAAGGCGGCGCCAGAAGGTCAAACTTCTGGGCCGTACACATGGGAGAGAAGGCTCCCATGGGCGTCGACGGCGGGGGCAATCTTGGATTCGACCCCCAGTCGGACGCGATCCCAGAGACAAATATGGCTCCAGAATCTGGCAGGTAGCCTCCCTCGACTGGAGGGGGTGTGCCTGTTCCACCGGCAACCTCTGTCCAACCAGAGGTGTCGGATACTTTATCGGCGGCGCTGAGAAGCGCCTCCATCGTCTATGAACACTGTGCCATTATGGGCGCAGTGATTGAGAAGATTCAGTCCACTGAGAGTGGACTGGATGAAGCCTGCGTTAGCCTTAAAAGAGGCTTTTTAGGTATGTTTTATAAGGTTTCGAAGAGTTTCATAATATAGATAGTAGCCCCTGATACACTGTTCGGTGGGAGAAAGAACCGGACAGAGGATCAAATTTATGTTTGCAGGAGACTCAATTGATGACATCTATCTCTCTTTGTTTATAAGCAGGTGTCTGTAGCGACTGCCGCCTCTCGTACTGCGGAAGTATCCAGACTAAGGCGTAGTCTGGAGCAGGCCGAAGGAGAACTTGGCCGATTAAACAAGCAGATGGAGGTTAACCAAGGTATGCGGAAACCTTGTTCATTTAGCACAAATGAATAAGTGTGCATGATGAAAATATTTTTATGATGTGCTCTAGGGGCGACGGCCGAAAATGAGGCTCTTAAGAAGGCTGTGGCCGAAGCCGATAAAAAGGTAGACAGAGAGCAGGCTCTCCGTGAAAAGCATGAGGCCAGAGTTATTGAAGCTGAGCGAGAGCTTCAGGAGGCCATGAAGAAGTGCGAGACCTTGGAGCAGAGTTTATCAGGGAAAGAATCCGAACTCTCCCAGGCTCGCCAAGCCGCAAGTGATGCCCGAGGGGAAGCCCAAGGTGCCCTTAAGGAAATCCAGGAGGCGAGGAAGATTGCGGCTGGTAAGGTTTTTTCTATACAAAGCAGGTATTTGATAGGAGAAAATTAAGTTGATAATGTGAATTCTGATTTCTCCAGGGGTATTTGCAGAGCTGCCATGCAGCATATCTGATGCCGCCCAATTCTACCAAGCCGAAGAAAGGAACACTACAGATGAGCTCTTCTGGATGCGATTCGCACCAATTATCCGGTGCCTTTTGTCGATCAATGTAGCGGTGATCAAACCGCATCAAAGTGCCAAGCTAGCCATGAAGGATTTGATTATCCGGCTATGGCCCACCGAGCCGCTTCCAAGCAGTTACTTTGGGCTCGTGAAGCGGCTTGTCAGTGCCTGCCCTCGACTCGAAGTCATCAAGCGGTCGGTCTGTATGGAGGGTGCGCGAATGGCCTTTGCCCGTGCAAAGGTGCACCGGGGGAAGATGGATGCGGAAAAGCTGATGAACGAGGGACAGCCAGAGGGGAAGGAGCACCGCAAGCCTGAATTATATTATGATGGTGTCTTGAAAGGAGCCCGCCTTGCGGCGGAGCAATGCACCAAGGACATTATATTTCCATGAATATAGTCATGTTGTCCTTTGTAATGTTTAAACAAGGTCATTTCTATTATTTATTGCCTGTTATTTGAAAGTTTTTCCTCCTGTGCGGCCATTTTATATATTAATCCTGAGAGTTGGCCAGTCGTCGACTTCTGCCCCCATGCAGTAAGTACGGGGGTGTTCGGGATAAACCTAAGCACTCTTTATCCCAGTTTTGGGTCCTTGAAGGAGGTGTTCAGCATAGCGAACAGGCAATCGGACTATAGGGCTTTATCACTCTCACTTAGCCATAGGAGTTTGACAAAAGGAAGGTAGGCGTAGCCCCTGGTGTTCGGAAGACCGCACGAGGGGATCTATAAGCACCTGATCGGAAGAAAAGCCGATCCATCGCGCGCTGCATTGGTTATGGCATTATGCGGAAGAAATCCTTAAAGATTTTACAACCTCTCGAACAGCTGACCAGCTCTCGCTGTATCATGACAGTCAGTTTTCGGCTTTCTCTAATGAGGTGCTCGTCCAGAAGAACCGGGACACAATTGCAGTAGTTCTCCCTGTGCTACCTTAGCCGATATAGCGGAATGTAAGGTACCAAAACATGGGAGCCAGGAAAACCCAACTATTGACCCAAGACATGATTCGGAGCTGATGCATATAATGCTATAAGTTCGGGGTGCCGAACTGCCGTGAATGTGTTCGGACTTTATTGCCGTATTATGGGTATAATGAAGCCCCTGGAATATTAAGGCATATCGCGATGTGCTGCTGCCTTTTGACAAAAGAGTTTCAATAAGAAATAACAGCAGATAAGCATCATATAAATCCACATGTTGTATTTGAATAATACGTTGATGTGTATGAGTACAGGTAATGTGATAAAAAGAAATATGACTGCAGAACCTGCTGAGATCAGGCGGGGAGAAGTTATATGCGGATCCGGAGTGTAGTCGGATGATCATCGAGGGGAATATCTAGATATTCCCTTATGCATTCAAACTGTTTCCAAGCCATCCGTCCTGGCCTATGCAAAGGTGAACCTGCAAAGAAAATGCAAGAAATGGTTTTGTGCCACAGAGCGGTTGAGCTGCAGTATGTGGCCTGTTTTAACTTTTGCCGGAGTGTTTTAGTTAAGCTCCGGACAAGCCAAGCTATCCTGCCGCGCAGTAGTTCAGACTCCTTTGGCGGTGTCCGGGAGCTTGGCCGTCTACTCGAGGTTCGATTGAAAGGTGCCATTCGTTGCTTCTGTTGTTAAAGCGGCAGTAGACTCCTCGGCAGTGAGGGGAAGTTCGGCCCTGCCATTAACCGTGATGACGCCGCGCGGACTAGGCATCTTGAGTTTACGGTAGGCGTAATGTGGCACCGTGTTGAATCGAGCGAACGCGGCTCATCCGAGCAGTGCCTGATAGTCACTTCGAAAGGGGACGATGTCGAAGACTAACTCTTCGATACGGTAATTGTTTGGTGATCCGAAGACTACCTCAAGAGTGATGGATCCTGTACAATTGGCCTCCACACCTGGTATGACACCTTTAAAGGTGGTTTTAGTGGGCTTGATCATCGAAGGATCGATACCCATCTTGCAAAATGTGTCCTGATACAGCAGGTTTAGATTGCTGCCTCCATCCATAGGGACTCGTGTGAGGTGGAATCCATCAATTATTGGGTCAAGGACGAGTGCGGCCGGTTTACCCTGATTGGTATTGGCCGGACAATCCTAACGATCGAAGGTGATCGGCCATAGGTGGTATTGTGGGGCGACTGGCTCCGTTAAGTCGACATCCCTAAGAGTGCACTTTCGTTCCAGCTTGGGAATATGGGTGGCGTTTATCATGTTCACCGTTTTGATTTGCGGGGGAAATTTGTTTTGCCCTCCTATATACGGTGATCGGGGCTCCTCGTCGTCATCATCGCCTTGAGACCCCTTCCCCTTGTTTTCGGCACCTGACCTGCCGGCTTGTCTAAAGACCCAGCATTCTCTGTTGGTATGATTGGCTGGTGTTCCTGGGGTGCCATGAATTTGGCATGGACGGTCGAGTATGCGGTCCAAACTAGACGGACCCAAATTGTTATTGTTTAATGCCTTTTTCCACTGACAGGATTTGGAGCCACTGAATCCGGCATTGGCTGCCGTGTCTTCGATGCTATCACCGTTTTTGCGACGCTTGTGTTTGTTGCATCGTGGTTTGTCGTTGCTATCCCTGGCTTTTGATGTGCCAGGATTGCTTGCTGTGTTGTTGCTACGAGCCAACCAGCTATCCTCGCGCGCACAAAAGCGGGTCCTGAGTGTCGTGAGGGCTGCCATGGACTTTGGCTTTTCTTGGCCGAGATGTCGGGCAAGCCACTTGTCACGGATGTTATGCTTAAAGGCCGCTAGGGCTTCGGCATCCGGACAGTCGACAATTTGGTTCTTTTTAGTAAGAACCGAGTCCAAAATTTCCTGGCTGACTCTCCGGGCTATTGGGTTTTGTGACTTAGATCATCAGCATCCGGTGGTCGCACATAAGTTCCCTGGAAGTTGTCCAGGAATGCGTCTGCCAGGTTCTCCCAACTCCCGATGGATTTTGCCGGCAAGCTATTCAGCTAATGCCAAGCCGGTCCCTTGAGTTTTAGTGGGAGGTACTTGATGGCATGTAGATCATCTCCGTGGGCCATGTGAATGTGGAGGAAGAAATCTTCTATCCATACCGCAGGGTCTTTAGTACCATCATATGATTCAATGCTCATAGGTTTAAATCCTTCTTGGAATTCATGATCCATTACTTCATCAGTGAAGCATTGGGGGTGTGCGGCGCCTCTGTGCCAGGCTACATTGTATTGGGTCCGGCCGGATTTGTTGTTAATCTGGCGTGACGGTCATCGTCACGCGTTGGGGCGCGCCCCCGTGATCCATAGATCGATCTTGACTGTCCTTCTTTGTTTTTCAATTTGTCTCGTAGGTCATGCGTGGAGCCCCGGGCCTTCGTGTTTTTGCTTGTTTGGCGTCGGGGTGCGGGCTGGACTTCGGGCTGAAATGCCGCTTTGTCTCGTCTACGAGGTGGCCGGTCAGCCGCATCATGCGCTGGTATTGTAGGCTTTAATGCCTCCTCCTCGAGTTGAGGTAGCAACCTGCGCTTTGGGTAACTTTTGGTAGGGCGCTCGAGTCCGTATTCCTCGGCAGCCAGGACCTCGGTCCATCTATCAGTTAGCAGATCTTGATCAGCTTGAAGCTGATGCTGGTTCTTCTTCAGGCCTTTTGCAGTGGCTATAAGCCGGCGCTTGAAGCATTCCTACTCGACGGGATCCTCAGGCACGATGAATTCTTCGTCACCAAGGCTCAGTTCGTCTTCAGAGAGGGGCATGTAATTGTCATCCTCTGATTCTCCATCTGTTGCCTGTTCCATAGGGCTAGCTTGCCCATCCTCCCGCTCGGCCTGCTTGAAGTCTGGCTCGGCGGGATTGTTTTCGTCTTCGGCACCATCCGGATTGCTATCATCTCTTGTGCCAGTATCGCTATTTGTGCTATGGCGGGTCTTAGAGCGGCGCCTATGACGCCGGTGCTTAGATTGCTTCTCAAGGGGATTATCCTTCGTTGCCTCATCGCCATTGCTTTCTTTGGGGGTGTCCACCATGTATATATCATATGATGAGGTGGCTGTCCAGCCCTGAGGGCGGTGGCTCCTATTCTTCTCCTTCATCGTCATCCATACCATCGATGTCTTCGGAGTTGAAGTCAAGCACGTCGGTTAAGTCATCGACAGTGGCTATTAAGTGGGTGGTGGGTGGGGAACGAATTTCTTCGTCATCCGCTTCCCACTCCAGCTGGACATAGTTCGGCCTGGAGTCTCCTGACAAGGAGAGAGACCTCAATGAATTTAGTACGTCGCCCAAGGGCGAGTGCTGAAAGATGTCTGCGGAGGTAAACTCCATGATCAGTGCCCAATCAGATTTGGTAGGCATCGACGCACGCGGTTTGGAGCCTGTGGCCGGAGATGAGTCCGAGGGTCCGATGACACCGGCCTCATAAGAGGTGAAGTCAGTGTTCGGCTCTATCGTCGCTAAGTGTGCGGCCTCCATGGCGGGGTCCATCCACCCGTCCTCGGATGGCATGATTTGCTCCGGATTGAGGGCCGGGGCAGCCGCAGGTGTGATCTCCCGAATACTATCCGCCGGCAGATCTAAGTCAGGCTCGTCGTGACTGTTCAGCGCACCTGACATGGGCTCGAATCCATTGAAGATCAAGTCTCCACGGATGTCGGCAGTATAATTCAAGCTTCCAAACCTGACCTGATGGCCAGGGGCGTAGCTATCGATCTGCTCCAGATGGCCAAGCGAGTTGGTCCGCAGTACGATGCCGCCGAATACGAAGATCTATCCGGGGAGGAAAACCTCACCCTGGACCGCATCGTTAAAGATGATTGAAGAAGCCATCGAGCCTTATCGTGATGACACAGTGGAACTCTCAATGAAAGCACCAATGTCGGTGTCAAAACCGGCGGATCTCAGGTAGGGGGTCCCGAACTGTGCGTCTAAGGCTAATGGTAACAGGAGGGCGGGGACATGATGTTTACCCAGGTTCGGGCCCTCTCGATGGAGGTAATACCCTACTTCCTGCTTAATTGATCTTGATGATGTGAGTATTACAAGAGTTGATCTACCACGAGATCGTAGAGGCTAAACCCTAGAAACTAGCCTATGATTATGATTGTTCTTGTCCTACGGACTAAGCCCTCTAGTTTATATAGACACCGGAGGGGGCTAGGGTTACACAGAGTCGGTTACAAAGAAGGAGATCTACATATCCGAATTGCCAAGGTTGCCTTCCACGCAAAGGAGAGTCCCACCCGGACACGGGACGAAGTCTTCAATCTTGTATCTTCATAATCCTAGGAGGCCAGGCACCGGCCATGGCGGCTGTCAGATCCGCCACAACCGGAGACCCCTCACCTGGTCGTCCATAGCGCAGGCCATGGCCCCGCCGACCAGATCCTTGCTTGCTCCTTGACCCCGACACCACCTTCAAGTTCTGACGGCTGTTCGACGCCTCCTCCCTGGATCCTTGCTACATCCTCCTCCCTCGATCCTTGCCACCTTCAAGTTCTCACGGCTGTTCAAGCTCGCTGGCGTGGAGTACACGAGTCACCTGGAATTGAACTTTTGTTGTTGTTTGAAAACTGATTATGATGCCGGCATGCCTCTTCATTTTGCCTTGATTTTGGTGAATCCACACTCTGCACAATGTTTCTCTTCTCTGATTCAATCAAAGTAAAAAAAATTGTTGCAGACAAAAATGCATGTACTAGAATACTCGAACTTCAGAGATGCCCATTTTGTTTTGGCTGAAAAGACACACTGCTTTTTCATCATGGAGAAATTTGCTCCAGTAATCCATTTTTGTTATGCACATCACCGAGACGAATATGCGAGTGTTTCGTTTAGTATACATGGAGAAAGTTCATTTGTATTTCAATTTGCTCCAGTAATCCTAGTTTTTTTTGAGGGCATAATGCTAATATTTTCAATTTGACCTGTATGTATAATTGAGAAAGTTAAGTGTTGTTTCATTTAGTTCGCTCACCTATTTCTCTGTATACATTGAGAGAGTTAAGTGTTGTTTCATTTAGTTCTCTCACACAGCCGTCAGAATCATTTCTTTTTCAGGCAAGAGGAAAAGGTGGTATTATCCCAGTCCAGCCCCGTAGCTGTAGGGAGGTCAAGCCCATCGCAAGAAAAATGGTTTTAGGGAAAAGAAGAAGTATGAAGTTCAGTTTTAATGGAAATGCAAATAAAAACAAAAACATTTGCAGGAAAAAAATGGAAAACTCAACTTTTTTCCGTTCCTATGAAAAAAAGAAGTATGAAGTTCAATTTTAAAAAATGTTTGATGTTTATTTGAAAACCATATTATGTTAAGAAGTCCAAATTAAAATAACAAAGAAATCCGAACTTTATTAAAGTTGAAAACAATTCTTTACTCGAACAATAAAAAAAATTTGAAATTCAAATTAAAATAACAGAGAAGTTCGAAGTTTATAAACAACTCGGATTTTTTTTCTTGTTATTGAAGAATTAAAATGAAGAAGTTCAAATTAAAGTAAAAATAGGAACTAAAAAAAGTAAAAAAAGGATAAAACCAAGAAGTTCAGATTGAAATAACGGTGTTGTTCAATTTATATAGAAAACTCGGATTTTCCTCATTTTTAATAATTAAACTAAGAAGTATGATTTAAAATGTAGAGTGCTTTGATGTTTATTACACAACTCAGATTTGTTCCGTTACTAAAGAACAACCCAAAAGTTCAATTTCAAATATCAGAGTAGTTCGACGTTTATACACCAAGAAGAAAACAAGCATCACCAAGAAGGCCAAATATAAAAAATAGAGAAGTTCAAAAATTATAGAGAAAATGTTTTTCCCCGTTTCTATAATAAACCTAGAGGTTCAAATTTAAATAGCGGAGAAGTTCAATGTTTATTGCAATGCCAATAAGGTCAAATTAAAAAACCAAATAGTTCAAAACATTTATAAAAATGGATTTCCCCTCTTCTAAAAAAGACCTAGAAGTTCAAATTTAAATAATTGAGCGGTTCGATATTTATAACATAACTAGTATTTTTTGTGTGTTACCGATTAATAACACCAACAAGTCCTAATTAAAATCATGAAGTTGTTTGATGCTTATAGAAAACTAAAATTTGCTCACTAAAGATTAAACCAAGAAGTTGAATTTTAACAATGTATATAAAAAACTCAGGTCTTCTCGTTACTAAAGAATAATACCAATAAGTTCAATTGAAATAACGAAGAAGTTTGATCTTTCTAACTAAACTCCAATTTTTGCATTTATAAAAAATACACAAAGAAGTTCAATTAAAAAAGTTAGAGCGGTTCGATGTCTGTAAAAAACTCAAATGTTTTCCGTTACTAAGCGAAATAGAGAGAAGTTCAAATTGATATTAGCCAGAAGTTCATGTACTACATGGTGTGCATTTCGTATAAGAAAACAAGAAAAAGGCAAAGTCTAAAATTTTTGTTGCTAGAAGTTCAAGTGCTTGGCTTGAGAAAGTTGAAATTTTTTTGTGAGAGAGGTTGAACAAAAAATACGTGACAGAAGTTCAAGGTGAGAGTAAAAGCATAGAAAAATAAAAGCTTAAAGGTTTGTTGAAAGAAGTTCAAGTGATGTGTCCGGAGAAGTTCAAAAATTCTTGCGAGAGAGGTTCACCTTGTATTTCCATGTTCGATTTTTTTGTATACAATTCTTTACTCAAAAATATAAAGAGGTGAAGTTCAAATTGAAGTAACAAATAAGTTCAGAGTTTATTAAAACCTAGGATTTACCTATTCAAAAAATAAAAAGCACAACACCTTTTTTTGCACTTTTAAAAACAACACATAAATGAAAAAAATGGTTGCTAGAAGTTCAAGTGCTCGGCGAGGAAAAGTTCAAAAATTCTTGTGAGAGAGGTTCACCGTGTATTTAGATGTGCAAAATACATAATAACATGTTGTTTGTTGTGTTTTAAAATAATTCACTCAAACCAGAGAGAAGTTCAAAGTGATAACATCCAGAAGTTCATGTACTACATGGTGTGTGTTTCGTATAAGAAAAATACAATAAAGTGAAACAAAGTGAAGTTCAAACCGACATGCCAAAGAAGTTCAACTACTTCACGTATTGCAAAAAGCAGCACGCCAAAAACAGAGTGAGGTTCAAACAGACATGCCCGAGAAGTTCAACTACTTCGAGCAGTGCGTTTCCATTCGCAATGAAGGCAGAAATCATGATCTCGTCATTCCTCTAATTTACTTCAACACGACAAGAATATCATTTGTGTAAGTTCAAGTCCTCAGTCAAAGAAAACTAAAGAAAATATTGTGAGAGAGGTTTGTATAAAAGGAATATCATTTGTGTAACACTGACAAAATGGATGAGAAAATTACGAACGAAAATACATCACAGAAGTTCAACGTGAAAACAGGAGGAAGTTCGACTACTATAGTGAATGAATTTGAGATGAAAAACTTTTAAAATCGTCGCGAGTATGAAAAAATGATCAACACGGAAAAGTTGCGTGTTTATAGCAGCTTTCCATTGGTATATCACTTGCTTAATTCTGGTGAGTGAATGAAGAGCTATGAGAAAAAAAACACGTGAAAAACAGAGTGAAGTTCAAGCAGAACTACCACAAAAGTTCAAGTACTTCACGCGATGCATTTTCGACGAATCTGTTTCGCGATAAAGGCAGAACAAGTGATCTCGCCATTTCCGAGATTACTTGAAAATGGATGGGATTCAGAGAAAACCATCAACATGAAAAAGTTTCACATTTTTTGTAGATTTTCAACAGTATATTATTTGCCCCGTTCCGATGAAGTTTGTAGAAATTATGGCGAAAATACGTTTTTAGCCATTTTCAAAATGAACGTAAAACCGTAATGAATTTGGAGAAACAATATATACCAAAAAGTTTCACATTTGTTCAGGTTTTTTAACGCAATATCATTTGCTACGTTCGGACGTATGACTAAAAAAATATTGAAAATACAAACTTGGTAGAAGTTGTACCGTTTTCGAAATTACTCTTAAACTATTAAAAATTAGAAAAAACTTTCAACATGAGAAAAAAGTGCATTTTCATAAGTTTTCCAACGCCATATCATTTGTCTCAATTGGATTTGGCGTTTAGAAATGGTAACAAAAATACGAACTCGGTTGTTTGGTTTGCGAAATTTTATGATTTTTCACATTGCTCTTTAACCATAGGGAATTAGAAAAAACTTTCAGCATGTGGAAGGAGTGGTTTTACAGCAACTTTCCAACGCCATATTATTTGCCTCATTCCGATAAACGGTTTAGAAATGTGATCGAAAATACGATTCACGTTTTTTGTATGAAGAAAAAACGGTTTTCAAAACTGCTCTTAAACCGCTTACATTTTGCCAAAATTTAAAGTTGGGTCATGATACTGGTGTCCATAGCTTTCCAACGGTGTATTGCAAGCTCCATTTGGACACTTTTTAGCTGAAGTTCAACCTAGTACTCGGGAAAGGTCAGGCGCATTACTCGGGAAGTTCATGTTGTGATCAGAATATTATTCTGATCCCGTGATCAGAATAGTGTTTATGTATACATACTGGGAAGTTCATGTATATATATATATATATATATATATATATATATATATATATATATATATATATATATATATATATATATATATATATGACGCCTATTCTACTAATATTAGCGAATAACTATTCTGCACACCAATTCCAAGACCGCACGGTGAACACAAGTGCACGCTATTCTTTGAACCAAGTGTGCTGCGGACTCACACGAAAGTGAACTTCTCATCGGAAAAAATTGCACGCGTTATTTTTTCGATATTGTTTTCGCTCTAATTTTTTAACCGTTTATTGGAATAAGGTGTGTAATATACTGTTGAAAAGCTATGGATTAGGCGCAACTTCGACATGTTGAACACTTTTCGAGATTCCACACGGTTTAAGAGCAGTTTTGAAAACGGTGCGGCCCATGACGAGTGGCAGCGAGCGTTTTTTCGCGATTTCTTCTAAACCGCTCGTCGGAATGAAGCAAACGATATGCCGTTGGATAAATATTGTCGAGGCGCATCTTTTTCATATATAAATGTTTCTCTAATTCCTTACGGTTTAAGAGCAGTTTCAAATTTACTAAATCGCGGAATTCTGTTTTTCAAATTTTTTCAAATTTTCGGTACTGTTTTCGCTCCAGTTTTTTAACCGTTTGTCAAAACGAGGCGTGTAATATATCTTTGAAAAGCTATGGACGAGGCGCAACTTTCATATGTTGTAATATTTTTGAAATTCCTTACGGTTTTAAGTTAATTTTGAAAATTGTGCGGTGGACGACAAGTGGCAGCGGCCTTTTTGGCGAAATTTTTGCCAACCGCTAGTCGGAATGATTCAAACAATACGCCGTTGGAAAGATATCGACGATAAGCAACTCTTTCATGTACAACACTCTCTATAATTCTTTACGGTTTAAGAGAAATTTCGAATTTATCAAAATGCGGACACTCTGTTTTTCACGACAACCAAATCGACGTGGGTTCTTCATCCGACTGAAAACCGCACTGCATCGGACGAAAAGCCACACTGCATCAGACATGTTAGAGAACTGCATGATTTATTTTATTCAAACGTAATTTTTTCAAGGACGAGAAAGTAGAGGGCACTTCACATCGGGCGTAAATGAACCACAACACTATCAAGAAGTTTACTACATTACTTTTTCTTCGCTTGCGTAACAATTATTTTGCACTTACGAGATTAAAACAACATCAGACGGCCGACCGCACTGCTTTAGAATGAAAACCGCACTGCATCGGACGGGCAAACGAGCTGCATAATTTCTTTTGTCAAACGTAATTTTTCTCATACGAGTTTTCGTTGTTTTTTCGGGCAAACGAGCTGCGTAATTTCTTTTGTCAAACGTAATTTTTCTCATACGAGTTTTCGTTGTTTTTTTTTACTTTTTTTACGAACAAGAGTGGACCGCAGAGACTATGGCAAGTTAACCACATCATATACCCAAGTGAACTGCATTACCATTTTTTTGTTTCGCTAAAATTTTCTTTAGGAAAAGAGCCCTCAAAAAATGCATTTGTGAACCGGGCGAACTGCATCACTTTTTTATCGTGGCACAACCAAGAGCAAAGAGAACTTCAAAAAAAGAAACCTTTTTCTTCTGCACATTGAGCGAACTGTAAAAGGGCAAACAAAGTTTTGAACCTCTGGGCTTGCACGAAAAACAAAGAGCAAAGATTACGTCTGCATCCTGCAGGCATCATTGTTGTAGCCACTGTTTGTGGTCCGGCGAACTGAACAACGACGCACATCAGTGGAAGTGCACTGCACATCTGTCCGCATCACCGACGCTGAACTTCAAGTTGGTGTTGCAGACGGCCAGAGGAGGTGGGGGAGGATGGGGCTCGCGGGTTTGACCGTAGAGGAGGTCACAGTGAAGACATCCGTCGGCCGTGACGGTTGGCAAGCGAGGCCCTGGGAGTCGCTCCTTCCCTGGTCAGGGCAGTGGCCGCCGCTGTGAGGGTCATCGAGGAGGCACCCAAGAGAGGGATGGAGAACATAGGAGGTGCCCGAGGTGGAGATGGCCGCTCTGACGGCTCCAATCCCGCTTGCCCATGGGTAGGGCTGCTCCAGGAACACCTAGACCTCGCGCGCGCCAAGCCGGAGAGCAGCAGCAGTGACCTCGTTGACGGGAGCAGTGGACCAGAGATGAGGGCGGAGCTTGTCGGGGCGGGGAGAGGGAGCACATCGCGGGAGCCTCCGGATCTAGGAAGCAGGGCAGGGAATCTCGCCGCCCCCGCCAGAGTCCATGAACAGCGGGCGGTCGTGGATCCGATGGCCATCAAGAAGGTCGGGGCCAGGCCGTGGATGTGGTGATTTCAGTGCCCGGCGGCGGGATCGGGGGAGGTGTGGTCGAAGAGGATCGGGTCTGGCCACGTCGGGGAGGAAGTAGTGGCAGGCTTGGGCGGGACCAGGGTGCTAGCGGTGGCGTGAGCACATGGCCGGCAGCATCACAGGGAGGGGCCGACGCGGGGTGGGAGGTAGGAGGTCGTCGGGACGGCGGCGCGGCGGCGCGAGGAAGGAGGTAGGGCGGCGGCGCGGGCGAAGATGGTGGCTAGGCGGCGCGGGCGAAGATGGTGGCTAGGCGGCGCAGGGGAGGAAGGTGGTACGGCGGCGCGGGCAGGGAGGTGGTCCGGCAACGTGGGTGAAGGTGGTCCGACGGCACAAGGAGGCGGCGACGCGGTGGGATGCGCGTGTGGAGCACAGGGAGAGCAAGGGGTGGAGGACAGGATAAGGCGGGGTGGGTTCTGTTTTGGTTTTTTCTTTGCGTCCGCAGTTTGGTCGTGGTTAGTTTGTAGCTACAGGTGGGTCGGGTGTTATCAGAATAAGCTCCGGTGTTATCATAATAACACTCTTAAAGGTGTTATCATAATAGACCCACCCTATATATATATATATAGTGCAACCAGAGTTTGGAGAGTGCAAGCCGTAGCGAACAAGTGCTGAGGCTCTAGCTTATATAGTACTCGTGTATACTACTAACTAGATAATTCCCCGTGCATTGCAGTGGAAAAATAAGCTAATAAAGTGTTTATATGTAAACAATAAAGAAATGGTTCCCAAATAGTAAATCTACTAACATTACGCTAGTCTGGAATGGTAATAATATCATGTAGTGCATGAAATCAAAATGTGACCGTAGGCAAAGGTGATTGTATAAAGAAGTCGAAGATGCTTATTTCCGTCTGATCAGTGAGCTACACATTAAAATAAACACCATTTGCTTTTTTCGGAAGGTTGCAGCCATTAAAATTTATGTAACACCTCGAAAGATTTATCTAACTATAAAAAGGAATCGAAAGGTAATACTAAATGAATCTCCATTGAAGCACATGGTACTAATTAGCATATTAGCGCCACATTGTTTTTGTTTGTTTTATTCCTCTTTCCATCGTGTGGTCAGACAAAACAAACAAAGCAATTACATGATAGATCAAGAGTTCTAATTTCTATTAAGTATGCTAACTTATAATTGGCATTAGGGAAATACAAACATATATAAAAAGATATGTCCAAAAGTATTTTCTTCTTGGTCCTTCATGTAGATTAAGCCTGGGTCCCGAGGAGAGCCAAGTGACTCCGCAATACAATATTACTTACAGTTGTCAACTGAAGCTCATGGGTAGCTTATGACAAAACTATGCATCCAGTTATAGGGCATCAGTGTATTACTTTTGGTAATGTGCTAGTGTAGAAATGGAAAATCATTACGCAAAAACAGTATATATCATAAGAAACAACAAATCTTATGGGAAAACATAACAATCATATGTCTATTCTATAACTATCTGCTATAACAGACAAAAAATCTTTTGCAATAATAAATGTATATTTGATATTCGTCACACAACTAAGCCAGTGCAATAAATACCATGTACGCGAGTAATCATATGAAGATGCATGGTATAGATAGAATAACAAGAATAGAACATTAGAATTACTATGATGCATTCCTGTATAGAACTGGCCAAAATCTAGCATTTAAGTTGCCTCTTCTTGCAAGCATTTTTCAGTACGATGCATGGCAACCACCACAACCTAAGAAATGAAGCTTCTACCTGCCAAAGGGATGCAAATAATGCAATAGATTGAGACCTGTTTCTTCAAATAGATAAAATAAATAATTACCTGGCAAGCACCATGTGGTGGGGAAATATCTAGGCACATGTGAACAGTCAAATATATTTGATCATGATTTATTATTGTTGACAATTATCTCTGTGATAATTAGTTGGGAGGCGAAATATTAAGACCCTATATTTATTTGTTTGCAATGGATGCCATTTGTTCTAAGAATATGCTTTGAGTAGTAGCAATCATGGAAGACTATATGATGATTGAGTATGTGGAGCTCTTACTTAGACTGTTGAATAAGTTGTATTGGAATTGTTTGGTGACTAAGAATATAGGTTGTTGAGTTTCAAGAGAATTCATTGTTTGAACCTTAACATGTGAATTGGTTGCTACTTTAACATGAGAATTTTATAATAAACATTTTTGTTATGATGCTAGGAAAAGTGATTGAAATTATCATTGATCAAACTTATGCACTTTGCTAGCATTCACAGTTCATAAATTATTTCTTTTACCATTTACCTACTCGAGGACGAGTAGGAATTAAGCCTTGGGATGCTGATACATCTCCAACGTACCTATAATTTATGAAGTATTCATGCTACTATATTATCATTCTGGGATGTTTTACAATCATTTTATAGCAACTTTATATCATTTTTTTGTACTAACCTATTGACATAGTGCCCAGTGCCAGTTGTTCTTTTTTGCTTGTTTTTACATAATAGAAAATCAATACCAAACAGAGTCCAAAATAGTGAAACTTTTTGGAGATTTTTTCTGGACCAGAAGACACCCGGTGGGCCAAAGAAGTACCAGAGGGGAGCACAACCCACCAAGGTGCACCTGGGGGACCAGGCACGCCTAAGTGGGTTGTGTCCACCTCGGTGTCCTCTCGCACTTCCTCTTCGCCATATAAATTGCCAAATATTCCGAAAACCCTTGGGGTAACCCTAGATCAGAAGTTCCACTGCCGCAAGCCTCTGTAGCCATGAAAAACAAATCTAGACCCTGTTCTGGCACCCTGTCGGAGGGGGAAATCATCACCGATGGCGATCTTCATCAACCCAGGGGCCACCATAATGAGGAGGGAGTAGTCCACCCTCGGGGCTGAGGGTTTGTACCAGTAGCTATGTCTTTAACTCTATCTATCTATCTATCTATCTATCTCTCTCGTGTTCTTAAGATGTCATGATCTTGATGTATCACGGGCTTTGTTAATATAGTTGGATCATATGGTGTTCTCCCCTCTCTATCTTGTTTTGAATTGAGTTTTCCTTTGAGATTTCGTTTTATCAGATTGAATACTTTCATGGATTTGAGAACACTTGATATATGTCTTGCTATGAATACCCGTGGTGACAATGGAGTCATATTGATTCACTTGATATGTGTTTTGGCACTCAACTCGCAGATTCCCAAGGTGACATTGGGGTAATCTATGCATAGGGGTTGATGCAGGTTCTCGTCTTTGTTTCTCCGGTAGAAATCTTGGGGCACTCTTTGAGGTTCTTTGTGTTGGATTGAGTATTATGAATTTGAAACTGTTTGATCCATATTGTATAATCAACTCACGGATACTCGCGGTGACATTGGAGTATCTAGGTGACATTAGAGTTGGTTGATGTGTATCATATAGTGTTATTTTAGTACGAACTCTTGGTTAGATCGATCGGAAAGAATAGCTTGGTGTTATTTTAGTACGAACTCTAGGATAGATTGATCGAAAAGAATAGCTTTGAGGTGGTTTCGTACCCTACAAACAATTTCTTCTTATGTTCTCCGCTAGATAAGAACTTTGGAGTGATTCTTGATCGCACGTTGAGGGATGGTTCTATGATCCAATTAGATTAGCATTGTTGAGAAATTGCACTAGCAAAATTACAGACCCTAGGCCTCATTTTCAAGTATTGCAACATCGTTTGTGCTCATTTTTGTTACTTGCTACATTGCTGTTTTTTATTGTCCCTATTACAATAACCCACAATCTACTATCATTACTACACTTTTATTACCATCTCTTCGCCGGACTAGTGCACTTATACAAATTACCATTGTATTTGGTGTGTGTAACACCCCGGACACACCCGCCGGTGGTCGTTACTCCTGGCGGGATCTAGACTGGCCCCACAGATCAATACTAGTCTTTTCTGCGCACTTTGTCCTCACTGCGCGCACCGGGAGCAACTTCTTCGGTCACCCATCCCGAAACTACTCCAAGCCGAGCACGCTTAACTTTGGAGTTCTTTCCGAATGGGCTCCCGAAAAGAAGGAATTCCTTATTGATATGAGTAGTCTATCATCCCTAATAAGCCGTGCTATTACATACACCCCACTCGGAGGAACCGACGCCTCGTCGGGCCACAGAACGCTCCCTCTGGCACAACCGTCAGGCATCCATCCGGTACATGTGTCATGCCGTGTGCCATGACGGGTCACAAACGCTATGAACAACATGACCACAAGACCGTCCGCAACCATCCGTAACCGCGAGGGTCGGCTCGATACCAACTTGTAACACCGGACACACCCGCCGGTGGTCGCATTCTCTGGCGGGATCTAGATCGCCCCACAGATCAATACTAGTCTTTTCTGCGCACTTTGTCCTCACTCGTGCGCACCCGGGAGCAACTTCCCGGTCGGTCACCCATCCTGAAACTACTCCAAGCTGAGCACGCTTAACTTTGGAGTTCTTTCTGAATGGGCTCCCAGAAAAGAAGGAATTCCTTATTGATATGAGTAGTCTATCATCCCTAATAAGCCAGGCTATTACAGTGTGTTGGGGACAGAAGAGACTCTTTGTTATTTGGTTGCGGGGCTGTTTGAGAGAGACTATCTTCATCCTATGCATCCCATGGATTGATAAACATTTTGTCATCCACTTGAGGGAAAATTGCTACTGTCCTACAAAACTCTGCGCTTGGAGGCCCAACACATGTCTACAAGAATAAAGTTGTGTAGTAGACATCACTGCTCTGCTCTCCCCCTCTCTCGTGTTGCTGCTCTGCTCTTGCTCTCGCCACTTATGTTGGTACACGGGCTGCTGCAGCTACACGAGTTGCTGCTCTGGCTCTAGTTCGCGCTGCTCCTCCTGGCACTATGGCTCCGGCTGCTATCTGCTACTATGTTCCCTGTCGGTCGCCTACCGATTTTGATCACTATTTCTCTATTACTAGTGCTCGAGCGGCATAAACTACATGTGAAGTGCCTCTCTGCTGCCAGTGCGTTCAGTTTCGATAGTAGCATGCAGATTCCACAGTAAATTTCAGTTTCGACTGTTAAGTTTAGAGCCAACAATTTTTATCTCATTTGTTTTAGTCAGGTGTTTTTTGGTGATGTAAATTTTACATATATCACTTTTTGGTAATGTATTTTACATCATATATTGGAGATGCTATTAGAATCCCACTTGAGATTAACGATGTCTGTCTTATACTGCTTCAGCCTCGACGTCTTACGGCTCGTCGGAGCTGCTCCAATGACGGAACCATCCATCACAACAGCTCAGTACCCTGGACGCCATCTACAGATTCCTCAGATCTTCCTCCACACCTTCAACATCCACCTCTGCCTCAACTTCTTCAGCGACCAACCCAATGATGCCGAGGTCGACACGGCTACGGCAAAGAGGTTGTACACTTGTCGCATCACTTATTACTCTATATTCATGTCAATCCATTAGGGTTATTTTGGTTCAAAGGAAAAACTGAAGGAAAAACATAGCTATAGGAAATTTTCATATGGCACTCTACTATTTGTCGGATTTCGGGTTCCGGCAGACCCTTGAGGTTCGAACACTGGGGTGCGCGCGGAGATTTAACCCTCTACCGGCTTTCTCCTCGCTGAATCGCTAGGATCTAAACTACCAAACAGAACAACACAAGAGACACAAGATTTATACTGGTTCAGGCCACCATTGTGGTGTTAATACCCTACTCCAGTGTGTGGTGTGGTGGATTGCCTCTTGGGCTGATGATGAACAATACAAGGGGGAACAGCCTCGCGAGGGTCTGTTCTTGGCTGGTGCTACTTGGTTCTAGCTCTTGGGTTCTCGATGCCTCTACTCTGGGGGTGGCAAGTCCTATTTATAGGCAAAGGCCCTGGGCCTCTTCCCAAATATTGAGCGGGAAGGGCGCCAACAATCGGCCATTTTGAAGGGGAACAGCGGGTACACTTATCCTGACTAAAGTTGGTCTTCGCCTGTCAAAGGCTCCGGTGGTGACGCCTGCTTGGGCTCCACAATGACTTCCTTCCAGCCGTTGGGCTGGTCTTGGTCTTGTTGCACCGAAACGGATGCCTTTGCTTGATGCTCTCGCCTGCGCTTGCCCCCTTTGCACCAAAGAGGAAAGGAGGACACTGCGCGGGCTGGTGCCCGACTGGCGCCCTTGGTCGTCATGGCTTGCGTCATGGGCACCTCGCGAGGTACCCTGCCTTGACTCTCCGCCTCCTCGTGAGCCAGCCTGACGAGGCCGCGCCTAAGGAAGCTCCTTGTCGTCCGCCCCGCGAGGCTTGGCCCCTCGTGAGGGTCTTGAGTTTGTGTTGATGAAGATGGGCTGCGCTGGGCCTCCCTTGAGCCACGCCGCAGGCCGTAGGCAGGCAAGTCTGGGGACCCCCGTTCCCAGAACGCCGACACTATTCAATTATTCATTCATTTTGTTGAAAGGAATGGAGCAAAACATCCACCTGGACCTACTTTTCAAAATCCTATGCATGAAAACAAGACCAAGTGCATTAGTGGTAGAATAACATTCTAACTATACACGCTTTCATATGGTTTCACTTTAATTTACCCATGTTTCTTTGCATTCCTTTGCTCTTCCAATTCCTGTGAACCAAACACCCATGTTGATAGAAATCTTGTGTTTACAAATGCACTGTTTCCCACGTGAATTCCTATCCTATTCTGACGTTTTTCCTATCCCTGCATTTTTAGAATCCTGCAATCCAAAGGAGCCCTTACAGAATTACTTCAGTTATAGGTAGGTATCGAAGAAAACTTTGTGTGGTTTGTCCTGCTCCTACCGCGACGTCGTCCACCTCACCTGAGCTGCTCCATCGACAGAAGCATCCAGCAAACCAGGCATCACGACTCCTGACCGTCTTTCGCCACCTCAGATCTCCTTCCCTGCCGCCGGCACATGGCGTCACCATCATCGACTTAGCAGATGAACCTGAGGAGTACACGGGTCCACAAGAGAGGTCACACTCTTTTGTGTCTGCCTATGTTATGCATTGCTTAATATTACCTGCTACTTTATCGTCCTTTTCACCTCTTAGACTCCAAGTCAGGTCCAAATTAACGTTCAAACTTGAGCTTCAAAATTACTTGTGGGGCACATATCGAGGCAGCAATGAATAGTATCTCTGTCTATTATCTGGTTCACCTAGGGTATGCCTATGTTGTTCATCTTGGGTGGGAAACAAATAGTAAACCAATCATCATCTGTCTTTTTATTAAATTAAAGCTATCATCAGCCTGCTATCATTATTTTTGGATCCATCCACTGGTTGTTACCATCACTCTAGATTTCTGCATGCTCTCCTTATATAATCTCACTATATTTTTTTCGTATGCATGTCAGATATTGTACACAGTCATGCTGAACATGTAGAGAAAAAGAAAAGAGTTTTGCGCGGCAATACAATGTCATGCAGACATCGCTCCATGGTGGGTTCAATGGCAAACCCTCCCCCCTCTCCAGATTGTAATCCAGAGGAAGATATCTATTCTAACGTGAATTCAGACGCAACTGACCACTCCTATTTACCCCCCAAGGTGTTTGCTCTAACTTGGCATGATGATGTTAGTCATATCATGCATATATTGCCTTGTAGTGCATACTTTCGACATAATATATGTCATATTAGTTTAGACATCTTCGGTAATGCCACCTGTTTAGTTTCTATATCATATATGGGAATTATGCAGTCTCATCTCTTTTAGCCAGCCATAATATATGTGAAATATGCAATGCCATCCTGTTTAACCAGGCATCATAAATTTGAATGATATCTTGCCCATCCATTTCTTCATTACATTTCCATTTGTCGACAATGTTTGTACATTAAACTACTCTTCCTGTGAACCAGCCATTTGAGTGGGTGATGGAAAATCTGGAGTGAAAACAAGGTCTTCAGAGCAAACAGTGCTACCTGTCGAAGCAGATCTCTTGCTGGGTCCCGATAGCTCCTCGGAGATGGATTCAAATACGTATGACCATTTCTATTCTCCCACCGAGGTGCATGATCTAACTTGGCACGGTTATATTGCTCATATCATGCATATAGTGTCTTGCATTGCATAGTTTAGACATCATATACACAATATTCAACACCATGTTCTTAGTTCAGACATCATATATGCGAATGCCCTCTGCTTAGCATATAAATCACATATGTGAATTAAATCATGCGATCTTAATTACTTAGATAACATGTATGTGAATTATGTCATGCGAACCTGTTTACTAAAGACATCATATAATTATCTCATGCCATCCTGTTTGGTTAGTCATCATATCTTTGAATTATGTCATGCTATGCTATCCAGTTTAGATAGACATCATATATGTGAAATTATGTCATTCTATCCTTTTTAGTTAAAAAATATACATGTCAACTATTTCATCCCTCTTTTTTCCACACTATCTATTGCATCTATCTCCCATACAATGTCTGTACATTCAACTATGTTTCATGTTTATCAGCCATTTGTTTAGGAGCAGGTGATGGCAGTATCTAGTGGAGTAAAAACACGGTCTTCAAATAAAACAATGCTACCTCTTGGTGGAGATAGCACCCCGGTTGTACATGCATGAGAACCAGCCCTACCACACATAGCACAGACACTCGCAGAATGTACCCCTACTGCGATGGACAGAGAACCAGCTTCACCCGGTCTAACCCCAACCCCAGCAGATAGTAACCCAGTTCTTGTTGACACATCACCATCTCCACCATAGAGCTCCCAAACAAGAGCAGTTAGTAAGGCAGCTTCTGTGCCCAAAGCGCCAGTACTACCACGGCGAACCCCAACTCCACCAGTTAGTACACCTATTCCTGTAGAGGAAGCACAACCATCCATTAGTAGTTTAGCATCTATCACATTTGATGTTGTTAAATCCTATGTGTCTTCCCATCATGGAAATATTATACTGAAGATGAAGGTAAATGCCAGCTGCAGTTGTTTGTCCAGGATTTATGTGTAAGTAATGTTATTCATGGCAATTACTTTGCTTTGTCCTGTACATTCTACCTCCATGATGGTTATAATACAGAAAAATTTCCCATTTTTCTCTATAGGGAAGGACCGATTTGGAAACTCGGGATGACGTAACCTATGCTAATACCTCTGCTATCATCAAGAATGCTTGGTAGCAGTACCGGAATTACCTGAAGAAAACGTACTTCACTAGCAAAAAACTCATCAAATTCCCTTACGTTCTCCTGAGACACATTTACTGGACGATGAGTAGGAACGCCTTGTTCTGTACTGGTCCCGAACAAAGAATATGGTAAGGTCTATGAGCTCATTTTTTATTTTTAAGTACCATATGCCTACGTCTTATTGTACTCTGTTCATGTAGAACAAGTTCTTAAACCTAAAGAACAATTGTTCCATATAAGATTCCATTGCTATCGTGCATACTGCTTTGCTCTTGTATCACTGTATTTACTCATACACACTTATTTTTAAATTGAAGGGTCCAATCGAAACTCCAATGGCACAATAGGTATGTTTAAGCATTTTTCTTTAACGGGTTTGCTCTTATAAATAGCTTTGTTGATTTCAATTTCAATTGTGTATACAATTGACTTCTCATATCATGCACATTACTAGCATCCCAGCAGAGCCAATAGTGTTGTTGTACATGTAGACTCGTGGTACTCGTCTGAAATCTTGTTGTGTCGTGTAGTTTCCCACGCTTTATATTCTTTCAGTGCTGCTTTGTCTTGAACTGATATGATTTGAACCGTGTCTCTATTTTGATTTAGCAAGACAATGCAGTGACCATAGGATATAGAATATATGTTTGTTTGATGCTTTTATTATGTACTACTTAGCAATAGAAGACTTGGTAGTTTAATCCTATCCACCTTACTAATGAACTGGTTCACCGAAATGAGTTCCATATAGTAGTACATGCTAAACCTGTTATGTGTCTTCTTGTTCCTTCTTTTAGAATGCTGACAGAATATTGTGGAAGAGTGCCTTATTAAGCAATGGTAAAGGAAGTAATGCAGATAAGGTTCAAGATAGTGAGACATCCTTGTTGGTCTCCAACAAAGCTGATAAAACAGCTAAGAAAAACTATCTTGAAGACAGTGAGACAACCCCAAAGTCCTGTCTTGGTGTAGTGTTCGAGTTACTGGCCACTACCACTGGCACAAGCTATTCAAACTCACTGTCTGAATCAGTTTGATTTCTTGAGTCTCAACTACAAGCTGAAAGACATCGATCAGATGTGCTGTGACAAGAAGCCGAAGGACCGCGGAAGTCCTTGGAGCACTCAGATGCATACTTTTTGGTGTAACAACAAGCATTGGAGGATTTTAGCACCAAACAGGAGAAATCTAATAAGCTTGCTAAGCTTATTGCCAGCATGGTGGATACCCAGGATAATGTTTCTTGAGCTCTTCTGAAGTTGTTTTAGTTCTGGACTTGTTTTGCTACTGCGTTTATTTGCACTAGTGGCCAATTTAGACGGCCAGTGTATGTAATATGGTGCTTTGTTCCCTATATTTGCACTGTTGGCAAACTTTGATGCCCAGTGGATGTAATATGTGTAAGAGCTGTAATAGCCTAGCATTAGTTGCTTGCTTATTTATTTCCTTATTGTCTTGTTTAGTTGTTTGCTTGTAGTCACTACAGTTCTTTTTCCGCGTTTTTCTAGTGGCCACAATAACCTATTTTTTATAACTAGGCCACAATAACCATGGCAACACACAGACTATTGTAACCATGGTCCTGCTACCTATTGTAGTGACCATGGCCCTCCTACGGGTCATAGGATCCATGGGCCTTTTATGGGCCGTAGGATCCATGGGCCTTCTATGGGTCGTAGGATCCATAGGCCTTCTAGGACTGTAGGATCCATGGGCCTTCTACAGTTCGTCTAATCTATGGGCCTTCTACGGGTCGTATAATCGGTTCGCCAAACATGGGCCATACTATTCATGGACCAATAGCGGTTCGCAAAATGGGTCGTAAATGGGCTAGAGTGGAAATCGTCTGTTTTATGACCCACCATAACGGGTCGTTAATAGGCCGTATTTGATGACACTACGAAAACAGCCCAACGGGTTAACAGGCCTATTGTAACCACGGGCTGAATTTGGCCCACAAGCGGAACAGGCCAGTAACGGACTGTAAGTAACCGAATTCTGGAAATGAGCCCAAGAATAAATGGGCCCTGAGAAGGCCGAAAGTTAACATGGGCTGGAAACGGCCGACGGAATAATGGGTCGTTAATGCGTATAAAGCGATACACCGTTCATTATGGGCCAGTTTCATCTCGGGCCTTTAATGGGCCCAGAGTTACAAAGGGCCTCCTATGGGCCAAAAGACCCCATGTGCCATACATGGGCCGGAAGTTACAACGGGCTGGGATCATATTGGACGGCCTAGATGACACTACTTGGCCTAATTCGGGTAGTCCGTAACGGGCCCTGAGTTAGCGGGCAGTAAATGGGATATATGCGAAAAGGTCGTTAACAGGCTTTCCGTGGGCCGGCCCGCTACCTTTTGACCAATTCAAACGGGTTGGCCTTTTCACCGGAATGGGCCTCTGTTGGGTCGTGCCACATGTCGATGTATCATAGGCGCCTTCAGTCCAATGAGTGGATGACATATGTCCCAATGGTGAGCCGACACGTGGTTCCTCTAGCCATTGAGAATTTTACACGTGGAAAATCCCCATTGGTCCCAGCAGTTAACGTGTTATCGGATCCAAACTGGAACCCAATAGCTTAACGGCGACCCGTTACGATGGATGCCACGTGTCAGTTACCCTTGATGAAAGCACTTTTATGACACGTGATTTATCGTCATGGAAGTGGACACTTCTGTGATGGTAATTTTGGTAATGTCATGGAATACTTCTACAGCAGCACAGGTATGATTATCTTGATTGTGTCATAAAATCGTCATGGATGTACATGCAGGACAGAAAACGTGACCTACTGTGACAAACATGTATCATCATAGAAGTGTATTTTTTTTGTAGTGCTTGTCGAACCACAAAGGGGCAGCCCGGCACCGTAGGTGATCGTGCTCCCACGCCGACACAACTGCACACAAATAACAAATACTTGCAACCCAACGCATAAGAGGGGTTGTCAATTCGTCCATGGTATTGAGATAGATTAAATTGTATGAGATTGGGTAAATAGATCTTGCAACAACACAAAATAAATAAATAAATAAATAAAGTGCAACAAGGTATTTTTTGGGTTTTTGGAATAATAGATCTGAAAAGAATATGATAGAAAATAGACCCGGGGACCGTAGATGTCACTAGTGGCTTCTCTTGAGAAAATAACATACGATGGGTAAACAAATTACTGTTGGGCAATTGATAGAAGAGCAAATAATTATGATGATATCCAAGGCAATGATCATGTATATAGGCATCACATCTAAGATTAGTAGACCGACTCCTGTCTGCATCTACTACTATTACTACACACATCGACCACTATCCAGCATGCATCTAGTGTATTAAGTTCATGGAGAAACGGAATAATGCAATAAGAACGATGACATGATGTAGACAAGATCTATTCATGTAGGAATAGACCCCATCTTTTTATCCTTAATAGCAAGGATACATGTGTGCCTTGCTACCCCTTCTATCACTGGGTGATGACACCAGAAGATCGAACCCATCACAAAGCACATCTTCCCATTGCAAGAAAAATCAATCTAATTGGCTAAACCAAACCAAAGTTTCGGAGAAGAAATATGAGGCTATAACAATCATGCATATAAGAGATCAAAGCAGACTCAAACAATATTCATAGATAGATCTGATCATAAACTCGCAATTTATCGGATCCCAACAAACACACCGCAAAAAGTCATTATATCAAATAGATCTCATAGAGGAGAACATTATATTGAATATCAAAGAAAGAAGAAGCCATCTAGCTACTGCCTACAGACCGTAGGTCTATGATGAACTACTCATGCATCATCGGAGGAGCACCAATGAGGATGACGAACCCTGCTACGTCTTGAGCTTGCGTTCGTTTTCCTTGAAGAGGAAAGGGTGATGCGGCAAAGTAGCATAAGTATTTCCCTCAGTTTTTGAGAACCAAGGTATCAATCCAGTAGGAGGCTCCTCAAAAGTCCCACGCACCTACACAAACAAAACCTCGCAACCAACGCAATAAAGAGGTTGTCAATCCCTTCATGGCCACTTGCGAAAGTGAGATCTGATAGAGATAATATGATAAGATAAATATTTTTGGTATTTTTATGATATAGATTGGAAAAATAAAAGATGCAACTAAAAGTAGATAGTAAACTTATATGATAAAGGATAGGCTCGGGGGCCATAGCTTTCACTAGTGGCTTCTCTCAAGATAGCATAAGTATTACGGTGGGTGAACAAATTACTGTCGAGCAATTGACAGAAAAGCACATAGTTATGAGATTATATAAGCATGATCATGTATATAGGCATCACGTCCGTGACAAGTAGATCAAAATAATTTTGCATCTACTACTATTACTCCACACATCGACCGCTTCCTGCCTGCATTTAGAGTATTAAGTTCATGAAGAACAGAGTAACGCATTAAGAAAGATGACATGATGTAGAGGGATAAACTCATGCAATATGATATAAACCCCATCTTTTTATCCTCGATGGAAACAATACAATACGTGCCTTGCTGCCCCTAGTGTCACTTGGAAAGGACACCGCAAGATTGAACCCAAAGCTAAGCACTTCTCCCATTGCAAGAAAGATCAATCTAGTAGGCCAGACATAACTGATAATTCGAAGAGACTTGCAAAGATAACTTAATCACACTTAAAAGAATTCAGAGGAGATTCAAATATTTCTCATAGATAAACTTGATCATAAACCCACAATTCATCGGATCTCGACAAACACGCCGCAAAAAGAGTTACATCAAATAGATCTCCAAGAAGATCGAGGAGAACTTGGTATTGAGATTCAAACAGAGAGAAGAAGCCATCTAGCTAATAACTATGGACCCGAAGGTCTGTGGTAAACTACTCACAACTCACAGGAGATGCCTTGGAGATGATGTAGAGGCCCTCCATGGTCGATTCCCCCTCCGGCGGAGCACCGGCGAAGGCTCCAAGATGGGATCTCGCGGATACATAAGGTTGCGGTGGTGGAATTAGGTTTTCGTGGTCTGTTCTGATGGTTTCGGGGTACGGGTGTATATATAGGAGGAAGAAGTAGGTCGGTGGACGCTCGAGGGGACCACGAGGGTGGGGGCGCGCCGGGCACCCTCCTGGCCGCCTCGGTTGTTTCTTGACGTCCACTCCAAGTCTCCAGGTTTGCATTTGTTCCGAAAATATCGCTCCCGAAGGTTTCATTCCGTTTGGACTCCGTTTGATATTCCCTTTCTTCGAAACACTGAAATAGGCAAAAAAAATGCAATACGGGCTGGGCCTCCGGTTTGTAGGTTAGTCCAAAAAATGATATAAAAGTGTAAAGTAAAGCCCATAAACATCCAAAACGGGTAATATAATAGGATGGAACAATCAAAAATTATAGATACATTGGAGACGTATCAAGCATCCCCAAGCTTAATTCCTGCTCGTCCTCGAGTAGGTAAATGATAAAAACAGAATTTTTGATGTGGAATGCTACCTAGCATAGTTCTCAATGTAATTTTCTTTATTGTGGCATGAATGTTCAGATCCAAATGATTCAAAACAAAAGTTCATATTGACATAAGAAATAGTAATACTTCAAGCATACTAATAAAGCAATCACGTCTTCTCAAAATAGCATGGCTAAAGAAAGTTATCCCTACAAAATCATATAGTCTGGCTGTTGCTCTATCTTCATCACACAAAGTATTTAATCATGCACAACCCCAACGACAAGCCAAGCAATTGTTTCATACTTTAGTAATCTCAAACTTTTTCAACTTTCACGCAATACATGAGCGTGAGCCATGGACATAGCACTATATGTGGAATAGAATGGTGGTTGTGGAGAAGACAAAAAAAAGGAGAAGATAGTCTCACATCAAATAGGCGTATTAACGGGCTATGGAGATTCCCACTAATAGATATCAATGTGAGTGAGTAGGGATTGCCATGCAACGGATGCACTAGAGCTATAAATGTATGAAAGCTCAACAACAGAAACTAAGTGGGTGTGAATCCAACTTGCTTGCTCACGAAGACCAAGGGCGTTTTGAGGAAGCCCATCATTGGAATATACAAGCCAAGTTCTATAATGAAAAATTCTCACTAGTATATGAAAGTGACAACATAGGAAACTCTCTATCATGAAGATCATGGTGCTACTTTGAAGCACAAGTGTGGTAAAAAGGATAGTAGCATTGTCCCTTCTCTCTTTTTGTCTCATTTTTTTATTTGGCCTTTCCCTTTTTTCTGGCCTTTCTCTTTTTTTTTGTAAAGTCCGAAGTCTCATCCCGACTTGTGAGGGAATCATAGTCTCCATCATCCTTTCCTCACTTGGGACAATGCTCTAATAACAAAGATCATCACACTTTTATTTTCTTACAACTCAAGATTACAACTCGATACTTAGAACAAAATATGACTCTATATGAATGCCTCCGGTGGTGTACCGGGATATGCAATGAATCAAGAGTGACATGTATGGAAGAATTATGAAGGTGGCTTTGCCACAAATACGATGTCAACTACATGATCATGCAAAGAGCAATATGACAATGATGATGCGTGTCATAATAAATGGAACGGTGGAAAGTTGCATGGCAATATATCTCGGAATGGCTATGGAAATTCCATAATAGGTAGGTATAGTGTTTGTTTTGAGGAAGGTATATGGTGGGTGTATGGTACCGGTGAAAGTTGCGCGGCACAAGAGAGGCTAGCAATGGTGGAAGGGTGAGAGTGCGTATAATCCATGGACTCAACATTAGTTATAAAGAACTCATATACTTATTGCAAAAATCTACAAGCCTTTGAAAATAAAGTACTACGCGCATGCTCCTAGGGGGATAGATTGGTAGGAAAAGAGCATCGCTCGTCCCCGACCGCCACTCATAAGGAAGACAATCAATAAATAAAATTGTGCTCCAACTTCATCACAAAGCGGTGCACCATATGTGCATGCTACGGGAATCACAAACTTCAACACAAGTATTCTTTAAATTCATAATTAACCAACTAGCATGACTCTAATATCACCATCCTCATATCTCAAAACAATTATCAAGCATCAAGTTGATCATAGCATCCAATTCACTTTCTATGATAGTTTTTATTATACCCAACTTGGATGCCCATCATTCCAGGACCAATTTTATAACCATAGCAAATACCATGTTGTTCTATAAGACTCTCAAAATAATATAAGTGAAGCATGAGAGATTAACAATTTCTTCAAAATTAAGCCACCGCCAAGCTCTAAAAGATATAAGTGAAGCACTAGAGCAAAACGATCTAGCTCAAAAGATATAAGTGAAGCACATAGAGTATTCTAATAAATTCCAATCAAGTGGGTTTCTCCCAAAAGGTGTGTACAGCAAGGATGATTGTGGTAGTCTAAAAAGCAAAGACTAATATCATACAATACGCTCCAAGCAAAACACATATCATGTGGCGAATAAAAATATAGCTCCAAGTAAAGTTACCGATAGACGAAGACGAAAGAGGGGATGCCTTCCGGGGCATCCCCAAGCTTAGGATTTTGGTTATCCTTGAATATCTTGGGGTGCCATGGGCATCCCCAATCTTAGGCACTTGCCACTCCTTATTCCATAGTCCATCAAATCTTTACCCAAAACTTGAAAACTTCACAACACAAAAGTCAACAGTAAGTCTCATAAGCTCCGTTAGTGCAAGAAAGAAAAACCATCACATAAGGTACTGTAATGAACTCATTCTTTATTTATATTGGTGTTAAACCTACTGTATTCCAACTTCTCTATGGTTCATACCCACCGATACTAGCCATAGATGCATCAAAATAAGCAAACAGCACACGAAAAACAGAATCTTTCAAAAATGTAATGCCTATAGAAATCAGAATCGCTTAATACTTCGAACTCTAAAACTCCTACCAAAATAGGAAGTATTGGCAAATTGGTCTATACAGCAAAAAGAATCAACGCAAAATCATGTTTCTGTGAATTACTAAAATTATTGTCGTGCGTGCAAAGTTTCTGTTTTTCAGCCGAATCAAATTAACTATCACCGTAGGTTATCCTATAGGTTCTACTTGGCACAAACACTAATTAAAACATGAAAACACATCTAAACAGAAGCTAGATGAAATATTTATTACTAAATAAAAGCAAAAAGCAAAAAACTATTTGGGTTGCCTCCCAACAAGCGCTATCGTTTAACGCCCCTAGCTAGGCATAAAAGCGAGGATAGATATCTAAGTAGTGCCATCTTTGGCATTCAAATCTTCAATAGAGCACTTATAATCCTTAGGATTTTCTTTCTTCTTAGCAATGATTAAACTCCTAGGCAAGAAATCAAGAAGTTCGTTTGTAGCAAAAGGTTCCTTAATGATAGCGAGAAAATTGGGATGAACACTTATTGATTTGAGATCGGCACTTTCCTTACTAGAAGATTCACCCTTATTTTTAGGAACATACATAACTTTGGCAATTTTGGTTGGAGGAGCTGGGGTATTTTTCATAGATGAAAAGGCAGACCCTAAGTTGGTGATAATGTCCTCCAGTTTACCAATTCTCGTAGACTCCAGATCTATTCTTTCATTAACTATAGGTTCTTTTTCTTTAAAAAAAATCAAAGTAACTCCAACCCTAGATCCATATTGGGTAACTTGGTTGTGGATCTTTTTATCCAAATTTTCAATTAACTCAACAGTGGCAACTTTATTTTCAATAATTTCGAGCCTTTGCATCACATGTTCCAAGGTTAAAACAGTTCCATTAACCAAAAGAGGGGGTGGACCAAACAAATCTAACATGGCATTATAAGCATCAAAAGTGTGGCTCCCAAGAAATTTCCTCCGGTAATGTTATCAAGAATATATCTATTCCAAGGAGTAATGCCTACATAAAAATTGCAAAGAAGAACGGAAGTATATTGCTTCCTAGTAGATTTATTTTGAGCGTTGCAAATCCTATGCCAAGCATCTTTTAGATTTTCTCCCTCCCTTTGTTTAAAATCGAGAACTTCATGATCGGGAGTATTAACGATAATAGGAGGACTAGCCATAACAACGAAGATAAACAATCTAACACATGAGCAAAAAGGGCAAGCGAAAGAGAGAGGAGATTGGGAAAGAGAGGGCGAATAAAACGGCAAGGGTGAAGTGGGGGAGAGGAAAACGAGAGGCAAATGGAAAATAATGTAATGCGAGGGAGATGAGTTTGTGATGGGTACTAGGTATGTCTTGACTTGAGCGAAGACCTCCCCGGCAACGGCGAAATCCTTCTTGCTACGTCTTGAGCTTGCGTTGGTTTTCCTTGAAGAGGAAAGGGTGATGCAGCAAAGTAGCATAAGTATTTCCCTCAGTTTTTGAGAACCAAGGTATCAATCCAGTATGGAGGCTCCTCAAAATTCCCACACACCTACACAAACAAACAAGAACCTCGCAACCAACGCAATAAAAGGGTTGTGAATCCCTTCACGGCCACTTGCAAAAGTGAGATGTGATAGAGATAATATGATAAGATAAATATTTTTGGTATTTTTATGATATAGATTGGAAAATAAAAGATGCAAATAAAAGTAGATGGTAAACTTATATGATAAAGGATAGACCCGGGGGCCATAGGTTTCACTAGTGGCTTCTCTCAAGATAGCATAAGTATTAGGGTGGGTGAACAAATTATTGTCGAACAATTGATAGAAAAGTGCATAGTTATGAGATTATCTAGGCATGATCATGTATATAGGCATCACATCCGTGACAAGTAGATCGAAACGATTCTGCATCTACTACTATTACTCCACACATCGACCGACTCCTGCCTGCATCTAGAGTATTAAGTTCATGAAGAACAGAGTAACGCATTAAGAAAGATGACATGATGTAGAGGGATAAACTCATGCAATATGATATAAACCCCATCGTTTTATCCTCGATGGCAACAATACAATACGTGCCTTGCTGCCCCTACTGTCACTTGGAAAGGACACCACAAGATTGAACCCAAAGCTAAGCACTTCTCCCATTGCAAGAAAGACCAATCTAGTAGGCCAAACCAAACTGATAATTCGAAGAGACTTGCAAAGATAAATTAATCACACATAAAAGAATTCAGAGGAGATTCAAATATTTCTCATAGATAAACTTGATCATAAACCCACAATTCATCGGATCTCGACAAACACGCTGCAAAAAGAGTTACATCGAATAGATCTCCAAGAAGATTGAGGAGAACTTGGTATTGAGATTCAAAGTGAGAGAAGAAGCCATCTAGCTAATAACTATGGATCTGAAGGTCTATGGTAAACTAATCACAACTCATAGGAGAGGCCTTGGAGATGATGTAGAGGCCCTCCGTGGTCGATTCCCCCTCCGGCGGAGCACCGGCGAAGGCTCCAAGATGGGATCTCGCGGATACAGAAGGTTGCAGCAATGGAATTAGGTTTTCGTGGTCTGTTTTGATGGTTTCGGGGTACGGGTGTATATATAGGAGGAAGAAGTAGGTCGGTGGATGCTCGAGGGGACCAAGAGGGTGGGGGCGCGCCCACCCCTGGGGGGCGCACCGGGCACCCTCGTGGCCGCCTCAGTTGTTGCTTGACATCCACTCCAAGTCTCCAGGTTTGCATTTGTTCCGAAAAGATCGCTCCCCAAGGTTTCATTCTGTTTGGACTCTGTTTGATATTCCCTTTCTTTGAAACACTGAAATAGGCAAAAAAAAATAGCAATTCGGGCTAGGCCTTCGGTTAGTAGGTTAGTCCCAAAAATGATATAAAAGTGTAAAGTAAAGCCCATAAACATCCAAAACGGGTAATATAATAGCATGGAACAATCAAAAATTATAGATACATTGGAGACGTATCTAACCCCTCTGTGATCGTGTTCCCCTCCAGATAGGTGCCTAAATACGGCTCTAGATTGGATCTTGTGGTTCTGGAACTTGCGCTGGCTGGAATTGTGTTTCGTCGACTCTCCTAGGGTTTCTGGAATATTTGGGTATTTATAGAGCTGAGAGGCGGTGGAAAGGACCTCCGTGTTCCCACCACCCACCTGGGCATGCCAGGGGCCTTTGGCACGCCCTGGTATCTTGTGGGCCCACGGGCCTCCCCTTTGGTACTTCCTTGGCTCCCAAGTTGTCTTGTGGGCAGAAAAAGATCCTTGGCTCCCAAGTTGTCTTCTGGGCAGAAAAAGTTTCGTGGCATTTGGACTTCGTTTGGTACTGATATTCTGTGAAGTAAAAAACAAGCAAAAAATAGCAACAGGCACTGGGCACTATGTCAATAGGTTAGTCCCAAAGTTTCTATAAAATGAATGTAAAACGTCCAAGAATGATAATATAACAACATGCAATAATCAAAAAATATAGATATGTTGGAGATGTATCAGCATCTTCAGACTGCTGCATAGGGGCTTTGCCGTGTGGACGCCTGGAATCGCCAACATTGTGACGCTGCTCGCCGCGCGTGACTTGAGATGGTCACGGTGTGTGCACTGGCGTGGGTGTCTTGGATGTCGTCGCACCGTCCTTGGAGTTTGCCACGCCACCCATAGGCAGCACAGCTCCGTCATTGGACCTGGTGGCGTGCGGGTTGTTGTTCCTGTCACGGATGATGCCACCCGCCTGGCTCTGATCGCCAGAACATCGCGGAAGCTGTTCACCGCCTCCGCCTCCTCTGCCTCTGATCGCCAGAACATCGCGGAAGTTGTTCACCACCTCCGCCTCCTCTGCCTCCGCCCGAGCCGCCACCTGTCTGCATAGGCGCCATTGCTTTGGATGTGGACGGACTAGCCGCTGTGGTGCCCTTCTTGTTAGGTGCCATGACGATGATGATGATGAATAAACTGACACAATGATTGCTGAATCAATTTAGCGCAAGCGACCCCCCTGCTTGGTGCATCAAAGATGCCATGCGTATGATGATCTATGGGATCATGGTGATCTCTTCGTGGTTCGACTAAGGAGATCTACAAGCACAAAGATTAGATCTAGCAATCAACACAGTAGTTCCTGGTTCGGGCTGCTGTGAAGCCTAATACACTACTCCTGCTTTTGTGTATTGGACGTATGAGCACAAGAACAAGGAGCGCGACTGTCTGGCAAGATTGTACAGGAAGTGCAGCTACACATGTAATTCGGCAAAGTGTTGACCTTTGTAAAGGTAGACATGGGCCTCCTTTTATAGGGAAAGGGGCTAGCACAGCGTCAAAATAGTCTTTACATAAGGTAAACAGTGGCTACAGTGCCAGATACCTAAATCTGACGGGTTAGGACAAACGCATTACATGCGCTGTGAGGTGTCATGTTGATAAACCTCCCCGGCAAGGATTGCCTCTCCTTCTGTGTCATTCGCCCATCTACCTCATATTTCCTTGACATGCTCCTGGTACGGGTGTCATTAAAGCTGTGTTTTCGGAGGTAAGCTAACACATACCTAGACAAGACTCACCTAACTATCTGCCTCCTCTACACCTACGCGACAAGTGACAAGCTGATTGCTGAAGTGGAGCGGTGGCAAGGTAGTGGGATATTGCCGGGATCGGAGCTTGTCGTGTCTTTGCTATCTTGCCGTCAACTCCAAGGTTGATCTTCTATATTCTTCTGTAGTACTTCTCGACCACTTGACTGGAGGTCTTCTTTGTGCCTTCATCATTAGTCTTGGACTTATCTTGAATTGTTAGCCGGCAAGCCCTTCCACTGGGAATGCTGCCACTACATGTGCACAAGTCTGGGGTACTAAAGTACCCAAACTTTAGTACACTGACAAGTTGCTATCATAAGGGGCAATATAAAGTGACATTCCTTTAGATTAAGAGTTTCCACATATAAAAAATCAAAAGCGCATGACAACCTCTTCTTCCATCTGCAAAGGGTATATATTTTACTTTTTAGTTTTTACTTTTATGCAAGAGTCAATAGTATTGATTCTCATTTCAACCTCAATTATTCTCCACTTGGAAAGCATCATGTGGTAGGTAATGATCTAGGCACATATATCTAGCTGAATATAGGTAATCATGAGTTATTATTGTTGACATTATCCCTGAGATAAATAAGTTGGGAGGCGAAATATTAAGCCCCTATCTTCCTCTGTATCTGATTAGAACAGCTTGTTCCATAAATGTCAGCAATCATGGAAGACTATATGATAGTTTAGTATGTGGAGTTTGCTAAAACAAAATCTCTTACAGAGACCCTTCCTAAAAATAAGATGAATCGTAATTGTTTGATGTCTGAGAACATAGTTTGTTAGTTTTCAAGAAAGTTTATTGTCTATACTTTAACATGTGAATAGCTTGCTACTTGATCATGAGAAGTCTTATGAGAAAGAGTTGTTTTTTATGATGCTAGGAAAATTGATTGAAATTATCATTGATCAAACTTATGCACCATGCTAGCATTCACACTTCCTAAATGATTTCTTTTATCATTTACCTACTCAAGGATGAGCAAGAATTAAGCTTGGGGATGATGATACATCACCAACGTATCTATAATTTATGAAGTATTCATGACATGTTTACAACAATTTTACATGTTTTTGGTGCACTTTTATATGATTTTCATGAAATAACCTATTAACCTAGTACCCAGTGCCAGTTGTTGTTTTCTGCATGTTTTTGGTTTTCCCAAAAACCCATACCAAACGACGCCCAAATACCACGAAAATTTACGGTGATTTTTATGGAAAATAAGAGACCCAGGAAGCTTCGGGAGGGAGTCGTAAGGTTTCCAGGGGGCAGAAGCCTAGGCGGTGCCCCCCTAGGGCACGTCACTAGAGCTTGTTGGACCTTCGGGCACGCCCCTTGTTTTGAATCCAAAGCTGAAAAATCCTATTAATCCAGAAACCCATGAAAGTTGACCTAGATGAGTTTTTCCGCCGTCGTAAGCCTCTGTTCGGAAGTGATATCATCCAAAGCTCCATCCGGCACCCTGTCAGAGGGGGGAAGTCATCATTGGAGGCCATCTACATCATCCCCATTGCTTCCATGATGAGGCGGGAGTTGTTCATCCCCGGGGCTGAGGTTATGTACCAGTAGCTATATGTTTGATCTCTCTCTATATATATATCTCTCTCACTCTCTCGTTCTCTCTCATCATCTTGACAGGGCACAATCTAGATGTACCATGATCTTTGTTAATATAGTTGGATAATATGGTGTTCTTTCCTCTCTATATTTGTTGTGATGATTTGAGTCTTGCCCTTTGAGGTTTCATTGTTATCGGATTGCATATTTTGGATTTGAGATCACTTTATGTATGTCTTGCATGTGGGTACCCTTGGTGAAAATGGGGTTTTCTATTGAGTCACTTGATGGTTTGTTTTTGTAATCAACTTGCAGATTCCCGAGGTGACATTGGGGTAATCTAGGCACATAGGATGATACATGTTTTCATCCTACTTTCTCCGATAGAAACTTTGGGGTGATCTTTGAAGTTCTTTGTGTTCAATTGAATATTATGAATCTGAAATTGTTTGATGCGTGATGAGTAATTAAATCAAATATACTTTTAGTTACATTGGAGTATCTTGGTGACATTAGAGTTGATTGATTCTATCACATGGTGTTATTGTAGTACGATCTCTAGGGCTATTTGTGACACTTATAGGGATGGCTCAATAGATTGATCGGAATGATGACTTTGAGGTGGTTTGCTACCTACAACAATTTCATCTTATGTTCTCTGCTATTGATAGGAACTTTGGAGTGATTCTTTGTGACACATTGAGAGTAGTTATATGATTCAGTTATGTTAGCACTATTCAGAGATTGCACTGGTGAAAGTATGAACTTGTAGCGACCCGACCCAAATGGATCAGTGCCTCTGTGCTTACTGTGTTATCCCTGGATCAAATGCTAGCACACATAGTACATCGGTGAAATAACATAATGTCACATGTTAAAAAGATAACGTAGATCTAGATTATGCCTCGTAACACAGCGGAAAAATTCACATGGGTGTGGAGTCCCATCAACGCCAACAACAAGTTGAGTGTAGACCGTAACCCTACAACATAACTCTTACTGGTCGTAAAAAATCATGCAACATGATAAGTTCTGTGTAGGTCAGTACATTGAATGTACTGGCAAGATGACAGATAAAGCAGATGAAAAACAACTCTATCACTATATGCCATATGGCTGTGGTGGCTCTAAGTTTTAATTTCGCATAAAAGAGGAATCAAATTAATTACTAAAAATTAATGTCATTAATGAGATGGTTCCACCAACCAAATTCTCATAACCCAAAGTTATAATTAAACCCAATAATCAATTTATAATGCGATGTTAAGAGTTCCATGATATATCTAGTTCCAAAGGCTAAAGTTGTCCATAACCGGGGACATGGCTAATCGATTAGGTTAATACTTGATACGTTTCCAATGTATCTATAATTTTTTTTATTGTTCCATGCTATTATATTATATGTTTTGGATGTTTAATGGGCTTTGTTATGCACTTTTATATTTTTTGGGACTAACCTATTAACCGAAGACCCAGTGCAAATTGCTATTTTTCTGCCTATTTCAGTGTTTCACAGAAAAGGAATATCAAACGGAGTCCAAACGGAATGAAACCTTTGGGAGAATCATTTTTGGAACAAACGCGATCCAAGAGACTTGGAGTGAACGTCAAGGAAGCAACAAGGCGGCCACGCGGTAGGAGGGCGTGCCTAGGGGGGTAGGCGCCCCCCACCCTCGTGGGCCCCTCATGGCTCCACCGACCTACTTCTTTCGCCTATATATACTCATATACCCCGAAAACATCCAGGAGCACTACGAAACCCTATTTCCACCACAGCAACCTTTTGTACCCGTGAGATCCCATCTTGGGGCCTTTTCTGGCGCTCCGCCGGAGGGGGAATCGATCATGGAGGGCTTCTACATCAACACCAAAGCCTCTCCGATGATGTGTGGGTAGTTTACCACATACCTTCGGGTCCATAGTTATTAGCTAGATGGCTGCTTCTCTCTCTTTGATTCTCAATACAAAGTTCTCCTCGAACTTCTTGGAGATCTATTCGATGTAATACTTTTTGTGATGTGTTTGTCGAGATCCGAAATTGTGGGTTTATGATCAAGATTATCTATGAACTATTTTTGATTCTTTTCTGAATTCTTATATATATGATTTGATATCTTTGCAAGTCTCTTCGAATTATCAGTTTGGTTTGGCCTACGAGATTGATCTTTCTTGCAATAGGAGAAGTGCTTAGCTTTGGGTTCAATCTTGTGGTGTCCTTTCCCAATGACAGCAGGGGAAGCAAGGCACGTATTGTATTGTTGCCATCGAGGATAAAAGATGGGGTTTATATCATATTTCTTGAGTTTATCCCTCTACATCATGTCATCTTGCTTAATGCGTTACTCTGCTCTTATGAACTTAATACTCCAGATGCATGCTGGATAGCGGTCGATGTGTGGAGTAATAGTAGTAGATGCAGATTTGTTTCGATCTACTTGTCACGGACGTGATGCTTATATACATGATCATGCCTAGATATTCTCATAACTATGCGCTTTTCTATCAATTGCTCGACAGTATATTGTTCACCCACCGTAAGATATGCTGTCTTGAGAGAAGCCACTAGTGAAACCTATGGCCCCCGGGTCTCTTTTCCATCATTTTATATCTCTTTTATTTACATTGCATCTCATTTACTATTTTGCAATCTTTACTTTTCAATCTATACAACAAAAAATACCAAAAATATTTATCTTATTATCTCTATCAGATCTCACTTTTGCAAGTGGTCGTGAAGGGATTGACAACCCCTTTATCGCATTGGTTGCAAGGTTCTTATTTGTTTGTGCAGGTACAAGGCGACTTGCGTGTAACCTCCTACTGGATTGATACCTTGGTTCTCAAAAACTGAGGGAAATACTTACGCTACTTTGCTGCATCACCCTTTCCTCTTCAAGGGAAAACCAACGCATGCTCAAGAGGTAGCAAGAAGGATTTCTGGCGCCATTACCGGGGAGGCTTACGCCAAGTCAAGTCAAGATTTGACCTGTCGACAACTCGCCGATTTCTGGCATCGTTGTCGGGGAGATCTACGCACAAGTCAATACATACCAAGTACCCATCACAAACTCTTATCCCTCACATTACATTATTTTCCATTTGCCTCTCGTTTTCCTCTCCCCCACTTCACTCTTGCCGTTTTATTCACCCTTTTTCCGTTCGTCTCTTTTTGCTTGATTCTTGTGTGTTCGTGTGTTAGATCGTTTGTTTGGCCGTCATGGCCAGTCCTTCTATCATTGTTAGTACTCCCGAGAACGAAGTTCTTAATTTTAAATAAAAGGAGGGAGAAAATTTAAAAGATGTTTGGTACAGAATTTGCAGTGCTCAGAATAGATCCACTAGGAAGCAATCTACTTCCGTTCTTCTTTGCAACTTTTATGTAGGCATCACTCCTTGGAACAGATATATTCTAGACATCATTACCGGAGGGAATTTCTTGGGTAGCCATAATTTTGATTCTTATAATGCTATGATAGATTTGTTTGGCTCACCACCTCTTTTGGTTAATGGAACTATTTTAACTTTGGAACACGTGATGCAAAGGCTTGAAATTATTGAAAATAAAGTTGCCACTGTGGAGTTGATTGAGAATTTGGATAAAAATATCCACAACTAAATTACCCAATATGGATCTAAGGTAGGAGTTACTCTCAAAAGTTTTAAAGAAAAAGAACCCATCGTTGACGGGAAATTAGATCAAGATTCCACTAGAATTGATAAACTTGAGGATATTATTACCAACTTAGGTTCTGCTTTTTGTACCATGAGAAATACTTCAAACCCTCCTACTACCAAATTTGATAAATTTATGTATGTTCCTAAAAATAAGGGTGGATCTTCTAGTAAAGAAACTGCGGATCTCAAATCAATAAGTGTTCACCCCAAAATTTTCGCTATCATTAAGGAACCTTTTGCTACAAATGAATTTCTTGATTTCTTGCATAGGAGTTTGAACATTAATAAAAAGAAGGAAACTCATAAGGGTTATAAGTGTTCAGTTGAAGAATTGAATACCAAAGATGGTAATACCTGGATCTATTCTTGTTTTTATGCCTAGCTAGGGGCGTTAAACGATAGCGCTTGTTGGGAGGCAACCCAATTTTATTTTTGTTCTTTACTTTTTGTTCCTGTTTAGTAATAAATAATTCATCTAGCCTCTGGTTAGATGTGGTTTTGTGTTTTAGTTAGTGTTTGTGCCAAGTAAAACTTTTAGGATAACCTACGGTGATAGTTAATTTGATCTTGCTGAAAAACAGTAACTTTTGCACGCACTAGATTAGTTTTAATAAATCACATAAATGTGCTTTTCAGTTGATTATTTTTGCAGAAGATTAATAAACAAATTACATAGGACTTCCTAATTTGGTAGAATTTTTGAGGTTTCATAAGTATTCGAGAGTTACAGATTGCTACAGACTGTTATGTTTTTGACAGATTCTGTTTTTCGTGTGTTGTTTGCTTATTTTGATGAATCTATGGCTAGTATCGGGGAGTATGAAACATAGAGAAGTTGGAATACAGTAGGTTTAACACCAATATAAATAAATAATGAGTTCATTACAGTATCTTAAAGTGGTGGTTTGTTTTCTTGCACTAACGGAGCTCATGAGATTTTCTATTGAGTTTTGTGTTGTGAAGTTTTCAAGTTTTGGGTAAAGATTTGATGGATTTTGGAATAAGGAGTGGAAAGAGCCTAAGCTTGGGGATGCCTAAGGCACCCCAAGGTAAAATTCAAGGACAACCAAAAGCCTAAGCTTGGGGATGCCCCGGAAGGCATCCCTCTTTAAATCTTCGCTCATCGGTAACTTTACTTGAGGCTGTATTTTTATTCACCACATGATATGTGTTTTGCTTGGAGCATCTTGTATGATTTGAGTCTTTGCTTTTTAGTTTATCACAATCATCCTTGCTGTACAAACCTTTTGGAGAGACACACATGAATCGAAATTTATTAAAATACTCTATGTCCTTCACTTATATCTTTTGAGATAGACAATTTTGCTCTAGTGCTTCACTTAAACATTTTTAGAGCACGGTGGTGGTTTTATTTGTAGAAATTATTGATCGCTCATGCTTTGTTTATATTATTTTAAGTGTCTTTTAGAACAGCATGGTAATTTGCTTTGGTTATAAAATTAGTCCTAATATGATGGGCATCCATGTTGAGTAAAATAAAAACTTTTATATGGAGTGCATTAAACACTGATAAATTTGATACTTGATAATTGTTTTGAGATATAAAGGTGGTAATGTTAGAGTCATGCTAGTTGCGTAATTATGAAATTGAGAAATACTTGTGTTAAAGTTGGCAAGTCCCGTAGCATGCACGTATGGTGAACGTTGTGTGACAAAATTGAAGCATGGGGTGTTCTTTGATTGCCTTCCTTATGAGTGGAGGTCGGGATCGCGTGATGGTTAACTCCTACCAACCCTTCCCCTAGGAGCATGCATAGTAGTACTTTGCTTTGAGGGCTAATAAAATTTTGCAATAAGTATATGAGTTCTTTATGACTAATGTGAGTCCATGGATTATACGCACTCTTACCCTTCCGCAATTTGCTAGCCTCTACGGTATCGTGCATTGCCCTTTCTCACCTTGAGAGTTGGTGCAAACTTCGTCGGTGCATCCAAACCCCGTGATACGATACGCTCTATCACACATAAACCTCCTTATATCTCCCTCAAAACAGCCACCATACCTACCTATTATGGCATTTCCATAGCCATTCCGAGATATATTGCCATGCAACTTTCTGTCGTTCCGTTTATTATGACACGCTCCATCATTGTCATATTGCTTTGCATGATCATGTAGTTGACATCGTATTTGTGGAAAAGCCATCTTTATAATTCTTTCATACATGTCACTCTTGATTCATTGCATATCCTGGTACACCGCCGGAGGCATTCACATAGTCATATTTTGTCCTAAGTATTGAGTTGTAATTCTTGAGTTGTAAATAAACAAAAGTGTGATGATTTCCATTATTAGAGCATTGTCCCATGTGAGGAAAGGATGATGGAGACTATGATTCCCCCACAAGTCGGATGAGACTCTGGACGGAAAAAAGAGAGAAAAAATAAAAAGAGAAAAAGAGAAAAAAAGAGGCCAAAGAAGCCCAAATAAAAAAATGAGAGAAAAAGAGAGAAGGGACAATGTTACTATTCTTTTTCCACACTTGTGCTTCAAAATAGCACCATGATCTTCATGATAGAGAGTTTCTTATTTTGTCACTTTCATATACTAGTGGGAATTTTTCATTATAGAACTTGGCTTGTATATTCCAATGATGGGCTTCCTCAAAATGCCCTGGGTCTTCGTGAGCAGGCAAGTTGGATGCACACCCACTTAGTTTTTTTATGAGCTTTCATACATTTATAGCTCTAGTGCATTTGCTGCATGGCAATCCTTACTCCTCGTATTGACATCAATTGATGGGCATCTCCATAGCCCGTTGATTAGCCGCGTCAATGTGAGACTTTCTCCTTTTTTTGTTTTCTCACATAATCCCTATCATCATACTCTACTCCACCCATAGTGCTAAGCTTACGCTCATGTATTGCGTGAGGGTTGAAAAGGCTAAAGCGCGTTAAAAAGTATGAACCAATTGCTTGGCTGAAACCGGGGTTTTGCATGATGGGAGCATTTTGTGTGACGAAAATGAAGCATGGCCAAACTATATGATTTTGTAGGGATAAGCTTTCTTTGGCTATGTTATTTTGATAAGACATAAACTGCTTGGTTAGCATGCTTGAATTATTACTATTTTTATGTCAATATTAAACTTTTATCTTGAATCATTTGGATCTGAACATTCATGCCACAATAAAGATAATTACATTGAAAATTATGTTAGGTTGCATTCCACATCAAAAATTCTGTTTTTATCATTTACCTACTCGAGGACGAGCAGGAATTAAGCTTGGGGATGCTTGATACGTCTCCAACGTATCTATAATTTTTGATTGTTCCATGCTATTATATTATCTGTTTTGGATGTTTAATGGGCTTTATTATGCACTTTTATATTATTTTTGGGACTAACCTATTAACCGTAGCCCAGTGCAAATTGTTGTTTTTTTGCCTATTTCAGTGTTTCGCAGAAAAGGAATATCAACGGAGTCCAAACGGAATGAAACCTTCGGGAGAATCGTTTTTGGAAATAACGCAATCCAGGAGACTTGGAGTCGACGTCAAGGAAGCTACGAGGCAGCCATGACGTAGGAGGGCGCGCCCAGGGGGGTTGGCGCGCCCCCCACCCTCATGGGCCCCTCGTGGCTCCACCGACCTACTTCTTTCGCCTATATATACTCATATACCCCGAAAACATCGAGGAGCACCACGAAACCCTATTTCCACCGCCGCAACCTTCTGTACCCGTGAGATCCCATCTTGGGGCCTTCTCTGGTGCTCCACCGGAGGGGGAATCGATCATGGAGGGCTTCTACATCAACACCATAGCCTCTCTGATGATGTGTGTGTAGTTTACCACAGACCTTCAGGTCCATAGTCATTAGCTAGATGGCTTCTTCTCTCTCTTTGATTCTCAATACAAAGTTCTCCTCGATATTCTTGGAGATCTATTTGATGTAATACTTTTTGCGGTGCGATGAATTGTGGGTTTATGATCAAGATTATCTATGAACAATATTTGATTCTTTTCTGAATTCTTATATGTATGATTTGATATCGTTGCAAGTCTCTTTGAATTATCAGTTTGGTTTGGCCTACTAGATTGATCTTTCTTGCAATAGGAGAAGTGCTTAGCTTCGTGTTCAATCTTGCGGTGTCCTTTCCCGGTGACAGCAGGGGCAGTAAGGCACATATTGTATTGTTGCCATCGAGGATAAAAAGATGGGGTTTGTATCATATTGCTTGAGTTTATCCCTCTACATCTTGTCATCTTGCTTAATGCGTTACTCTGTTCTTATAAACTTAATACTCTAGATGCATGCTGGATAGTGGTTGATGTGTGGAGTAATAGTAGTAGATGCAGAATCGTTTCGATCTACTTGTCACGGACGTGATGCATATATACATGATCATGCCTAGATTTTCTCATAACTATGCGCTTTTCTATCAATTGCTCGACAGTAATTTGTTCACCCACCGTAAGATATGCTATCTTAAGAGAAGCCACTAGTGAAACCTATGGCCCCCGGGTCTCTTTTCCATCATATTATATCTCTTTTATTTACATTGCATCTAATTTACTATTTTGCAATCTTTACTTTTCAATCTATACAACAAAAATACCAAAAATATTTATCTTATTACCTCTATCAGATATCACTTTTGCAAGTGGTCGTGAAGGGATTGACAACCCCTCTATCGCGTTGGTTGCAAGGTTCTTATTTGTTTGTGCAGGTACAAGGCGACTTGCGTGTAACCTCCTACTAGATTGATACCTTGGTTCTCAAAAACTGAGGGAAATACTTATGCTACTTTGCTGCATCACCCTTTCCTCTTCAAGGGAAAACCGACTCATGCTTAAGAGGTAGCAATACTTTGCAAAGTTTTGTGCACATTACCCACAAGTTTCAATCCCTCCTTTTACATGATCGCATTGCCTTGTGTTTGAGAACAGGATGACTGAAACATGGTCTTTCAGAGAGTTTCCCTAACCAATGCCAGTGCCCATCCAACCCTATTGTTCGTCTACATCTCATAGCACTGTCCAGTCAAAGTCACAACTAAGATCAACCAAGCGAGAGCTCATATTTTTCCTTTGGTTGCATAGGTAAGCTTCCGGTATTGAAGTATCCTTCCGTCTCTTTGAGCCTGGGTGGAGCTTTCCTTGTGATATCTGGCCTACTCCAACATCACATAGGCTGATCCTCTGGTTTCTCCAGGGTGCCCTTCAACTATTCCACCCAGTGGTATATTGAATACTTGTCTTGAGTCTTGAAGTTGTCGTCATTGATTAAGAGTCATCACTCTCACATCTTTCATGAACACTCATACCAATCCCCGCTACTATAGCATAGCAATGAAATAACCAATGTTTCACGGGGCTCGGTACAAGGGCATGTTTCCTACCTCATTACTACTCAAGAACCAAGTTTCCAAATTACCTACTTGAATACAAGGTGGAAACACGAAATCTAATGCAATGAACACATGGGCATATCAACAATATGATCAAACGTGACTTGCCTGGTACTTGTTGGCGAAGTTCATTGCTCTCACAATTCTGATTGCTCTATTTGTCACACTCCGAGAAAATCTATTGTAAAACAAACAATTGCATTCATATAAACAATCACTCTAACAATCAAAAGAAATTAACAATGAAAAAAACTAACCATAAAGAAATCCAAAAGGAAAACCGAAGAAAAGTTAAAAAAAACTTTGTAAAACTTAGGGGAAGACTGAAGTACTACTCAATCAAAACAGAAATAACTCTTTGGTCAAAAAAAATTAACAGGAACTAAAACATATACTCCCTCCGTCCCAAAATATAAGAACATTTTTAACACTAGAATAGTGTGCTAGTGTTAAAAACGTTCTTATATTCTGGGACAGAGGGAGTAATTATTAAGCAAACATAAAGTATTTTACTTTAACTTTAACTAGCAAGAAGAATCAAATAAAAAAACTTTTATAAAACAAAATTTATGGCCTAAACAAAATACGACTTAGAACTGAACTAATTTTTTTAATTATTTATAAAATTTTGTTTCTGTTAACTAGCAAAAAAATTTAGAGTAAATAAATTAAATTGGAAAAAACAATTACTTTAACACAAAAGAGAATAAAACTATTTTCATTAAAATAAGCATAAAAGGTTTCTGTTTTGAAACCGATCTAAACAAATCTAAAATAGTCCATAATTTTATTTCTATTACTCTTTAGGATAAACAAGAAAAGAAACCAGTGGCAAAAAGTTTCGTTGAAAAATAAATTTTAATAAAGTTATAAGTAGATTATGGTTTGAAGCAAAAAATTCAAATTCAAACTTAAAATTTGCAAACGTCAGAACTTTTGAATCTATCAAAAACTGCGCAATTTTGTCAATCTAATGCATAAAGAATCACTCAAAATACTAAAAAACCCTAAAAGTTATAAAGAAAACAAAACAGAATCAATTCTGAAAAAGAAAACAAACAGAAAAAAATGGGCCAGCTAGGGGGCTATATGGCGCAGTGTGATTGGCTACAGGTGTGCGTTGCAGGAGTTAACAGGCGGGCAACCTAATTGTAACAGAAAATGATTTGGTCGACTAACTGAAACAGGAAAAACGGCGGTTCACTTAAAATAAACGGGATCTAAATGAAATTGTATAGGGTATCTAATATATGCCGTCAATCTGAGATGAACGACGGAGGGGGCACGACGAAGCTCGCCGTGGTGTGGGTCATGGCTAAGGCAGAGATGTCGATGACGATGAAGTTTCGGCAATGACTAGGGATGGCGGTGATGTCTAGAAGAACTACCGGGTCACAGTGAGTCTAGAGGTGGTCGATGGTGAGCTTGGGGATAACGGAGGTGAGCGAACAGAGCAGGCGGAGGGCTCGGCTCCCAACGGCATAGATGAGGTCCCACGGCGTGCTCCGGTTATGAGTGGACGTGCTCTGAGGTGTCTGGCAGGTGTGCAGGAGCGAGGTGAGTGCGTCGGTGGAGTGGTGGGTCAAGGCGAGTGACAGGGAGTTGGAATCGAGTGGAACTAGGGTTCAGCGGAGGCGGGTGTTCTCAGGATGACAGCGATGGCAACGAGCGGGGTTGGGGCTTATGATCTAGGGCGAAAGGCAGAAGAGGTGCTCCTAAATGTATAGGACATCCTAGTTTGGAGGGGGAGGCGATGGAGATAGAATCCGGCGAGGATTTGATTCGGGATGTGTTGCCGTTCCTGAGCGTGCACAGATAGCAAAGAGGAGGAAGAAGAATGGTAGGGAGAGGCGTCGGACGATGGAGTCCGGGTGTCAGTGAGAGAGAGAGAGAGAGAAAGGAAAGGGGTGGGTGACTGGTTCTGAAACGATTCGGGAATCGCTGAGCTAGGTTGGGCCTCGCTGGCTAATGGGCCGGGGCTTCACCCTTTTTTAAAAAGGGCTTATTTTAAATAAACAGGGAACAAAAATGCTCCAAAACTAATTCAAATGAACTTTGAAAATTAAATTTTGCACAAAAATATCTTAGCATATATAGGCCATGATCCATATTTTCTTTTGCTCAAACAAATTTTAAATAAATTCATAAAATTCCAACAATGCTTTTGTTGCAGTAGGAATCAGTAAAATCATTTTTAGAATACCAAAATGATTTCAAATTTACTTTCTCCTATTTTTCATTTGGAGGCAGTCATTTTATCCTCATTCTCATTTATTCTTTTTCAGGAGAAAAATAATTTGCATAAAAACTCAATAAATCATTATTTAATGAATTCAAGAGATAGCTATGTAGATTATTTCAAATATTTTTCAAATAAGTTTTTGTTGGTTTCGTAATCCATATTCCATATTTTCTTTTTGGTATTTTAAGGAGTCATATTTCCTTCTCTCCTTATTTTATTTGATTAAATGGAAATGATCTTGAAACTCAAAATGGGAAACTTTTCGAAAGTGAATCAAATGGAGTTCAAATGTGCTCCTCATCACTTCCTTCTCCCTTTCATATATTTTGAAGAGGTCATGTTATCTTCTCTCATGAAAATTATTGAATGGCATGAAGTTTGTCTTTTGTCTCGTTCAAAATTCAAAGGTGTCAATTCACACAGAAGTCCGATATGAAGTATTTTGGGAAAGTCCTTTTATTCTCTCTCATTAAATTTTTAAAAATTTCAAATTCCCACTCAATTCCAAACAATAATCACACAAGCTATCATTATAACTTAATTAATACAATATTCCAAAATTTAGAATTTTGGGATGTGACAAACCTACCACCCTTAAAGTGAATCTCACCCTCGATATTCGAAGAGGCTAGAAAGAAAAGATTATGCTTGGGGTGTTCTTGAAAATCCATTGAACGAAAAAGACCTGGGATGCTACCACCCTTAGAATCAAATTCACGGGTCCATCAAAACTCATGTACTTCCTCCTTGACAACATTTGTCTTCTCACATGTTCGTATAACTCCTTCATTGTTGCTCTTCCAGTATAGGCATATCGTTTCCAGTATAGTCCTTTCATCAAAGTGAGGTTCTTCTGAGACTAGGTCTTCTTGGCTGACAGGTCTTGCGACAAAACTAAGGAACTATCGATAATATCATGCATGGTGGTCAACAAATACTGGTTCCTGCAGGAAAAATGGGATTAGGCATTTTCTCATCGTATAACCTACTGTTAGCAATGGTTGCCTTGTACAAGGGTCAATCGTCATAGCACTCTAAGGTTTAAATAGGATTTGAAAACCATCGTCTCTCTACTATAGGTAAGTCACTCTAAATTTACCATTCCAAATAGCAAGAGAGAATGATAAGAATAGTCGTCATGGTGATCAATCAATTCCTCACCCAAATCATTCCATATATAAAGTTTAGCAAATCTCGGTTTCTAACACTCGAGCATCCTCACAAGTATTTTAGAATTTTTTTTGTCCACGAACATTGAAAGACGTCATGGGCCATACATGGGCCGAAAGTTGAAGGAAATATGCCCTAGAGGCAATAATAAAGTTGTTATATTATATTTCCTTATTCATGATAAATGTTTATTATTCATGCTAGAATTGTATTAACCAAAAACTTGATACATGTCTGAATACATAGACAAAACAGTGTATCCCTAGTATGCCTCTACTAAACTAGCTCGTTGATCAAAGATGGTTAAGTTTCCTAGCCATGGACATGGGTTGTCATTTCATGAACGAGATCACATCATTAGGAGAATGATGTGATGGACTAGACCCATCCGTTAGCTTAGCATAATGATCGTTCAGTTTTATTGCTACTGCTTTCTTCATGTTAAGTACATATACCTCAAATTATGCAACTCCTGGACACCGGAGGAATGCCTTGTGTGCTATCAAACGTCAAAACGTAACTGGATGATTATAAAGATGATCTATAGGTATCTCCGAAGGTGTTTGTTGGATTGGCATAGATCGAGATTAGGATTTGTCACTTCGAGTATCAGAGAGGTATCTCTAGGCCCTCTCGGTAATGCACATCATATGAAGCCTTGCAAGCAATGTGACTAATGAGTTAGTTGTGGGATGATGCATTATGGAACGAGTAAAGAGACATTCCGGTAATGAGATTGAACTAGGTATGAAGATACCGACGATTGAATCTCTGGCAAGTACAATACCGATGACGAAGGGAATAACGTGTGTTGACATAGCGGTTCGACCGATAAAGATCTTCGTAGAATACGCGGGAACCAATATGAGCATCCAGGTTCCGCTATTGGTTATTGACCGGAGAGGTGTCTCGGTCATGTCTACATAGTTCTCGAACCCGTAGGGTCCGCACACTTAACGTTCGATGACGATATGTATTATATGAGTTATGTGTTTTGGTGACCGAAGAATGTTCGGAGTCCCGGATGAGATCACGGACATGAGAAGGAGTCTCGAAATGGTTGAGAGGTAAATATTGATGTATTGGAAGGTGGTATTCAAACACCGGAAGTGTTTCGGAATGTATCGGGTACATACTAGAGTACCGGAGGGGTTACCGGAACCCCCCGGGGAGAGATATGGGCCATATGGGCCATTGGAGGGAGGCTAACCAGCCCACAAGGGGCTGGCGCACCCCCCACTAGGGAGGAGCCCGAATTGGACAAGGGGTGGGGGAGGCGCCCCCCTTTCCTTCTCCTACTCCCTCTCCTCCCCCCTTTCCCCCTCCGATAAAAGGAAGGGGGGCCGAATCCTCCTAGTAGTCCAAGTGGGACTCCTCCCACTTGGGGCGCGCTTAGGCCGACCTCCTCTCCCTCCCTCCTTTATATACGGGGGGCGCCCCTAGAAGACACACCAATTGCTCCAAGCCATGTGCGGCACCCCCCTCCACAGTTCACGCCTCCGGTCATATTCTTGCGGTGCTTAGGCCAAGCCCTGCGCGGATCACATCACCATCAACATGACCATGCCGTCGTGCTGAACATGTGCAGAACTTGGAGGTGATGTACGTTCGGTACTCGATTGGTCGGAACGAGAAGACGTTCGACTACATCAACCGCGTTAAGTAAACACTTCCGCTTTCCGTCTACGAGGGTATGTGGACACACTCTCCCCCTCTCGTAGCTATGCATCTCCTAGATAGATCTTGCATGAGCGTAGGATTTTTTTTGAAATTACATGCTACGTTTCCCAACAAAATTGACACCTGGTTGGAATTATATTAGACGGCCCACATGATGCTACTGGCCTGAATTCAGAAAGGCCTTAACGGGTTGTGAGTTGTCGGTCCGTAAATGGGCCATATGTCAACATGCTGTTAACCGACTTTCCTAGGGCCAGCTAGCTAAATTTTGATCAAGTCAAATGGGTCGTCCTTTTTAACCTATATGGGCCATTGTTGGGTTGTGCCACGTGTTGACATATCATAGGCATTCCTCATACATTGAATGGATGACATCTGTTCCAACACCCAGCTGACACGTGGATCCTCGGGCGAATGAGAATTTTACACGTGAAAAATCCCCATTGGTCCGAGTTGTTAATAGGTAACCTAATCCAAACCGGAACCTAATAGCTTAACACCGACCCATTACGGTGGATGCCATGTGTCGGTTACCCTTGATGAAAACATTTCCATGACACGCCATTTGTCGTCATGGAAGTGGACACCTCCGTCATGATAATTTGAGTATTGTCATGGAACACTTCTACGGCAACACATATATGACTATCTTGATTCTGTCATAAAATCTTCACGGATGTACATGCATGACAAAAAATGTGACCTACTGTGACAAACACGTATCATCACGAAAGTGTTTCTTTGAAGTGAATCCCATTCAAGGTTGTTTGGTACTTGCCTATAATTCCAAGTTAAAGCACTTGTTTGCAAACCCGAGAGGCAAAGAGGTTTGGTGGCATTAGGGTAAGCAAATTAAGGACAAATATATGAGGCATCTGAAAGATGCGGCTCAGTGGGAATTAATCGACGACAAGTATAAAGACTTTGCCAAGGATCCTAGAAATTTAAGGCTTGGGGAGTGTACCGACGGAATGAATCCATTTGGCAATATGAGCACCCAACACAACACATGGCCAACACTTCTGTGCATATATAACCTTGCTCCTTGGTTGTGTATGAAGAAAAAATACATCATGATGTCAATGATTATCCAAGGCCCGAAGCAACCTAGAAATGATGTCGACATTTACTTTCAGCTACTGGTAGAAAAACTGCTAACATTGCTAAAAGAGCCTGGTATAACATGTTGCTCACAAAAGGCACTTTTTCCAGCGACATGCATTCTTGTTGCACACCATTCAAGATATGCCAGCATTAGGCAACACATCGGAGCAGAATGCAAGAGGACTAGTAGGATGTGTCACTGTTGGGGAACGTAGTAATTTCAAAAAAAAATCCTACACACACGCAAGATCATGGTGATGATATAGCAACGAGAGGGGAGAGTGTATGTCCACGTACCCTCGTAGACCGTAAGCGGAAGCGTTATGACAACGCGGTTGATGTAGTTGTACGTCTTCACGATCCGACCGATCCAAGTACCGAACGTACTGCACCTCCGAGTTCTGCACACGTCCAGCTCGATGACGATCTCCGGCCTCCGATCTAGCCGAGCTCCGGAGATGAGTTCCGTCAGCACGACGGCGTGGTGATGATGATGATGTTCTACCGGCGCAGGGCTTCGCCTAAACTCCGCGACGATATGACCGAGGTGGAATATGGTGGAGGGGGGCACCGCACACGGCTAAGAAACGATCCGTAGATCAACTTGTGTGTTCATGGGGGTGCCCCCTGCCCCCGTATATAAAGGAGGGAGGGAGGAGGAGGCCGGCCCTAGGAGGGGCGCGCCATGGGGAGTCCTACTCCCACCGGGAGTAGGATTCCCCCTTTCCTAGTCCAACTAGGAGTCCTTCCATGTATTGGGAGTAGGAGACAAGGAAGGGAAGAGAGGAGGGAAGGAAGGAGGTGCGGCCCTCCCCTAGTCTAATTCGGACCAGGCCATGGGGGCGCGCAGCCTGCCCTAGGTAGCCCTCTCTCTTTCCCTTGAGGCCCAATAAGGCCCAATACTTCTCCCGGCGAATTCCGTAACTCTCCGTACTCGACAAATACCGAATCACTCGGAACCTTTCCGAACTCCGAATATAGTCGTCCAATATATCGATCTTTACGTCTCGACCATTTCGAGACTCCTCGTCATGTCCCCGATCTCATCCGGGACTCCGAACTCCTTCGGTACATCAAAACTCATAAACTCATAATATAACTGTCATCGAAACCTTAAGCGTGCGGACCCTACGGGTTCGAGAACTATGTAGACATGACCTAGAACTATTCTCGGTCAATAACCAATAGTGGGACCTGGATGCCCATATTGGCTCCTACATATTCTACGAAGATCTTTATCGGTCAAACCGCATAACAACATACGTTGTTCCCTTTGTCATCGGTATGTTGCTTGCCCGAGATTCGATCGTCGGTATCCAATACCTAGTTCAATCTCGTCACCGGCAAGTCTCTTTACTCGCTCAGAATGCATCATCCCGTAACCAACTCATTGGTTACATTGCTTGCAAGGCTTATAATGATGTGCATTACCGAGAGGGCCAGAGATACCTCTCCGACAATCGGAGTGACAAAACCTAATCTCGAAATACGCCAACTCAACATGTACCTTCGGAGACACCTGTAGTACTCCTTTATAATCACCCGATTACGTTGTGATGTTTGGTAGTACCCAAAGTGTTCCTCCGTAAACGGAATTGCATAATCTCATAGTTACAGAACATGTATAAGTCATGAAGAAAGCAATAGCAACATACTAAATGATCAAGTGCTAAGCTAACGGAATGGGTCAAGTCAATCACATCATTCTCCTAATGATGTGATCTCGTTAATCAAATGACAACTCTTTTGTCCATGGCTAGGAAACATAACCATCTCTGATAAACGAGCTAGTCAAGTAGAGGCATACTAGTGACACTATGTTTGTCTATGTATTCACACATGTATTATGTTTCCGGTTAATACAATTCTAGCATGAATAATAAACATTTATCATGAAATAAGGAAATAAATAATAACTTTATTATTGCCTCTAGGGCATATTTCCTTCAGTCTCCCACTTGCACTAGAGTCAATAATCTAGTTCACATCGCCATGTGATTTAACACCAATATTCATATCTGTATATGATTAACACCCATAGTTCACATCATCATGTGACCAACATCCAAAGGGTTTACTAGATTCAATAATCTAGTTCACATCGCTATGTGATTAACACCCAAAGAGTACTAAGGTGTGATCATGTTTTGCTCGTGAGAGAAACTTAGTCAACGGGTCTGTCACATTCAGAGCCGTATGTATTTTGCATATATTTTATGTCCACAATACTCTGCACGGAGCTACTCTAGCTAATTGCTCCCACTTCCAATACGTATCCAGGTTGAGACTTAGAGTCATCTGGATCAGTGTAAAAGTTTGCACTGATGTAACTTTTACAACAAACTCTTTTATCACCTCCATAACCGAGAAACATCTCCTTAGTCCTTACTAAGGATATTCTTGACCAATGTCTAGTGATCTACTCCTAGATCACTATTGTACTCCCTTGCCAAATTTAGAGCAAGGTATACAATAGGTCTGGTACATAGCATAGCATACTTTATAGAACCTATGACTGAGGCACAGGGAATGACTTTTCATTCTCTTTCTATTTTCTGTTGTGGTCGGGATTTGAGTCTTACTCAATTTCATACCTTTGCAACACAGGCAAGAACTCTTTCTTTGACTGCTCCATTTTGAACTATTTCAAAATCTTGCCAAGGTATGTACTCATTGAAAATCTTATCAAGCGCCTTGATCTATCTCAATAGATCTTGATGCTCAATATGTAAGTAGCTTTTATGAGGTCTTCTCTTTTAAAGAACTCCTTTAAAACACTCCTTTATGCTTTGCGAAAAATTCTACATCATTTCGATCAACAATATGTCACTCACATATACTAATCGAAAGGTCAGTAGTGCTCCCACTCACTTTATTGTAAATACAGCTTCATCGTAAGTCCATATAAAACTATATGCTTTGATCAACTTATCAAAGTGTATATTCCAACTCCGAGATGCTTGCACCAGTCCATAGATGGATCATTGGAGCTTGCACATTTTGTTAGCACCTTTAGGATTGACAAAACCTTCTAGTTGCATCATATACAACTCTTCTTTAATAAATCCATTAAGGAATGCAGTTTTGACATCCATTTGCCGATTTCATAAAATGTGGCAATTGCTAACATGATTCGAGACAGACTTAAGCATCGATACGAGTGAGAAAATCTCATCGTATTCAACACCTTTGAACTTTGTTGAAAACCTTTTGCAACAAGTCGAGCTTAGTGGATAGTAACACTACTATCAGTGTCCGTCTTCCTCTTGAAGATCCATTTATTTAACATGGCTTGCGATCATCGAGCAAGTCAATCAAAGTCCATACTTTGTTCTCATACATGGATTATATCTCAGATTTTATGGCCTCGAGCCATTTCGCGAATCTGGGCTCATCATCGCTTCCTCATAGTTCGTAGGTTCATCATGGTCTAGTAACATGACTTCCGAACAAGATTACTACACCACTCAGTGCGGATCTTACTCGGAATACCTCGAGGTTCTCAGTAGTAACTTGATCTCAAGTTTCATGATCAATATCATTAGCTTCCTCACTAATTGGTGTATTTGTCACAGAACTAATTTCGTGATAAACTACTTTCCAATAAGGGAGCAGTACGATTACCTCATCAAGTTCTACTTTCCTCCCACTCACTTCTTTTGAGAGAAACTCCTTCTCTGAAAGGATCCATTTTAGCAACGAATATCTTGCCTTCGGATCTGTGATAGAAGGTGTACCCAACAATTTCCTTTGGGTATTCTATGAAGACGCATTCTCCGATTTGGGTTCGAGCTTATCAGATGAAACTTTTTCACATAAGCATCGCAGCCCCAAACTTTAAGAAACAACAGCTTAGGTTTACTGCTAAACCATAGTTCATACGGTGTCGTCTCAACGGATTTAGATGGTTCCCTAATTTAAACGTGAATGCAGCTGTCTCTAATGCATAACCCCAAAACGATAGTGGTAAACTGATAAGAGACATCATAGATCGCACCATATCAAATAAAGTGTGGTTACGACGTTCGGACACACCATAACGATGTGGTGTTCCAGGTGGCGTGAGCTGTGAAACTATTCCACATTGTTTTAATTGAAGACCAAACTCGTAACTCAAATAGTTGTCTCCGTGATCGATCGCGAAACTTTATTTTCTTGTTACGATGATTTTTCCACTTCACTCTGAAATTCTTTGAACCTTTCAACTATTTCAGACTTATGTTTCATCAAGTAGATATACCCATATCTGCTCAAATCATCTGTGAAGGTCAGAAAATAATGATACCCACCGCGAGCCTCAACACTCATCGGATCGCATACATCGGTATGTATTATTTCCAATAAGTCGGTCGCTCGCTCCATTGTTCCGCAGAACGGAGTCTTAGTCATCTTGCCCATGAGGCATGGTTCGCAAGCATCAAGTGATTCATAATCAAGTGGTTCCAAAATCCCATCAGCATGGAGTTTCTTCGTGCGCTTTACACCAATATGACCTAAACGGCAGTGCCACAAATAAGTTGCACTATCATTATTAACTTTGCATCTTTTGGCTTCAATATTATGAAATATGTGTATTACTACGATCAAGATCCAACAAACCATTTTCGTTGGTGTGTATGACCATAGAAGGTTTTATTCATGTAAACAGAACAACAATTGTTCTCTAACTTAAATGAATAACCGTATTGCAATAAACATGATCAAATCATATTCATGCTCAACGCAAACACCAAATAACATTTATTTAGGTTCAACACTAATCCCAAAAGTATAGGGAGTGTGCGATGATGATCTTATCAATCTTGGAACTACTTCCAACACTCATCATCACTTTCCCTTCAACTAGTCTCTGCTTATTCAGAACTCTGTTTGAGTTACTAATCTTAGCAACCGAACAAGTATCAAATACTCAGGGCTACTATAAACACTAGTAAAGTACACATCAATAATATGTATATCAAATATACTTATGTTCACTTTGCCATCCTTCTTATCCGCCAATCAATTGGGGTAGTTCCGCTTCAAAGGACCAGTCTCTTTGCGGTAGAAGCACTTAGTCTCGTGCTTAGGACTAGACTTGGGTTTCTTCACTTGAGCAACAACTTGCTTGCCGTTCTTCTTGAAGTTCCCTTCTTTTCCTTTGCCCTTTTCTTGAAACTAGTGGTCTTGTCAATCATCAACACTTGATGCTCTTTCTTGATTTCTACCTTCGTTGATTTCAACATCACGAAGAGCTCGGGAATCGTTTTCGTCATCCCTTGCATACTATAGTTCATCACGAAGTTCTAGCAACTTAGTGATGGTGACTAGAGAATTCATCAATCACTATCTTATCGGAAGATTAACTCCCACTTGATTCAAGCGATTGAAGTACCTGCACAATCGAGCACATGCTCACTAGTTGAGCGATTCTCCTCCATCTTTTAGCTATAGAATTTGTTGGAGACTTCATATCTTTCAACTCGGGTATTTGCTGGAAATATTAACTTCAACTCCTGGAACATCTCATATGGTCCATGACGTTCAAAACGTCTTTGAAGTCCCGATTCTAAGCCGTTAAGCATGGTGCACTAAACTATCAAGTAGTTATCATATTAAGCTAGCCAAACGTTCATAATGTGCGCATCTGCTCCCTGCAATAGGTCATCACCTAGCGGTGCATTAAGGACATAATTTTTACAGGCAAAGAATGAGGATAAACCTCAAATCACGGATCCAATCTGCATCATTGCTACTAACATCTTTCAACACAATTTTCTCTAGGAACATATCAAAACAAACATATGAAAGCAACAACGTGAGCTATTGATCTACAACATAATTTGCAAAATACTACCAGGACTAAGTTCATTAATCATATTACTTAAGAACTCCCACTTAGACAGACATCTCTCTAGTCATCTAAGTGATCACGTGATCCAAATCAACTAAACCATGACCAATCATCACGTGAGATGGAGTAGTTTTCAATGGTGAACATCACTATGTTGATCATATCTACTATATGATTCACGCTCGACCTTTCGGTCTCCGTGTTCCGAGGCCATATCTGCATATGCTAGGCTCGTCAAGTATAACCTGAGTATTCCGCGTGTGCAAAACTGGCTTGCACCCGTTGTAGATGGACGTAGAGCTTATCACACCCGATCATCACGTGGTGTCTGGGCACGACGAACTTTGGCAACGGTGCATACTCAGGGAGAACACTTCTTGATAATTTTAGTGAGAGATCATCTTAAAATGCTACCGTCAATCAAAGCAAGAATAAGATGTATAACAGATAAACATCATATGCAATCAAAATATGTGACATGATATGGCCATGATCATCTTGCGCCTTTGATCTCCATCTCCAAAGTACTGTCATGATCTTTATCGTCACCGGCACGACACCATGATCTTCATCATCTTGATCTATATCAATGTGTCTTCACATGGTCATCTCGCCAACTATTGCTCTTGCAACTATTGCTATCGCATAGAGATAAAGTAAAGCAATTATTTGGCACTTGCATCTTATGCAACAAAGAGACAACCACAGGGCTTCTGCCAGTTGCCGATAACTTCAACAAAACACGATCATCTCATACAACAACTTATATCTCATGACGCCTTGACCATATCACATCACAACATGCCCTGCCAAAACAAGTTAGACGTCCTCTACTTTGTTGTTGCAAATTTTACGTGGCTGCTACGGGCTTAGCAAGAACCGTTCTCACCTACGCATCAAAACCACAACGATAGTTGGTCAAATAGACTCCGTTTTAACCTTCGCAAGGACCGGGCGTAGCCACACTCGGTTCAACTAAAGTGAGAGAGACAGACACCCGCCAACCACCTTTAAGCACGAGTGCTCGTAACGATGAAACCAGTCTCGCGTAAGCGTACGCGTAATGTCGGTCCGGGCCGCTTCATCTCACAATACCGCTGAACCAAAGTATGACATGCTGGTAGGCAGTATGACTTATATCGTCCACAACTCACTTGTGTTCTACTCGTGCATATAACATCAACGCATAAAACCTGGCTCTGATGCCACTGTTGGGGAACGTAGTAATTTCAAAAAAATTCCTACGCACACGCAAGATCATGGTGATGATATAGCAACGAGAGGGGAGAGTGTATGTCCACGCACCCTCGTGAGACCGTGAAGCGAAGCGTTATGACAACGCGGTTGATGTAGTTGTACGTCTTCACGATCCGACCGATCCAAGTACCGAACGTACGGCACCTCCGAGTTCTGCACACGTTCAGCTCGATGACGATCTCCGGCCTCCGATCCAGCCGAGCTCCGGAGATGAGTTCCGTCAGCACGACGGCGTGGTGATGATGATGATGTTCTACCGGCGCAGGGCTTTGCCTAAACTCCGCGATGATATGACCGAGGTGGAATATGGTGGAGGGGGGCACCGCACACGGCTAAGGAACGATCCGTAGATCAACTTGTGTGTTCATGGGGGTGCCCCCTGCCCCCGTATATAAAGGAGGGAGGGAGGAGGAGGTCGGCCCTAGGAGGGGCGTGCTATGGGGAGTCCTACTCCCACCGGGAGCAGGATTCCCCCTTTCCTAGTCCAACTAGGAGTCCTTCCATGTATTGGGAGTAGGAGACAAGGAAGGGGAAGAGAGGAGGGAAGGAAGGAGGGGGTGCGGCCCCTCCCCTAGTCTAATTCGGACCAGGCCATGGGGGGCGCGCAGCCTGCCCTAGGTAGCCCCTCTCTCTTTCCCGCAGGGCCCAATAAGGCCCAATACTTCTCCCGGCGAATTCCGTAACTCTCGGTACTCGAAAAATACCGAATCACTCGGAACCTTTCCGAACTCCGAATATAGTCGTCCAATATATCGATCTTTACGTCTCGACCATTTTGAGACTCCTCGTCATGTCCCCGATCTCATCCGGGACTCCGAACTCCTTCGGTACATCAAAACTCATAAACTCATAATATAACTGTCATCGAAACCTTAAGTGTGCGGACCCTACGGGTTCGAGAACTATGTAGACATGACCTAGAACTATTGTCGGTCAATAAACAATAGCGGGACCTGGATGCCCATATTGGCTCCTACATATTCTACGAAGATCTTTATCGGTCAAACCGCATAACAACATATGTTGTTCCCTTTGTCATCGGTATGTTACTTGCCCGAGATTCGATCGTCGGTATCCAATACCTAGTTCAATCTCGTCACCGCAAGTCTCTTTACTCGCTTAGTAATGCATCATCCCGTAACCAACTCATTGGTTACATTGCTTGCAAGGCTTATAATGATGTGCATTACCGAGAGGGCCCAGAGATACCTCTCCGACAATCGGAGTGACAAAACCTAATCTCGAAATACGCCAACTCAACATGTACCTTCGAGACACCTGTAGTACTCCTTTATAATCACCCAGTTACGTTGTGATGTTTGGTAGTACCCAAAGTGTTCCTCCGGTAAACGGGAATTGCATAATCTCATAGTTACAGGAACATGTATAAGTCATGAAGAAAGCAATAGCAACATACTAAACGATCAAGTGCTAAGCTAACGAAATGGGTCAAGTCAATCACATCATTCTCCTAATGATGTGATCTCGTTAATCAAATGACAACTCTTTTGTCCATGGCTAGGAAACATAACCATCTCTGATAAACGAGCTAGTCAAGTAGAGGCATACTAGTGACACTATGTTTGTCTATGTATTCACACATGTATTATGTTTCCGGTTAATACAATTCTAGCATGAATAATAAACATTTATCATGAAATAAGGAAATAAATAATAACTTTATTATTGCCTCTAGGGCATATTTCCTTCAGTCACATGCATGGATAGGGTAGCGAGTAAATTTCTTCCCAACTCATGCAAAACCGTGTACTTGCGTCATCGTAGGTACTTACGGAAAGGTCACCCATACGGAAAGATGAAAGTTGAATTTGATGGTACAACAGAGGTAGCTTCAGGCCCAAGACCTTATTTTGGGAAGGAGGTCCACGACATGGCTAAAAAAATTAAAGGTGTGCTTGGTAAGGGACTCGGTTCGTCATCGAAAATAACACCCAAGGAGCAAGTGTTTAAGAAGAAATTAGTGTTCTAGCAAGTACCTTACTGGGAGTTTCTAAGTGTACGTCATTGCATCGATGTCATGCACGTAGAGAAGAACGTCTATGAAAGCATCCTTAGTACTCTGCTCAAGATTAAATGCAAAACAAAGGATGGTGATGGTGCACAACTAGATATGCTTGGTGATCAACCAAAACACATGAATGAAGTAGAAGATCATGGCAAATTGCTCCACGTTCACCAAAGTTACAATCTCACTCCAGAAGAAGTAAAAGAGTTCTTCGACCTTTTGTTGTCAGTTAAGACACCCTGTTCCTACTCCGCAAACATCAGAAGTCTCGTGGATGCGAGCTCGAGTAAAAATAAGTTGGCACACATTAAGTCACATGATTGCCACGTAATGTTGACACAAATCCTCCCGGCAACCATCAGGAATATGATGGACACAGACATAAAAAACACACTCATTGGTCTTTGTGATTTCTTCAACAAACTATGACAGAAGGTGGTAGATCGTGAAGAGCTGGATTTTATGCAAGTGGATATAGCAAGAATATTAATATTGTCAAACCTAGAGATGTTTTCCCCACTGTCATTCTTTGATGTCATGGTCATCTCACTGTGCACCTTGTCGATGAGATAAAGTATTGTGGTCATGTGTTTCTTTGCAACATGTATCCCTTCGAGCGGTTCATTGTAATATCGAAGCGCTATTGTCGGAACCAATGTCATCCAGAGGCAAGCATCCTACAAGGTTATACCACGGAGGTGGTGGTTAAGTTTTGCACTGAATACATGAAATAAAGATCTGTAGGTTTTCCCCTCTCTTGCTACGAGGGAAGGCCAGCTGGTAAGCCGGTCCTTGCTGGCGCGCCATTTAGTGCACCTGGAGATCAGGCCGATCAAGGCCATTTGACAGTACATCTTAACAAGACAGATCTCGACGCTTATGCTGAAGAACACTTGGAGGAGATACCATGAAGCTACTTACCCATGGTGCATTCGTCAACTGTCGAGACCAATGTGCACTATAAGGACTATGCCAGATGGCTAAAGGCTCATTTGGCACGCGGATCCATTGATGGCCTTGCAACGTGGTTGGCACAAAATCCATCACCTACTATTATGAGGTACCAAGCATATGCCAAAAATGGCAACACGTTCTACATTGAGGAACATGATCAGAGGACATATCAGAACAACTCTGTTCGTATTGCCTAACTATAGACGAAGATGATAAAAAGGTATACTATGGAACCATCGAAGATATTTGGGAGCTTGACTATGCTAAAGGGAAAATTGCATTATTCAAGTGCAGATGAGTCCCTCTTGGTCAGGTAAAGGTTGATGATTATAGGGAAGACCTATCTTGACCTCAGAAAGATGACATATCACAAGGACCATTCATTCTTGTCAGCGATGCTACCCAGATTTTCTATGTGAAAGACCCCTCGCATAAGCATTGCCATGTAGTGATGCATGGGAAGAGGAAGGTATTAGGCGTTGAGAATATTGTTGATGAGGACAAGTACAATATATTTCATGAGTTGCCAACTAAGGTATCACGCAACAGCAGCTCAGAGAAGCATAAAATCATCAGAAATCCAAAGTTCATTATGGGTTAACCTAATGATCTGAGTTGCCACATGTACATGGGAATTAAGCTGTAACACTGACAATTATGTCTATTCTGCAACTTAATTCGTTCAATTAGAATTGTTGCATGTACTGAATTGTGAGTTATGCCCGGCCTTCTATTCCTGTAAGAATGATTAATATGTTGACCTTGATATGTTGTCAGCCCTAGCAATGAATTTGAACTATTTATGGTTACATACCATAGAGCTAGCACATTCAATTGATCTCACTCCAGTATGTGATTGAACATATGCAATCTAATTTATCACTAGCACACGGTTCATTCACGAAAGTCTTATGTCTATCAAGCTGTGGCCAATGACCCCTAGCGTGCGCAATGTGAGTTGTGCAGTCTGATTGGCCAGAACCCCAAACCCACGGATCATACGTCTGCACCATAGGATGTACCAAGATCGAATGGCAATCCTTATCCCTCTCATCATCACATGTGGTTGCAGTTGAGATTGATTTATATATACTAAATGCCCGTAAATACAAAAAATGGCTTAAATATAGCAAATGAGCCATGAAATGCTCCAGAAAATCAAACTTAGAATATAATGGTGATTGCCTAGCATGGAATTTTTTTCGAGGAGAACGATGAAGTCACTATTGATTGGAGTTTGAATTGACACGCCTCCTTTTGGAAACTATGATTCTTCTTGTGAGATGCTCTAATTTCCAAGGAGCGATCATTGCAACTTGTGTCAAACTACCAAAAAGTTTCCACGGGGTCTTGAGATCATGCCACGGTGACACATCGATTTCGTGAATTTCGGAGTCCATCTGCATTTCCTGTCATTAAATTACTAACATTCCCTACATCGATGGCCACATCTCGCAGCTGAAATGTTTGAAAATTATTCTCATTCCTTGGAAAATGACTGAAAACATGCAAAGCGACACACAAATGATTATTTTTAGAGCTTCTTTGTCAAAAACCACATGTAGTTGCAGTTGAGATTTGATTTATATGCACTGAATGCATGGTAAATACAAAAATACCTTAAATATAGCAAACGAGCCCTCAAATGCACCAGAAAATTAAATCTAGGGTACAATGGTGATTGCGTACTGTGGAATTTTTTAGGCGAAACAATGAAGTCACCGCCGATTGGAGTTTGAATTTCCACATCTCCTTTTGGAAACTATAATCCTTCTTGTGAGATGCTTTGGGTTCCAAGGAGCGATCATCACAACTTGTGCTGATTTTCCTTATTTTTTGAGTCCATATGCATTTCATGTAATTAGAATACCAACGAGACCTACTCTAGTGGCCGCATGGTGCGTCGTTACCCTCTCGGGGGTGTCGTCGTGGAGCTCAACAACCTTATGGTCACAGTGCGCCGACGTCTTCAGGCATGGATCCTTGCATGAAGCTTCTTCGACTGTGGCATGGGTAGTACCGTTGGTCCCCCTACCTTTTATACATGGCATCGTTGTTACCATTCTAGGTACTCGCTGTCTGCAAGCAGGATCGGTGCTCCCATCGCTGAGCGAGAGGGCAGATGGCCCTCTCTGGCGATAGTTTGGTGTGTGCGGTGTAACGGTGTCCGATGGTTTCCTAAGGAATTGGGGTTTTCATTCCTAGTTAGTGGTCTCATGTACTTGTTGGGTGTGGCTTCTCGTGGCTCTTGGTCGAATTACGGGTCGGCGCGGAAAATCCTGCCCGACCAGACCCCGTAAAAGCGTCCGACCCGTAAAAGTTTTTGCGGGGCGCGGCATAATTCCCCTCCCAACCCGCGAAAACATGGGTTCCACCCCTCGGTCCCTCGGCGCCCCGTATATAGCGGGAGCAGTTGATGGGAAGGACATTTCAGCCCGCGCTATTCCCCACCCACCGCCGCCCCTCTCCCCCTCGCCCCACCGCCAGGCCGCCGCCCACGATTCCAGCGAAAGTAGCCAGCGGGATCACGCCGGAAGGCCGCCACACGCCCGAGGTTGCCCTCCACCACTTCCTTCTGTGTCGGCGGGCCAGAAAGTTGCAGATCTGTTACGCAATCCAGGGTCCGCTATCACCAGCATTTCCAGCCCACATGCGTCAACCAGGCCCAACCGGAGAGCAACACTGACTTATGAAAGGCCTTAGGCCCTCTCCGCCCAAAAGACTAGCCTGTTAGGAGGGGACACCCCCGCCCTTATAAGTCGTGTTTTGTCTGTCCCCACAACCGATGTGGGACTAAACCCAAAAATCTCCCCCTCACACATCGGTCACCCATGGGTCCGCTAACGCCAGCATTTCCAGCCCACCAACCATGACCGACCACTCGTGAGTTCACCGAGATTTATTCCGGGCACCTGGGCTCTGATACCAATTGTTAGAATTAATCCAAGGCGCTCCGTCGATCTACCGAGGACCAAGCAATCAGACGAGGCACGACACCGAGATTTGTTAATGAGGTTCACCGACATGGCTACATCCCCGAGGCTTGACTACAGGCGCTTCTCCCCATGACACCGTCACAATACCACACCCTGGCTGCCCGGGCGCCGGCACACGCCGCTAGCTCCCCCGCGTGCCTGTGCTATTATGTTGGCATAGGTTACATCGTGTGTCTAGCGCTGCTATATATGAGAGGCCTAGGATACAAGTGTCCTATTAGGACACAACTCCTATCCTGTCTACACACTGTCCAACTACAAGTCCGACTGTAACCTACCTTGTACAATAATATTCGACACAACTTTAACAAGATCGGCGGCCGTTTGATGCGGGCGACCAGATTTGGCTTTTCCGGCAACCGGTAGCTGCGCCAAGCCATGGATTAGTCGGGGAGCACCCTGCGCAGCCCCGACAAAGCCCCATTGCCGCATGCAGGTACGGGTTTGCCCTGTAGCCACCGCCGCCGGTTTGGCAGTAGGGATTCGGCCGGCCGGCCGTCGGGCTCGGCGCTCGCGCAGCGGCTCGCCGATGTCGCTCATACAATCTGACGATCAAGCCGCAGACGATCTTTGCGGCTAACCGAACAGCATCGCCAAGCACCACAGGTGGGTGTTGTTTAAATGTGAAAAACGACGGGGTATGTGTTGTTTCATTCGGCTTTGTCACTGTATTCTTCGGTTCAATTGCGATAGCTCATTTTAAACATCGTCATGCGTGTAGGAAGATGGATACTCATTTTGGTTTTGGGAAGGAGAATACATTGATTTATTGATAGAAAGGAACTTAATAGATGTTCGTGCACTTCTTAGTAGAATTGAATCTAATGATGCGGCTGCATGTGCAATTAGAGAAGAAAGTAGAGGAGAAGCAACGTCTACTTCTTTACAACCAAAGAAGAAGAATGAATAATGCAAAATCAAGAATCCATAGATCAACAACGAATGCATGAAGAAGATATTGGTCCAACTAGTGGGAGCAGTTATGAAAGCTGGATATCTTCTAAAATGCATAATTTTGGTTCTTGTTTTCTTTGGCGTTACTATTCTAGCAAACATTTGATGAAGTACTATGTATCCAATGTTGTTGAAAAAGCAAAGAAATGCATTTTCATGTGTGAAATTGAATTGCAAATTTTGGATTTGCAGGCCGGCGGGAGCGGCACCCGAGCAGACCCCGCAAAGCCAACCCGTAAAAGAGGATATTCCGCGAATATCCTTTTTTACGGGTCCGTTTTGCAGGGTCTGACTCTGCGGCCGCCCGCACCGGCCCGCAAAGCCCTTTTTCCGCGAACTGTAAACGCGTTTTGCGGGTCGGCGTTATACAGGACCTGCTAGAGATGCTCTCAGTTGCCAACATCTTCGCTACACCCTCAGATGTCGATTTTATTTTGATCTCCTTTATAAAATAGGGCGGAAGCCTGTTTCAAGTGGGTGTCACGGTATACTACAAAGCATAAAATGAGCCAATAACTCTCACTTCACAGCACAAGACAACCAGTATCAGAAACAACATTGTCTTCTCAGAAAGAATAATTATTTACAGACAACTTAGAATTGACGGGTTTTCATGACAAAAATATATAATGAGCTCCTGGCCTATTCTGTTCAGAATGAACCTTGCAAATACAAAATGTAGGTAACATTTTCTATTTAGCTTCCAGACCAAAAGTAACAATACAGAAATATATTTCGCAAAAAAAAAACAATACAGAAATATAAAAGAGTACATGCCTTAGGCTACACCAGCCATGGATTCAGTTTCAGCTGAGGAAATAATTACTAACGAAGGAAGCAAATCATTTGAAATATCACAACTATCACAAGCAGAAAAAAAATGTAACAAACATTTTTCAAAAGGATCCAACTAAATGAATGAAATTAAATAAGAACAGCGCCGATGTTTTATAGATTCATGGAACTGCAGCCAAGCAAAAGTTCAAGAAAGGGTATCATGCTCCTTTGTTCTGAGGACATGCAGCATTTGTGCTCCTACTTCCGAACGAAACACATGAGTACACAGGCGCGGAATCGCCATCACCAGTGCTATCGCTTGGCACCAGTACATGCTTCGCCCCAGGAGTGAGCTTCACTGGGCCTGATCTCTTCTGCACACAGCGACCACTAGGCGAAGCATTGGAATTGCCAAGAACAGCGCTCCCCATTCTGTTGTCTGTATTTCTGGCCGAAAGGGCCACATCTCTTATGCTGTTGGAAGGTGCTTGAACTACATGGCCTGGATGGTTGAATGTAAAACCCACTGATGAGCTTGCTGAATGCACAGCGTGTTGCTGAGGCAAATTGGCATGGAAACCTGAAGATGGTGTGCCATGCTGTCTGGTTGTAGGCAAAGCTGGTGCTGTGGGTGGTTCTGTTCTAGTGATAGGATCAGAGTAATAACGGCGCGACGGGGAATTCTGTTGGAATGCTGCACTGCCATGATTGGGAGGAGGTGGGCAGCCCAATAGAAAAGGCCGATTGGTCTGCGAGTTTGAAAAATCAACAAACCTGTTTCCATATGGCAACTGATCTCCAGACAGTACATTAGCTGCAGGGAAAGGGTGGCTGTAATCATGTGTAGTCCGTGCCTGACTTGCGCTTGCATGATATGTTGAAGCATGAATTATACTGGTGGAATTTACTGTACCATTGGGGAAATTCTGAGCTTGTAAAGAGAGAAAAGGCCGTCCTGGTTGTGGCAAGAACACATTTGCGTTGAGATAGTCATTGGTGAAAGTGCTTGTATGCCTCTGCACAGTCTCCGAAAACGATTCAGCTCTGGTCGTGCAAACTGGAAGATCTTTACCCATCAAACGAACTGTCTGTCCTGTCGAAGGTCCATTCTCATGCGGCATGTTCAACTCAGAACGAAAATTTAACTCCTTACTGTGCGACACATTAGATTCATGAGATGGCCAGGAAGAAAATTTGCCGCTGGTGGAAAACCAACTCTGGTGCTGCCGAAATGAATCCTGAAATGTATGATCTGGCAATGCAAAAGGAGACGTACTCATAGTCATAGTGTCTTTTACTGAAACATCACTGCAACCACGACGAGTCTCAGCAAGTTCAGTTAAGCTCAATGGAGGACCAGCAGCATCTACATCAGAAACTTTTATCGCCTCACCATGCAAAAATGTGCCTGCCGAACTTGAATTCGTTGTTCGTTCCAAGTCAGCAGTAGATTGTTCGCTTTCCGGTCTCTGTGAAACAACATTAAAATTCATCCGGTTTTCTCTCCCATCAAGCAATTGGAAATCAGAACTTAAAGTTCCCTCATGTGTATGCTCCAGATTTGGCACCTCTGAAGATGAATCATACCTTTGGTCCAATTCAGTAGATTCCGGTAACGCCATATTCAGATCAATCAAAGGAGCGAACATCTCTCTGTTACCAGGCTCAGGAGAATCCTCATGATCTGAATTCTTATTTGCTTCATTCGTCTTAGTGAAAGCTTCCATGGGAATATGAGAAATACCACTTTCTGCAGTTATGCATTTGTCAGGAGAATCCTCATGATCTGAATTCTTATTTGCTTCTTTGGCTTTACTGAAAGCTTCCATGGGCATATGAGAACTACCACTTTCTGCAGTTATGCATTTGTCTGCTTCGGTAGGCGTGAATGACGATGATGATGACGAGGACGACGATGAAGAAGCCATAGCATCTGAAAACATCTTGCAGAGACTTTGTTGTTCTGGTAGCTCAAGTATAGCATCTGCTTCTGAGAATTTGACACGTTTCACTGATTTGCGGCAGAGTTCTATTATTTCCTTGCCTTCTGAATTGCCATGTTTCTCCTTGACCATTTTCACTGATGTGTGCTTTGTGCACTTTAAAATGCCATGCCCAGGGATAAAATTTTCCAGATCTCGTAGTTTCCCCACTTTGTCGGCTTTATTGCTGTCCATGTGCTTTTGTCTGTCAGCCTTCTTCTTATTTATAGTATTGATCTTCCCCTGCTTCCTTCTCTCAGATATCTTTTCTCTCTCTTCTCTGTGATGTTGTGAGGCCTCAGGTTTCTGTGATGAGTGAGTATCCAGTCCATCAAAAAGGTTTGGACTTTCAAGTGCTTCCTACAGAATTGAAGAGCATTATTTGAAACCATAAGATACATATAACTGTGAGTACAAAAAATAAACGAAAAACTGAACAGCACAAATCAGATCTACCAGATGTATACCAATTTGAAAAAATCATCAGAAAAGCGGAATACCCTAGACGGGAAAGTTGCTGCATATATATAATTCATTATGTTCATTAATTTTGGATCATAGAAATTTCAGCACAAGTGTGTTATACACAAATGACATTGGTGTTGCAGGTATCCATATGGGTGATGGACCATGCGTTTAAACTTTACACCCACTGCAAAATTCAAAAATCCTAAATGTTCTTCTGTAGATACACTTGTTAATGTCAGTCTCGTATATCATCACCAATGTTTAGGAGAAAATTAGTTTTAAGATCATACCAGGGTTACAGTCCTACGTAGGCATACATATATGTGCTGATGGGTGCCTAAAGTGGCTCTAACACTTTCTATAGGAATACATGCTTGATGCAAACAGGGTTATGTTCTTTTCGATAAGTGTCAAGCTACACAGACCTGAACCACATACTGAGATCTTAGGCACACCTCGCAGGCGCCACATTTGAAATGATGTGGCATTGATGTGTATAAGCTGTCCTGGAAAAATTCTTGGAACAAATTGCTCAAATGTACAATCCGTAACATGAAGCGGCACGCAAAATATGTGGATGTTCAGACTTGATCCAGGACAACACGCATCAATTGATGCCACCTAGTGTTAAACATGCCTCCTCAAGTGGACTCAAGATGCCAGATGTCATGTGGGCATCTGTGTGGGCGGAGAGCTACAACACCACCAGCTTCAGGAGTCCAGGCAGATCGAGATACGTATTATCTCTACTTGTCCCTAGTTAGCATTAATTCCGAATGAGAGTTTGGAACTTCGGATGTAGAACGGTTCACCCCGAAGAAGGTTTTCTTCCTATATCCAAATTTAGTTAGACTCCGGTATGAAGCCATCTACAGGCGTAAGCCAGAATGTATCACATCTACAGATGTTTGGGTGCATGACGCATGTGAAGACTGTGAAGCTGCAACTAAAGCATGCCGATCGCAGCACCAAGATGGTGTTCATCGGATGCGAGAGGACTTCCTGCACCAATGCATACCACTTCTACGACCCACGACTACTACCTCAGATCCAATCCTCACCCTCCTGGCCATTAAATACGTGACAACAGAACACACATGCGCGGCAAGGTAAAAGTAATCACCAGGTGGAATGCAAAACTCTTGGTAGAATGATTCACTATATATTGCACGCAAATATTTACAGCCATGGTAATTTATACAGCTTAAATCACATTATTAAGTAAAAAGTGCACTATACTCAGGAACATATGTGTAATAACCACTTATAACAAAAGATATAAAAGAAATAAAAATAATATTTGGATCGAACAGGAACTGAATGCCAGTTAATTATGGCACATTCGTATCCATATTTTAAGAATAAAATACATGTACAGTTATCCTACAATCCAAATTGAAGTTGGTTAAGAGTTCTCTTGACCGAGACTTCATATTTCCATCCAATTTATTTTATTTTCTCTTCTCCAGCTTGCACCCAAATTTGAAGAACATTTTCTATATGGCTAGGCCAGCCCTTACATTAGAACATTCCATAGAGCTGTCTTAAGAATGAAAAATCAACTTAAACTACAAACAATGTAATATATATTCTCTCCGTTCCTAAATATAAGTTTTTTTAGATATTTCACCACGGACTACATACGGATGAATATAGACATACTTTAGAGTGTAGATTCACTCATTTTGCTTCGTATATAGACAATGGTGTGTACTCATCCTCAATGCACGGACCATGGCTGACAAAGCCTCAAAGGCCAAGGCCAAGCGCCTGGCAGTGGCTTCCGCTGCCCAAGACTTCGACGAGGCTCTTCGCTCCGCTCGCCTTGGTGTTGATGACTCTGAGCCCGGCTCGCCTCTGGCACATGCTGCCGTGGCAAAGGAATGCGGCTCCTCTGCTGACGAGATCGATCTCGTCGCCAAGTCTGTTGGTGGTTCCGACAAGTGATCCCATGATTGCCATCTCTCTGATCACTGCTCCGTGTTCATCTGGTCCTAGTTTATCGGTTCGTCAGTACCACTGTTCTTCTGTGTTTGCTATCTATGTATCTGTAAGCGTGTCTGGCAGTTTTAGTGTCTCAGGGTGTCCGTATTAGTTTTTAAAATGCCTACAACGACTATGTATCTTTGTTCCTGGAACGTTAGGGGCCTGGGTGATGCCGACAAATGCAACGATGTTTTATCTGAACTACTCTCTATCAAACCGCACATGTTGTTTCTACAAGAAACTAAACTTGCAACCCCCTCCGTTACAAAAATTAGGTCCTTCCTGCCAACCTCTCTCGATTTCTTCGCCACTCTACCTGCTACGGGCTCCGCGGGAGGCTTGCTCTCGGCTGCCAACTCAAGCTCCATTACCATCACAAACCACTCGAACCATGGTTTCTGCTCAACCATCACCTTCACCTCGCTAGCCCTCCCCTCACCCGTTTGCGTTACCAACGTCTACGGCCCGACCACCAGATCGGAAAAACATAACTTCCTCGCTGAACTAAAAGCCATAGCTCCCCCTGAAAACACCCCGTGGCTAATCGTAGGTGACTTCAACCTAATCCGTTTCCCACACGAGAAAAACAACGACAACTTTCACCAGCGGGAATCACGCCTCTTCAATGAAACGATCGATGAACTAGCTCTTCTTGAGCTGCCCCTCCTGGATCGGCAATTCACTTGGACAAATAACAGAGAAACCCCGGTCCTTGAAAGACTCGACCGTGCCTTTTTTAACTTAGCTTGGAATCATGCTTTCCCCAACACCTCTTTAACCTCGCTCACTCGCGCCATCTCCGATCATGTCCCACTAATCATCTCCGTATCCACGGCTGTGCCTCGCTCCCGCCTTTTTCGATTCGAACGATGCTGGGCCTACAACCCGGCTTGCAAGCGCCTGATCGCTCAAATCTGTCAGCAACCAGCCTCGGCCCACTCATCCCCCTCGGCCCATTTGGCCCACACCCTTCGAACCTGCTGCTCCCGCCTTAAGCAATGGTCCAAATCCTTGCTGCCTGCCCACACCAGAGAACTGCGCTGCAAAAGAGTTATAACGCTTCTAGACTTAAAAGAAGAACTGCGGTCCCTCACCCCTTCAGAAATTCAGCTTCGAATAGTTGTTAAAAACACGCTACTTAGAGCCACCCGCGATCGTATGCTGGCTCTTCGACAACGCTCTAAAATAAAACGTGCCATCTACGGTGACGAAAACACTAAATTCTTCCACGTCTCAGCCTCTCAACGCTTCCGCAAGAACCAAATCCCTGTTTTGCGACATCTTGGCTACGATTTCTTCTCCCATGACCAAAAGGCCAAAATCCTAAAAGATTATTACCAAGAGCTTCTAGGCATTCCGGCTGTCACTCAGTGGAACTTCAAATTACACGATATCTACCCCACCCAAATCCCGCAACTGAGGCATCTTGACGCCCCTTTCTCTGAAGATGAGATCAAAAATGCTTTCTGGCACATGAACCCCAACGCAAGCCCTGGGCCGGACGGTTTCGGCCCTAGCTTCTACCGTTCCTTCTGGCCACACATTAAGCACCAGATTACCCCCTTTTTCACGAATTTGCCAATTGTTCTTCACAAACTGAGCGTTTCAACCGCTCGGTGGTCATCTTGCTACCCAAGAAAGAAGGTGCAGACAATGCCGGCGCGTTCAGACCAATTGCCCTACAAAACTGCCCTATCAAAGGGATTGCAAAACTGCTCACCAACCGGCTCAAAACCTACATCCCCATGCTTGTTCACGGAGACCAAACGGGCTTTATTACGGGCCGATGCATCGCCGAAAACTTCATATACGCAGCGGATTCCTTGAACTGCTGCCACAAACGCAAAGCGGCCACCATGGTACTCAAACTCGACTTCAGAAAGGCCTTCGACTCGATCTCCTGGATCTCCCTACTTAAAATCCTTAGACATCGTGGCTTCCCAACACGCTTCTGCAACTGGGTTGATGACCTATTAAGCTCAGGTAAAACTGCTATCTCTCTCAACGGCATCCCTGGTAGCTGGATACAATGCAGGAACGGCCTGCGGCAAGGTGACCCAATCTCTCCCTACCTTTTCATCATTGTTGCTGACGTCCTACAGCAGATGATCCTAAAATCAGCCGCTACTGACAACAGTGTCCTCCATCACCCAGTTTACCCTGAGCTCCCTCCGTCCGTGCTTCAGTACGCAGACGACACTCTAATCATTGCTCACGCCTCGGTTGCAGCCGCTAATGCTCTTAAGAAGATCCTAGACGACTTTGCTTCGGCCACAGGCCTATGCATCAACTACTCTAAGACAACGTTTGTGCCTCTGCATGTAGACCCCTCCGTCTCTCATCTAATCGCCCAAGCTCTGGGGTGTGCGACAGCCAGCTTCCCTCAAACCTATCTAGGCCTCCCCCTATCACCCCACAAGCTAACCCCCCTCAGCTTTCCAGCCAATAATCTCTTCTTGCAGGAGCCTCCTACCTGGCTGGTGTGCAAAGCTGCTCAATCGTGCCGGTCGCCTTGTCCTCATTTCCTCGGTCCTTGACTCCCTGGCTACATACTTTATGTCCGTTTTCAAACTGCCAAAAAAGGTTATCAAAATGTTAGACTCCATTCGTAGAGCGTTCTTTTGGGCTGCTGAGGAAACGTGCACCGGCTCTAGATGTTTAATTGCATGGAAAAACGTTTGCAAACCTAAGGTTCATGGTGGTCTAGGCATCAAAAATCTTGCTTCTCAGAATGATTGTCTGCTTATGAAGTTTGCCTTCAAATACCTCAACCACAACAACAGCTCCACTCCGATCCCTTGGATCTCCTGGCTTGATAAACAGCACCTATGTAGCCTACCCCATGTGGCTATGTGCTCCAACCCCTCCTTTCTAACCAAAGTCATACAAACTCAGCTTCCCAAACTACTATCCATCTCATTTGTGCTCACAAACAATGGTCAAAAGACCTTCTTCTGGCTAGATTCTTGGCTTCAGGCAACCCCACTCGCAACTACATTTCCAAGCCTCTACTCCCACTCCATAAATACCCACATCCCGGTCGTTCACATCATGCAGTACGGGGTGCAGGCAAACCTGGTGAACAGGCTAACCACGGCCGCCACGCGCGAGCTTGCTGCTCTCTCTTTGTTGTTACAGGATACCCAGCTGACGGATGCTCCGGACGAACGATACCTGATCCACGGCACAGGCTTCTCTTCCAAGAAAGCCTATGGACTGCTACTGCACGAGGAGGACGTAGATGATCATGCCCTGCTGATTTGGAGGTCTCGGGCCCCCCACAAGCTTAAATCGTTAAGCAGGTGGTCATTGCTCCGAGGGCGGCTCAACACCAAATGCAACTTGTTCCACAAAAGATCTCCCAAGACGCCGCCCTAAGATGTCTTTGGCCCTCCGAGGACACCAACCACCTGTTCCTTGCCTGTCCGCATGCGGTTCGGACTTGGGATAGGCTGGGCTTATCTCCAACCGCGAGATTCCAAGACTTATGGCTTCTGCGGACTCCGGACGCCTTGGACGGCCGTGTGTGGCCTGAAGTACTCCTCTTGATCCTATGGAAAATCTGGGATTCCAGGAATGCTGCTGTTTTCCGCAATGAAGCTCATTCCCCTCTAGTTACTGGTAGAAACATCTGTAATGATTTAGAACTTTGTCTAAACAGATTTCGTGACCCGGCCGATAAGGCAGCAGCCAACTCCTGGCTGATGTTCCTCTCCGCACGGCTTGCCGTGACCCTGTAATCTGGTTATGGCCCTTGCTGGCTTTGAGTAATATACATACGGTGGGATCCTCCCCCCCCGGTGATTCCTCAAAAAAAAAAACAATCTTTTGACAATTATCTTATATACTTAATGATATCTATGGACAGATCAACCAATTAAACTTCTTTGTTGATGTAACAAATGAATATACATGATCCAATTAAGCTCTACAGAGTACTAGAAGCAACACAATTCCCAGGCCGACTAGCCAGGAATTGCGCCAGTCGCGTCCTTGCGCCACAAAGCTGCAACCAGCAGCTCCAAATGCTACGACCGGCGGCCTAGAAAGCTAGAACCTACGAAATAAAAAGCTTCAACTGAAGACGGAGGAGCTGGTGGGGGGGCACTATGCCACCGCAAAAAGGCTGCAGCCGACGGGAGAGAAGCTACAACCGGCGACGGGGGAAGCTTCAACCGGCAGAAATGGTGATCGCGGGAGAGGTGGGAACTCGTGACCGTGGGATGTTATTACCCGTGACTGCAGCGAGATGGAATCGTCGTTTGGAAAGCGGAACCCGTAAGATTTTTGCTGTCACCCCCGACTACTGGAGCTGCGACAGGGGGGGGGGGGGATGGTACCGGCGACCGTCGGCGCATGGGAGTTGGGACCGACGGCACTGCTATCGCGGTGCCCGCATGCTAGAACCAAAACCAACCGGCAGCAGAGTTGCAACCATTGCAGCAAAATCATTTGCAACCCTTGAAGAATGTGCTGCAACCGTCACTAGATGCGGGAGCGGCGGTCCTGATTGCGGCGTTAGCTGCACACGACAACTAGAGGGCAGCAGCAGCTGCGGCAAGTTGCAGGAGTGTGCGAGGTGGATGCGGCGAGCGACGCGGAAGGTGGATGAGAAGAAAAACTAGCACATGCCTCCCTAATGATTCGGGACAAATCGGTGGGGAAAGAAAATAGGATGACATGGGGTAGGAGATGGGACGGTTATGGGGGCCCAATCTAATGGTCTGCATGCGACCGGCCGAACCCTAGAGCCGGTCGGCCAGCACTTAGCGCTGCCCGGACTAGATAGAAGGGAAGTGCGCGCTTCGCTGTGTAGCTTATGTTCCTCAGGTTGCACATGTTTTATTTTTATGTGCTAGTTCTTTTTTGGAAGCTGTGAAAATTGTTTAAGTGTTTGGTGGGTTTTTTCTTACCGTGTGATTGTGGGGGCAGCTTGTAATAATACACTTATACACATACGTGAGGGAGTTATGTGCCGCGTGTATTGTGTTGGTGCTAAGCATGCCATGGTTGGCGCTTCCTTCTTGCCAACCAAGACCCATGCTACCTAGGCACTTACCAATGGGACCCACCCATCAAAAGATCCCACCACAAAGCCCAATTTTTATTTAAAATGGCAAAACAGACTTCGACGCAATGCACAATTTTTATTTAACTTCCATTAATAAATTTACATGCAATGAAGAAATGTAGAACAAAATATCTAAATCATTAAGCTAAGAACAAAACTAAAAGTAACAATATTTTGACCCCGATATTAAAAATTTCAGGTATTATACAAGGTACGTAGGAAATGCAATCTACTCCCCGTTCACAAATATAAGATGTTCTACTCCCTCTGATCCATATTAATTGTCGCAATAGTTACTTGATTCGCAATTCGCTCGGTTCGCAATTCGAATTTGCGAATCGAAATTCTCTATATATATCTATCGAATCGGATTCGACATGGGGTACACATCTCCGATTTGCGAATCGTAGAAGGGGTTCGCAAACCCGACAATTATGATTCGCCGCCCCTAGTATAAAGTGTATTTTTCTTTTATATGGAGACGTACACACTAGGTAGGCCACATCTGATCCATGTACGTAACGAAAAAACAGCCCATTGAGCCCACTAGAGAATGGAAACCTAATATGCTGGCTTCAGGTTGAGATTTCCAAGGAATCCCAGCCGCCTCCCCCCATTTTTCTTTTATATGGAGACGTACACACTAGGTAGGCCACATCTGATCCATGTACGTAACGAAAAAACAGCCCATTGAGCCCACTAGAGAATGGAAACCTAATATGCTGGCTTCAGGTTGAGATTTCCAAGGGATCCAAGCACCCCCCCCCACACACACACACACAAACACATCTTCTATCTTGTGGCTTCAGGCACGCATCTCTCCTCTCTTCTTATTCTAGAACGTCTTTCCCCTCTCCCTGCCTTATCTATCCCGTCGCGCTCATGCTCTGGTGGATGGAGGAGACAAATGAGGAGAAAACTTGACCGATTAGGGTTCGGCGAATCAGGCACCAATTTTTGATTGAACCGACCGAATTCAAACTCTGATGGCCGTTCGATTTAGATTGGAGTTTGAGGCCTCTCCCAGCAAATCCGGTAACTATGATTGTCGCTCAAACGGATGTATCTAGCACCCCTCTTCCCCTCATCCCCTTTCGTCGGCTCTTTGATAGGGATACTATAACCTAGGTCCCTAAACTTGGAATGGATGGCGGAGCATAGGTTGCAGGTAGTTTTCAGTGACAACTAGTAACTTTTTTTATGAATCGAATGTATATATACACGTTTTAGTGTGCTAGTTCAGTCACTTTAGTCCAAGCAGTCCATATTAAAATAAGCAAAACATCTTATATTTGCGAACAGAGGGAGTATTTGCCAAGCGTGAAGAGAATATATGTGTTCACACATGCTTCAAACTTAGGTACATCATCTGTAAAGAAATATAGGAGTGTTTAAATCACTACTTTAGTGATCTAAACGCTCTTATATTTCTTTACAGAGGGAGTAACTTATTAGGTGGATAGGTTCGCCACCACAGTACCCTAAAGATGTTACATGGACCAGTCCATTAAACATGGAGTCTTAGTTGATTAAAGATCTTTGTTAGAAAGAGTCCAGTCAATTTAGAGATCGTATTAGAGTTTCAATAGATTTACCACCTAGTTGGTCAAGTCTTGTCTACAATATATGGGCCGACCCCTCTCAACAAAGCAGAAAAGAATATTATCGTTTACTTTTATATACTTTTCAGTAATTAGGATTAGGTCAGCAGATTCTTCCACTTTCATATCGGAGCCATCTATGGAGTAGATGAAGATCATCACCGAGCAATTGGCAGCTTTCACATGCCAATGAAGATAGGACCATATGCTCCTCGTCGGGCTAGTGCAACACTTGAATAACAGCTACAGGCCTTACCCCCACCATCAGATTCCACCATTGCAGCAACCACCTATGACGCAACCTCTGCACTGCAAACCCTTCTCCCCAGCGACGAGGCACCCTTGGTGCTTCCCCTCAACCATAGCACCTTATGTGTCACCTTATCCAACGAGGAAATCACCAGCGCCTCGACGGTGGACCTCTACCTACGAGGCAGATTGCCCACCCCCACGACCTGCTCACTTTCCTTCCTTCCACCGTGTACTTCCCCTCGCATTGCAACCATGTGTCGACCGCTGCCAACCAGCATCACCCGCCAACACCTTAGATCAGGTTCTGGTTCAGTCGTGCCTCGTTTCCACAAGCTCAACTTTCAGACGTACGATGGTTCTGTCGATCCTCTTGGTTGAAAAGGTATGGACTGCAGCCTACCACCTCACCAATGGCGATCGGATTTGGTACTTACAACTCGAGTGTGATTTCAGCATGCGGACATGGGAGCAGTTCAAGGAAGCTTGGCACATTCAGTTTGGGCCGCCACTCCGCACCAATCCCTTTGATGAGTTGGCACGTCTATCTTTCACTTCCTCGGTTGCTGACTACACCAGCAGGTTTCTAGCGCACATGTCCCACAACAGTGAGCCATTTACACCCAACAACTGTTTCTGTACACAACAGGGCTGCTCGATGGTCTTCACACTGACGTCGAGCTTCAGCGGCCATCTAACCTCCACACTGCCATCTCCTTCGCCAAGGCCTATGAGCAGTGGCATTCGGGGGAAACTCTGATCCTTGGATCGGGCGGTGGCGGCGCTCCGGCATCGTATCCTTCCTAAAGGCGCCGCCTTGGAGCGCATGGTTCGTCATATGTAGCTTCATATCTTCGGGGCGGTAGTGCTAGGAGTGGTGTTGCTGCGCTCAGCGCCTATGTATCCTGTCTTGGGTGAGTGCGTGTGTTGCAGTGGCGTGGCGTGTGGTTCTACTGGATGCTTGTGGTTTGGTGCTTTATATATAAAGCGGGGCGAAAGCCTTTTTCGGTATGAGCAGGGGCATTTCCAACAACATCAACACACCAGCCTTCTAGTCCTACAGGGCCCTTGCGCCCCTGTGATCTTACTGCGGTCAATGCAACTACAATACCTTCCTCGCCAATGCCACTAGCACTTATTCTGCCGTCGACCACTCCATAGCCAACCTCGCCACAGCAGGTTCGGTGCCTCACTCCACTTATCAGGGATTTTGCTTCAACGACGAGATTTATGTTCGGGGTCACTGGTGCACGCGGCTCTTCTTCATCGAGGCTGATTTAAAAAGAAAAAGGAAAAATGCCGATGTAGCTGGGGACACGGTCATGACATGGTAGGACACAGCGAGCGAGGCTCGATAACCCAGAACCACGAATCCTAACCTTCCTCTCTTGCACTCCGTTCGGCTGCAACAGGGATTGGGGATCAAGGGACACTTAGGAGCGCCACCGCCACCATCTCCACCGCTGCCTGGAATCGCCTCTCCGTCTTGTCGACTCGTCACACCGCTGCCTCGAGTGACTCAAGTCTTTCCCGCCATCGCCGCCCAACACCATCAACAGTGGGGTACGATCCCGTCACGCTCGTGCTTGGCTGCTTGCTCTATCCTGTCTCCTGTGTGCTTAGCTGCTGGCTTGTGCTATGGTGCGTGTGTCTAATTCCTTGTACTTGTGGTTTCTCATTAGATTTGTTCAGCTGTTCCTTTGAACTTAGTTAGGTTGGGGAAGCATACTTGCACATATATATACCTCCATTTATCTTGATAAGCTATGCCTACTGTCTTGTTGTTGTTGAAGCATTGCTTGCTGATGTTGCTGATGCCTATTGTCTAGTGTCTTATTGTATATTGCTTGTTGATGTTGCTGCTTTTGTCTAGTTTGAGAAAAGCTTTTTTGAGAACAGGACGTCGGCCTGTTGGTTAGCACTGCAGGAGCGCAGGCTGCCCGCCCTAGTTTGAGTCCTGGCTCGGTCGAGGGGGTGCTTAGAGCTTTCTTCTATAAAAATATGCCGCCAACGGCTAGTCCTGGCTGGTCTGGTTTTTTTTTTTTATGTTGCTGCTTTTGTCTACTGCTAGGGAAGGAAATACGACATGGCATCTATGGGGAGTGCCATGGCAACAAGCCAATCTTCACTTGGTGGTACTGCTAGGGAGGGAAATACGAAATTGACACAGTAATACCATATGATGTATTTTCTATTTTGCATACAACATGAGGAGTCGAGGACCTTGATGATCATTCACAACGGGAAAAGAGTCACGGAGGCAATGAGGCAACCAATGGGCAGTATTTTGATGTCTCTCACTCTTTATCCATGTCATTTTACTAATTATTTTTATATACTCGCCGTATCGCCATATTATTGATTCTAGAAATTGTCGTATCCATATCGTCAATCAGTGCTTCATAGCCTACAGTTTTTTTTTCGGAGTACGCCAAAGGCGTACCATATTTTTATAGAAAGCAGAAGACAATTACAAGAGACTACTCTCGCTGCGAACAGCAAGTGTAGAACGAACTCCACACCCAAGCTTATCCGAAGACAAGCAACCGCAAACGCTACAACCACAACACAAAGGAACTTGCCCTAAACAGAGCAACTAAGCCCGTCTCGACCAACACCGGTCGCCTCGAAGAGCAACAGCTTCAACTGGACTTCCCTTGCCAACGCACCAACCACCCTTGAATGCCTAAAAGAAGATGGCGAGTGGGTGGCGTGACTCAGTTGATCCCGAGAAAAGCCACCGTCTTGGACTCATCGACGCTGGCGTACATTGCGCCGAAGTAGCTCTACTGGGACCAGCGGTAGGCACCAAAGAACCACGACACAGAACCTCAAGGCCAAGTCTCCACACACGATGCTCCCATCAGAGGAACGACGCTAAGACGCCGCCATCGCCGGTCCGAGAATGAACTAGGCTTTTGCCCGGAGACAGCAACCCAAGCTAGGAGGAAGAGATGCCGACACACCTTAGCCACGCCTCCAAGGAGGGGACCGACACCCGCACGCGCCGTCGCTACCAACACCGTCCGAATATTGGCAAGATTTTCATCCGTGTCGCACATCTCCAACCCTCCCCACCGGATTGAGGCACACAGATCTGAGATGGGTCACTCCGCCGCCGCCACATCACCTCAGCCATCATGGTCAGACGTTGCAGCACACCGACCCTGCACGGCCAAGGGCAAGCAACCCGACCTCCATCTCCCGCTCGGCCAAGAAAAGATCGCAGCTTTGGTGCGATGGCAGCACGCCAAGGGCAGCCTGCACCGCACGCAGCCACCAGCCACACCAATCCAGGCAGGCGGGCACGCAACAGATGGCCCAAGGACCCGGATCGGCCAGATCTAAATTACACGCAATCGCCACCATCTCCCAACTCCGGCGCCAATCGAGGGCGCTCGACACTGCTGTTACACCCGACCGCTGCCAAAGCAGCATCTCCTGGCCGGGCTCACAGCGCCGCGATCACCTCGAGTACCCTCGCCTGCGCCACCATGACCCAGCCGCGTCGCCGCCTCCAGGACCCTTCCCGGCGCCGCTCGGAGCCCGAACCCGTGAGCCAAGGCCTCCACTGCTACTCCCCTGCGGAGCTCCGCCAGTCCGCTTCGCCCCCTGCCATGCGCCGCCACACCAGAACCTCCTCCCGCGCCGCCCACTTGGCGTCCCACCCTCACGAGGGGAGCCCGCCGGGGCGCACCAACCCCGCCCGTCGCCTTCGGCGGCGGCGGCTGGGGGAGCACAAGGAGGGGGCTTGCGGGGCTAGGGATTTGGCCTACAGAGCCGCCCGCGCGAGCGGCCCGGGAGGAAGGGGAAAGTGGGTTTTTTACAAGCGGATTGATCTCCTATCTCGTTTGTTTGAGCAGTTGGATCATAGCCTACAGTAAACAACATGTTTCCCAAGGAAGGGAGAGATGTTATGTGGACCAACCTATCAAATGTGGAGTCTTATCCCTTAATTAAGCATCTTTGTTAGCAAATAATCCAGTTAGTTTAGAGATAGTATTAGAGTTTGGATAGATTTACCGACTTGTTGGTCAAGTCTTGCCTGCTATATAAAGGGTCGATCCCTCTCAATAAGGCAGAGAAGAATATTGTTGTTTGCTTTTATCTACTCCCTCCGTATCTAAATATAAGACATTTTTACAGTTCAAAATACAAAGGAAGTACTTTTCAGTAATTAGGGTTAGGCCAGTGTTAGATTCTTTAAGTATCCTGTTGAATTTCTATCATGTTAATTCAATTTATTAGTTAATTACTAGAATAGTACCTAAAACATTGCAAACAGCAGATTATGGATCATGTCAAACATAAGCTAACGGTCCGACTAAGACATGCATATTACTCCCTCCGTTTCTAAATGTAAGCCCTTTTAGAGATTTTAATACGAACTACATACGAATGTATATAGACATATTTTAGAGTGTAGATTTACTCATTTTGCTCCGTATGCAGTACATATTGAAATCTCTAAAAGGTCCTATATTTAGGAACGGAGGGAGTAGGAACCACCACCCTTTTCGAAACACTGCTCGTATGCATGTTTAGCGGTTGTATTAAGAACAGCTATCATGAGCATACATACATCACGAATTGTTGAACAATAGTGGCGAATAAAAGTATGAGATAAGTAATGATGAAGGCCCCTTATCGAAGAGAAATGCAAAAGATATCAATGAAGTAAATGCCTGCTCCACGTCCTCGTCCTTTGATAAAGTCTCGTGTATGGGTCCAGACCCGACCGAAATCTGCAGGAGGGACACCAACTAGGCACCTCTCACAACTCACCGTGCATGGTGTCTCAAAAGGCAACACGACGCGCCATGCGTGTACTATGAGATATGGTACATATGCTGCAGTACCAGCTAGCCGGCCTGGAGTGCACTACCACTATTGGTTTGATTATTGGTGGTCATCATATAATCTACCGGATTCTTAATGATGATACTGGTCCTAATTCACCGCATGAGCAGCTATCAACGTCACCAAGTTCGCCCAAGATTTGCACAAATGGTCGCACGAATGTCCCATTCCCCGACTTGAACTGATCGACCAAAGTCCACAAATTAAGCATGAAATAACAATAATTTCGTCTATAGATAGTAAAGAAGTAGTACTAGCAAATGTACTGTACCAAGAAAGGAAACACACTGATCGTTCTAACGTTAGAAGTTAGCACAAGCCCCGTAAAGGTTTGGCCAGAAAATCGCCATGCACCTGCAGGCAGCCATTATCGAGTAACCACACAATCCTCTAGACGAACTAGCTAGACCTGGTTCAGAATATATTAGGAACTGAGATCGGCACATCTAACGTAAAATATCTCATTTAGAACCAGCCACAACTAACAATATGTATCCACAAATAGCAATCACACTAGCTGCTAATACTACTAATAACATGGCAATAAGAAAACCAAAATCTAATTATATGGAGCTAGCAAGCATCTAACCATCCTCGGCAAGTCAATCGTTCCATCAATTCTTAGGAGATACTATAAAAAGGTAAAATACGTGGCAGACAGAGAAAACTTGGGTAGGGCTGGGCTGGGCTGGACCACGTACCTTGCTGGCAGCGAAATTCCCCTCGGGCTCCCGGCCTCCGCTGCTCTCCGGCGCGGCAGCAACTGCCGTCTCCTCCTTCTGCCCCGCCTCCTCTTCTTGCAGCTTTCTCTTCCGTTTCTTCTCCTCCTTGGCCCGCCTCGCGATCGCGCACAGCGCCTCGTCGCTGTCCACCTCCGTTTGGTCTTTGCATCCGGCATCACCGGCGGGGGGCACGATCAAAGGGGGCGCCGCGGCGAAGAGGTCGGAGATGGACCTCTTTTTCGTCGGCTTCGCCTTCCCTGGCGCCCTCCTCGGGGAGGCCGCCCCAGCTGCGGCAGCCACGGCGGACGCGAGTTCGTCCGCCCACCACCGGCACCTCGGCGCCCTGAGAGGCGGGAGATCCTCGATTCCCAAGAGAGGCAGCCCCTCCGCCGCTGTCTTGCACCTCATGCTCGCCGCGTAATCCCTTCGGAGTTCGGACAGATCACAGACGGAGATCAGAAACGCAAAACAAAAAAAAAGGCAAACACGACCGCCAATACCGACGAGACGGCGCGGCGCCCCCACACGAACCTGATGGAGAACGCGGCGGCGGCCATGGACGCGTCGTCGACGCGCTCCCTCGGCGCAAATCTGCGCTGGATTTCGTGATTTGGTGGAAAGGAAGACGAGGAGTAGACTGGAAGAAAGGAAGGTGGGAGGAAAGAGGTAGGTGAAGGAAAGGCAGGTACGGACTAGACTAGTATTTAAAGGATAGCGATTACCGTATGGTATTAATAATTCGAGGTGGCCTTTGATAACATCGAGGCGAATATTTTACTTTTTTTCCCGCTCTTCCCACCGCTGATTTTGGGTACAATTCATTGATTTTTCAGTAGTTAATGCCCTGGCTGGCATTGGTGTCCTGCCCCGGGGGCCCAACATCTATTTACTGCCGCGGACAGCGACCGCTGATACAACTAGCGTCCAATTTGTTTTTCTTTATTTCTTGTGTGTGGCAGGTAACGTTGCACTATCACGGTCTTCGGTTCGCCGGAGGGCATCATCATGTGATAACGACCGCTGCGCGGTGGGGGCGCACAACTTAGCCTCCAATGATCTAAACTTGCGTGCGGAGATACATGAAGATCACAGGTAAGTTTCGGTCTTGTTTCAAAGGTGTACAATCTAAGCAGTTTTACAGGGTTTGCATGGGTATTATTTTGTGATTTGTTATTTGGGAAATGAGGCTTTAAAAGGTGATCCTAAATCAAAATGCGTAAACATGACGCTTTGCTAGCTGGGTCCGTGGTGTTTATGACTACAGTTTAGTATTTTGGGCTCATGTAAAAACAAATATACAAATTGGGTATAGTTTCTTGTGATCTGTTTGATTGAGAAAAGATGCTTGAAATATAATCCTAAGTTAAAAATAGAGTAATATGACTCTTGGCTAGGTGTGTCAATATATAGTGTTCACGACTACGGTGCAGTCTTCATATGCACTGGCATGCAGCACGCACGCCAGGACAAGGGACTATTGTTCGGCGTTATTGCCGATATAAACACATAACTAGGATAGTTGGGGAGATGTGCTGGCACTAACCAGGCCCGGATTAATGGATGTCCATTCCGGGCGACGAAACAGAGCCCCCGATTTCCACACCCACCAACCCTCCCCAAGCCATTGAGGCACACGAAGAATCACTGGTAAATTTCGATTTTGTTTCAGAAGTATACAATCTAAGTTGTTTTATAGGGTTATGCACGGGTAATGTTTTTGTTATTTGTTTGTTTGGTAAATGAGGTTTAAAAAGGTGTTCCTAAATTAAAACACGTAAATATGAAGGCTCGTTAGGTGGGTCGGTACTGTTTATGACTACGGTTTAGTATTTCGGGCTCATGTAAAAACACATAATAGTAAATTAGGTATAATTTTGTGATTTGTTTGATTGAGAAAAGATGTTTAAAAAGTAATCCTCGTTTTAAAAAGGCAGCAAATATGGTGAGTTTTTTTACAGGAGCAAATATGATGGTTGGGTAGGTGTGTTGGTAGTGTTTACGACAACAGTACATTTTTCATATGCATTGTGGCATGCACCTCGCACGCCATGACAAGGGATTATTGTTCCGCGTATTGTCGATATAAACACATAAATAGGATAGTTGGGAAATGTGCTGGCACTAACCAGACCTGGACCAATGAGCGTCTATTCCGGGGCGATGAAACAGAGGCCCCATTTTTCAGCCCCTGGGCTGTTGAGACACATGAAGTATCACAGGTAAACTGTGGTCTTATTTCAAAAGTATACAATATAAGATGTTTAATAGTGTTATGCATTGGTGTTGTTTCTGTGATTTGTTTGTTTGGGAAATGACGGTTAAAAATGTGGTCCTAAATGAAAACTCATAAATATGACAGTTTGCTAGGTGGGTCGGTAGTGTTTATGACTAAAGTTTAGTATTTTTGGCTCATGCAAAAACAAATAATAGTAACGTGGGTATAGTTTTGTGATTGTTTGATTGAGAAAAGATGCTTAAAAAGTAATCCTAAGATAAGAAAAGAGAGTAAGTATGACAGTTAGCTAAGTGTGTTGGATTGTTTACAACCACAGTATAATTTACATATGCACTGGAATGCACCAGGCACGCCAGCGCAAGAGAACACTGTTCGGCGTTATTTCCGATATATACACATAAATAGGATATAGTTGGGGAGATGCGCTGGCACTAACCAGGCCCAGTCCAATGGACATGCATTCCGGACGACCAAACAAAGCCCCAATTTTGACCCTCCCCCCAATTACCAGCACATCGGCCCATTAGGCCTAATAATCCTCGGCCCCAAAAAAATCCCTGTCGGCCTTCAATTGCCTCAAGTTTCGAACGATAGTACTTCCTTTGTTACTCGCAACAAGTTCCTATGGTAGGGAATAGGCCCATTACTTTTTCCCTACCAAACAAGCCCCACTATCGAATTTGGGCCTTTTCTCTTTGTCAGATTGACTTCGACAACCTCTTCCTACGAGCCTTTATGAGTGAAGTCGTTGGCTTGGTTTGGCGATACTACCAGGCTACCTATCTATATGAAGGTGACCCTCTTGCTGCCTTATGTTTGTCGTGATTGTCAATCTCTTCATACGCAACAGTCTACTATTGCGGCGATCCAATGAGATTTATTTTTCTACCGGTCTTTGCAGGTAATTCAATGCTAGGATTTCTCCATGTTGCCCATTATTGGCGTGAGCTACGGTTGTGCAACAATGACAAGTTCAGTTGCGGCTTTGGCTAGTTGTGGTGTCAATGACCTTACATCTGATTGTATCTGATTTTTTTAAAATATTTGACTTCGACACCTCTTGCCTTTGTCTCCGTGCGAATGGTTTGGGTGACTCACATACCCGTGCGACTCGGCGTCTCACCCTCGCCTGCCCCTCCATCCCACAATAGTCGCCACGGACTTCGAATTCCATTGCTTAAGGCCATGAGTTCCACGGACCATGGTCCGCACACCGTATCCTCTTTCTAGTTGCTCTAATTACCAGGATGTGTATGGGATCATCCAATAGTACTCCAACGCAATGTAATTTATACTTATTAATCTAATAATCAGAAAAGGGGACATCAAAATTTACAAGTAACAGGGAACAAGGCAAACCAAAGGGAAAGCTCAAATCTTGCCTCATTTTAGTTCTGAGCCGTTCTGAACTTGTGATTGATCCGGCGAAGATTATCCAACAAAGAGTTGAATAGGTACGATTCTAAATATATCGCAATTCTGTATAAGACACCATGGCATGGTATTGCCCATGCATGCTAGCAGGCCGAGACCATGGTTCGGTGTGAGAGTTCTTGTATCCGTTTAAAAAAGGTTTACGTTTGCCCATGTTTATAAGAAAAATTGTTTATATTTGCCCAAGTTTATAGGAAAAAAATATCAGCATCCATAATGCATTGTGGTATTCAATATTCGTCATAGTGTATTCTATATTTCCTTTATTTTGTATTTTAGTTGTCGATAGTTTATCCTACAAACTTGGTCAAACATATACATGTTTGAATGTTGAAAAATAAAACATGCTATATATTATGAAACAGATGGAGTATAAAATAGTTGGCTAGACGAGCTGAAAGTGTCTAATGCATGCCAGTCCATATTTCGACAACACATGTACTCATGACTTTCTAAGTAAATGCGCACGTGCAACGCACGCTAATATTTAGGCAATATATCAATTTCTCGCGGATATTAGATATGCTATTATTCGTGTGCTAATTCTATGATTATTGCAATATTTGGTATAATATTAATTGCACGTTAAACACGTTGAACGCTCGCCATTGGAGCAATCTAGGTCGTTAGATTGACTTAGTTTGATGGTCGAGATCAGTTGGATCTGCCCCTTTGGGTTTTTTTATATTGATATAGATTTACATCAGAACGCGTCAGACTGCTTAAGAGCATGGTTCTAATTATGTGCTTAGGTCGGAATGTGCGCGTGTGTGGTGATGGATATCGGCAGGTAGTGGCAGCACTAGGTACGCTGATATTTTTTCTTCTTGATATTAATATATTTCTTTTATTGAAAAAATATTTCACAGAAGGAAAAAATATGAGAAAATATACTTTTTGTAAAAGATATTTTCAGGTACGCTGCATTGTGCATGCATGTCATTAACGGGACTATGTCTCAACACTGTTGCTCACCACTTTCTAGTTTCGCATGTGTCAAAACGTGTGGCTTTTATGTTGAAAGGTAGAACAGTATGATAAGATAAGTTTTTTTGGTACACCTCCCAGCCGACAAAGTGTCATGTCTAATACTATATATCAAACATTTTTTTTTTGACAAAACTTTCAATCTATTCATTATCAATCACGATAGTACAATGAATAACAGAAATAATAAAAATTACATCTAGATTCGTAGACTACATAGTGATTACTACAAGCAGTGAAGCAAGCCGAAGGCGTGCCGCCGTCATCGCCTCTCCCTACCTGGAGCCGGGCAAAATCCTAAGGCCCCATAGGACTAGCACATTAGAACAACAACCGTCGCCGTTGAAGAGAAACTTGGATCAGAAGGATCCCGCCTGTATACACACAAACACATACTGATAAAGACCGGATCCACGGATCCACGTGGATCCACCGAAGACAAACGACGACTGAATCCCGTGAGATCCGTTGGAGACAAACCTCCACACGCCCTCCGATGACGCTAGAAGCACCACCGGGATAGGGGCTAGGCGGAGAGAATCTTATTCCATCTTCAGAGAACCGCCGCTGGCTCATCTCTCTGAGCCGAACACAAACCCTAAGAAAGCTTTAAAAGGCATAAAAAACAAAGCTCTCCCGCCGGCAAGGTTCGAGATCCATCACACCTCCATGGCCTCCTAAGACCATAGGAGACGAGGTAGAACGGCGCCGGCGCCGGCGGGAGACTGGAGGAACCCTAGCGAACACATGATATGTAAGAAATTACAAGTTATTTGTTGGTCCGCTGGAAGTGTGCAAGCCTATGTTTGCCGCTGGTGCTTATGACTTCCTAGTTATGTTTTTTTAAAAAGAGGATGACCCCCGGCCTCTGCATCTGGGAGATGCATACGGCCACTTTATTGATTATTCTCGAGGACCTTACAAAGTATTACAACAATAAGTCTGAATCCACCATCTTGGCAACACATGCCACTACTCCTATCCAAAATGATGAAGGGGTGCTAGTTGGGCCACTACCCAAACCACTCACCTAAGCCTAACATCAAAAGCCGGAAACCGAACCATATTCGGAAGCCCCAGCCGAGCCACATACCGGGTCTGGGGCACAATCCGGTCCGACGCACTCGTGTGTCGTCGCCACCATCTTCCGCAGGTCCGTCTTCAGATCATATTGAGGCTTCTACCTTGTTTGGCCACTCTGCCATCGACGTCACCATGACGCCAGACAACAACCTCCTCCTGCGCGAGTCCATCTCCGCGCATCGGGCGGCGAACCTCCACAGCGCCATGCCGCCGATCCTCGCCGCCATCCATGAGTGAGATGAAGTACCGCTCCACCATGGCAAGTACAGGGTGGGGAAGGGCGAGGTCCCCATCGGAGACACGGCCGGAAGGGCCGCCACCATGAACCAGACAAGCTCGCAATACACACACAGCATCCCCATTCCCAAGTCGGCGCCTTCAAGAAGGTGACGACGCTGTGGCGCCGCCGCCGCTTAGCCACCGGGGCTAGGGTTTTCACCCGGGCGCAGGGGAAGGGGGGAGGCAGGGGATGTTTAGCCTCGGCGCCGCCACCAAAGAGGGAATGACGTCCGGGACGCCATCGACGCCGTGACCGCCACCAGCGGCCAAGGGTTTCCCCCGGCCAAGCACCTTGCCGCCACCTCCGAGCCAGCCACCACATCCGCAGGCGCGAGTACGCCGGAGATCCAGGCCGGCCGAAGGTCATGCATCACGAGCGGATCAGGATCGCCTCCGATCTGATGCGGGGAGCCCAGGGCTTCCATGCGCCAAACCCTTCGCCCACCGGGACCTCGCTGCCCGCGCAGCCGAGGGGAACCGGCCTACCACACCGACGAACACTCCCCGCCGCCTGGATCCAGACACCACCGAAAGGGAGCGGTCTATGCCGCCACCATCCCGGGGCATCCCGGCAGCCGTGGCCGCGCCCAACCCCATCGGCGCGCAGCCAAGGGCGCGCGCACCAGGCGTCGGACGAGCACGCAGCCAGGTGCACAGATCCCAGACTCCAGAGGGCGCCGACGGTCTCCTCATGACGCGCCAAATCGGCGAGGATAGCGCCCGCCGCCGCCTTCCTCGGTCGGCCGGGCCGGCCGCGCCCTCTGCGCCCTCTGGCGGCGAGACAGTGGGGAGGCGGGGGCTGGCGGCGCTAGGGTTTCTACCCCCGTGTCGCCAGAGCTAGGCGGGCGCCCTCTGACTTCCTAGTTATGTATGCCAAACCTTTTGACTATATATTCTTTTGCGTTTTTTTCTGCAAAAAAGGTTCATCCCATCTATCTTAGCAACCATCCATCTTAATTATGGAACTCTTTACCGGCATGATGATTTAAAATCTAAATAGCATATAGATAGAAAATTGATATGTATTGAATGTTCAATATATATATATATATATATATATATATATATATATATATATATATATATATATATATATATATATATATATATATATAGACACAAGCACAAAGGATTTTAGTTGTTCATGCTGTGTGTAAGGATCAGGTAGCGAATGACGCTATATATAGACATCATTGTTTCCAATAACGGAGACAACATAAGTTACATATAGTTAAAATGATTAATATCTTCCCAGATAATGATTTTAGAAAGAAAATTTATTTTCGGTTTTAGAGAAGAAAATTAGTCCCATACTTAAGGGCGGGCATAGGGCTAGGGCTTAGGTTGGCTCTAACCCTAATCTAGGCCATGTTCTCAAATGGGCATACACGCATAACTTTGGACAAATCATTGTAATATGGACAATCCCAGCGACCAGCACACTGCCAGGCCCGAGACACAGTATTTTTCGCTCTAGGAAGCATTTGCTGCCGGATGGACAATAAATTAAACAAAATACTCCCTCCGTCCCAAATTACTCGTCGCTAAAATGAATGTATTTAGAACTAAAATACATCTAGATACATCCATACGTGCAACAAGTAATTCGGAATGGAGGGAGTGGTAAAAAGTTAGAAAACATTTTTTTTAAATGGCGCCCAGGAGCAAATGCTCCCCGAAGTAGAATTGAATATCCGCTGCTCAACCCCCTTCTTTCTGTTTGTGCTCGCCCTGCTGATAAGTATAGACAAAATGTGCACCACTGGATGCACTAGAACCTTCCGACGGAGATTTGCCTTGGAGCATTCAAGAGCCTCATATGCATAAAGATTAACTGTATGGATTTTCATAACCGTCCAAGTGTACCTAAATAAGTATTACTATGCATTGGTTCATGTACGATGTGTTTTCGCCAAGTTGTATAATGAGCTCAGATCATACATACTCCTATCTCCTCTGCTATAGCTAAATACCTAGCTCGCACTACTAGATTTCTCTTCACATGCGCGCTTTCACAACACCTCAATTATTAATAAAACAATGTGACATCCTCAAGTTATGCATGTCTTTTTGCGTAAAGTTTTGTACGGATGTGGACTGTATATATGTTGAGCATTTGCAATAAAAATATATTATTCATGCTTCACATTTCACGTTAAGTTCAGTTCAAATATATTTCTCTTGCCACATACTCCCTCCGTCCGAAAATACTTGTCATCAATATGAACAAAAAGGGATGTATCTAGAATTAAAATACATCTAGATACATCCCCTTTTATTCATTTTGATGACAAGTATTTCCGGACGGAGGGAGTACTTGGTTTGTTCTATTATATTTTAAACGTAAACCGAGAACACTTTACATTAGTTTTTTCCATTAACTTAGATGATTTTAAACACATAATATTTATGCATGCATTTAATGTTGTTCCTGAGGCAACGCGCGGGGCATCATCTAGTTGTCTATTTATGTTAAATACTAAAATCTTCCAATAACAAAGTTGTATTTTTGAAGTTTTTAAAGACAATAAAAAAATGAAGAATTTAAAGTAGTGATGCCACACTAATGGATGATCATAATCCTTCTTATTATTGAAAAGATTCATAGTATCTCCTAATAGTGGGCACATTATTTTATTGAGATTAGCTTGCTGAAACCACCTGGGCGCCAATCCATATCGGCGGGGCTCGAAGAAGTAAGCCACAAGACTACATCCAATGTACGGCCGAAGTACAATACCAATAAAGTATAAGCATAGCTCAGAAAAGATTGTGCTGACCTTGTGTAAAGAGTGTAACTCTAAAGGACAACCGCAAAAAAAAAAAAAAATCTAAAGATAAAGCATCCCCTGTCTATATAATAGAAGATGGAAAATTACAATTACAAAGTAGAGCAATTCAAACGACTTTCTTCAAGTTTCTCCGAATTTGGTGGTAATATTGCTGGGATGTGATTTAGTGACCAATATTACACTATACGGGATACTAAACAAGGAGGTTTACTTAATCACTATTTTTTCTAAGAAAAATTTAAATCACCCTCCTTTATTTCAGTCATAGCTCCAAAGTTAAGAAAAACATTCCATTAATTATAGGGACAATCAAAAATAATGTGTAGTCTATTGGCTAACTAATTGCATTTAATAAAATATGAAATGTAAAAATTGAGCATTTCAATAGATGGGCTCTTTACGTGCTATGTGGGCATAACTTAATAAATCCGTTTAATATAGGGAAATGCAAGGTAAGTTGTGTGCAATAACTAGGGAGGAATTAAAAAATAAAAGATTATGTCAATGAAATATTCTAATTCTAAATAGCTACAACTCAATATCTATTTTTCCTACACATGGAACCATGCCAGATAAGCACAGCATACATGCAAGTTGTAAATTATTTTTTTCATTACTCTATGCATGCAACATTGCCACATCATATATTCATGCCTTATAACAACAATTCAATTTTTTTATGTGCTTCATAATTTTTAATTTGTTGAGGTTGCATATTCTCTCCATTAGTTTTAGTTTTTTTCTGTAGAAACTATTTACACATTACTTTTAGCAAGATTCCTGGAGCAATGCACGGGGCATCATCTAATATATTTGAATGAGCATGCCAATTGTAAAAAGGGCACATGTAGAGCTATTTTCTTTGTGGGGAAGCATTTCATGAAGGTGGACAACATCATGGAGATTATATTAGTATAGCTACACGGAAGTATACAGTAAGAACCGAGCACACTAATAAGGCTTCCCGTAGTGTGTAGTATCATGCATATGATACTAGTGCAGACTAACCGTAATGGAAGTATCATAACTAGTACCATGCAAACCAACTAGGCAATTTTGATGAGGTGGTGTAGAACTGAATAAAGAAAGAGAGGGTTGAGTATCATATTATGAAATCATATCATAATAATTTCTATGCTACTATGTGTCATGCATGGCAAGAAATGATACCACCTACGATGCTATGCACTACGGAAGTAGTATCATACACTAGAATCATCCCCACTACGACAAGTCTCGATTAATATCACTAGTAGAAAAATGACCTATTGTACCGGTTCGTAAGGACCTTTAGTCTCGGTTTTGTAACCCGGCACTAAAGGGTGGGGACTAAAGATACCCTCCTTTAGTCCCGGTTCAACACGAACCGGGGCCAGGCCCACCACGTGGCACGAGCCCGCGCGGTGGTCTGAGGGACCTTTAGTACCGGTTGGTAACACCAACCGGTACTAAAGGATTTCTTTTTTGATTTTTTTTTTACTTTTAAAAAAAATGATTTTTTTTCTGATTTTCAAATTTCTGAATTATTTGATGATTTAGTCTCTAATCACTCCTCATCATTGCTCTAATCACCCCTCATCATTTCAAATCGTCTAATTTCCCAGCCGGTCACCCATTCTCTCACTACTCCAGCCTGAGCACGCTTAACTTCCGAGTTCTATTCCCCCTACTTTCCAAGTCTGCACTTATTGTTTACCTGACAATAGTAAGCTGTCAATCCTATTAACCCTCAGGAGTTTAGCTTGAGCCTGAAGTCACATGTTTCACCGTTTGATTTTGAAACTATTATTCTAAAAAATAATAATTATTTAATAACAGTAATATTTCTTGAATAAGTAGTTTGACCATAGTTTGACCACAGTTTAACCAGATTTGGCCATAGTTTGACCATAGTTTGACCAAAAGTAAAACAAATAAAATAATTATTTATTAACACTAATACATCTTGAATAAGTAGTTTGACCATAGTTTGACCACACTTTGACCAGATTTTATGAAAACTAAAAAAACTGAAATTTGAGCATATCTTTTTTTCCTTTTAGAAATTGAGGATTCTAAAAATTTCCAAATAGGCCTACGACCGTCAAAATTGGATGCGGATTTTCGTGCTGATTTTTTTAATATATTATACTTTTTTTTTGACATCGTATGCAAAAGATATGGCCGTTTTACTTTTTTATAACACTTTTTTGCAAAACATGTCCAAATTCAAGTTTTTTAATTTTTTCTAACTAGTAGATGTAGTAACATAACTACATCTCGAAGGATTTTAATTTTTGAAGTTTTTATCATTTTCTTTTGTTTTTTACAAAACTGAAATGGCGATAAGGGGGTAGAGTTTGAAATTTTCCCTTTAGTCCCGGTTTGTGTCTCCAACCGGGACTAAAGGTTAGACCCCTTTTGTCCGGGTTTGTGACACAAACCGACACTATAGATTAGACCTTTAGTCCTGGTTCGTGTCACAAACCGGGACAAAAGAAGCTCTTGGGGCCCCGGCCTGACGCCAGCCTGCCACCACCCCTTTAGTACAGGTTCGTGCCACGAACCGGTACTAAAGGTTCAACACGAACTGGGACTAATGCATTGCCTCACATTAGTGCCGGTTAATTTACATACCGGGACTAAAGGGCTGAACATTAGGCCCTTTTTCTACTAGTGTATGTTCGATGAACTTACTTATTGCCGTGCATGACACATAGTAGTGCAACATTTATTGTGATACGGTATCATGATATAATGGTCAACCCTCTCTTTTTCATTTAATTATATGACACCTCGTCAAAAATTTCTTGGCATGCATGATATTAGCTATGATACTCGCATGCTTTACAAGCGGCTTAATGGCTAGACGATGTATGTACCGACCGATACCACTATGGAAACGAATCATTAAACTATTTGGAAGAAGGCTTCATATATAACACATCTGTCATAAAACTTGGTTCTAGCTATTTTCTTGAGCTATTTTAGGATATGCTTTTGATCATCGGGCCAACCAAATTATGCAACTGGAATCACAAAAATAAATGTGAGCTCTAAGGTTGAGTTTGGCACTGCCCGTGAATTATGTATGATATGCGTTTGGCGTTGTGGTGTGGATTATGATAATTTATCTAAGGACCCCATAGCCCTCCCCCCCCCCCCTCCCTACACGTCCGAGCAAACAACTAGACACTATACATACCAAATTTAGCCACCCAACCGTACCCCCAAACCTAGCCCAAACATCTGAGCTGTCCGAAAACTCTCATATCTAGCCCATACGTGGGGCAGATATGGAGCAACCCGGACGTGCCCGGATGCCACAGCCATGTAGGATCTCGACCACGCTGGCCTACTATGACCCCACAAAATCCGATCGAGATCAAACCCTAGCCACTTTTTGCTTCACTTTGTGATCCCCGTCCACTCCCCTTTCCTTGCCGGTTTCAAAAGCGGCTCCTCGCATGAACCCAACTTGATGATTGGGACGCCTGATACGTCTTCAACGTATCTATAATTTTTTTTATTGTTTCATACTATTATATTATCAATCTTGTATGCTTTTTATGCCTTTTTTTAATTATTTTTATGGACTAACCTATTAAATTAGTGTCCAATGCCAGTTCATGATTTTTGCCTATTTCTTTGTTTCACAGAAAAACCATACCAAATGAAGTCCAAACATGATGAAACTTTACGGTAATCTTTTCTAGACTAGTAGAGACCCTAGAAGCATTGGGGATGCACCAGATGATGATCGAGGGAGGCACAAGCTTAGAGGGTACGCCGCAGGGAGAGGAGAGTCCTATGAGCTTGAGGGTCCCACATGGCTCTGTTTGACCTAATTCCAGCGTTATAAATTCCCTAAAATCCAGTAACCCCTTGAACAAGACCCAAACAATTTTATCGTCGCCGCAAGCCTCAGTTCTTCCACGATCTCATCCGGAGGCCTTTTCCGGTACTCTGCCGGAGGGGGAATCCACGGAGGCCTTATTCATCAACCTTGTTGCCTCCATGATGATGTGTGAGTATTTTCCACAGGACTATGGGTCCATAGTAGTAGCTAGATGGCCTTCTCTCTCTTTTCGATCTTCAATACAATGATCTCTTCGGAGATCTATTCAATATAACTTTTGCGGTGTGTTTGATGAGATCTGATGAATTGTGGGTTTATGATCAGATTATTTATTGAAAGTATTTGAGTCTTTTTCTGTGATTTTTATATGTGTGATTTTATAGCCTTATATTTCTCTCCAATCTATCTATCTATTTTGGCCAATCGGATTGATTTATTTTCAGTGGGAGAGATGCGTGGTAGTAGGTTCAATCTTGCAGTATCCTTACTCTGTGACTGTGACACAGGAGGAGTCGCAAGACATGTATTTCTATTGTTTCTACTAAGGGTGAAACGATGGGGCTCGAACATATTATTTGATCTTGCTTTGTCTACATTGTGGTATAACCCTCTAAGCATTACTCTATCAGTTATGAACTTGATATATTAAGATGCATGCTGGATAGCGGTCGGGGAATGGAGTAATAGTAGTAGATGCAGATGGATTTTTTGTCTACTTGTCACGGACGTAATGCCTATATATTGATCATGCCATGAAGAATGATCATAACTATGCGTTTTTTATCAATTGCCCAACAGTAGTTTGTCTACGCACCCTTCTTATGGTCATGAGACAGATGCCTCTAGTGAACCTATGACCCCCGGGTCCATTCACTTTATATTTACTAAAACCCTAAAAATACTTGCTGGAATTTATTTACTCTTATTTCCCTTTTTACTTTATATATCTACCACTATCAAATTTAATTACTGTAGTTGGCGAGAATAAGGGGATTGACAACCCTCTTGCTGTCGTTGGGTGCAAGCATTTGGTTTGTGTATGCATGTACCTCTTCTCTTGTTTGTGTGGCGTCTCATATTGGTCCGATAAACCTGGGTTCTTAACTAATGGGAAATACTATCTACTACTATACTACTTCATCCCTTCCTCTTCGGGGAAAGCAAAACACTATCACAAGTAGCAATGCCGTGACGGCGTATTTGAGCGAGGAGGTCGCCATCCGAGTTGCCCTCTGTCGGTAGCGTGTGGATAGGGCAGCTCCTTCTTCTCCGCACATTGTGGTGCCGGTTTATTGCGATATGCGCCTATCGGGCTCTGGGACCTCCAGGTTGAAGGAAATATGCCCTAGAGGCAATAATAAAGTTATTATTTATTTCCTTATTTCATGATAAATGTTTATCATTCATGCTAGAATTGTATTAACCGGAAACATGATACATGTGTGAATGCATAGACAAAACAACATGTCACTAGTATGCCTCTACTAGACTAGCTTATTAATCAAAGATGGTTATGTTTCCTAACCATGAACAAGGAGTTGTTATTTGATTAATGAGGTCACATCATTAGTAGAATGATCGATTGACATGACCCATTCCTTAGCTTAGCACACGATCGTTTAGTATGTTGCTCTGCTTTTATCCATGACATATACATGTTCCTGTAACTATGAGATTATGCAACTCCGTTTACGGAGGAACACTTTGGTGCTACCAAACGTCACAACGAATCGGGTGATTATAAAGGAGTACTACAGTGTCTCCAAAGGCAAATGTTGGGTTGGCGTATTTGAGATTAGGTTTTGTCACTCCGATTGTCGGAGAGGTATCTCTGGCCCTCTCGGTAATGCACATCATCAAGCCTTGCAAGCACTACAACTAATGAGTTAGTTGTGAGATGATGTATTACGGAACGAGTAAAGAGACTTGCGATAACGAGATTGAACTAGGTATTGGATACCGACGATCGAATCTCGGGCAAGTAACATACCGATGACAAAGGGAACAACGTATGTTGTTATGCGGTCTCGACCGATAAAGATCTTCGTAGAATATGTAGGAACCAATATGGGCATCCAGGTCCCGCTGTTGGTTATTGACCGTGAATAGTTCTAGGTCATGTCTACATTGTTCTCGAACCGTAGGGTCCGCACGCTTAAGGTTTCGATGGCGGTTATTATGAGTTTATGTATTTTGATGTACGAAGGAGTTCGAGTCCGGATGTGATCACGGACATGACGAGGAGTCTCGAAATGGTCGAGACATAAAGATTGATATATTGGAAGCCTATGTTTGGAGTTCGAATGGTTCGGGCAAACGGAATTCTGGAGTACCGGAGGTTACTGGAACCCCGGGAGGTAAATGGGCCTCGATGGGCCTTAGTGGAAAGGAGAAGGGCCAGCCCTGGGTGGTAGCGCCTCCCCCTTCCCTAGTCCTACTAGGACTAGGAGAAGGGCCGCCCCCTCTCTCTCTTTCCCTCCGGAATCCTAGTCCAACTAGGATTGGGGAATCCTACTCCCGAGGGAGTAGGACTCCTTGCGCGCCCCCTTGGCCGGCCCCCTCCCCTTGCTCCTTTATATCACGGGGCAGGGGGCACCTTAGAACACACAAGTTGATCGTGAGATCGTTCCTTAGCCGTGTCGGTGCCCCCTCCACCATATTCCACCTCGGTTATACCGTCACGAAGCTTAAGCGAAGCCTGCGCCGTGAAACATCAAGATCGTCACCACGCCGTCGTCTTGACGGAACTCTCCCTCGACACTCGGCTGGATCGAGTACGAGGGACGTCATCGAGCTGTCGTGTGTCAAGAACTCGGGGCGTCGAGTAACGGCGCCGGATCGGTCGGATCGCGAGGAGAACGTCGACTACTTCCTCTACGTTGTGATCGCTTCGCCGGGTCTACAAGGGTATGTGGACAACACTCTCCCTCTCGTTGCTATATATCACCATGATCTTGCGTGTGCGTAGGAAAATTTTGAAATTACTCGTTCCCCTTCATGGCATCCGAGCCTAGGTTTTTCTATGGTTTGATGTTTTGCACGAGTAGAACACAAGTGAGTTGTGGGCGATACAAGTCATACTACCTACCAGCATGTCATACTTTGGTTCAGCGGTATTGTGAGATGAAGCGGCCCAGACCGACATTACGCCGTGCGCTTCGCGAGACTGGTTTCACCGCCACGAGCACTCGTTGCTTAAAGGTGACCGGTGGGTGCTGTCTCTCTCACTTTAGTTGAACCGAGTGTAGCTCGCCCGGTCCTTGAGAAGGTTAAACGGAGTCTATTTGACGAAATATCGTTGTGGTTTTGATGCGTAGGTGAGACCGGTTCTTGCTTAAGCCCGTAGCAGCCACGTAAAATTTGCAACAACAAAGTAGAGGACGTCTAACTTGTTTTTGCAGGCATGTTGTGATGTGATATGGTCAAGGCGTGATGCTATATTTTATTGTATGAGATGATCATGTTTTGTAACCGAAGTTATCGGCAATGGCGGGAGCCATATGGTTGTCGCTTTATTGTATGCAATGCAATCGCTCTGTAATGCTTTACTTTATCACTAAGCGGTAGCGATAGTCGTAATAGCATAAGTTTGGCGAGGCGACAACGATGCTACGATGAAGATCAAGGTGTCGCGCCGGTGGCGATGGTGATCATGGTGGTGCTGCAAGATGGAGATCGTGAAGCACAAGATGATGATGACCATATCATATCACTTATATTGATTTGCATGTGATGTTTATCCTTTTATGCATCTTATCTTGCTTTGATTGACGGTAGCATTATAAGATGATCTCTCACTAAATTATCAAGAAGTGTTCTCCCGGTATGCACCATTGCCAAAGTTAAATCGTGCCCGGACACCACGTGATGATCGGGTGTGATAAGCTCTCGTCCATCTACAACGGGTGCAAGCCAGTTTTGCACACGCAGAATACTCGGGTTATACTTGACGAGCCTAGCATATGCGAGATATGGCCTCGGAACACGGAGACCGAAAGGTCGGCGTGAATCATATAGTAGATATGATCAACATAAGATGTTCACCATTGAAACTACTCCATTTCACGTGATGATCGGTTATGGTTTAGTTGATTTGGATCACGTGATCACTTAGATAACTGGAGAGATGTTTTTCTAAGTGGGAGTTCTTAAGTAATATGATTAATTGAACTTAAATTTATCATGAACTTAGTACTGATAGTATCTTGCTTGTTTATGTTTGATTGTAGATAGATGGCTCGTCTTTGTTGTTCCGTTGAATTTTAATGCGTTCCTTGAGAAAGCAAAGTTGAAAGATGATGGTAGCAATTACGGGATCGGGTCCGTAACGAGGATCATCCTCATTGCTGCACGTAAGAGCTACGTCTGGATGCACCGCTAGGTGACAGCTTCTTCTTTGGAGCAACGCCGGATGTTATGAGCGTCTGGCGAGCAAAGCGATGACTACTCTATAGTTCGATGTGCCATGCTTTACGGCTTAGAACCGGGACTTCAACGGCGTTTTGAGCGTCATGGAGCATATGAGATGTTCCAGAGTTGAAGTTGATATTCAACAGAATGCGGATTGAGAGATATGAAGTCTCCAATAAGTTCTATAGCTGCAAGATGGAGGAGAATAGTTACATTAGTGAGCATATACTCGTAATGTGCGGGTACTACAATCACTTGACACAATTGGGAGTTAATCTTCCGGATGATTGTGTCATTGACAAAATTCTTCAATCACGCCACCAAGCTACAAAGGCTTCGTGATGAACTATAATATGCAAGGGTTAGTAAAGACTATGCAGAGCTCTTCGCAATGCTAAAGGCTGCGGAGGTAGAAATCAAGAAGGAGCATCAAGTGTTGATGGTCAATAAGACCACTAGTTTCAAGAAGAAAGGCAAAGGGAAGAAGAAGGAATCTCAAGAAGAACAGACAAGCAAGTTCTTTGCTCGGAGAAGAAACCCAAGTCGGCCCTAAACCTGAAATCGAGTGCTTCTACCGCAAGCGGTAGTCCTTTGAAGCGGAACTGCCCCAAGTATTTGGCGGATAAGAAGGATGGCAAGGTGAACAAAGGTATATGTGATATACATGTTATTGATGTGTACCTTACTAGAGCTCGTAGTAGCACTGGTATTTGATCTTGGTTACATTGCTAATATTTGCAACTCAAACAGGGACTACTGATTGCGAACTCTGGCGAAGGGCGAGGTGACGATCGCGTGGAAATGGTTCCAAAGTCGATGTGATCGCGGTCGACACGCTACCTCTACATCTACCTTCGGGATTAGTTTTAGACCTAAATAATTGTTATTTGGTGCTGCGTTGAGCATGAACATTATATCTGGATCTTGTTTGATGCGAGGCGGTTATTCATTTAAATCGAGAGAATAATGGTTGTTCTATTTATATGAGTAATATCTTTTATGGTCATGCACCCTTGAGGAATGGTCTATTTTGATGAATCTCGATAGTAGTGATACACATATTCACAATGTTGAAACCAAAAGATGCAAAGTTAATAATGATAGTGCAACTTATTTGTGGCACTTTGCCGTTTAGGTCATATCGGTGTAAAGCGCATGAAGAAACTCCATCTTGATGGACTTTTGGAGTCACTTGATTATGAATCACTTGGCACTTATGAACCGTGCCTCATGGGCAAGATGACTAGAACACCGTTCTCGGTACTATGGAGAGAGCAACAGATTTGTTGGAAATCATACATACGAGATGTATGTGGTCCGATGAATATTGAGGCTCGTGGCGGATATCGTTATTTTCTCACCTTCACGGATGACTTAAGCGGATATGGGTATATCTACTTAATGAAACATAAGTCTGAAACGTTTGAAAAGTTCAAAGAATTTCAGAGTGAAGTTGAAAATCATCGTAACAAGAAAATTAAGTTTCTACGATCGATCGTGGAGGTGAATATTTGAGTTACGAGTTTGGTCTACATTTGAAACAATGCGGAATAGTTTAGCAACTCACGCCACCGGAACACCACAACAGAATGGTGTGTCCGAACGTCGTGTCGTGCTTTACTAGATATGGTACGATCTATGATGTCTCTTCTGATTTACCGCTATCGTTTTGGGGTTATGCTCTAGAGACAGCCGCATTCACCTGAATAGAACACCGTCGAAATCCGTTGAGGCGACACCTTATGAACTGTGGTTTAGCAAGAAACCAAAGTTGTCGTTTCTTAAAGTTTGGGGATGCGATGCTTATGTGAAAAAGCTTCAACCTGATAAGCTCGAACCCAAATCGAAAATGTGTCTTCATAGGATACCCAAAGGAGACAGTTGGGTACACCTTCTATCACAGATCCGAAGGCAAGACATTCGTTGCTAAGAATGGATCCTTTCTAGAGAAGGAGTTTCTCTCGAAAGAAGTGAGTGGGAGGAAAGTGGAACTTGATGAGGTAATAGTACCTTCTCCCTTACTTGAAAGTAGTTAAATCGCGAAACCGGTTTACGAGACACCTACACCAAGTAGTGAGGAAGTTGATGATGTTGATCATGAAACTTGAGATCAAGTTCTTCGCAGAACCTCGTAGATCAACGAGTAAGATCCGCACTGAGTGGTACGGTAATCCTGTTCGGAAGTCATGCTACTAGATCATGATGAACCTCGAACTATGAAGAAGCGATGGTGAGCCAGATTCGCAAGATGGCTTGAGGCCATGAAATCGAGATGGGATCCATGTATGAAAACAAAGTATGGACTTTGGTTGACTTGCCCGAGGGTAGGCAAGCAATAGAAAACAAGTGGATCTTCAAGAAGAAGACCGACGACGGTAATGTTCTCGTCTATAAAGCTCGACTTATCGCAAAGGGTTTCGACAAGTTCAAGGGATTGACTACGATGAGACCTTCTCACCCGTAGCGATGCTTAAGTCCGTCCGAATCATGTTAGCAATTGCCGCATTTTATGATTATGAAATTTGGCAAATGGATGTAAAGACGCATTCTGAATGGATTTACGGAAGAAGAGTTGTATATGATGCAACCGAAGGTTTTATCGATCCAAAGGAGCTAACAAAGTGTGCAAGCTCCAATGATCCGTTTATGGACTGGTGCAAGCATCTCGGAGTTGGAATAAACGCTTTGATAGTGTGATCAAAGCATTTGGGTTTGTATGACTTTTGGAGAAGCTCAGATTTACAAGAAAGTGAGTGGGAGCTCAGAGCATTTACGATATTATATGTGGATGACATATTGCTGATCGGAAATGATATAGAATTCTGGATAGCATAAAGGGATACTTGAATAAGAGTTTTTCAATGAAAGACCTCGGTGAAGCTGCTTACATATTGGGCATTAAGATCTATAGAGATAGATCAAGGCGCTTAATTGGACTTTCACAAAGCACATACCTTGACAAAGTTTTGAAGAAGTTCAAAATGGATCAAGCAAAGAAAGGGTTCTTGCACGTGTTACAAGGTGTGAAGTTGAGTCGGACTCAATGCCCGACCACTGCAGAAGATAGAGAGAAAATGAAAGATGTTCCTATGCTTCAGCCATAGGCTCTATCATGTATGCAATCTTGTGTACCAGACCGATGTGTGCCTTGCTATAAGCCTAGCAGGAGGTACCAAAGTAATCCAGAGTGGATCATTTGGACAGCGGTCAAGAACATCTGAAATACGAAAAGGACTAAGGATATGTTTCTCGTATATGGAGGTGACAAAGAGCTCACCGTGGCAGTTACGTTGATGCAAGCTTTGACACGATCCGGACGATTCTAAATCGCAGACCGGATCGTATTTACACTAAACGGAGGAGCCGTCGGTTAGTGCGTTCTAAACAAAGCGTCGTGGCGGGATCTACATGTGAAGCGGAATACATAGCAGCTTCGGAAGCAGCTAATGAAGGAGTCTGGATGAAGGAGTTCATATCCGATCTAGGTGTCATACCTAGTGCATCGGGTCCAATGAAAATCTTCTGTGACAATACTGGAGCAATTGCCTTAGCAAAGGAATCCAGATTTCACAAGAGGACCAAGCACATCAAGAGACGCTTCAATTCCATTCGGGACTTAGTCCAGACAGGAGACATAGAGATTTGCAAGATACACACGGATCTGAATGTTGCAGACCCATTGACTAAGCCTCTTCCACGAGCAAAACATGATCAGCACCAAGACTCCATGGGTGTTAGAATCATTACTATGTAATCTAGATTATTGACTCTAGTGCAAGTGGGAGACTGAAGGAAATATGCCCTAGAGGCAATAATAAAGTTATTATTTATTTCCTTATTTCATGATAAATGTTTATCATTCATGCTAGAATTGTATTAACCGGAAACATGATACATGTGTGAATGCATAGACAAAACAACATGTCACTAGTATGCCTCTACTAGACTAGCTTATTAATCAAAGATGGTTATGTTTCCTAACCATGAACAAGGAGTTGTTATTTGATTAATGAGGTCACATCATTAGTAGAATGATCGATTGACATGACCCATTCCTTAGCTTAGCACACGATCGTTTAGTATGTTGCTCTGCTTTTATCCATGACATATACATGTTCCTGTAACTATGAGATTATGCAACTCCGTTTACGGAGGAACACTTTGGTGCTACCAAGCGTCACAACGTAATCGGGTGATTATAAAGGAGTACTACAGGTGTCTCCAAAGGCAAATGTTGGGTTGGCGTATTTCGAGATTAGGTTTTGTCACTCCGATTGCTCGGAGAGGTATCTCTGGGCCCTCTCGGTAATGCACATCACAAGCCTTGCAAGCACTACAACTAATGAGTTAGTTGTGAGATGATGTATTACGAACGAGTAAAGAGACTTGCCGTAACGAGATTGAACTAGGTATTGGATACCGACGATCGAATCTCGGGCAAGTAACATACCGATGACAAAGGAACAACGATGTTGTTATGCGGTCGACCGATAAAGATCTTCGTAGAATATGTAGGAACCAATATGGGCATCCAGGTCCCGCTGTTGGTTATTGACCGTGAATAGTTCTAGGTCATGTCTACATTGTTCTCGAACCGTAGGGTCCGCACGCTTAAGGTTTCGATGGCGCTTATTATGAGTTTATGTATTTTGATGTACCAAGGAGTTCGAGTCCGGATGTGATCACGGACATGACGAGGAGTCTCGAAATGGTCGAGACATAAAGATTGATATATTGGAAGCCTATGTTTGGAGTTCGAATGGTTCCGGCGGCGGAATTCTACCGAGTACCGGAGGTTACGGAACCCCGGGAGGTAAATGGGCCTCGATGGGCCTTAGTGGAAAGGAGAAGGGCCAGCCCTGGGTGGGCGCTACCTCCCCCTTCCCTAGTCCTACTAGGACTAGGAGAAGGGCCGCCCCCTCTCTCTCTTTCCCCCTCCGGAATCCTAGTCCAACTAGGATTGGGGGAATCCTACTCCCTGAGGGAGTAGGACTCCTTAGGCGCCCCCCTTGGCCGCCCCCCTCCCCTTGCTCCTTTATATACGGGGCAGGGGGGCACCTTGAACACACAAGTTGATCGTGAGATCGTTCCTTAGCCGTGTCGGTGCCCCCTCCACCATATTCCACCTCGGTTATACTGTCATGAAGCTTAGGCGAAGCCTCGCGCGTGAAACATCAAGATCGTCACCACGCCGTCGTCGTGGAACTCTCCTCGACACTCGGCTGGATCGAGTCTGAGGGCGTCATCGAGCTGTCGTGTGTCAAGAACTCGGGCGTCGAGTAACGGCGCCGGATCGGTCGGATCGCGAGGAGAACGTCGACTACTTCCTCTACGTTGTGATCGCTTCCGCTTCGGGTCTACAAGGGTATGTGGACAACACTCTCCCCTCTCGTTGCTATATATCACCATGATCTTGCGTGTGCGTAGGAAAATTTTGAAATTACTACGTTCCCCTTCACAGGTCATGACCTCCATCCCTCTCTTTCCAGTCGACGATTGGTGTTGGTGCCATCATCGTCGAGAACACGATGTCGGGTCCTCAAGTCGAGTGCGCGGGCAGCTCACCTCAAGACGCAAGCGTACATGGCCAGATCTAGCGAGTGTAGGTCCACGCCTATTGCTCCGTTCTTTGACTCGGAAGACGAGCTCGTTTGCAATGTCATCCGCTGCTCCTTCACCACAATAGAGATAAGACGCCCGTCGCCGCCGCTGCGAGAAAAAACATCGGTATTGCAACTTGACCTCACCAAGGAGTAGGTCGGAGTCACCCGACGTCTGCTTGGGCCGGGCTCACCTCCTCCTCGTCCTCTAGCGACGACGACACTCCGACAACCGACGCTTACATCGAGGACAACTACCGCTGCTTCGAAGACACCATGGGGAAGGCCTGGCAAGGAAGTAGTGTGCTCTGATGTCTACTCTCTATGCCTAGTATCTATGCTTTAGTTGCATTTGTCATAAATTATAGCTTTTTGATCTATTGTGAACTTTATGCCCTCTTGTAAGATGAACTTGCTACGTCCTATGCTATCCGATGCTATGCTATGTGTTAAATTTAGTTATGTATGATAACTATGTTGCATGAGATTGTATGGATTTTTACCGTTTAGATACGAGGGGCATGGCTGCTGACGCGAACAAATGAGGGATAGGCAGACGATGTCCATGTACACGTCCGCAGAAATTGTAGCGGAGGCCTCGGAATCGGTACCTTATGGGGGTAACCCATTCATGACTCTAGATAGAAAGTTGAGGGCCATGGCAAAAAGCCTAAAGAGATGGAGTGATCGGTGGATTGGTAATGTAAAGCTGCAGATTGCAATTGTGCTAAGCATTGTTCAAAAAAATCTTCCGATTCAGCGATTAATCTTCTGATTTATCGCTAATCGGGAGGTGGCCGATAAGTTTATGCCTTATCTTCATCGTTTATCGTTTGGGCCAATTTATCGCTCTGACAAGCGATTTATCGGGAATCTACCGATAAATCAGACCTATTCGTAGCACTATGTTTGCAAAAACTGTTTATTTATTTTTTGTGGAGCTTGTTACGCAATATGTATTGTGGTCCTATTTTGTTTGTAATTATACGAGGATTCAATGGCTAGGAATCAAGGTAACACTTCTATCAAATGTTGTTTTAGTGTTGAATATAGCGTATTTTAGTGTTGGGAACCTGAGTTTTGCAAAAAAAAATCCGATTAATAGCCGACTGATAAAATCATTTAATCGGCCGATTTTCGATTAATCTCTAATCCCTAGCTGACCGAGACGATAATGATAAGCGATATCCTCAACATTGGCTGGAAGTCATTCAACGGCTGGATACGGCAATGGATATGAGAGCTCTTTCGGAGCAGGAGCGGAAACTCCGGAGAATGCTAAAGCAGAAACTTTTGGGCTTGTGTTCTCTTGAGCGGACCATCGCGCGACAGAGGTCTAGGATCCTGTATCTTCGGGAAGGGGACGGCAACACGAGGCTGTTTCACCCGTCAGCGTGCCACCGACAGCGGAGGAACATGCATGATCACCTTGCTATCGAATGGGAATATAGTGGCCACGAGTCAAGAGGAGATTGCAAGCATGGTGGACGGGTACTACAAGGACCTGATAGACACAGCCCCGCAGCGAGCAAACTCTATCAACCTAGACACGCTCCAGCTCCCCTGCTAGGACATGCCTGGGTTGGATATTGCCTTCACAGAGGAGGAGGTGAGGAGGATCGTAACTTCAATGCCTATGGACAAGGCCCCAGGTCCGGATGGATTCACCAGTCGCTTTTATGCGACATATTGGGAGATTATAAAGGAGGACATCATGGCCGCGCTTGATTCCTTCTTTAGTGGAGATATGAGAGGCTTGTATGCTATCAATATGGCCATTGTTTCACTGTTGCCAAAGGTGGACGGAGCGACCGGCGTAAAAGATTTCAGGCCGGTGAGTTTGGTCCATGGGGTGATCAAGATCTTTGACAAAGTGCTCGCGGCTAGATTGGTAGTTGAGCTGCCGAGGCTAGTTGGCAAGCACCAGAGTGCGTTCGTCCGGGGCCGCTCAATCCATGACAACTTCATGTTGGTCCAAAGTACAGCAAGGAGATTACATGCGCTCAAAGAGCCAACCATCATGCTCAAGCTCGATATCTCGAAGGCGTTTGATTCGGTCCAGTGGCCCTTCATGGTGGAAGTAATGCGATGCATGGGCTCTAGTACAAGGTAGATTGACTGGATATGTGGCATGCTTGCAACATCTTCAACAAGGATTATGGTCAATGGCGTGCCAGGTGAACCAATATACAATTGTCAAGGCTTGCGACAAGGGGATCCTGTCTCACCGATGATGTTCATCCTCACAATGGAACCACTTCAGAGAATGTTTGGCATTGCTCTTGAGCGAGGCACCACAACAGAGGTTACGAGCCAGATGCTTTAGGAGTACATGCGCGCGATTGTGGGAGCGAATGGCGCAGGTCCAATTGCACCAAGATACGGTTGACTCAGTTCGGTGGGCTTGGGAGCCAAGCGGGCCCTTCTCCACGAGATCGGCATACCAAGCAAAAATTCTGGGCAAGGGAAAGAGTTCCAACGACGCAGTTCACGTGGAAGTCCAAAGCTCCTCTGAGATGCCGATTCTTTACTTGGCTCGCACTTCAAAACAGATGTTGGACCTCGGATAGGCTGGCGAGCCGAGGGTTGGACCATCAGGAAGCATGCCCTTTCTGTGACCAAGTGGAGGAAAGTATCAATCACATAATGCTACAGTGTGCCACAATTGGCTCCGACAACAACATCACTACTAGGGGAGTGGTGCATGACCACCGCGGAATGCACCAAGGAGAGAAAGGATGCACGAGCACTAATCATATTTGTAATGTGGGAGTTATGGAGGCATCGGAATGGCATAGTGTTTGATGGTGATGCTCCGTCGAGCGCATTTGTAATTCAAAAGGTAGCGGTAGAGTGTAGGGCGTGGAAGGTGGCAGGCTTACTTAAAGTAGATGTGGACCGGTTCCTAGCGGCCATGGAGGTGGGTCATGTGGTGAGTAGTTAGCGTGTGAGATTATGGGTGGAGTTGGGGTTATGTAACTTTTGTAACCGCCAACGTGGAGGGGTTTCTTTCCCCCATTCTCCTCTTTAATATATAGTACGCACACTCATACGTATTTGAGAAAAAAGAAGTACAAGAAGGCCAAATTTGCAGTCTGATGCTCTTCTATATGCAACCCGTTGTCTATATTAGCGTTTGTTTAACCGGAAATTGCTTTTGGAGGCCGAGCTTCATGGAGGAGTCCAAATGCAAAATCTAAAATTCATGAAAATTCATATTATTATATTTCAAAAAAAAATCTGAAAGAGTTACATAGATAGATGAAAGCATAATGTACAAGTGTGTACATTTTCAGGATGAAATACATTGAAATGAGGGTTGTTCTAAAAAAAATTGGAACTTTTTAGCACATGATACTATTCATCCTCCCAGACAATGAATTTATCTTTTTTTACATGTCATATTTCAACGTATTTCATTCTGAAATTTTACACACATACACATACACCTCACATCATTTTTTACTTGTGTAAATATTTTCAGATTTGTTTGGAACCGAAATTTTCGGATTTCGATTTTTTTTTTAAAAATCAGCCTCCGTGGAGCCGGAGATAACGCATACTCTTAACCGGAAATTGTTTTTGGATGCCGAGTTGTGGCACAATGTATTAAGCAACACCTGCGGTGTTTTTAGATGATAGAGTATAATTTTGTCGCAAACTAGAAAACCAGAGAAGTAAACTTGCATGGGTTAAACTCGGCAGTAGCAAAAGCCGATCGAAGGTTGTACCAGTAGCAAATACTAACTGTTCGGAGTTGCCTGCAAGTGCGTTGATGACACGCAAGTGGACAGTGGGCCATCCCTGATCGTACCAGTACCTTGCTGTCGGCTAGCTTAGCGGGTGCCCGGTGGCGACATGGATCCGACTTGAGGGCGGATCGGTAGTTTCTCTCTCCTTTTCCTCACTTCCGTAGTTCCGTTGTCTGTTTTCTTCACGACCCACCGGACCCGGCGGGCCTGGCCCTGCCCGCCCTCTGCATGTGACTATGCGATCGAGTGCTTTTCTGCTTTTCTCGGGCGCATCTTCCTGGTTGGAGATTCTCGTCCCGTGCATGTGACTGGGTGGGGGCCATGCAAGATGAGATCTTGCATTGCACTGACGTGCTGTCTGTTGTTGATTAGGTAGAGTTTGCGTTAAACTTGGAAAGTAACCAAGTTAGTTAGGCAGTAGTAAGTGTTCTGCATGAAAAGCACTAGTCGCCCAATAGATGACTGAACTTTTTTATTAATTTTAGTACAAAGTTAGTATAAAATTGAGTCATCTATTTTAGAACGGAGGGAGTCTGATTTAATTAGCACCTGTCATTTGGTAGCTTGCCGTAGTTGTTTGAGTTAGGTAAGTGATAATTAATTGATAGTGTGAGTCTGTTGTGGCAGGTTAGTGCTGACAGCAGCTCTCTAAGTTGTTACTATATACTCCCTCCGTCCGAAAATATTTGTCGGAGAAATAGATGTATCTAGACATGTTTTAGTTCTAGATACATCCATTTTTACCCATTTCCCCGACAAGTATTTCTGAACGGAGGGAGTACTATATTTGATAATGTGTTTATAGGAGCCTAGTCCGAGCCTAGTCAGTTCTTTTGTTAGACATACTACCCATTAAACAACAAAGACATAATCGTGACTAAAATGCCACGTCTCATATCTATTCTATCTACAACTACGTTCTTTAAACTTCTACTAGATCATCGAAGGCTTGTGTTGCCACCGCGTCTATTTTTCAATACAATGGTAGGAAATTTCATAAAATATATGATGATATGAAATATTATTGTTAGATAATACTCCCTCCGTCCGGAAATACTTGTCATTAAAATGGAGAAAAAGAGATGTATCTAGAACTAAAACACGTCTAGATACATCCTCTTTTTATCCATCTTGATGACAAGTATTTTCGGACGGAGGAAGTATGAAACAAGTTGCTTAGAATTTCAGGACAACGAACTAAATATTTTGGATTAGTGAAACAAAGCACCGCAGTATAATGTGTGTACTGTAGTTATAAGATCAGTTACTAAAATAGGATTCTAAGCTGCTACTCCCTCCGTTCCTAAATAATTGTCTTTCTAGAGATTTCAACAAGTGACTACATACGGAGCAAAATGAGTGAATCTACACTCTAAAACATGTCTAAATACATCCGTATGCTGTAGTCCATTTGAGATGGATAGAAAGACAATTATTTGGGAACGGAGGGAGTAGGAGTTTTAGTTGCAACATCATATTGTAATGTAAAAACACAACTCTATAGACATTGTACAATCAGCCTTAAACAATCTCCATTGGCACTGAAATCGGAAACACACACATCAACTTGTTTGATCTTGGTTTTTCTTATTTGTCTAATGGTTGCTCATTGTTCTTTCCCATCATAAGACACACTTGTAGTTGATTTTCCTATATTGACATCTCACTTGAATTTATAAATTGACTGTTTCGTAAACCTTGGTCCTTGCTCATGAACCGATTTAACCTATTTCAGAATTGACAATAAAATATTAGAAAGGGGTGATAAATTGGTGAAAGCAAAGTAATTTTATTTATTTAATACAAGACAATTATGTTGAGCACTAGACCATTGCCAACCATTATATTGAGTATCTAAAAACTCCTTGTTTTAAAGGTTTATTAAGAATTCTATCAACCAAAAAACATCTAATCATGAGATGCATATTAGCATAAAGTGCTTATCATAAGAACAACACGAGAAGTGGACACAAAGAATGAAAAAAAATAGCTCTACGCTTTTGAAATTTGACAAAAATAGGTTGTTTTTTAGTTCTTATAAGTTCACAAGAGAGAACAAAAATATATGTAAGCAAATGGATCGTAGCATGACCTCTCTCTATCTAGGACAATCATTCTTTCCCGTCTTGAGAAATGTTAGCTTAACCTTCACTATTTTAGGAGAAAACCTTCACTGCATAATCTCAATCAGTATGGCTCTCGTTTATTATCATGTACTTTGCATAATCTGTCTAACTAAATGATGTATTTATGTGACCTTGAAATAGTAGCAGGGATAATTATTGATAATGTTATTTCAAAAAAGCTCCATCTTCAAACCCACATGACCAAGCGAAAATGCAGGGCTTACCTGAAGCATTCAACATCAATTGGTATCACCACCTAGCTCTTGGTCCTCATTCATAGCGAAGTTGAACACCTCAATGACCAGGCATATCATTGGTGCTTCCCATAAGTTTTGCATCTACCGACATCAACACAAATTAAATACGTAAATGTCTAGACAATGATACGCATCGGTGCTATACAAACAGTTTTTAACCCTTTTTATGACGGCGTTCGGAACCGTCGCCAAGTGAGTGGCTGCGATAGGGGGTCCTTCCCACACGACCCAGAAACCATCGGGGATAAGCCCTCCTGGCAAAATGAGGTCGTGTGCGACCAACGAGCGCTCAAATACGGTTATACGTACAGTAGTGCTAAAAAAAACAATTATATAGGCGAAATCGTTTTCGGTCGTATGTACATCCCATACAGTCAGTCCCCACTAAACGTTTCCGTTCTTATGTACATTCCACACAATCCATCCAAAAAATACGTTTCCGTTAGTATGTACATCCCACACAGTTAATCCAAGAAGTACCTATCTCACGCGTTCTTCTATGATCAAACGTTTGCGATGCGCACAACATCACAAACAGTCCATAATTTCGAAGCGTGTGTGATAAGGTGACTATCGCAAATATTTAATAAGAAAAAACTGTGTGCGATGTTGTTGTTAATCTCACACGTTTTTTCTTGGCTGATTGTGTGTGAAATGGAGATTGATCGCCCACGTTTTTTCTTGGCTGATCGTGTGTGCAATGGAGATTGATCGCACACGTTATTTCTTGGCTGATCGTGTAGCGGATCCTAGAAACGTGTCTGATCTCCACGTCTATCACAAACGTTTCGCTTTCGCAAACAATGTGCAGTGTAATCCCTAATTAATTCCTAATTTAAAAATCACATGTTTTGAGTTTGAAAATAGGCAACACTTATTTCATATCCAACCATGTTTATTACAAATATAGGTTCAACCACGAATGCATAATTCAATGCACGTGTACATATACAGAAGAACTATAGAAGCACCAAGTAAAGAATGATGAACTACCGTTGTACTAAAGACTGTAAAGAGAGAGGCGAAAGACATTCTGGTTGCTGGAGAAGGTAAAGCAGAATATCCATATTGTGCCCTCCTCCATGTGTAATGTGCGCACGACTCTAGGCCAACCCCTTGTGATGGCCGCCCGTCCATCCTTCACTGTCTTCATTACGACTTCTCGATACTCATTGTAGTCTGGATGAAATACTTTAACCTTCATCGCGTGTCCACCAATCATGTACTTTGAGAGGTAATCTTGAGTGAACTGCTTCAGGAACCACTGCAAACAAAAAAGATTCAGACATTGTTGTCTAACAACTCATTATGGGCAGTAAAAAGAAAAGGCTGCAGGTTTTTAGTTACCATCTTACAGCTCACTGTTGTGTTGGATAGAGCATAAACAAATAATTTGCTTGCCACCATTCGTATCTTTTTTCTAATAATCCTTATCAATTTCCTCACCTGATTCTTGTTCATGAATATATCATTGCCCCATACGAAAAAGGGTCGATGCGTGGATCCTTGCCAAGGGCATATGTATCTACAAGCAGCAATTCAATATTAGAAGCTAACAAGTGTCCAGGCCTGGATCTATATGCACTACATTATGGAACTATGGGGGAAGTACAAGCCGAGGGATGAAGTTAACCTCGGCGGAAAATGGTGGGCACTCCCGTTGTTGTCCTGCATAAGTAGTGGAAAGGCATGATAAGTACAACAACCTTAACATCAAACAAATATAGCAAAGGTAAACAACATCATCTCCAAATGATAGCTTGAATGTGTTGGTTTCAGCATGCTGTTAAAGCAGATATAAAATGGAAGACAATGTTACCGACAGCAGGCTTAACAACCATCAAATATTGCAATTGAAACTGGTATTGTTGAAAATGAATAGAACGTAGGTAATGCTTAAACATCACACCGTATAAATGTGTAAAACTGAAATAAAGTGCATGTGTTAACTACACCAGGCATAACTAGAACAAAATACAGCCGTTCAAACTGGTATTGATGCAGTCGAGCAGCACAGTTCCGACTTGCACATAATGAACAACACATTATGAATGACTGGAATAAACAAGGCATAAATGATCAGCATAACAACCAAATACAGCCATTGAAAACTGGACAGAGTCTCACTGCAAACCAACCTAACAAGCAAATATAGATAAACATGGCATATGCTTGAAAACTGAACAAATGCTCACTACAACCAACCTAACAAGCAAATACAGATAAACATGGCATATGCTTGAAAATTGGACAATTGCTCACTGCAACCAACCTAACAAGCAAATAAAGATAAACAAGACATCTGCTTGAAAACTGGACAAATGCTAAAAAAGCAACCTAACAACCAAATACAGATAAACAATGCATCTGCTTGATAACTGGACAAATGCTCACTGCAACCAAACTAAGAACCAATTACATATAAACAAGGCATCGGTTCGATAACTGGATAAATGCTCACTGCAACCAACCTAACAACCAAATACAGATAAGCAAGGCATTTACTCACTATAAACAACCAAATACAGCCATTCGTGAAGCTGAAGTGGACAATTCATACTTAAACATCACATAGCCCTATTGAACAATACATTTTTGCATAACTAAAATAATTAAACACGACACAGTTTTAGCACCGCACGACAAATGCTCCTACAACAAAGGGTATGGGTTGGCAAGCTAGAAAAGGTAAGATTTGCTAATAGGATGTTACCTCACATTTCATGGACGGGATCCTTCCAATTGGAAGAGCACAGACCCATGGTGCACTCTCTGATGTCACAAATGGGTTATTTCACCTTGGAAGAACCTTTGTGGGTGCCCTCCTCGTGGCCGTGGTCATGCTCGATGAGATCTGACTTGGCAAAGGATCCCAAGCCGCCGTCGTAGAACGTGTCCTTCAGAAATGACAAAATGGGCTCGATGGCATGTAAGGATCGCAAATCCTTGACCGCTTGGCAGAGGAGATCAGCGGCAGGGCCGTCGAAGAGATAGATGGCGGTTGAACAGAGGGGTTGGGGATGGACCACTTAACCTATGTCATGGCCCGCATGAAGCCATCGCTGTCGACGAGCTTGATGTCGTAGCCAGCTTTCCCGAGATATAGTAATACGCAAGCCCGCTGACATGAAGCCTTCGGCATAGCAACGTAGTCAACATCTTCGCCGGCTTCCGCGGTGACGTGTTGCTCCGGTGTCGACAGGTCAGGGAGAATGGCGGCCACCTTGCCAACGTCCGTCAGAGAGGCCATGATAAACCTCTTCTTGGTTGAACGCTCGTCGGGCTCCCCGGGATCTGTGGTTGAGCTTAGGCTGCAAGATTCTGGAGTAAGGGATGTGGATCTGGCGGGGAGGGACACCTTAGGCCTCATCAAAAAACTTAGGGGAGTAGGGCAATGGTATGGGAATCGCTGGGTAACCTGAACTTTATTATCAAAGCTAGGAGGAACGGGCAGACCGACATGGGTTGGCGGCGGTGCCGGCGGCGGCCGCGAGCTAGGGTTCGAGGGGGGAGGGGGCCGGGTGGGGGACTATGGAGGGGGGAGGTGGTGGTGTTTGAGGCTATGCCGCGGCTACTGAAAATTTTAGTAATGGTGGGTGAAGATGGTGGCGGACGAGGGAGGGCGAAAGTTCAAATGCCTCGGCTACTGCAATTTTACTATAAGGTCGGTGTCGGTGTCAAAACCGGCGGATCTCGGGTAGGGGGTCCCGAACTGTGCGTCTAGGCGGATGGTAACAGGAGACAAGGGACACGATGTTTTACCCAGGTTCGGGCCCTCTTGATGGAGGTAAAACCCTACGTCCTGCTTGATTAATATTGATGATGTGTATTACAAGAGTGGATCTACCACGAGATCAAGGAGGCTAAACCCTAGAAGCTAGCCTATGGTATGATTGTTGTAATGGAGGTTATGTCCTCACGGACTAAAGCCCTCCAGCTTTATATAGACACCGGAGAGGGCTAGGGTTACACAGAGTCGGTTACAATGGTAGGAGATCTACATATCCGTATTGCCAAGCTTGCCTTCCACGCCAAGGAAAGTCCCATCCGGACACGGGGCGGAGTCTTCAATCTTGTATCTTCGTAGTCTTGGAGTCCGGCGACGATGATAGTCCGCTGTCCGGACACCCTAGTCCAGACTCCTCAAGAGCCCTGAACCAGGCTTCAATGACAATGAGTCCGGCGCGCATAATGTTCGGCATTGCAAGGCGGGTTCCTCCTTTGAATAATCCAGAGAAGATTGTGAACACCAGGATAATGTCCGGCTCTGCAAAATAAATTCCACATTCCACCATAGAGAGATAATATATACACAAGTTCAATCTGCGACGTTTTTTGTGGCATGACGTCACACCACTACCAAGCCTTTACTTGAATCATTTTTATTATACCACCTCGGTAGCGTTTAGCGGCGGTTTCTTTAACACGCCTTGTCGAGCGAGATCGTGTTCCCCTTATTCCGTGATTCTCATCAATACGGACGTGGGTAACCCAACCGCGCCATTGATGGTGGCGCTTGGGAGATAAGCGAGTTTTACCGTGTTAGGGGGCGATAGTCTTCGTCGCGCTATATATAAGGGATAAGGATTCACCTTCTCACCTACGCCTTCTTCCTCCTTTGCTTATCCATCTCCGCGCACTTGAGCTCCAGCGCCCAAGTTCGCACATCTCGCCTCGACCTTCTCCGACCATGTCCGGAGCGGGAGGCAAATGGCTGGCCTCCACCGTTAAGGAGGAGCACATCACAAAAGCTGCAGCGCCGGATACCTTTCCGGACGTTGCAACACCATTTGCCCGACGAGGGCAGCTCATCCCCACACCCGGCCCCATGAGAGGGTCGCTTTCCTCCCCACTTCCTCTGCGGATCGGGCTTTCCACTTCACCCCTTTGTCCGGGGTCATGTTCTACTACGGCTGGATTTCCATGATCCGGCGCCAACTTCATCCTCAACATCTCGGCGTTTATCGTCGTGTGCGAGGCTTTCCTCTGCATCCAGCCCCACTTCGGCTTGTGGTTCAAGACCTTCAATGTCAAGCCGAAGGTAGTGAAGGGCACTCAAGCGGAGTGCGGAGGTGCTATGTTGGGCAAGATGCCCAACGTCCTTTGGTTCGAAGGGGCCTTCGTGGAATCCGTCAAGGGGTGGCAATCGGGGTGGTTCTACATCACCGAGCCGCGCGACCCTACGTGGGCGGCGGCCCCCGAGTTCAGATCTGGTATCCCCACGCAGCTCACCTCCTGGAAAGAGAAGGGCTTGCTGTGGGGCAATTCGAAGGAGCTGACGGGACTCCAAGCCTGTATCCAGAAGCTGGTGAACAAGAAGCTCAGGCTGGTTAACGTGGTCCAAGTCATGCTCGTCCACCGGATTCTCCCATGCCAAGAACGGGCATCAATCTGTGGGAGTTCGATCCGGAACAGCACCAGGCGCTGAGCGGGCTCTTCGACACCACGTAAGAAGGCGCCTGGAGGGTGCTGTTTAAGGGCGCCGAAGCCCCCACATCCGCGACGGAAGATCGCGGATTCCACTCGTAGCGTCCAGCTGACGAGGTAAGTGATTCTACCCCTTTACGGGACACTTGTTGTTAATAATTTGGCCCTAAGCGGATTTTTTAATCTCCCTTCTCCTTTGACAGGAATGGATGAAGAAGGCCGAGCAGCTCGCCTGCCCGGCTCCCATGCCAGAAGACCCAGTGGACGCCCGTCTGGCGGGGCTGTTGGTTCCGGCACCGCACGTGGTGACGGAGAAGAAGGCCAAGAAGGTGGCCACGGGCACTCGAAAGAGTTCCCGTTTTTAGGTGTCCGACGACTCCGAGGTGGATTCCTCCCCCGAAGACGAGGAGGAGGAAGAAGGCTCTCTCCTAGAGGGGGGAGAGAGAAAGAGGAAGGCCTCCCCAACAGGGGAGGCCGAAGGGTCCAAGAGGGGAGGAACTATTCCCCCGAACAGCTCCGCCAACACCAACGTTGGCGAAGAAGAGTGGCCCTCGAGGGCCAGGCCTCAGGCGAGATCGTAAGTATCCGGATCCCTGAATGATATGTAATTTCTTTTTGTCACATAGTGTCCTTCTAACGCCGCATACTGTCTGCAGTCCGGCCGACGATGATCTCCCTGCTTCATCAAGCGGGTCGTTGGCTGCGTCGGACGTGGAATCCGTTCCGACTGCTTCCACCCCTCGCGCCGCTGAGGACGCCGAGGTGGGATCCCGGGAAGGGACCCATCAGGAGGAGGCTCCGGAGGCGCCGCAAGGCAGCCTCCCGAACTTTGCGCCGGACTCTACGCCGGAACCCGCAATGGTTCCAGAGTCCGGCAGGCGGCCCCTTCGCAAGAAGGGCAAGACCGTGACACCGGCGGCCCCCGTCCAACCGGAGGCGCCGGACAACTTATTGGAGGCGCTCAAAGGCGCTTCCATCGAGAAGAGCACCGCACTATCATGAGTGCGGTGATTCAAGGTTCACTTCGCCAAGAGCGGGTTGACCGAAGCTCGCAGCAGCCTTCTAACGAGCTTTGAGGTAAGAAGTTAAAATTATGTAATGTAATACCGCATAGACAAGTAGCCCCGATGCTCGATTCGGTGTTCGGAAAGAAAAGCGGACCGAGGATCTAAAAAGATATACGCAGGTTGCTTAAAAATATGTCAATATGGGTTTTCAGTGCGCTGCCGACCTCTGCCAAGACCGATCATGGAGGTCGGTGCATTGAAGCAGGATCTCGAGCGGTCCGAGCAAGAGCTCGGCCATGCCAAGAAGCAGCTCGAGGACAAAGAAGGTGAGTAACACCACTTTAAAGATTTACCTTACAGAAAAGGATTTAGGTTGCAATAAAAATGACAAGGATAACGTCGGTACTGCAGGGGCCACTAACGAGGTGGCAACCCTGAAGGAGGCTGTGTCCGCGGCCGAACGCGATGCGGCCGCGGAACGGGCCGAGCGAGAGAAGCAGGAGGTGCGGGTGGCGGAAGTACGGCAAGAGCTCCAGGCTCTCATGGAGAAGCATGAGAGTTTGGAGCGTGACTCGAAGACTCGAGAGTCCGAGCTCGCCTCGGCTCTCGAAAGTGCCAAGTCCGCCAAGGCCGAGGCCCGTAAGGCCCTTTAGGAGGTTGAAGATGTGAAGAAGATAGCGGCGGGTAAGGCATTTTTCATGCAAAGCAAGCGTGTTAATGTAAACTACCTGACACTTACCCGAATTCGGAGCTCTCCAGGGGCGTTTGCAGATCTGCCGTGCAGTGTATCGATGCTGCCGCATTTTACCGTGGCCAGGAGGGGAGCTCAACGGAGAAGGTCTTCTGGTCTCAGTACACTGAGGCCGGCCGTCCGGTGCCCCCTAGCGACCAGCTGAAGCAGCTGGTCGAGCTCCACAAGGCGGCTGAGGAGGCCATGAAGGGCCTTATAGTCCGGCCAGGCCTAGACAGGCCATGCACGGGAGCTACTTCGCCTCGTCGGCGGTGGTGGATGCATGCCCACGGTGGAGGTCATCAAGCGCCCACTTTGTATTGAAGGTGCTCGTCGGGCCCTTGCCCGCACAGAGGTGCACTGGGCAGGCTGGATGCGGAGAAGCTTCTTCGACCCGCCGCCAGTAGTAAGGAGTATCATCGCCCAAATGTACTATAAGACTGTCTGAAGGGAGCCCGCGATATTGCGGATGAGTGCCCCGAGATGTAATTTTGAGTACACTCGCTATGTATTATCCTGTGCGCTGAAGACTTTGTTCATATGCGCTAAGCAACACTTGTTTAATTTAAAATATTACCTTCTGTGCGGCCGTTTATAAGATCTAAGAGATGGCAAGTCATTGGCTTCAGCCCCCAAGCCGCTAGTCCTGGGGTGTTCGGGATAAACTTGAGCACTCTTGTTCCCATTTTTGGGTCCATCGAGGGAGGCACTCAACACAACGAACAAGGCAACCGGACTTATAATGCTTGAACACTCTCACTTAGCCATAGAATTCTATAATTTTAAATTTCGGTGAAGCCCCGAGTATTCAGAAGACCGAATTCGGGGCACTATCAACGCCTTCATCGGACATTATCCGGTACTTCGCTCGAAGCGGCATAAGTCTTTAAGGACCCGAAAAGACCTCTCGAACAGCGACCGGTCTCTCGCCTTATCATGCCAGTTAGTTTTAGATTTCTCCACTGAGGTGCTCGCCCGGCTCAACCGGGGCGCAATCGCAGTGGTTCTCCCAGTGCCACCTTAGCCGACAGAAGGGAACATAAGGCACCAAAACGTGGGAGCCGGGCAAACCCAACTATTGACCCAAGACATGATTCGGAGCCGATTCATATAATGCTATAAGTTCGGGGTGCCGCACTTGTTAAAGTGTTCGGAATTATCACACCATAATGCGGGGAACGTAAGCCCCTGGTGTATTTGGCCGTACCAAAATATACGGGTGCGAGATGTCATTAATGAACATATGTGTAAAGTAATGCAATAACAGGCAAAAAATGCTGCATTATTTATTCAAGGAATTCTGCTATGAGTGCGGAAGGATACAAATAGTGCGGTAAGCAAGTGTTTGGAGTAATTAAACATGTCCCCTTCCAGGGGTGGGCTGCAGACTTGGTGTATATAATCAAATTTAATGCTCGTAATGGAGACCACCTGAGTGTTCGTCGCAGCCTTCTTCCCTCCCTGGCTGTTGCATCGTGAGTTCGGCAGGTTCACAGCCGGACAGGGCCTCTGGTTAAGGGAGTCCTGTGTGTAAAAAGAAGGAAAATAATAAAAAAAGGTGACACACTTGCGAGCCCCTGGTGTGGTTGAGCCGCACTCTGGGTCTATTGTGGTCGTGCCCCTTCCCCTACGCCCATGGTATCTCCAAAGCGTAGTGATGTACGCGGAGGGTTGTTCTTGCAATCATGCGGGGCCTGGGGTCGGGGCCGCGTTGCTACGCGTGCTCGGATCGTGCCAGGTGGTCTTGGTTGATGTTGCTCCGGGCGCGTTTGGCCGTATCCGGCCGTTTAACGGCCGGACTCGAAAATTGCCTTAAAAGGCTGCTCTGTACTTCTGCCGCGAGAGCCGCTGTATGTTCCTCCGTTCGGAGGGAGCGTTCCGTATTTCCGTTGACCGTGATGACTCCACGAGGGCCTGGCATCTTGAGCTTGAGGTATGCATAATCGGCACGCGTTGAACTTTGCAAACGCGTTCGTCCGAGCAGAGCGTGATAGCTGCCGTGGAGCGGGACTATGTCAAGATTAACTCCTCACTCCGGAAATTGTCCGGGATCCAAGACCACTTCCGGTGTGGTGAGCTCTGCACAATTGGCCGACACGGTATGACGCCTTTAAAGGTCGTCTTTGTAGGTTTAATCCTTGAGGGTCTATGCCCATCTTGCGCCCGTGTATCTGATAAAGCGGTTCAGCTCGCCGCCGTCCATCAGGACTCTCGTGAGGTGAAATCCATCGACGATTGGGTCTAAAACCAATGCGGCGAATCCGCCATGGCGGATACTGGTCGGATGGTCTCTTCGATCGAAAGTGATCGGGCAAGAGGACCATGGATTGAACTTAGGGGCGACTGGCTCCATCGCATATACGTCCCTTAGTGCACGCTTCCGCTCCCTCTTGGGTATATGGGTTGCGTATATCATGTTCACCGTCCGCACTTGTGGGGGGAAACCCTTCTGTCCTCTACTTTCGGCGGCCGGGTTTCTTCCTCGTCATCGCTATGCAGCCCCTTGTCATTGTTTTCGGAATTAACTTGCTCGCTGCTGAATAATGCATACTCTGTTGGTGTGGTTAGCTGGCTTTTGAAGTGCCATGTATCCGCATAAGCGGTCGAGGATTCGGTCCAAATTGGACGGACCGAGTGGTTCTTTTGAATGGCTTCTTCCACGACGGGTTTGGAGCCACGGAATCGGCGTTGACCGCCATATCCTCCTTGTCGTTGCCGTTACACGGCGTTTATTTTGCTTCGACGCGACCTGCCATTGTGGTCCTTAGTATCCGGACTGCCGAATTTTTACTTGAGGTTGTTCTTTGCAAGCTAGCCAGCTATCCTCTCCCGCACAAAAGCGGGTCATTAGTGATGTGAGGGCTGCCATGGATTTCGGCTTTTCCTGTCCTAGGTGCCGGGCTAGCCACTCGTCGCGGATGTTATGTTTGAAGGCTGCAAGGGCCTCTGATCCCGACGGTCGACGATTTGGTTTTTCTTTGTCAAGAACCATGTCCGAACTGTCGGCCGATTCGTCTGCTGCTGAATTATGTGGCTTAGGTCATCGGCGTCTGGTGGTCGCACATATGTGCCCTGGAAGTTGTCGAGGAATGCGGCTTCCAGGTCTTCCAAACACCCAATTGACTCTGCGGGCAAGCTGTTAAGCCAATGCCGAGCTGGTCCTTTAAGCATGAGTGGGAGGTATTTGATGGCGTGGAGATCGTCGCCGCGGGCCATATGGATGAGAAGGAGATAATCTTCAATCCAAAACGCGGGGTCTCTTGTGCCATCGTAGGATTCAATGTTTACGGGTTTAAACCCTTGAGGATTTGATGATCCATTACTTCATCGATGAAGCATAGCGGGTGTCGGTGCCTCTGTATTGAGCAATATCATGGCGTAGCTCAAGTGGCGTTATTCTGCTGTGTTCGCCTGGCGGAGTTGTTGTATCCGGCGCGACGGTATTAAATGCGTGGGTCGGGCGCCCACGTGATCCATAGATGGATCTGGATTGCCTTGCTTTGTCCTCCAATATATCTCGCAAGTCCGCGCGTTCCCTCTTGGCCGTACTCTTGGAGCGATCTTTGGGTACGGTCTTGGTGGGGGCTGGATGCCTCTCTGCCGCGACCACGGGTGGTCGGTCGGCCGACAGTGCGCTGGTGATGAAGGTATGTATGCTTCCTCCTCTAATGGGGGAGCAACTTGCGTTTTAGGTAGCTCTTGGAGGGGTTCAAGTTCATACTCTTGACGCGAGGACCTCGGTCCATCGATCGCCAACAGTCTTGATCAGCTTGAAGCTATGCTGCTTTTCTTTAGGCTATTTGCCATGGCCATTAGCCTGCGTTTGAAACGCTCTTGTTCGAGGATCCTCGGGCACGATTTAATCATCGCCGAGGCTTGCTTCGTCTCCGGAGGAGGCATGTAATTATCATCCTCGACCTCTTAAATACGCCACTCTCTTGCGAGGGCTTGCTTCGCATCCTCCCGCGCTGAATCTTGCTTGGAGGGGATTGTCTTCGCACTTTCTCAAGTGTTATTATCTCCTGTGCCAGAATCTCCATTCTTGCTGTGGCGGGATTTAGAGCGGCGCCGCTGACACCGGCGCTTGGGCTGTTTCTTTAAGGAATCTGCCTTCGCTGCTTCTTCGCCATCCCCATCTTTTGGGGTGTCCACCATGTATATGTCATATGATGAGGTGGTCTTCCAGTGCCCTGTAGGCGCTGGTTCCTTTTCGTCTCCGGCATCGTCGTCCATACCGTCGATGTCTTCGGAGTCGTAGTCTAGCATGTCGGTTAGATCGTCGACAGTGGCTACAAAGTGGGTGGTGGGTGGGTTCTGAATTTCTTCGTCGTCCGTATCCCAACCATCCTGGCCATAGTCCGGCCAGGTCTCTCCGGATAGCGAGAGATGCTTTAGCGAATGTAGGATGTCGCCAAAAGGCGAGTCTTGAAAGATGTCCGCCGCGAACTCCATGATCGGCGCCCAATCGGATTCGATTGGCGGGCGCCGAGGTTCGAGTCCGGCAGGAGTCCGCACCTCGAGTCACGAGCTTTATGGGGGACAAGGTCAGAGTTCGGCTCCATCGCCGCGGAAGTTGCAGCCCCCGAGGCGGTGTCCAGCCACCGGTCCTCGATCTGGGCGATCGGCTCCAGACTGAAGGTCGGAGCGGATTCGTGTGCAGCCACCAAGGCACTGTCCGGGGGCAGAGCTAAATCATGCCCATCGTGATAGCGCGGCACGCTCGGCTGTGGCTCGAGTCCGTCGAAGATCAAGTCCCCGCGGATGTCGGCCGTGAAGTTTAGGCTCCTGAGCCTGACCTGATGGCCAGGGGCGTAGCTTTCGATCTGCTCCAGATGGCCAAGTGAGTTGGCCCGCAGTGCGAAGCCGCCAAATACGAAGATCTGTTCGGGGAGAAAAGTCTCACCCTGGACGGCATTGTTGGTTGAAGAAGCCATCGAGCCTATTGGCGACGACACAGAGGAACTCTCAATGAAAGCACCAATGTCGGTGTCAAAACCAGTGGATCTCGGGTAGGGGGTCCCGAACTGTGCGTCTAGGCGGATGGTAACATGAGACAAGGGACACGATGTTTTACCCAGGTTCGGGCCCTCTTGATGGAGGTAAAACCCTACGTCCTGCTTGATTACTATTGATGATGTGTATTACAAGAGTGGATCTACCACGAGATCAAGGAGGCTAAACCCTAGAAGCTAGCCTATGGTATGATTGTTGTAATGGAGGTTATGTCCTACGGACTAAAGCCCTCCGGTTTATATAGACACCGGAGAGGGCTAGGGTTACACAGAGTCGGTTACAATGGTAGGAGATCTACATATCCGTATTGCCAAGCTTGCCTTCCACGCCAAGGAAAGTCCCATCCAGACACGGGACGGAGTCTTCAATCTTGTATCTTCGTAGTCTTGGAGTCCGGCGGACGATGATAGTCCGGCTGTCCGGACACCCGCTAGTCCAGGACTCCCTCAGTCAGTGCTGGAGGAGTGTGGGCGGCGGTTGAAGAACGATGGCTACTTAAATTTGGGTAAAGGAATTGATGCGGGGCGGGAGTGCCCAAGAACGCGCATGGCCCAATAAGAATATGCGTTTATGATAATAAGGAAAAGTGGCGGAACTGCCGATTTTTGCAACGCTCAAGGCGGGTAGTTTGTTTCTATATTTCTAGCTAGCTGGTCTATTGCACACGCTTCGTCCAAATTTCTAAATAAACTTTCCCGCCTTTAGCTGCGCCGTCGTGGTGATTTTACAGCGCACTTGCATCGCACATGGTTAAGCCAGTACCTCCACCATTTGCTCATGCTTGCGCAGTCGTGGTGATTTTACAACGCACTTGCATCGCACACGGTTGATCCAGTACCTCCACCTTTTCTTGCGCTCGCACAGTCATCGTGATTCACAACGCACTAGCATCGCACATGATTAAGACATTATACCCGTGTCCGTTGAGCCTCATCAGAATCTTTGCAGCAAAAAAACATTAGAGAGGGTTAGAAGACAGCCACAGCAGCATGTGGCCCAAATATATATGAGTGAAAATGGTGGTATGTGATGTTCAAATTTCAATGCACAACTTTTACCGCGCGGGCCCACGGTTGGGCGCGTCATCGAAATCGATGAGAGGGGCCAGAAGTCAAGAACCACCTGGAAGTGGTCAAATATATGTAGGAATATTGGGTGTGATGTTCAAAACTTTAAATACACAATGCACAACTTTGGTGGCACCTGCCTCGCAAACCTGAAAGCACCCTTGGATATATCTATAATGACTTGATGTCGTAGCTAGCTAGGATGCTTGTCCCACCACCTCCCACTTCGTGTCAGTTGGGCGGATGCACGTAATGATGCTTTGGTCATACATGCATGTCGCCATGACCTACCATAAGACGGACCAATGAATCTATCGTTTGGTCAAACGACAACTGTTGTTCTTGATAAACTGCTTGGGCCAATAGATTGAACCATCATAAAAATCGCACGAGAGGGACCACAAAACCAGCACCTCTTGCATGAGGCCCAAAATGATGTACGTTGGAAGGGGTCATGTGTGTTTTCAATATAGAATAATGTACAATTTAGATGTGGTGCCTACCTCTAGATACAAACGACAACCATGAAGGCGAGGTAGTTAAGGACGACATATGCAGGGTACGATGCAGGTCGAACCCAGCAATCCGAGCATGTGGGAGGGAATCCTGACAGTGCATGACCTCGAGCTTTGGTTGAATGACATGTGACAGTGCCGGCCCTAACACAAACTAGGAGGAATCCATTCATGGCCAACACATACCCCTCGTTATCGGTCAAAGGGATGATATATATACACTCGCACTACTAGGAAAAAGCCTATACACAGAATTTTACCAGCAGCGCCCTTTAAAATCGGGCGCTGCTGCTAAGTAGCAGTAGCGCACGCAGACAAAACTCGCTGCTAAAACAAGTTTATTAGTAGCGCGTACACTCAAAGACGCGCTACTGCTAAAATTCCCATGACGCCGCTGCGAGGCCAGTTATAGCGGCAACAAGACAATACAAAGAGCGCCATCACACGGGTCATAGCAGCAGCGCATTTATGCAATAACCGCTGCTGCTAAGTTAACTAGTCGCAATAACCCACAGATCCACACACTCACTCGACCTCCCCCTCAACCCCCCCCGCGCCGCCGGTCCTCCCCCGTCGCCCCTCCTCCGATCTGCAACGCCGTCACCTCATCCTCCTTGCTGGACTCGGTACCGGCCTCCTCCTCCGTCCTCCCTCCACTCATCACTGGCCGGCCCCTCCTCGCTCCGCCTTCCTCCTCCGTCCACCCTCCACTCGCCGCCAGCCGGCCCCTCCTCGTTCCGCCTTCCTCCTCCGTCATACTCTCTACTCCCTCCTCGAGTCGCCCCTCCTTCTCCCTCCTCCCTGCTACATTTTGATCTAGTAGGCTAGTTTATACGCAACATTTTGATTTAGTTGATATGATTCAGTTGATTTAGTAGGCTAGTTGATTTAGAACATTTTCATTTAGTTGATTTAGTAGGCTAGTTGATTCAGTTGATTTAGTAGGCTAGTTGATTCAGTTGATTTAGAACATTGTGTCATTTAGTTGATTTAGTATGCTAGTGGATTTAGTATGCTAGTTGATTTAGTATGCACCATTTTATTGTTATTTTTTCTGTACATGGATAGGTAGATGCTTTTGTTTTTTTGTAATAAGTTATTTTTTTGGCAAAATGTAGGTGCCAATTTAGATAAATGTGCCACTTGTTTTTTAATCAATTATCTTAGGCAATAGGTGCCATTGAAATGCTTTGGTAGGTGGTACCTTGTCATCTAATCGTTAATCCTTTGCTCATCTTGCATGCTTTAGGAAAATGGCGCCACCACCACCACCACTATGTCGACTGTGCAAGTCAAGGTGCGCCAGCAGCCTTGCAACTGGCAAGCTGTTCGACATCTACTTCCAGCCAAGTTTTCGTCATGCGGCGGTAAGAAATTAGATGAAATGTAACAACTATTTTATTTTTAGTGTTGGCATTACTGCATTGTGTCATTTTGCTTTTCTTACACAAATCGTCCCATGCAATGTGAGGTTGAAATTCAACAAGCTAAAAGAGACACTGTGACATTTGAGGCTCCTGGGGGGCCGTACACTATGGAGGTCGAGAAAGGACACAATATGTCACAGATTGGAGGAGATGGATGGGCCCGTTTCCTTGCCCGCATGCGTCTTACTGGTGCTGAGTTGATCAGCTTCTCCTTCAGAGCAGAAAGACCCAAGCTGACTGTCATTTATCTCAACCTGGTGGAAGATGATGAAGATGACGAAGATGATGAAGATGATGAAGATGATGAAGATAATGAGGACCCACTCGATGAAGATGATGAGGACCCACTTCATGAAGCCATCGTAGCTCAAAGAACAAGGCTGAGTGAGGAGGAGGTGTCCAACCTGTGGGACATAATTCCGCTACGTGCTGACTTTGTCGTGGTGCCATTCTTGACCCGACTGACAAATACCATGGTTGATCGACATGATATGGTATGTTATACTTAAAAATGCAAATTATCCGATGAAATACTTAGTGTACAGTCCAGTGATATGGTATGTTGTGTGGAATCTAGTCGATGATATGTTTTAGTGTAGAGTTCGATCACATGCTTATTAGTGTAGAATCTAAGGAAACTATTAATAGTGTAGATAATCCATATGTACTTATTTGCGAGGCTATTTATTAATTGATATGTTTTTCTTATTCAGAAATTGGCAAAGAGCATATCTGTGAGTTATGGTATCGAGCCCGATGAAGAAGGATCGATGGACTACGCCATCGCAAGGGGCTCCGTCACAACTCAGTACTTACCGCGTGGACACGGACGGTCGCACACACTTAAACTCGGTTGGGTGGAAGAAATTCCTCGATGGCAAGAATCTTCGTGTTGGACAGGCCATCCTAATTACTATCATGAACACCAACCGCCCAGGCTTGAGGATGATGATTGTCTTCGATATCATCTAGAACTACATATGTGTGTGTGCCTATATCATCTAGAACTACATATGTGTGTGTGGCTATATCATCTAGAACTACATATGATGATCGTCGTCGATATCATCTAGAACTACATATGATGATCGCTGTTGATATGACCTTGTACTGCTTGAGGATGCATGTTGACTATGCATGAAATTGTTATCTAGTACTCCCTTCGTTCAAAATTACTCATCGTGGTTTGAACTAAAACCATGATAAGTAATTTGGAACGAAGGGAGTACTAGCCAGTAATGGTTTATGAATTTGGTATCTACTAGCAGTACCTAGTATCTAGTATCTAAAAGGGAAACTGAAAGGAAAGGGTGCGAGGGAAAATGATGAAAGATATAGCAAGATGGCGAGGATCGCGAAATCGCTATAGCTAGGTAATAGTAGCGCGTTCACAAAAAGCGCTGCTGATATCGTCAACAGTAGTAGCGCGGGTACGGGCCACACTACTACTATAAGTTAGCTGTAGCGCCTTATTAGTAGCGCGGCCACCCACGCTGCTGCTAGCCTCAAAACCCGCACTACTACTAGGGTTTTCTCTAGTAGTGTCGGGGAGCCCACAGATATGCGTGTCATCACAGAAAGCCGCACAAGGGAGACGTGGTCGATCAGAAAACCCTGTATACACTGCATGCGGACTGAAAATATGTATGGGCATGGTGGTGTGTGATGTGTTTAAATCCCGAATGCACAACTTTGATGGGCCACCAACTACAATACAAACCGAACACCGTACCCGACTCCAAGCCTAGTTCAATACGTACGATGTCGGTTTCCCAACTTCGAGGCGGGGCAGGGGGGGTTGTCGCACGCATGCGCTCAAACTTTATTTGGTCTAGCATGGCACAAATATCAATGGGAAACCATAATGGTCAAACCCTTCTCGTTTTTGGGCCAACGGGATAGATTGTGTGGGCCCCCTTCATTGTCGGTAAAGGATAATATATATACCTCGGGGAGCCCACATATATGTGCAGCGTCTATAAACCGCACAAGGGAGACATGCTCGATCAGAACACCCTGCCCCATATACCCTGCATGCGACCTGAAAAAGGTTTATATAATCGCCATGACAGGTCACTATAGAGTCAATCATTCTTTAATTTTTAGAGAAAAAATAACCTATAAAAACATAGTCTACAAATTATCAAAACACGGATCCCAGGGTTTATATAATCGCCATGACAGGTCACTATAGAGTCAATCATTCTTTAATTTTTTAGAGCAAAAAATAACCTATAAAAACACACTCTACAAATTAGCAAAACAATGGTCCCAAGGTTTATATACTCACCATGACAGGTCACTATAGAGATATTTATCTCTTTATCTCTATAATGACCGTGTCATGGCAATTAAATGAAGCTTGAGATATGCAACTTCCCACCGGGTCATGGCGATTAAATGAAGCTTGAGATATGCAACTTTCCACCGGGTCACCCATCCTTGGACTACTCCAGCCTGAGCACGCTTAAATTATGCGTTCTATTCGACTAGGCTGCGGATGGGAAGCCGCACCTTGCTGATTGGAATTGCCTCCTTGCCTTTAAGGCGTTTCACGCTGGTCACCCTATGGGACCTACTCCCTCCTATCACGCACATTTGTGCTTTTCGAAATTGTGTGCGATATTTACATGGCCGGTATGTCGCCGCCTAGCCTTCAATGAGCACTGGCACTGGTAGCGGGAAATGATGGGAGAAGAGGCGGGAAACCGATGAGAGGAGTGGCGGGAAATGGTAGCTGTTTAGAAAACGTAGTAGAGAAGGAAGCGTGAGCTAGCACGACACATGCGCACAATGATTACCCATGTACTACATGTGCTGTCGAAAGGGTTGAGGGTTGCCGTTCGATCTGGGAGCATCCAATGGTGCAGACGTATGATCCATGGGTTTTCGGTTGTGGCCAATCAGAACACATGACTCAGATCGGGCGCGCAGCTGGGGGACGGGGCATCGGCCACGGTTTGGTAGGCACACGGCTTTCATGAGTGAACCGTGTGCTATTTGGAAACATTTTGTGAGAAGAATATCAGTTTTTAAATCCCTGTAAATCCAAAACTCACCCGAAAATCATGAAACTTGGCATGGTGTCCCAACATGGCACATATATGTCGAGGAATTTTTTTCGTCCATTTTGGCGCAAGTTTTATTACAAGCCTCTTACAAACTGGAGCTTATCTCAAACAAGCCTCGTGGTTCCGATAGGGAAACGTGTCCCCCTTGTGGGCGAAACAATAATCACTGCCTCCTTTCGCCTTGTATTTTTTTCTACAGGCAACATGGAACGACATGATATCCGTGCTAAAATTTAAACTTATTCAGGGTTCATTTGGCCTTTTTATACACTAATTGAGTTTCCTAGGCATTTAATGTCCATTCAAATCTGAACCACAAATACATGCTCCAGTTCACCAAAATGACTAGAAAAATTATACATGTGTCCTTGGGTGCATGTTTAGGTCCCATGCCAGGAATGGGAATGAAATACAACCGTACTGGCGTCCTGGCTCATCCTCAAGCATTTGGAATCTCGGTTTTTAAATCCCCGTAAATCCTAAACTCACCAGAAAGTCATGAAAGTTGGCATGGTGTCACGTCATGGCACATATATGTCGTGATAAAAACATTGTCCAATTTGGGCCAAGCTTTATTACAAACCTCTTACAAACCGGAGCTTCTCTCAAAGAAGCCTCATGGTTTTGATAGGGAAACGTGTTCCCCTTGTGGGTGGAACGTAATCGCTGCCTCTTTTCACCTTGTATTTTCTTCTACGGGCAACATGGAACGACAAGATATCCGTGCTGAAATTTAAACATATTCAGGGTTTGTTTGGCCTTTTTATACACTAATTGAGTTTCTTGGGCATTTAATGTCCATAATTCAAATCTGAACTTCAAATACATGCTCCAGTTCACCAAAATGGCTAGAAAATTATACATGTGTCCTTGGGTGCATGTTTAGGTCCCATGCTAGGAATGGGAACGAATTACAACCGTACCGGCATCCTGGCTCGTCCTCAAACATTTGGAATCTCGATTTTTAAATCCCCGTAAATCCTAAACTCACTAGAAAGTCATGAAAGTTGGCATGGTGTCACATCATGGAGCATATATTTCGTGGTAAAAACATTGTCCAATTTGGTCCAAGCTTTATTGCAAACCTCTTACAAACCGGAGCTTCTCTCAAAGAAGCCTCATGGTTTCGATAGGGAAACGTGTTCCCCTTGTGGCGAAATGTAATCACTGCCTCTTTTCGCCTTGTATTTTCTTCTATGGGCAAACATGGAACGATAGGATATCCATGATGAAATTTAAACTTATTCAGGGTTCGTTTGGCCTTTTTATACACTAATTGAGTTTCCTAGGCATTTAATGTCCATAATTCAAATCTGAACTACAAGTACATGCTCCAGTTCACCAAAATGGCTAGAAAAATTATACATGTGTCCTTGGGTGCATGTTTAGGTCCCATGCCAGGAATGGGAATGAATTAAAACCTTACCGACGTCTTGGCTCGTCCTCAAACATTTAGAATCTCAGTTTTTAAATCCCCATAAATCCAAAACTCACCAAAAAGTCATCAAAGGTGGCATGGTTCACGTCATGGCACATATATGTCGTGGTAAAAACATTGCCAATTTGGGCCAAGCTTTATCACAAACCTCTTACAAACTGGAGCCTGTCGCAAGAACTCTCATGGTTTCGATAGGGAAACGTGTCCCCTTGTGGGCCAAACGATAATCGCTCCCTGTTCTAGCCTCGTATTTTCTTCTACACACAACACGGAACAAAGGGAGATTAGCGCTGAACTTTAAAATTATTCAGGGTTCATTTGACCTTTTTTATTCATTAATTGAGTTTTCTAGGCATTTAATTTCCATAATTCAAATCTGAACTACAAATACAAGCTCCAGTGCACCAAAACAGCTAGAAAAAATGTACATGTGTTCTTGGGGTGCATCTTTAGGTCCCATGGAACGAATGAGAATGAATTCAACCGTCTCGCCGTCTTGGCTTGGCCACAAACGTTGCGAATCTCGGTTTTAAATATCTGTAAATCCAAAACTTACCAGGAAATCATGAAACTTGCACTAATAGGGAAAACCCTAGTAGTAGCGCTTGTAATGTGCATAGCAGTAGCGCGGGTACCAGCGCTACTGCTATCGCGCTACAGCTAACATGTAGCAATAGCGCTGTCTGACCAGCGCTACTGCTATACCTAGCTAGCAGTAGCACGGGTGCTTGAAAAGCGCTGCTGATAGTAGTAAGTAGCAGTAGCCTTTCTTTTGAAAAGCGCTACTGCTTATTTTTCCTGTATTTTTTAAATTGCAGTTTATTTTCGCTGTATTTGTATAGGTTTTATATGCTGTATTTACATCATATGATTTTATCACCATGATTAGTTAATATATACAACAGTGGGTGAAATGAATGTTGATTAGGTAGTATACTTTCGACATGCACCACATGTTGCCACCACTTGAACCTAATCAACTTTCATTTCACCCTCTGTTGTATATACTAACTAATCATCATCATAGTCATTACCATCGGTCATAGTCATAGTGTAGCACATCATTATCTTCAAACTCATTCTAGCTAGCTAATCACCACCAAGGCACCAACACTAGGTACGGTAGCTATCTAATCACCACCAACACTAGCTAATAATAATCATCATAGTCATTATCACAAACACTAGCTATTTAATCATCATAGTAATGGTGTAGCACATCATCATCTTCAAACTCATTCTAGCTAGCTAATCACTCATGCCGCTCTCTCTCAGGTAAAATAGCATAGAACATATATAACACTCCTGCTTCATCATATTGGAGAATGCAGATGAATCTGTCTCCTAATTGTGGGCTGCGCTTCTAATTGCTGCCCCCTAGTACTTCTCTGCGATCATTCACAATTTTGTTCCAGTCGTTGACTATTAAGACTTGCTCTCTTTTAGAAATCCTGAATGCGCCGATGTGCATTGTAGGATGTGTTGGCCGTATGCTAACCATGGAGATGAGACCTTTAGCCTCGATCCACTGAGGCACAACTATCATCGGAGTCCCTATTGAAGAACATCGTAGTAACATACTTAGCAATGAAGTTTAGCTTAAAAACTAATGTATGCAAAAGATGCACAGAGGAAAAACAGTAAAAATCTTACCATCTTTCCTAAATAGATGTGACTGTAGTTCAGTACGAACACTATTGGTCGCACGTTTTCAGTACTAAGATTTTCAGATCCAGGAAAATAATTTGTCTTCATAGTATGAAGATCCTCAAGCCATGAAACATAATGACTTGTCTCCTCGCAGTTTAGTTCAGCCCCGGGACAGTAGTAGGTCATGTCTACCAAGCGCTGGACAGGTTTGCTTGAATGAAAATAAGATGTCAATAGAAATTTGTTGTCAACTATTTTTCAATAAACAATATCCAAGACATAAATATGGTTGATAAACTCACATAATGGTAGAACTGGAGGCGTCTGCACATCGACCCAGATGTCTATATTACCTTCAATTTCATCTTCCGGACGGATATCAAAGGTGATAATCATATTAGTCTCAAATGCATAAGCCTTGCATAGTGCTCTCCAATTTTTGCATTCAAACACTACAAAAAAAAAACACATCCGTGACATTTTGGGCCGAACGAAATTTTTTTCTGTCATACATATGACACTTCTATGGTGATAATTGTGACAGAACCCGGTATCATCATAGATGTGGTGGGCTCCTACTTCTATGACAAAAAATCATGACAGAAAATGGGCTTTTCGTCCTAGGTGGGCCGGAGACGCAGCTGCATGACATTCTTTGGGCCGTCCATGACGGAAAAAACCATGGTAGAAGCAAGGGGGAGGAAAATTTCGGGGAGTTTCCAGTTACGGTGGGAGGTCGGGGACCGAGCGATGCACGTTTCTCTCATACACGTACGCGCGTGTGTGCGAGGCGTTGGCTCTAACTGAACCCAAGCGACGCGTTGGGCTCTAACTGAACCCGAGCGATTGCATTGTAGCCTACGCGTTACTGAACCCGAGCGATCAATCGATGGCTGTTAACTGAACCCGATCGAGCGATTCCTTCACTACTGCTGCTAACTGAGCTGATCGATTGGATGAACAGTGAGCATTGCCCGGGGGGTTCTGGATGAACAGTGAGCGGTGGCGTTGCCTATGGATGAACAGGACCCCGTGGCGTGGAGGGCTGGATGAAGAGTAGACGGTGAGGGGTGGTTGAACAGGACCCCGTGGTGTGGAGGGCTGGATGAACAGTAGATGGTGGAGGGGTGGTTGAACAGGAGCCGGTGGAGTAGCGGGCGGTGGAGGCTGGATGAACAGGAGCCCGTGGAGGCTGGAGGAGGTCGACGGTAGCCCGTGGAGGCTGGAGGAGGTCGACGGTGGAGATGAACAGTATCCCCTGGAGTCCCGTTTTGCGGTACGCCACACCCCTCCCGATGAACAGGACCCCTGTTTCGATCGTAGGAGGTCCATTTCGTCCGTTTTGCGGTACGCCACACCCCTCCCGATCAACAGGACCCCCGTTTCGACCGTAGGTGGTCCGTTTCCTCCATTTTGCGGTACGCTAGACCCCTCCCGATCAACAGGACCCCGTTTCGAACGTGGCCGGTCGAACACAAGGCCGTTTCCTCCGTTCTGCGGTACGCCAGGCCTCGTTTCCATCGCCTGTTCTGTCCAAGCCAGTTGGCTCGCACGTGTTTCGTTGCCTCCCAATAAACACGACGCATTCCGTTGCCTCCCCATGAACACGACGCATTTCGTTGCCTCCCCATGAACACGACGCATTCCGTTGCCTCCCCATGAACACGAGCCCTTGCCGTACGTATGCGCAAGTAGGCGTTCGAGACCCCACCCGTATGTACACATACGTGGCCATATTTTCTTTCTTGCACCCTGGCCGCTGTACGTACGTGTACATGCTACGTGCATGCCTCTACTACGACATGTGCGCGCCTCTACTACGATACGTGCGCGCCTCTACTATGACACGTGCGCGCCTCTACATCGACCAGTATGTACGTACACGTTCGCGACCAGGATGACAATGCTACGTACGCTTCGACCAGATGGGTCCCGACTGTCAGGCACTTCCTTGCCTGCGAAGATGTAGCTGGTGGGTCCCAGCAGTCAGGGGGGTGAATTATTTTGTTTTTTTTGCCCGGACGCACTTCCTTGCGTTCGAAGGTGTAGCTGCTGGGTCCCAGCAGTCAGGGGGGCGAATCGGTTTTTTTTTGCCCGGACGCACTTCCTTGCGTGCGAAGGTGTAGCTGGTGGGTCCCAGCAGTCGGGGGGCGAATCGTTTTTTTCGGATGCACTTCCTTGCGTGCGAAGATGTAGCTGGTGGGTCCCAGTAGTCAGGGGGGTGAATCATTTTGTTTCCGGACGCACTTCCTTGCGTGCGAAGATGTAGCTCGTGGGTCCCAACAGTCAGGGGGCGAATCATTTTTTTCGCGAAATACGGTGGCCCGTTCGGTGGGTCCCCGCTGTCAGGTGGAGGAATAATTATTTTGCGCGTAATAAGGAGGCACTTCCTTGCGGCTGCCGTGGACCCAGCTGTCAGCCTCTCCACGTACAGTCCACGTCCGATGGAAGTCGTTCCTTGACCACGTTGACCACGCCACGCCGAGAGCACCACGGCGGTGGACAATGGCGAGGCCTAGGAAGGGGACGACGCGGAGCCGCGGAAGACGCGGTAGTGGATGCACACGAGGAGAGGAGTACGAGGGTTCACTAGTTCGGCTGTGCTGCCGTCGCCGCAGAATAACAGGGGGTGTGGGTGAGTGGAGGGATGGCCTAGCCAGCGGTGGGAGTAGTAGGGGGCGGTGAGGCCTCCGCGACAGCACAGCCGGCCATGGGAGGCAGGAGCAGGCGACACGACCGCCGCTGCTTTGGGCGGCTGGAGCAAGAAGACCAAAGGTTGAAGAAGCACGACGGCCGTTGGATGGACATCGTACGGGCACTGCAGCTAGAATCGTTTATATTAACTAACTTGACAAAGCCCTTGGTACGTCAACTTAGTAGGCCCACAGGTCAGCTTCCGAAACGGTGCGCCCCAGATGTCAGGGGGAGGAATCATTTTTTGGGCGGGTGAAGCTAGAATATCCGAGATTGAAGAAGAAGCACGGCATCCGTTGGATGGATATCCAACGGCCACTGCTGCTAGAACCGTGTGTTGACTATAAGTTGACAAAGCCTTGCATACGCGTCAACTCTGTTTTTTAGGGGACGCGTCAACTTAGTAAGGCCGTGTGTGTGGCGAGAACTTATAGCCCATTTGAGATTTGTAAGAATGTGTAGCCCATTTTTGAATTCTAACGGAATTTACTACAGCCCATTTATAGTTTGTTAAAAGTACAGCCCATTTCAACCAACCGTTCAAAACAGAATTCAATAAAATTTCCCATATTTTGTTGAGATCCGAATATTTTTATCCCGAAATTTCTAGTCAGATTAAATAAATTTCAATATAAATTTATATTATGTAAAAATCCAACGAAACATTGCGCTCACAACAATTAATGAAATTAAAATTTTCAATATCCAAAAATAATATTTTATAAAGTAATCACTGTTTGGTGCATTTTTTATAGTTACTACCCAGTTTTTATAATTGCATCCCATTTATTATTTCTTAAAGCCCATTTTCTTGTTAAGCCTAATGCATCCCTTCTAGGAAACATTTGCAGCCTAGCGGGACGGAGAATAACAACTTGACCTTGCCTGGGTATTCCTAAGAAAAGTATAGCTGGGCTAGCCATTTTCAGCTTGAAAAAATTAATATCTGGGCTGGATATCTGGCCTGGGCTAGACGGCCACAGCCTGCCCAGTTAATACCTGCAGCGATATTTTCGTTGTTGTTTAGAGGAGAAAAATTAATATCTGGGCTAAACATCAAAAAACTCTGTAGTGCTCACACCTCAAAAACACAAATACTGCTCGAGCTGCTTGGTCCTAGCTGTCGACTGCTTCTTGTGCAATTCTCTCGTTTATTGACTACTCCCTCCTTTCCGGTTTATAATGCTCAATTCAAAAATCTCACCAATCAAGGTAGATGGCGAGTGCTGGAATACTTTTTGTAGTTTTGCAAAAGCACCTAATTAATGCTCTTGTTATCCTCAAAAAATTATGTTTATCAATGCATTAATTGCAATGCATGCATGCATAACATACATGCATTGGTCAATTTTCTCTTAATACTTGCATGCAATGATTTAATGCACCTTGCAATCTGAACATGTGATCGAAAACAACCAAATTGAGCCTTATAAAATGGAAAAACTAAAATTTTGAGATAAGCCCTATAAACCGGAAAGGAGGGAGTACATAGGTTGACAATGGTGTGGGACCGTGATGTCAGGAAACCAGGAGGAAGCAATATAAATTATATTATATATATATAATAATAAGGAGGCACTTGCGTACATGAGGCTATGGACCTGGTGGGTCCCCATTGTCATCCTATCCAAGTAAAGTCATCTCCTCGCCCGCGCGCGCTTTCCGCCCGAAATAGTCAGCGCCGGCCGCCCCGCTTCCCGGTGTAGGCGATTGCTCCGCCTTCAAACGACACAAGTGCCGTCCGTCCATCCATCTGCCGCACATATTAATGATACGCGGTTGCCGAGGCGGCTACTCCAGCGCCACACGTCCGTCCCTCCGCCCGCCAACCATTGCTATATAAACTGCTGCGCCGGCCATAGCCGCAGTCATCTGCATCTGTTCCCTTTCTCCTGTCCACACCACTACTACCCACCATGGCTTCCTCGCGCTCCAGCGCTCTTCGGGACGGGCGGACGACGGACCACAAGGAGATGGCAGCCATTGCGGCCGATCGGCTGGCCGACAAGCAGCCGGAGGATGATGACGTCCCAATGGAGAACATGGTAGTTGACGATTCGGCGCCAACCCCCTCCTCCGCGCCATCCTCACCGGTGCATTGCACCATGACCATCGGCGAGGTCCGTGCCCAATGTATGGACAGGGTGAGGCAGATGCGTGAGGAGCAGTTCCGGTTGGCGCAGGCCGATGCCGCCTACAACCACCATCTCCTCCAGGAGCACCTGCAGGCGGAGGAGCAGATCGCCGCGGAGCGGGCGGAGCAGGGGGCGCTGCTCGACTCGTAGCGCTCCGCCTGCAAGGGGCGCCTCGAGCGTTGGCGGTACCACATGCATGTGGCGGAGGCTGCGACCGCCTACAAAGAGGCTAGCAAAGAGAGCGATGAAGCGGGCGAGGCGCTGTTTGGCGAGACCGAGGACGAGGCAGAGGACAATGCCGGCTCCGACGAGTCCCCGCTCCACTGGCGTCGACGAGGCCCTGCTCCGCCGAGGCCCCGCGGCGCCAACAATGAGGCAGAGGACACCGTCGGCTCCGCTGAGGCCCCGCGGCCCAAACAACGAGGCAGAGGACACCGCCGGCTCCGCCAAGGCCCCGCCCCACCAACAACAAGGCAGAGGACATCGCCGGCACAGCTGAGGCCCTGATGTCTACTACACAACCTTCTTCTTGTAGACGTTGTTGGGCCTGCAAGTGCACAGGTTTGTAGGACAGTAGCAAATTTCCCTCAAGTGGATGACCTAAGGTTTATCAATCCGTAGGAGGCGTAGGATGAAGATGGTCTCTCTCAAACAACCCTGCAACCAAATAACAAAGGGTCTGTTGTGTCTCCAACACACCCAATACAATGGCAAATTGTATAGGTGCACTAGTTCGGCGAAGAGATGGTGATACAAGTGCAAAATAGATAGTAGATATAGGTTTTTGTAATCTGAAATAATAAAAACAGCAAGGTAACAAGCGGTAAAAGTGAGCGTAAACGGTATTGCAATGATAGGAAACAAGGCCTAGGGTTCATACTTTCACTAGTGTAAGTTCTCTCAACAATAATAACATAGATAGAACATATGACAAGCCCTCAACATGCAACAAAAAGTCACTCTGAAGACACTAATAGCGGAGAACAAACGTAGAGATTATGGTCGGGTACGAAACCACCACAAAGTTATTCTTTCGGATCGATCTATAAAAGAGTTCGTACTAGAATAACACCTTAAGATACAAATCAACCAAAACCCTAGTGTCACCTAGATACTCCATTGTCACCTCAAGTATCCGTGGGCATGATTATAAGATATGCATCACACAATCTCAGATTCATCCAACCAACATAAAAGTACTTCAAAGAGTGCCCCAAAGTTTCTACCGGAGAGTCGAGAACGTGTGCCAACCCCTATGCATAGGTTCCCAAGTGTCACAAAACCCGCAAGTTGATCACCAAAACATACATCAAGTGGATCAATAGAATAACCCATTGTCACCACGGTTATCCCACGCAAGACATACATCAAGTGTTCATAAAAGACTCAATCCAATAAGATAACTTCAAAAGGGGAAACTCAATTCATAACAAGAGAGTAGAGGGGGAGAAACATCGTAAGATCCAACTACAATAGCAAAGCTCGGGATACATCAAGATCGTGCCATAGATGGAACACGAGAGAGAACACGAGAGAGAGAGAGAGAGAGAGAGAGAGATCAAACACATAGCTACTGGTACGTACCCTCAGCCCCGAGGGTGAACTACTCCCTCCTCGTCATGGATAGCGTCGGGATGATGAAGATGGCCTCCGATGATGGGATCCCCCTCGGCAGGTGCTTGAACAGGTCCCGATTGGTTTTGGTGGCTACAGAGGCTTGCGGCGCGTAACTCCCGATCTATCTTCTGCTCGGAAGTTTTAGGGTGCGAGGTATATATGGGTGCAGGAGAACGTCGGTGGAGCTACGGGGTCCCAGAGGCGGGGCGCGCCTGGGGAGGGCGCGCCCACCCTCGTGAGCACCTCCGTATCTTCCCGACGTGGGGTCCAAGTCCATCGTGGGTTTCCTTCCAAAAATAACTTCTCCAGTTGATTTTGTTCCGTTTTGACTCCGTCGATATTCCTTTTCCTCGAAACACCGAAATAGGCATAAAACAAAGAAATCTGGCTGGGCCTCCGGTTAATGAGTTAGTCCCAAAAGTAATATAGAAGTGGATAATAAAGCCCAATATTGCCTAAAACAGTAGATAAAGTAGCATGGAGCAATAAAAAATTATAGATACGTTGGAGACGTATCAAGCATCCCCAAGCTTAATTCCTGCTCGTCCTCGAGTAGGTAAATGATAAAAAAGAAGTTTTGATGCGGAGTGATACTTTCGCATAATTTCAATGTAAATCTTCTTAATTGTGATATGAATATTCAGATCCGAAAGATTCAAGACAAAAGTTCATATTGACACAAAAATAATAATACTTCAAGCATACTAATCAAAGCAATCATGTCTTCTCAAAATAACATGGCAAAAGAAAGTTCATCCCTACAAAATCATATAGTTAGGCTATGTTTCATTTTCATCACACAGAGATGTTCCCAACTTCTATAACCCCGATGACAAGCAAAGCAATTGTTTCATACTTAAATAATCTCAAACTTTTTCAACCTTCACGCAATACATGAGCGTGAGCCATGGATATAGCACTATGGGTGGAATAGAATATGATGATGGGGATTGTGTGGAGAAGACAAAAAAGGAGAAAGTCTCACGTTGACGAGGCTAATCAACGGGCTATGGAGATGCCCATCAACTGATGTCAACATGAGGAGTAGGGATTGCCATGCAACGGATGCACTAGAGCTATGAATGCTCAACAAAAGAAAACTAGTGGGTGTGCATCCAACTTGCTTGCTCATGAAGACCTAGGGCATTTGAGGAAGCCCATCGTAGGAATATACAAGCCAAGTTCTATAATGAAAAATTCCCACTAGTATAAAAAGACAACTTATGAGACTCACTACATGAAGAACAAGGTGCTACTTTGAAGCACAATATATGAGACTCACTACATGAGGAACAAGGTGCTACTTTGAAGCACAAGTTTGGAAAAAGAGATAGTAGCATTGCCCTTTTTATTTATTTATTTATTTTATTTTTTGGGCCTTTCTTTTTTTCTTTTGGCCTTTCTTCTTTTTTTATTTTCTTTTTTTGGGCCTTTTTTTGGCCTTTCTTTTTTTGGGCAACGCTCTAATAATGATGATCATCACACTTCTATTGATTACAACATAAGGATTACAACTCGAAACTTAGAACAAGATATGACTCTATATGAATGCCTCCGGTGGTGTACCGGGATGGTGCAATGAATCAAGAGTGACATGTATGAAAAATAATGCATGGTGGCTTTGCCACAAATACGATGTCAACTACATGATCATGCAATGGCAATATGACAAAAGTAGTGTATGTCATGATGATGATGATGAAAGTTGCACGGCAATATATCTCGGAATGGCTATAGAAATGCCATGATAGGTAGGTATGGTGGCTGTTTTGAGGAAGATATAAGGAGGTTTATGTGTGATAGAGCGTATCGTATCACGGGGTTTGGATGCACCGGCGAAGTTTGCACAAACTCTCAAGGTGAGAAAGGGCAATGCACGGTACCGAAGAGGCTAGCAAAGGCGGAAAGGTGAGAGTGCGTATAATCCATGGACTCAACATTAGTCAAAAGAACTCATATACTTATTGCAAAAATTTAAAATTCATCAAAAATCAAGTACTACGCGCATGCTCCTAGGGGGATAGATTGGTAGGAAAAGACCATCACTCGTCCCCGACCGCCACTCATAACGATGCACAAGCCAGGTACACTTCATGTTTCAAATTTGTTACACAACTTTAACCATACGTGCATGCTACGGGACTTGCAAACGTCAACACAAGTATTTCTCAAATTCATAATCACCCAACTAGCATGACTTTGATATTATCACCTCCATATCTCAAAACAATTATCAAGCATCAAACTTATCTTAGTATTCAATTCACTCAAAAGAAAGTTTCACATATCTTGAACACCAAGTATATTAACATTAAGCAAATTACCATGCTATTAATGACTCTCAAAATAATCTAAGTGAAGCATGAGAGTTCATCTATTTCTTCAAAATAAAACTACCACCATGTTCTAAAAGGTATAAGTGAAGAACAATGAGTAGCTAAATAATTATGTAACTATGCGAAGACTCTCTCTCATTAAATAATTTCAGATATTGACACTTTATTCAAACAGCAAGCAAAGCTAAAGAAAACTACATTGCAAGGATAGCACAACTCATGTGAAGAAGCAAAAACTTAGGCTCAACCGATACTAACCGATAGTTGTTGAAGAAGAAAGGTGGGATGCCTACCGGGGCATCCCCAAGCTTAGATGCTTGAGACTTCTTGAAATATTATCTTGGGGTGCCTTGGGCATCCCCAAGCTTGAACTTTTGTGTCTCCTTAATTCCTCTCATATCATGATTTCTCTTCTTTTTTTATCAAAAGCTTCATTCACAACAAACTCAACAAGAACTCGTGAGATAGGTTAGTATAAACCAATGCAAAACCTTATCATATTCTACTATAACAAATCACTTAAATTATTATTCAACATTGAATACTAAATGCCTCTGTATATTTAATACTCCTATCATCAAATAGAATCATTAAACAAGCAAACATATGCAAACAATGCAACCATAACAGCAATCTGTCAAAACAGTACAGTCTGTAAAGAATGCAAGAGTATCAATACTTCCCTAACTCCAAAAATTATGAACTAAAATTCCCACTGTAATAAATTTATCAGAGCTCAGTATTCAAAAAGATTCAACATTATACCATGCTCTGACTTTTGTAGGCAATTTTTTGCAACAGCGGTAAACTTTCTGTTTTCAAACAGCAACATGCAAACTAGCAAAATAAGCATGGCAAAGGCTATCCTTGACTTTTTTATTGAAACTAAAGATGCAAAACATTATTCTAACTAACAGCAAGCAAAAACTAACAAAATAAAATGACGCTCCAAGCAAAACACATATCATGTGGTGAATAAAAATATAGCTCCAAGTAAAGTTACCGATGAACGAAGACGAAAGAGGGGATGCCTTCCGGGGCATCCCAAGCTTAGGCACTTGGTTGTCCTTGAATATTACCTTGGGGTGCCTTGGGCATCCCCAAGCTTAGGCTCTTGCCACTCCTTATTCCATAGTCCATCGAATCTTTACCCAAAACTTGAAAACTTCAACCACACAAAACTCAAAACAAAACTCGTAAGCTCCGTTAGTATAAGAAAATAAAACCACCACTTAGGTACTATAATGAACTCATTCTAAATTCATATTGGTGTAATATCTACTGTACTCCAAATTATCTATGGTCTCATAGATTCATCAAAATAAGCAAACAACACATAGAAAACAGAATCTATCAAAAACAGAACAGTCTGTAGCAATCTGTATCAAATGTATACTTCTGGAATCCCAAAAATTATGAAATAAATTGCTGGACGTGAGCAATTTGTCTATTAATCATATGCAAAAAGAATAAACCTAAAATCACTCTCCAGTAAAAAATGGCAGCCATTCTCGTGAGCGCTAAAGTTTCTGTTTTTCACAGCAAGATCACATAAACTTCACCCAAGTCTTCCCAAAGGTTCTACTTGGCACTTTATTGAAACAAAAGCTATAAAACATGATTACTACAGTAGCAAAATCATGTGTACACACAAAAATAGTAAGGATAAATATTGGGTTGTCTCCCAACAAGCGCTTTTCTTTAATGCCTTTTAGCTAGGCATGATGATGACAATGATGCTCACATAAAAGATAAGAATTGAAACATAACGGGAGCATCATGAAGCATATGACTAGCACATTTAAGCCTAACCCAAGTCCTATGCATAGGGATTTTGTGAACAAACAACTTATGAGAACAATAATCAACTAGCATAGGAAGGTAACACAAGCATAGCTTCAAGAATTTAAGCACATAGAGAGAAAACTTGACATTATTGCAACTCCTACAAGCATATGTTCCTCCCTCATAACAATTTTCAGTAGCACCATGAATGAATTCAACAATATAACCAGCACCTAAAGCATTCTTTTCATGATCTACAAGCATATAAAATTTTCTACTCTCCACATAAGCAAACTTCCTCTTTATAGTATATGTATCATCACAATAATCATCATAAATAGGAGGCATGCTTTCATCATAGTAAATTTGCTCATCAAAGCTTGGGGGACAAAAAATATCATCTCCATCAAACATAGCTTCCCCAAGCTTGTGGGTTTGCATATCATTAGCATCATGGATATTCAAGGAATTCATACTAACAACATTGCAATCATGCTCATCATATAAAAACATTCTATAGATTTCTTCTTCTAGCACTTGAGCACAATTTTCCTTTCCATCATACTCACGAAAGATATTAAAAAGACGAAGCGTATGAGACAAACTCAACTCCGTTTTTTTGTAGTTTTCTTTTATAAACTAGACTAGTGCTAAAACAAGAAACAAAAAGATTCGATTGCAAGATCTAAAGATATACCTTCAAGCACTCACCTCGCCAGAAAAGAGCTTAGTGACGGAGTGTGAGTACCCTTTACCTAGCCTCCCCGGTAACGGCGCCAGAAAAGAGCTTGATGTCTACTACACAACCTTCTTCTTGTAGACGTTGTTGGGCCTGCAAGTGCACAGGTTTGTAGGACAGTAGCAAATTTCCCTCAAGTGGATGACCTAAGGTTTATCGATCCGTAGGAGGCATAGGATGAAGATGGTCTCTCTCAAACAACCCTGCAACCAAATAACAAAGAGTCTCTTGTGTCCCCAACACACCCAATACAATGGCAAATTGTATAGGTGCACTAGTTCGGCGAAGAGATGGTGATACAAGTGCAAAATAGATAGTAGATATAGGTTTTTGTAATCTGAAATAATAAAAACAGCAAGGTAACAAGCGATAAAAGTGAGCGTAAATGGTATTGCAATGATAGGAAACAAGGCCTACGGTTCATACTTTCACTAGTGTAAGTTCTCTCAACAATAATAACATAGATAGAACATATGACAAGCCCTCAACATGCAACAAGAAGTCACTCCGAAGACACTAATAGCGGAGAACAAACATAGAGATTATGGTCGGGTACGAAACCACCACAAAGTTATTCTTTCGGATCGATCTATAAAAGAGTTCGTACTAGAATAACACCTTAAGATACAAATCAACCAAAACCCTAGTGTCACCTAGATACTCCATTGTCACCTCAAGTATCCGCGGGCATGATTATACGATATGCATCACACAATCTCAGATTCATCCAACCAACATAAAAGTACTTCAAAGAGTGCCCCAATGTTTCTACCGGAGAGTCAAGAACGTGTGCCAACCCCTATGCATAGGTTACCAAGTGTCACGAAACCCGCAAGTTGATCACCAAAACATACATCAAGTGGATCAATAGAATAACCCATTGTCACCACGGTTATCCCATGCAAGACATACATCAAGTGTTCATAAGAGACACAATCCAATAAGATAACTTCAAAAGGGGAAACTCTATTCATCACAAGAGAGTAGAGGGGGAGAAACATCATAAGATCCAACTACAATAGCAAAGCTCGGGATACATCAAGATCATGCCACAGATGGAACACGAGAGAGAACACGAGAGAGAGAGAGAGATCAAAAACATAGCTACTGGTACATACCCTCAGCCCCGAGGGTGAACTACTCCCTCATCATCATGGATAGCACCGGGATGATGAAGATGGCCTCCGATGATGGGATCCTCCTCCGTGCAGGTGCGGAACAGGTCCCGATTAGTTTTGGTGGCTCTGAGGCTTGCGGCGGAACTCCCGATCTATCTTCTGCTTACGGAAGTTTTAGGGTGCGTAGGTATATATGGGTGCGGGAGAGCGTTGGTGGAGCTACAGGGTCCCACGAGGTAGAGGCGCGCCCCACCCTCGTGAGCACCTCCGTATCTTCCGACGTGGGGTCCAAGTCCATCGGTGGGTTTCCTTCCAAAAATAACTTCTCCAGCTTGATTTCGTTCCGTTTGACTCCGTCGATATTCCTTTTCCTCAAAACACCGAAATAGGCATAAAACAAAGAAATCTGGCTGGGCCTCCGCTTAATAGGTTAGTCCCAAAAGTAATATAAAAGTGGATAATAAAGCCCAATATTGCCTAAAATAGTAGATAAAGTAGCATGGAGCAATCAAAAATTATAGATACGTTGGAGACGTATCAGGCCCCACCCTGCTGGCAACGTGGGGGAGGATTTCCACCGCTCCGCTGAGGCGCCGCCCGCTGGCAACGAGATAGAGGACATCGTCGGCTCCGCCAAGGCCCCGCCACACTGCCAGCGAGGCTGCGCCACACAAAAAACGAGGAAGAGTAGAACACGGCAGGTCGCCGCCGCTCAGGTCCAAGTATGGCCACCGCTGCTACCCTACGGTTGAAGCCAAGCTAGGCGGGTTGACCATTGACGGCCGGTTAGCTTCTTGACGACGATGTAGAGTCGGAGAGCTGCGATGGAGAAGAACGCTACTTCTACTTAACTGCTGGTGCAGTTGGCTGACTGACACGTGGGCCCAACAGGCCACATGTCGCTTAAGCAACTACACTGCAGATAAATCATTAAGCTTCTGTTGGCTGAAGGACACAGTGGGTAACCGGTTAATTAATTATACCTCCAGCGCACCCCTTTTTAGTTGAAGAATGTATGAAATGTAATGAAATCCGGCATGTTTATATGAAATCCGACCGTGTATGAATGAATTTATTTCAATTAGTTCGAATTCCTGTATCACTGGCATTGGATGAACATGCAAAATAATACGTACTAGCATTATTCCCATGGTGATCACCTCATTTGCAGCAGTTTCACATGTACTCCCTCCGGTCATTTCTAGTCTGCATAGAAGTTTTGTATGCAGTCAAAGTATCTCTACTTTGACCAATCTTATACAAAAAAGTATGCACTTTCACAATGTGCGAAGTAAAAAGGAACAGAAGGAGTACAAAGAGTTTGAGCAGCTTTTTAGCGTTTCTGTACATTGCAATCAAACACACAGGCCTGGAAATTCATAGAGAACATTCAAAACAATCGATGATTATGCATCTCAACGACTCACATGTCAGAGGCAATATTTACTTCACAACTAAAGAATAAAGAAAAATTGATCGACGCCGACAAAGAAAGGCGTCCCATTCGAAAATATCAAACGCATATCTTGCTAAAATCAATGAGCAAAATTTGACAAGGTTGTCCCATTCCAAAATATCAAATGCCTACGATTGTGGAATGGGTAGGGTTTGCCATCAGTTCGGACATTGACATGGCACCTTGTGCTAAATAAACCAGCTGTTATTTTTGTGAATTCCACCAAAATCAACCAAATTCGTGTGTAGCTTGTATGATTTCGCCCTTATATGTTGCAACGCCTTGAACTTATGGGAACCTCCTTTCTTGTGGTGGAAATGAATGATTCGATGTATTCATGAACATTTTGTGCAGTTCCCATTGAAATCAAGCTGAGCACTCCTGTTTGCACAAATACAAAAAAGTGATTAGTATAAAGCAAACTGTACTATGAACTGACAGTTTCAACAGGCACATACATGGTCCGTGTAGATCACACTTTTAGAAAAATGGAACTCACCAGAAAGAACCCTAGAACAACATTGTACTCACGCATCACAACAAAAAATGGAGTTTTGTCAGTCCTTCTGAGCTGAAGTTAGTTTGGTCTTGTGGGGAGTAATGTAACCATCCTTCAACTTCTCCTTCTGATTAGAAGATAGACATGGCTTCTTCATCCTGGCATAATCGGAACTAGTCACTTCACGTACTCCATATTCTTCTTCAGAGGAAGATGATCTTGTTGTGCAAAGATAAGAGGACTACTAAATGCTAGCATCCCTGTTTGCTCAAAAAAAAGGAAAGGAAATATTTAAAATAGCACAGATGAAGCACTTCTCAAGGACAATACCACTTTTTCATGACAGTATCTAAACAGTAGCACAACACCAATAGAGATGACAAAGCTCAATCATATGGATGAAATCAGTGGGCGAGTACCAACCTTTGTCAGGAGGCTGATTGTGTAGAGCATACAGATGAAGCACTTCTCCGGAACCATCTGTTGCTATCTACGGGGGTGGCCATGCTTACTATATACTCCTCGATTAGTTTAATGTCTCCAACGTCTTCTTGTGTAGTTCCACTAAAATATATGGTATCTTCAAAGAAGATCCTTGTTTGCACAAGTAGAGATAATTACGTATGGCATCAAATCAGTGGCAAAACAATTGCTCGTTCCAGCCATAGCAATAAATTAAGATGCAAAACTATATCATTACTTGTGTCATCACAGTTCCAGTGCTTCATTACAGCACCGGAGTTGATTTTTGTTTTTCTTCCGCTTGTTCTTCCCTTCATCACTTGGTTCAATAATGCACAAGCTTCGCCTTCAATGTAAGATTTGGCATGTCAATTAGGGAGCACAAGTATAGTACTAAACCTAATTTTACGATGAAAGTGGCAAAATACAGCCAGCAGTTGTGAAATATCCTTATCTTACCTCAATGGGATATTACGATGCACATCTGATTGGAAGTCTTGTCTCCATTTGTGCAGTTCACTAAAATCAAGCAACATTATCGTACAAGTAGCACAACATATGAAAGCACACTGCAGAATCATGTGAAAGAAGGCTAGTACTGACCTCTCATGATGCGGAATTCTAACAACTCACAAGAAGAAGATCTGAACCAAATTCGCCTTAACGGATAGGAAGTAAGATCTCCTCTTGTGCAGTTCCACTAAGATCAAGCAATCAAGCAACGTTGTCGGTGTGACATTTTGGTTGAACTGCACAAAACACTCTTAAAACAAAAGTGTTTTGTGCAGTGCAACAAAAGGTCACAATGGCAACGAGGTGAAGTAGATTACCCTGTTCACACAGAGGTGCAAAGGAAACAATTAGTGGTCAATAACGGTGGATGACACAGAAGCCAACAAAAAGAAGCATCTACCTTTTCTAAATGGGAAAGAAAGCAAGACAGTAGCATTTCTCAAACGGTGGCATTGATTAATATTAACATAGAGATTATATTAACAATAAAATTCTTTAAACATGTAATTTGCTTTTAACTGTGGCATTGCATCAATTTTCCAAAGAGCATTATTAGAGGTGTTTGTTTACAGGACATTTTGGTGTAGGGACTAAAAACTCCGTGTCACCACATCTAAACCAAATAGGAGGGACTTTTAGGGACTAAAAGTGGGCATTTGGGACTAAAGAAAGAAGACTCGAGGGAGTCTTTTGGGACTTTTTCCAACAGTTGCCCCTGCCACTCATCGCACCTTGTTTCTATTAGTTCATTACTAGGGGTAACATGGTCTTTTAGCATGCCATTTAATAACCTCTTGTCCATGTTTAGTCCCTGGAACCAAGCAGGTAGGGACTAGGGAGTTTTTAACCAAACAGGGCCTTAGATTAACAACAGCTAATGAGTTGCACGGGACAGTGGACGCACCAGCACCATGTGCATCTACCGATGTACTGTGGTCATGCACAGTCTGTTGCAACAAAGAACAAACAACCAAGGAGCATATTTGTGTTGGTCCTAGTTTTGTTATCTTTAGACACCTTTCCCTATGTGAGCGCAGCAAATCTAGTCCTGCTCAAACTCTACAACCTTGTCCCTTCCTTTCCTTTTTGAACTAGTACTTTTGCCCCTTCCTTTCCTCTTTGAACCACGTCCTAGATTTATGCGATACAACTTTCCCCACTACTTTCCCCCATTCCTATCCTCTTTGAACCACGTCCTAGATTCATGCTATACAACTTTCCCCCTTCATTTCCTCTTTGAACCACGTCCTAAATTCATGCTATATACAACTTTTCCCACTACTTTCCCCCACTCCTTTCCTCTTTGAACCACGTCCTAGATTCATGGTATACATGCAGCTAGAGCAATGCATGTGGAGTAAGTAAAATATACCTTAAGGTTCTTGGGGCATGGTTCAGTGGGCGATGGGACGACGGCAAAGAAGAAGAGGTCGGAGGCCCTCCCGCGCCGCCACTGGGTGGAAAGTGAATAGCTGCGCCGGTAGTGGATTCCCTCCCTCGTCGACGGCGACAGCGTTAAGCCTCCTTCCCTTCCCGGCGGACGGATCCTGCCGGCTCTTTGAGCAGAAGTGACGGGAGAGAGAGAGAGGCCAACGAAGTATTGTTTAGATCTAGAGAGGGCGAGAGAGTGTGAAGAGAGCAACTACAAGCGCTGAGGCTCCAGCGGGAGAGGGCGAGAGAGTGTGAAGAGAGCAACTACAAGCGCTGAGGCTCCAGCGTGTATATATATACTGGAGAGAGAGTGTGAAGCGTGCAAACCCTAGAAAACATTTTGACCAGTCAAAGAATCCTATTATGTTCAACGAGAGGAAAATAACCTTTTATACATTCCTGCATTCGTGTGACAAGCATGCCGTGTTTTTTTTGTGTGTGTGAGAGTCATTGGGATTTCAATCATAATCATGTCATGTGGCTTTGGTGGTAAGACTATCCACAGTGGTGCAGAAATAATGCAGCCTTAGTCACCTTACCTCTCTCCACGTAGTACGTTGGGTCCCACCAGTCAGAGGGTGAAATAAACAAATTAATAAGAAAAAGTAAAAGAGCCAGCGGTGTATCTTACTACCTCACACATCTCGCTCTTCGCTCGAACACTGTCCAATTGATCCTCTGTTAGCTCACGTACTATTTTAAGTGAATCCTTATTATAACATGCACACAAATTTTGGGCACTTGTATTCGACTTAAGTCAGTGTGCCACCGTATCTCGTATACTTACTACTCCCTCCGTCTAGGTGTAATAAGTCACGTTAGAAGGTGCAATGGGACCAAGGTGCGTGCGTGTGCGTGTGTGTGTGTAACAGCATGTGTGTGTTAGAGAGTGTGACAGATTGACCTACTCCTACAGAGAGATGGTGTGTAGTGTATGATTTTAGCCGCGAGAGTCGGTGCATCCTCTCGTTTTCGGGCGTGTCCGGTAGGGACATGCGGACAGCTGCCACGCCCGCTCCTGACCAACCTAGCCCACCCAAAGCCCCTACATCGCCCGCGCGCTTCCCGCCCGAAACGGTCAGCGCCGCTCCAAAGAATCGGTGCCGCATTCATGCCCGGGCAGAGTGGACATGACCTCTCACTGACGCAAGAGTGATGGTTGCTTCGTCCGTCCAACTTACTGCTGGGTCTATGTGATTTGATGGCTCATTGGTCTTTATTACTGAGGCTGAGGTGGTAGGACTGCTGGATGTCCCACGCTTTGGGTGAAAGGAGGTAGTAGATTACAATTTTCTCCATTCTTACAGCGGAGGAGTGCAAGAGCAGTGAAAACACGCAGGCTCAGTGATTACATGGCCCACCTCACACTATCATCATGAGACACCTAACTCTTTACATAGTACTCCCTCCGTTCCTAGATATTACTAGATGAGTCCCCGCGCGTTGCCACGGAACAACGATATATCTCTCTACGCAAAATTATTGATTTCATAGAACTAAAAAAACTCTATAACCGCATGACAAATGTGGTAGCCAAACTAAATAAACTCCCATCATCATTTAGATCATCCCATGTAAGGAAAAAAGATCAGCCAACTCCTACTGCATAATGGGATTATATTTTTCTTTTTGACATGTTAATGGGACTTAAAAGCTCACTTACATGCATGATACCGGTGCATGCTTGCATGCCGATATGTTGATGTGATTTAAAACCCACTCACATGCATGTGCCACGGTATTTCTGCATGCTTGCATGTGGCTTAGTGCGAAGCCTCTCACGTCTAGATCAGACGGCTATTATGGACTGATTTACTTCATCTAACGGCTACATCAATTTTGATGATGTGGCTCAACGAGAAGATAGAGAATTCCTAGTAGTGGGGGCTAGCTATTACTAGTAGATAAGTCTTTGTAGAGATTCCACTAGGTGAACTACATACGGAACAAAATGAATGAATCTACACTTAAAATGCATCTATATACATCCGCATGTGGTTCATGGTGAAATCTCTACAAAGACTTATACTTTTCTCAAATCCCAAAATTCTTGTCTTAGATTTGTCTAGATACAGATGTATCTAATACTAAAATGTAACTAGATACATCCGTATTTAGACAAATCTAAGACAAGAATTTTGGGACGGAGGGAGTATTTAGGAACTATGGAAGTACTAGTACGTACTGTAATTTATCAGCGAGATAAATTTGTACAATGCTATGAAGCTTCCAGGTCCTGTTACATGTATCTGGCGTCCAAGGTTGCCCGTTGCAACATTTTATCAAATACAAAGGAGACTAACATGCATGCTATTGCATCTCAATGATTGACAGATCATAGCAAATATGTACTCCCTCCGTTCCAAAATAAGTGTCTCAACTTTGTGCAAACTTTAGTACAAAGTTGTACTACTACTAAAGTTGACACTTATTTTGGAACAGAGGCAGCTAAAGAAAAGAACGATCCATGCAGTCCCAATCCCTTGAACCGTGAACCCTGACTAGGCTTCAATTTGCTGGCAATGTTTGAGCTTCCTAATAAATGAAGTTTGCAACCTTTTGACCATCGGATTATTTTGTGCACTTTCACCAAAATCGAGATGAGCATCCTTGTGGCAAAGAAATTGAAGAAGCGTGATTAGAATAAGATTAATGGGACTAGTTGATGAGACATAAACTCATCACAAATACGGTGCGTAGAAGCCAGTAGAGGTATCAGGTATGTGCGGGTCAAAGAAGTAGAGAAATATCCACAGGGAGTGATGTGGGCAGCTGGAGCAGTGGTGCAAGCCGGCTGTAAAGGGAGTTGTACCTGACGGACGTAGCTCAACCTTGAGGAGGGCGGCGGGAGGCGGCAACTACCCACGTCACGGCAGTGAGCAAGGGACGAAGGCAACCTCACCGGCTTTGTGAGAGAGAACAGCGGGGACCCCTAATCAGGACGTGTCGAGAGTGGGTTTTCGCCGTCAGCGACGGCCACCGCATCTACACTAAGCATCCACCCCTTCCCCAAGTGGACGTGATCCACCGGGATGTTAGAGATGTGGCCACAGTCGTTTTGTGCGAGAGAGTGTGAAGAGAGCAACCCCAGCAAGCAACCGTGTAGGTTGGCCCGTCCTGACTATGTATATAGTGGAGTGGTTTCCTTTTCTCTCCATATGAACTATCATATTGCGTACATGCCACTGAAGAAAAAAAAACTTTATTTATAAATGATGCGGCACCTACTACTCGTTCTCCTATAACCTTGCGCTTGGCATCTCCAAAATATTAACCTTGCGATTGGCTCTTCGCCTCTTCGGGAAGTCGAGCAATAATGGTAGTGCAATATATATCATTCTGGCTATATGAGACCGAATGAATTGTTGCACGTCCACCACGTGGGCGAGGGTCGAGGGGCGAGGGATAGTGCTACTACATACGGAGCAAAATGAGTGAATGTACACTCTAAAATGCGTCTATATACATCAGTGTTTGGAGTATGTACTAGTAGTTCATATTGAAATCTACTAAAGGACATATATATTCCAAACAATATGATATAATCTATATAACCAAGGTAGTAGGGACGAGGAGTAAACGGTGGGAGTAGTAAATTTTTCTCCTCGTCTTGTGAGCCACCGCGCGCATGGGCGAGGGAGCGGGCGTAAGGTGGAGCAAGCTTCACCTCATCCTGCGAGCCACCGCGCCAGTGGAGGGGGAGACGGCGTACTAAGCAAGCTTCTCCTTGTTCTGCGAGTTGACGGGACACACCAAAAGTACTCCAGTGTATAGAGCCTTGCCTCTAAGGTAGGCCCCACATGGTTTGCCTCTTTTTTAAGTTAACATAACGCGTCAAGTCGCAATTTGTTTGTTCACCCGTGGTAGACGATCCTCCCTCCACCAAGTGGACAACCAGTACACATGCCAAATTACCACGTGGGCTGCCTTTTAAATGTGAAATGAGCTCCACCGTGTACCCGCTCGGGTGTGGTTGGGAAAGAGACGGGAGTACGTGCACCGTGCATGCACCTCTTCTCTTCGTGCACGTCCCCCACCTACGTGGGTGTGTGTGAGAGATACAAACCGTGTTCGTGAGTGTTTTTTGTTTTGGGGTGGGGGTGGGGTGGGGTTGATTTCGTGAATTATTTGTGGGAATATGTGTCGATGACATCTCAAAAAAAATTTGCATGCAATGTGTGTGAAATGGAGGCCTATCCATATCATACATAGAGGGTCGGGAAATCCACGAGAAGAGAGGGAGGGGTCATAGCTATCGATAGAGTCAAAGAGAGGATCAAGTGGGTGGGTGCGAGATCGATGAAGAGAGCCATCGAAATTGTGTGTGTGTGCAAGTCAAAGATATAGGGCGACTGGCTTACCGGAACATTAGTGGGCACATGTCAAGTTTGTGGGTGGCAGGGAGACATGACTAGAGCGCTTGATGTATCGGTGTGTGTGGGGGGGAGGGGGTGGGGGAGGGGTAGGCAGAGGCCTAACTATAGAGGTAGAACGACTCGTATATGTGTTGAGAAGGAGAGACCCAGCTATGTCTTGAGGGAGATCGGTCGACATCCATACATAACTGAAGGACGGGAAATATGATGGGACAGAGAGAGAGAGAGAGAGAGAGAGAGAGAGAGAGAGAGAGAGGGAGAGAGAGGGTAGAGTGCTGGATGGGTGATGGAGTTGCTTCTCGGAGATGTTGGGAGAGGCCTACTAGACAAACTGAGGGTGGAACTGCAATGTTATCAATAAGAGTGGGGATGTGTTTACGTGTGTGCAGACGTGATAGATCTGTCCTGGACGCATCCATGGATGATGAAGGGGAACCATGTGTTTGGTAAGCAAACCTAACTAGATCGGTAGATCAATTGTTGTTTGTCGGAGGAAGGGAGAGAACAACTAATGAGGTAGATCGATCGACGTGTGGGTAAAAACGAGTTATAAGGACCTAGCTAGCTATATGTATAGCGAGAGATCGGTCGGTGTATGTCCATTTGTTAGAGGCAAATAAGGCCCAGCGAGATGGATAGACAGAGAGAATGGAGCTAGGAGGTGGTGCGAGAGGCCCAACTACTAGCTAGATAGGGTGAGGAGTGTGCGGTTGTGAGATCGATGAAAAGAGGGGCGAGAGTTTACACGTGTGTATGACCGTATGAGAGACACGAGGCAAGGACACATAAAGGAGGAGATTGAAGCTATGTGTGTATGCTATAGGCAGGAATTGCTGGAGAGGTTTATCGGTCGGTGTGTGTCAGAAAGGAGTTGTGGAGACTCTGGGAGAATGGCCTAAAGAAAAAAAATGAAAGTGCCCGGTGGATAGAATGCCGAGGGAGGGGAAGGGCGAGGAGGGCGTGTGCATGCACGAGAGAAAGTTAGTGGTAGCTACAAAGGTTAGAGGATTGTGTGGGTGTAAGAGACTAACAAAGATCATAATTTGATATGAAAGCGGATTCATATATTTGAATAGGAGATCATAGTGTTTTAAACATTGCATGCATGAATATAGCAGTGATACACGTGTTGTGCACATGTTATACCATAATGTGATAATGCATGGCGTTTGCAACTCACAGCTAAATGCCGAACAATCTACACCATACCATACATCAAACAATCTCACATTTTATTTGAATTTGTGATAATGTGCAGCGTTTGCAGCTTACAACTAAATATCGAGCAATCTAAACAATACTATATATCGAACATTCTCACATTTTATTTGAATTTGTGGTAATGTGTGGTGTTTGCAACTCACATCTAAATACTTGTAGGCGTAGGGGGCGGGGCACCATACATAATGTGATAAACACATTATACATATGAGACATGGTTTAGATTATGAAGATCTAGCTAGAGCTAGAAATGTAATGTGATTTGAAATCAAAATAAAGTGGATTCAGAAAATCTACTTCGAGTTCATATAGTACACATAGTTCATATGTAACTCGAGACTAATCATGTGGTGTGCTGTCAAGATAATACACAAACGATGGTTTAACTTGACAATAATGATGATTGTAGATCTTATTAAAACAGAGAAACGAATTCAAATGCTTTGACTTCACAACAATCATTACTGTAGATCTTATTCAAATTTAGTTCATATTGAAGCGTTAGTATATACATTTGGAATGCACTAAAATGTTCATTTGAGTAGTAGGTTGCATGCATTATACACGTAGCGAAATATTTTAATTGAACATAACATGAATTCAAAGTTTTAAATGACATTTGTAGTGCGCATTGATTTGGTACAGTACACGTTAGGCTTGTCAGGAAATTTCAACCCGCGCCTTGTTAGCCCGAAATATTTAAGATATATCTTTGTCTCGTTGTGCTCCGACAACTCCCTCTATCTCAACCCGCGCCTTGCTATTTCGAAATTACAACGCGCGCAAAAACTCCCACCTCCCGTGAAATCCCGACACGCAAAATGCCCGTGGTACCCCTGAACCGAAAGAACCGCCTCAAATCGGTGGGGGGGGGGTACTTTCGTAACTTACCCCACATTTCGGACAAGCGCATCTCTAAGACATGGTTCCCCACTGCCATCCCATCTTCCCACCCATTCGTACACCGAGGCCGCAAAAACCCGCGACGAAACCCACCACCCAGCCGGAGCCTCTTCCCCGACGACATCGTCCACAGTAACACCTCGACATCCCTCATCCACCGTACCGGATGAGGATCCGTTGTCGAAATCATCGTCCCGCCGGTTCAGCCACCCCACCCTCCACCTCCAAGGAGATGCCCTGACGTTCCCCTCGTCTTTCGCGCCACCTCCATTCCCACACCGTCGTCTTCACCTGCACCACCAGAAGAGCATCATCATCACCCTTTCCTCGGATGAAGTTGTGGCCTAATCGGCGCCACCAAAGAGGTCGTACACTAATCGCCGCATTTTCTTCTTGATTCGATCTCACGGTGCTGCCGGCGCTCGGTCCCGAGCCGACACGGCGCGGCTCCATCCACGGCGGCGTCGCCGGCCACTTCCTCCACGGCGCCGCTCCCTCGGGGGCGACGTCCACATCAGTAGGATCTGCTGCTGCTTTAGCTCTCGCTCGCGCTGATGCTCTGCTCTTGCTCTCGGTCCCCTGCCTGGTCTGCTCTTGCTATTGCTCTTGCTCATGCTGCTACTCTCGCTCTTGCTCTTGCTTGCGATGCTGCTCCGATTTGGCTACACTTCAGTCGGCTGAATCGACTTTTGGGTCAGTCGATTTTCAAGGGGTGGGCTCGCCGGGGTGAAGGAAGAACCAGCCGTAGCAGGGAGGGGGATCGCCAGAGAGGTACCCCACTATCTATCTTAGGGTTCAGGATGGGGGCGGTGGTCGCCGGCGTTGGCGGGGCGTTGGCGGGGCGGTGGTGTGGGGATCACCGGAGAAAAAGCTTGGCACGAGGGGGGGGCTAGAGGGATGGCCGAGGCGGCGGCGGACCGGCAGTGGGGAGTGTTTTCGGGGTGGGCAGGGCGGCGCACCACCGGCCGCGGGCGACGGGGGGCTGCTGTTTGGCCGGTGGTGGCTGGCGGCTCAGGGGGGGTGGAGGTTGAAGATGAACCGCAGACCCTTGATTTCGTATCCAACGGCTGCAAAATCGACTTACCAGAGATGAAAAAGTCAGTCGACCGACGTGTAGCTCACCTTGCTAGTGCATTCAGTTTCGACAACAAAATTCAGTTTCGACAGCAAAATTCAGTTTCGACAGTTAAGTTCAGTTTCGACAGTTAAGTTCAGAGATGAGCGGCTGATGTATTTTACATCTAGCACTTTGTGGTTATGTACTTTACATCATGTATTGGAGATGCTATTAGAATTCCACTTAGGTTAATGTTGTTCATTGTCTCTCTTGTCCTGCTTCAGCCTCGGCGTCGTCCAACTCACCGGAGCTGCTCCAATGACGAAACCCTCCATCACAGCGGAGTAGTGTCTCCAGACGCCTAAGATCTTCTTCCCCTCCTCCGACAGAGAAGTCAGCCGGAGCATCCTCACCAGCCAACCCAATCACATTGAGATCGACATGGCTTCGCCAAATAGGTTGTACACTTGTTGCATCTCTTTTTTACTCTACATGTTATATATATTGTCCACTGAGCACACGGATTTGTTCCTTTAGTGTCTCCTTGAAAGAAAAAACGTAGAAATTTTAATTTTCACTTGTCCTCCTTTTCAAATTCCTATTCATGAAGCACGAGACTAAGAGATAGTAGCATAGTAGCATTATAACCATACATTTTCTTGTGGTTTGATTTAATCTCACCATGCTTCTTTGCATCCTGTGATCTTCCAATTATTGTGAATCAAACACCCAGATTGGCAGAAATCCTGTGTTTTTAAATTCTCTGTTTTGCACGTGCATTCCTATCCTATTCCTGTCTATTTCCTATCCCTGCATTGTTGGAATCCTCCAATTCGAATGAGCCCTTACAGAATTACTTCTCTTACAGATAGTTGTCAAAGAAAACCTTGCGTGGTTTGTCCCGCTCATGTTGCACCGTCGTCCACCCCAGCTCAGCTGCTCCAACGACAGAAGGGTCCAACACAGCATGGATCCGGCCTCCAGACTGTCTTTTGCCGCCTCAGATCTTCTTCCCCGCCGCTGGCAGCCATGAAAACTGCATTACCATCATCAACCGAGAAGATGACCTCGAGGACTACACGGGTCCGCAAGAGAGGTCACACTCTTTCGTGTCTGCTTACGTTATGCATCGCTTAATATTACATGCTACTTTATCGTCCTGTTCACCGATTAGACTCTGAGTCAGCTCCAAACTAATGGTCAAACTTGAGTTTTTAAATGGTTGTGGGGTACATATTGGGGCCGCTATCAATAGTATCTATCTGTTATCTGGTTAATCTTCGGTGTCTACTATGAGTTTCATGTTGGGTGGGAAACAAACAGTAAACAAGCCAGTATCTATATTTTTTAACTGAAGCCAATATCTACCTGCTATTATTAGTTTTGGGTCTATCCACAGGTTGCTACCATCACTCTGGATTTCTGCATACACTCCTTACATAATCTCACTATGTTTTATTCCTATGCATGACAGTTATTGTAAACAATGGAACTGAACATGTAGAACTGAACAAGCCTTGCGTGGCAATAAAATTTCATGCAGACGTCGCTCCATGGTAGGCGCAAAGGCAGTCCCCCCTCCACGCATTTCGGATTGTAATCGAGAGGAAGATATCTGTTCTGAGGGGGATTCAGAAGGAGAAGACAACTCCTATTTACCCCCTGAGGTCTTCGCTCTAACTTGGCATGCTGATGTTGGTTATATCATGCAGATGATGTCTTGCATTTCTTACTTTATACATCAAATATGTCATTTGCTTAGTTTAGACATCCTTTGTGCGAATGCCATCTATTTAGTTTATTCATCGCTTATGTGAATTATGCAATGCCATCTTGTTTAGCCAGGTATCATATATGTGAATTTTGCAATGTCATCCTGCTTAGCCAGTCATCTTATATGTAAATTATATCAGGTCATCCTTTTTTTGTTACATATTACATTTGTCAACAATGTTAGTACATCCAACTGCTCTTCGTGTGCATCAGCCATTTGACATGGTGATGGCAAATTCTGGAGTGAAAACAAGGTCTTCAGAGCAGACTATGCTATCTGACGAAGCGCATATCTCGCTGGTTACGGATAGCTCCTCAGAGGAGGATTCAGAGACAGATGACCAGTCCTATCCCCCCCCCCCCGCCAAGGTGTATGCTCTAACTTGGCAGGGTTATGTTGCTCATATCGTGCGTATGGTGTCTCGCATTGCTATGTCATTTGATTAGATTAGACATGCTTTGTGTGAATGCCACCTGTTGAGTGTTTAATTACCATATATGTGAATTATGCATTACCATCTTGTTGCAAGACATTATATATGTGAATTATACAATGATATCTTGTTGCAAAGGCATTATATATGTGAATTATGCAATGCCATGTTGTTTACCCAATCATCATGTATGTGAATTATATCATGCTATCATTTTTTGTATTACGTGTTCCATTTGTCGACAATGTTTGTATATTCAACTACTCTTCCTGTGCATCAGCCAATTGAAGCGGTGATGGAAGTATCTGGAGTGAAAACAAGGTATTCAGAGCAGACAATGCTACCTGCTAAAGCAGACATCTTGCTGGTTACAGAGATCTCCTCAGAGGAGGATTCAGAGACTGATGAACAGTCCTATTTCCCTCCTGAGGTCTATGCTCAAACTTGGCAGGGTTATATTACCCATGTCATGCATGTTGTCTTGCATTGCTTAGTTTTCACATCATATATGGATTGCCATCTGCTTACTTGCTTACTATATAAATCATATATTTGAATTATATCATGCCATCATGTTTACATAGTACATACACATCATCTATCTGAATTATGGCATGGCAACCCATTTAATAAAGATATCATATAGTTATATCATCTCATCCTGTTTAGTGTTTACAGTCATCATATTTAGAATTATGGCATTCTATCCGTGAATGTATGTGAATTATGGCATGCCAACCTATTTAATAATCACATTATATAGTTATGTCATGTCATCCTGTTTACATAGTCTCATATTTTGAACTATGTCTTTCCATCTTTTTTAGTTAGCCATCATAATGTGAAATTGTGTCATGCTATCCTGTTTAGTTAGCCATCATATATGTGAACTCGTGTCATGCTATCCTGTTTGGTTAGACAACATAAATATGAATTATTTCATGCCCTCTTTTATTCCCCACTATCCATTGCACCTGTCTATCATACAATGTCTATACTTTCAATTACTTTTCTTGTTTGTCAGCCATTTAAATTGGAGAGCGTGATGGCAGTATCTAAGGGAGTAACAACACAGTCTTGAAAAAGATAGTGCTACCATTGATGCAGATAGAACCACGGTTGTACTTGCCCAAGGACCAGATCCACCACACATAACCTGACTCTCATGATTGTACCCCTGCCCGATTGGACAAAGAACCAGCTACACCGTTCTAACCCCAACCCCGCAGATAGTAACCCGATTCAGATTGACACAACACCGTCTCCACCACAGAGCACCCAAACACGAGAAGTTAGTAAGGGAACTGCAGTGCCCAAAGCACGAGGACCACCACTCCGAAGCCCAACTCAACACTTAAAGGAGAAGAAGATTTGTTCTCAGGTCAGGTTCTATAGCTATGGTTCATACTCCTTTGCTCTTGCATTACTGTATTTACTCATACCAACTATTTTCAAATTTGAAGGATGGAATTGAAACTCCAATGGCGCAACAGGTATGTTTTAAACCTGTTTCTTTAACTGGTTTGCTGTTGTAACCTGCTCTATGTTGATTTCAGTTTCAATTGAATAAACAGTTATGTTCTCATGTCATGCACATTACAAGTGTTGTTATTGCTCTATAGTTACCCACACTTATATTCAGTCTATTACGCTTTGTGTTGAACAAATATTATTTGAACTGTGTCTCTATCTTGATTTGGCAACAAAACTAGAATGATATAGACCATAAAGTGACCATGGTACATAGATATATGTTTGTTTCATCTTTTTATCCTGTCCACTTTACTCTTGAACTCATTTACCAAAATGAGTTTCATATACAACATAGCAAACATGTAATGTGTCCGCTTGTTTCTCTTTTAGAATGCGGACAAAATATTGGAGAACACGATACGCGTTATCCAATGGTAAAGGAAGTAATGCAGATAAGGTTCAAGATAGTGAGACATCCTGTTGGTCTCCAAGAAAGCTGATAAAACTATCTTGGCGACAAGTGAGGGAACCCAAAAGTCTGTCTTGATGTAGTGTTCGAAATTCTTGGCCACTCTCAAGGGCACAAGCTCTTGAACTCGCATTTGCTGAATTAGTTCGTCTTCTTGAGTCTCAACTTCAAGTTGAAAGACATCGATCGACATGTGCTACGAGAGGAAGCTAAAGGACCGAGGAAGTCCTGCAGAATTCAGATGCATATTTTCTTGTCAACAACAAGCTACTGGAGGATTTAAGCGCCAAACAAGAGAAAGTTAATAAGCTTGCTAAGCATCTTGCCAAAGATTATGGGTACCCAAGATATTGTTTCTTGAGATCTTCGAAGTGGTTTCAGTTCTGGATTTGTTTTGTGCGGCATTTATTTGCACTGGTCACCAACTTTGACAACCAGTGTATATGATATGCTGCTTTGTTCCCTATATTTGCACTGGTGGTGAACTTTGATGCCCAGTGGATGTAGTATGTGTAATAGCCGTGATAGCCTAGCATTAGTTGCTTGCTTATTTATTTCCTTGTTGTCTTGTTTATTTGTTTGCTTGTAGTCATTGCAGTTCTTTTTTCGCGGTTTGCTAGTGGCTGCAATAACCTATTTTTTACAACTAGGCCACAATAACCATGGGCTAATATTTACCGTAGTGACACTGGGCCTCCTACTGGCCGTAGAAACAGTGGGCCTTCTACGGGCTGTAGAAACAATGGGCCTTCTGTGGGCCGTATCATCAATGGGCATTATACGGGCTGTATGATTGATTGGCCAAACATGGGCCAAACAAACCGCATTATGGCCGTAAACGGGCTAGAGTTGGAATCGTCCGTTCATGGGCTGACCATAACAGGCCATCGTTAATAGGCCGTATTTGATGACGCTATGAAAATGGCCCAACGTATTAACGGACCACAAACGGGACGACTGTAACTACGGGCTGAATTTGGCCCACAAGCAGAAAATGACAGTAACGGACCATAAGTAAACGAATGCTGGAAATGAGCCCAAGAATAAATGGGCTCTGAGAAGGCCGAAAGATAACATGGGCTGGAAACGGTCCAACGGAATAACGGGCTGTTAATGGGTATAAAGTGATACACTGTTCATTATGGGCCAGTTTCACCACGGGCCATTAATGAGTGTAAAAGTGATACACTGTTCATTACGGGCCAATTTCACCACATGCCGTTAATAGGCCAAGAGTTACATAGGGCCTCATATGGGCCGAAAGACGTCATGGGCCATACTTGCGCCAGAAGTGAAAACGGGCTGGAATCATATTGGATGGCCCAGATGACGCTACTGGGCCTAATTCGGATAGGGCGTAACGGGCCTTCGGTTAGCGGGCTGTAAATGGGCTATATGCGAACAGGCCGTTAACAGGCTTTCCATGGGCCGGCCCGCCACCTTTTGACCAAGTCAAACGGGCCGGCCTTTTCACAGGAATGGTCCTCTGTTGGGCCGTGCCACGTGTCGACGTATCATAGGCGCCTTCCGTCCAATGAGTGGATGACATCTGTCCCAACGATGAGCTGACACGTGTTTCCTCCAGCCAATGATGATTTTACACATGGAGAATCCCCATTGGTCGGGGCTGTTAACGGGTTATCGGATCCAAAACCTGACCCGATAGCTTAACGGTGTTCCGTTACGGTGGATGCGACGTGTCGGTCACCCTTGATGAAAGCACTTCTGTGACGCGCGATTTATCGTCATGGAAGTGGACACTTCCGTGATGATAATTTTGGTAATGTCATGGAACACTTCTACGACAACACAGGTATAACTATCTTGATTCTGTCATAAAATCGTCATGGATGTACATGCATGACAAAAAACGCGACCTACTGTGACAAACACGTATCATCACGGAAGTGTATTTTTTTGTAGTGAAAATAGGAGTAGCTGCCTGCATTGTATAATTTTGCGGCAAAAGTATAACCATGCTCGGTCCTCAAGTGAGATTTCTTTACCTCCATACTTTCCATAGTACTAAAACCAATCTTATCCAAGACAAAGATTCTTGCATGACACGGGATATGCTAGTAGGATTGTAAAAAATTAAAATTATAAGTTGAAGCAAAAAAGCAGAAGTAGCAGAAGTCATGCTTAATTACGAAAAAAGACTTGTCGTTGTGACTTACTATATCCGCTTCGAAGTTCTCATCCAGCACGATGCTGAAGCGCCTACCACCAACTAAGTGAGGCCTGTCGCACATGCCGCACTCGTCTTCACAGTATTCGCACATACCACATTTCCTTTCATTGTCAGACATTTCCTATATATGTTCATATTTGAAACATTGATAATCAGTCAAAGGCAACTACTCGGGTGTAGAGGAAGTAGAGGTTCATAAGTCAAAGATTAAACTTGTACAATTCAATGTATGTACTACAAAATCTAAATTAGATCATTATTATTCAACACTGGTTGACTATCGGTCCGTCGAGTCTTTTTTTTTGAAAACTCTCAGCTCACGTGGTGTATATATTCAACCATTGGTGATGGTCGCTCCTCCCTTCATGCCGGAGTGCATTCAACCAAAATGTCTAGCACACGGGAATGAAGTAGAAGCAACCCCCATGACAACAGTCGGTATTATTCTTCTCTCACATATGGTGAACACACTCCCTCACTCATTTTTTGATTGTCATGTATGGGGCCTCGACAGACTTAAAGTTAACCCGATATGTCATTTAATTATCTTTCTAGAAAATCCAGGGCACTCGATATTTCCTACATATTCTAGCACAAGTCATGCCAGAATTCATGGAAAAATCCGGCATGACCTTTACTAAAAAAGGACATATCGAGTGCCTGAAATTTGCCGGAACGGAAATTAATCAACACTCCGGCAAAACATAGGCCACTCGGAGGTGTAACCTACAAACATGGCCGGAAACTTGGGCATTCAACGTAGGAGTAGTTTTCCAATTTGAGCATTCAATAAGCAAAACCAAATCGTAAAATAAATAAGTATTCAAATTGTCATGCATTCAATAAGCAAAACTAAATCATCTCTTTCGTCCGTACATCGTCGAATATTATCACTAATACATCTCGAATAGTATGATACATATAACATCACTAATATAGCTAAAACCCTGGCGAACGACGGGTATCGGCGCGGGCGGTGGACATCCAAAGAGAAGGAACCATCACAGGATCATAGCTCCAGTGAGATCCCTGAAGAACCTGCCAGGTATTGGAGAACCTTCCCTCCAACGCAACCATGTAGCGACGGACGTGCTCGTCCTCCTCGCTGACATGGTGATGTACCACCTCCACGGGGTCCTCAAGCCTCCGAACTGTCACTGGCCCACGCGACCACCACCAAAGAAGGTTCGGGTCAACGACGGGCTGGCTCCTCACCAAGCTGGGCCGCCCAGAAGGTAGCACCTCCTAGTACCAGCCCGGCGGAGCCCAGTCCCAGACATGGCCCCTCTGATCAAGCAGGTGTCCTCCGCCGAGTCGACGACGAGGATGCGGGATAGGCATCGTCGACTTCGATGCGGGGATAAATGCTTTAACTAAAAAAATAACAACAAATTTGACATGTTGAACATGGTTCTATCATAACTAGGGTTCATACTACATTTTTCTAAGATTAAACACCTAAAATACCCAAATTATATTAAGTACACCTAATTAAAAACCTACATTTTGAACATGGTTCGATCATAACTAGCTAGGGTTCATACTACATTATTCTAAAATTAAACACCTAAGATCATAACCTACTACATTATTCTAAGATTTCACCTAAAAATTTCAACTGACTAGGGTTCAAAAGTAACTAGGGAGGAGGAGGGAGGAGGGAGGAGGAGTACCTCTCGGTGGAGGACGGCCGGCGGGGGGGGACGAGGGCCGACGCGGGAGGTCGGCCAGTGGGGGAGGAGGCCGGCGAGGGAGGAGAGCCGGTGTAGGCGAGGGCGGCCGGCGGGAGAAGAACAGCGCGGGGACGGCGGCAGCGACAGCGCGCGAGTGAGAATGTGTGAGGGGGAGAGTGAGGTCGAGCGCGGGCCGGAGCATGGATAAGGTGCCTGTAGTAGTACCGCTTGTATGTAGAAAGTGCTACCGCTACGTACAATAGCAGTAGTGCTTTCTACATACAAGCGCTACTACTATGCCTAGCCTACCGGCAACGGTCTGGCAATTGTAGTAGTAGCGTGTTTTACGAACACAGTTCTATGGTAAGTGCATAGTAGCAGCACTTACCACGATCAAGCGCTACTGATAAGTAGTAGCAGCGGTTTCTTGTAAAAACCACTACTACTAAGCTACTGTGTATACGCATTTGCCTAGTAGTGTTGGCAGGGTGTCACTGCATGGTAATATAATTGTCCAATTTGGGCGAAGCTATATTACAAGCCTCTTACAAACCGAAGCTTCTTGCAAATCTTCGTGGTTCCGGTGGGCGAAACGAAAATCGCTGCCGCTTCTTGCCTTGAACTTTGTTTTCTACAGGCACCATAGAATAATAGGAGTGTCGTGCTGAAATTTGAAACTGTTCAGGGTTCGTTTGGCTGGTGTACATATTAATTAAGTTTTCTACGCATTTAATGTAGACCATAATTCAAATTTGAACTACAAGCACATGCTCCGGCAAAGCAAAATGGGTGGGAAATCGTACATGTGTGATTGGGTGCATGTTTAGGTCTCATTTAAGGAATGGGAATGAATTACAAACTTCTCGTCGTCGTGAAACATTGAGAATCTCGGTTTTTAAATCCCAGTAAATCTAAAACTCACCCAAAAACATGAAACTTGGCACGGTTTCATGACACGACACATATATATCGTGGTAAAAAAATTGTCCAGTTTGAGAAGAGGCGCACACATTAGTAGCCAACGAAGTCCTTTTTGAAACAAAAAGCTGACATGTTAATATCGCAAACGGTTGTATTATATGAACCGTGTGAAAACTCAGTGGCGTGCGTGCAGCTGTTTGATTAGATGGGACGAGCGTAAGAAGTCCTCCATGTAGGCTCGATGGGACAAGTGCGAGCAGTCCGCTGCGCAGGCTGGACGGGACGCGTGCATCCTGTCCATCTCGCAGGCTCGATGGGACACGTGCAAGCAGCAAGGCCGCCCATGCTCACCAGGAAGCGAGCTCTTTGACCTCCATGCACCAGCCTCCGCCCGCCTCGCTCACAACTTCTCCATTAATGGGTTAATTAAAGCACCTGGACGGAGGGTGTTTGCTTGTGGTCCCATGGCAGCATTTGCATTGTTCGTGTTTTCAACTCGTATTCCGGCCTAATTTAAATTGCCACATAGGGCAACAATAATACTACGACAAATAAAATGGCAATGGATAATACAACGACAAATTTACAACGGTGCAGACAATAATTATCTTACATATTCCAGATAATTTAAAATGCCACATGCGGTAAAGGTCGGAAGATACGGGGGCAAGAGAAGAAGGAAATCACGGACAACGATCTGGGTCTCTACTTTTTCTACTCTTCGATGGATCGTCAGGCGACGACATCCTCCAGCTCCTTCTTCAATTCCTCATGACTTTCCTTGAAAGCAGCCACAAATTCCTCCACCTCCTGCTCACGCTTGATCCGGAGCTTCCTCAAGTCACCCATCAGTTCCTGGATGACCACTGTGAACGTCATCCCCGAGGCACTACTCTGCTCATGCAGCATCTTCCAGCCGGTGGCCTCCTTCTCCTTCTTGGTGAGCGCCTTGAGGAGCTTCGCATTGTCACCCATGAGTACTACGACCTTGAGGGCGGCACCGAGGACGAGGACGAGGACGTGATCGACTTCAGCAGGGGGACGCGGAGTCAACCAACGGCGGCACGTCGCCAGGACAAGTCATCGACGTCTCATCTCACACCAACGATGCATAGGCCGACCGCGGCGGCAGATTTGTTAAAATTATTCTTACTTAGGCCTTGTTTCTAATGCTGGTCTTTTGTTAGAGCAATGTTTAGGTGAACTGTCTCTGTTTAATTACTAAACTTGCTCGATTCAGTAAGTCTGGTATGTGTGTTGTATGCTCTTTTGTGTGCCCAAATTAGCAAGCGATGTTAAATTATGCAATGACGTGCGCGGGGAAATTTCCACCACATTTCAATTATCAAACTCATCCCATGCACGTTAAGCAGAAGAATCATTTGTGATGCACACTATCGTTCAAAGTGAATGGTGTCCGGCGGCACCGCGCGCAAAGTTTCCCTCCACATTTCGAAATTTTTGGCCTACCACCGAAATATCTACCCTCCCCCCTCCCCATCCACTTTTCTCCCCGACCACAAGTCACATTTCCCTTGTTTCCCCCTTCCTTCCTTCCTTCCTTCCTTCCTAAGCTATAGCTGCTTCCTCGCTTGCTTCCTCGCTCTCACCGTCTCGCATCCTGCCACCGGGGTCGCCATGGTCTTCTTCAAAGACCTCTGCAATGGTTACTCCTCCTCCGACGACTCCTTCACCACCCTGGTATGCCTCTCTTCTCTCTCTTGGGCTATGACTTTGAATGAAGGATTTTTACCTAGCTGTCGATTTGAGTCATTTCTTCCTCTTGTAGTTCCCTAGGACCATCAGTTGCAACGAATGGAGCGGGGTGGCTGAAGATCGGTCTTCTTGTTGTCACCATCAATCTCCGTGTGCGAAGCTAGTTGCGTTTGAATATGTGGACAGTGAGAGGAAGTTTCTAGCATGTGCAGAGAAGGTTAGACCCTCTTTCGTTGTTACAAATCATTTGTTAGATGTGATTTAGACACTGTCATGGTCCCAACCCATTCATACCACACCTTCAACCAAACGCATCCTAAGACAGTGTCACGGTTTGTACCTGGTATCTAAAAATGTTACCATCTCATCAGCGGTGCCATTAGAAAAATATTTGGCACCGCTTCAGTAGTTTGTGGAGCCAACTTGTCCACTGATATGTCTCCAACGTATCTATAATTTTTGATTGTTCCATGCTATTATATTACCCATTTTGGATGTTTATGGGCTTTACTTTACACTTTTATATCATTTTTGGGACTAACCTACTAACCGGAGGCCCAACCCGAATTGCTGTTTTTTTTGCCTATTTCAGTGTTTCGAAGAAAAGGAATATCAAACGGAGTCCAAACAGAATGAAACCTTCGGGAGCGATCTTTTTGGAACAAACTTGATCCCGGGGACTTGGAGTGGATGTCAAGCAACAGAGGAGGCGGCCACGAGGGTGCCCGGCGCGCCCCCTACAGGTGGGCACGCCCCCACCCTCGTGGGCCCCTCGAGCATCCACCGACCTACTTCTTCGTCCTATATATACCCACATACCCTGAAAACATCAGACGCGACCACGAAAAACTATTTCCACAGCCGTAACCTTCTATATCCGCGAGATCCCATCTTGGAGCCTTCGTCGGCGCTCCGCCGGAGGGGGAATCGACCATGGAGGGCCTCTACATCATCTCCAAGGCCCTTCCGATGAGTTGTGAGTAGTTTACCACAGACCTTTGGGTCCATAGTTATTAGCTAGATGGCTTCTTCTCTCTCTTTGAATCTCAATACAAAGTTCTCCTCGATCTTCTTGGAGATCTATTCGATGTAACTCTTTTTGTAGTGTGTTTGTCGAGATCCAATGAATTGTGGGTTTACAATCAAGTTTATCTATGAGAAATATTTGAATCTCCTCTGAATTCTTTTATGTGTGATTAAGTTATCTTTGCAAGTCTCTTCGAATTATCAGTTTGGTTTGGCCTACTAGACTGATCTTTCTTGCAATGGGAGAAGTGCTTAGCTTTGGGTTCAATCTTGCGGTGTCCTTTCCCAGTGACAGCAGGGGCAGCAAGGCACGTATTGTATTGTTCCATCAAGGATAAAAAGATGGGGTTTATATCATATTGCATGAGTTTATCCATCTACATCATGTCATCTTCCTTAATGTGTTACTCTGTTCTTTATGAACTTAATACTCTAGACGCATGCTGGATAGCGGTCTATGTGTGGAGTAATAGTACTAGATGCAGGCAGGAGTCGGTCTACTTGTCACGGACATGATGCCTATATACATGATCATGCCTAGATAATCTCATAATTATTCGCTTTTCTATCAATTGCTCGACAGTAATTTGTTCACCCACCATAATACTTATGCTATCTTGAGAGAAGCCACTAGTGAAACCTATGGCCCCCGGGTCTATCTTTTATCATATAAGCTTTCAATCTACTTTTACTTGCATCTTTTACTTTTCCAATCTATATCATAAAAATACCAAAAATATATTTATCTTATCATATTATCTCTATCAGATCTCACTTTCGCAAGTGGCCGTGAAGGGATTGACAACCCCTTTATTGCGTTGGTTGTGAGGTTCTTGTTTGTTTGTGTAGGTGCATGGGACTTCTGAGGAGCCTCCTACTGGATTGATACCTTGGTTCTCAAAAACTAAGGGAAATACTTACGCTACTTTGCTGCATCACCCTTTCCTCTTCAAGGAAAACCAATGCAAGCTCAAGACGTAGCATCCACACATCCGAGCAGCCAAGCAGTAAAATACTAAATCTTTATGGCATGAAGGAACTAGGCGTCGGAGCAACTAGGTGCTTTGGAGTTCGGGTCCCTGATTTTTTTCCGCTGCATCGGCTCGCCAGTGCAGGGCACCGGTGCGAGGTGTATCTACAGTTGTCTTTACACCGGTTTTGGCATACATAGTGGACGCCTTAGATCTATTAGTTCTATGTTACTAAATTTGTGCATGTACACACCTGTTAGTATCAATTTACTGTCATCCAAACACTGTCGCTATGTCAAGGCGCTTATATTTACCTTCCTCTTAAAATGTTCAATTTGTTATTTATAGTACATGAGTAAGAACTTGTAGCGTTGTTGTAGTTAATTATAGCTTCTGATGTTTCGGAATTTGGTTGTTGTGTCAGTAGCAATTAATTCATTTGCACATTGATCTTTTTGAAAAGATATGCCATAATTAATCTGTTTCTTCAGTTTTTCAAAATAAGTATTGGTGATTTTCTATGTTGCTATAAACCCATTTTCCCTACAATTTTTACTGATCTAGTTTTAAATATTATAGGATGAATCGAAGTGTTCATACTTGGAGTGGGTTGATCAAGAGCGACCACAGTCTTTGAAGATGTGCCTAGCAAAGCTCTGGAGCATGTATCAGGAAGAGAACAGAGGTAGGCTTAGAGATAGTGTTGTCAACGCTGAAGAATATTTGTAGATGCAGGATAAAAAGGGGAAGGTGGAGAATGAGCTCAGATTTTTTAAATCAGACTTTGCTAAGAGGGTGTTGGTGAAGGAGGAGGCACTTTCCCAGTTGGCCAGTGCAAAACAGGTTCTTATTGAACTGAAAGCAGAGGTGGATAAGGCGAGCCTGGATGATCTCGATTAGGGAAATGAATATATTGTTCTAATATTGTTCTTATGAAGTTGAACTATCTATATGTTGTACTGTGCTATTTTCGGGTAGCTATCGTACTGTATGTTAAAATATATCTATGTGCCTGATATGAAATTGGCAACCAGCTGTTCGATATGAAATGTGAATTTCTGTAATACTGGAATTATTAATTGTAAACTAATAAATCTACGAAATGGGTCATGAAACTTTGCAAACGGTTTTAGATGTAAAAGCGCTTGTGATGGATAGCCCAATGCCACATAGTTTTCTTCAACAAATCGTGTGTGATGTAGTTGATAAAAGCTAACGGTTAACCAAGGCAGAGCGTGTGTGATAGTTACATGTATCACACATGAGCCTATACATAAACCTGTGTGGCATGTACATACGAATGGAAACGTTTTCACTGGATTGACTATGTGGGATGTACATAAGAACGGAAACGTATTCCTTGGATTGACTGTGTGTGATATACATACCTACAGAAATGTTTTTCTGGGATTCACCGTGTGGGATGTACATACCTATGGAAATGATTGGGTTTCGATGGGTCACCTGATCGCACACGAGCTCATTTGGTGTCCCAGGAGGGCCTGTCCCCGATGATTTCTGGGTCATGTGGGAAGGACCCCACTATCACCCACAGTCACTTGGCGACGGTTCCAAATGCGTGTATAGGACCAACGCTTATCAGTGCTAAGTCAAGAGAGATCAAGTGCGTGTGAAGGAGAATGAGTGAGTGTGCAAAAAGAGTATATGTGTGAAAGAGAAAGGGACAACAAACGATAAATTAGAGAGATAGTATGTGTGTGTGTGTTTGTTTCTTATGCAAACATATCACGCATGCATCTGAGAGATAGAAAAGCGAGGTGAGGAGATACACGAAGATAGCTAGTGCGTGATTGTTTGCAACGGAGAGAGACATCCCTATAGCACATGTCCAATAGAGGTCTGGCCAACAAGGAACAAAGGTCGAGAGGGACGCATGGAGATGATGGACGCATGGGGAGGGAGTGAGGGTGTGTTTGTTATAGAGAGATCCCCTCGAGATCATGAGGGGACTATATGGGTGGGAGATTGAGGGACGAGGTCCGTGTGCGATAGAAAGATGCCCCGAGAGAAATAGAGATAGAACATGAACATGTTTGTGATGGAGACTAAGAATTAGCTAGTCATATACATATAGGGGGACTGCGTGTGCCTACAATTGAGTGAGAGACCATTATTCTTGGCTAGGCATGTTATTGTGTGTGTGTGTGCGTGTAAGATGGAGAGAGAACGAGGGAGAGAGATAGAGTTTTAGATAGGTCTATCGAGTGCGGGTGGATGTGCATGTGTATGTGTGACCCAGGGAGATGGAGAATTTGATAGAGAGAGGGAAGAGCTCCGAGACGATAGAGTGGTGCGTGAGAGAGTTACGGGCAACGAGCCAGGGAATTTGTGTGTGTACGATGAGTACACCCAAGATATTTAGCTTGGACTAGAGAATCATACATAGTGTACGAGAGAGACCTATACATGGAGTATATATGCATGCGAACTAGAAAGACCCCCCCCCCACACACACACACAGAGAGAGAGAGAGAGGGGGGGGGGAGAGGGACCAACAAAGTTTGTGTGTTGGATGCGTGCGACAAAAGTGAAGATTTTTGGAGAGAGAGAGAGAGAGAGAGGGAGGGAGGGAGGGAGAGAGAGAGAGAGAGAGAGAGAGAGAGAGAGCAGGAGTCCGGGAGAGGGGGGTCGAGTTTTATGCATCAAAGACTGATATAAACCATGTTTCGATATAAACTTGCATTCAAATATTTAAATTGGAGAACTTGTTGTGTGCAATCCACACATGAACGGAGATATGTGTATCAAACAAGTTCATTAAATTGACTTTCAACATGTTCATGGAGTACTATAATACTATACAACATGCTACTTGATTGAGGTGTTCAATTGAGGATTTAGTTCACTGTTTTGACCTGGTGAACGAGCTATTTTATTGAATCGAGCTATTTCATTTTGGGTTTGATTCCCATTTTGAGTAGGTCAACTACTTGTCATATAGTAAATCATTAACAACGAGCATGTAAAAACACATTAGTCCCGAGCATCATCTCTCCATCTAAAAAAGAAGTCGCAAGCTAATATTTCAAAATTTGATTGGAATCGACTTGGTAAGGTAGACGTGGATGCTCGTTCTCCCAAAATTTGAATGAGCCGCTAAACACCCTCTGCTCGGTGTTATTCATCCGAGCAAATAAATGGGAGACGCAAAATTACAGGCCTATGTGGGACACGCATCAATTGGCCCATTGTACATCGAGGGTAGGTTTGTAACTTCATCCAAGCACGCCTTCTCCTTGGCCGAAATGACATGTGCCGAATAATTCATAAACCATGGGCAGAAAAACACCCTCTCCTCACCCAAAATCGCTCGCACCGACTATTTCAAAACACGCCCTCCTCGTCCGAAAACGCTCGCACCCACTATTTCAAAACATGCCCTCCTCGCCCGAAATCGCTCGCACCCACTATTTCAAAACACGCCCTCCTCGCCCGAAATCGCTCACGCCCACTATTTGGGAGAAGCAAATTTACTCTACTATCCCCCACCCCCAGTACAAAGACCCAAACCCAGAAGCCTAAAGGCAGGGGTAGAACTATAACTCCCCTGACATTTCAGACAGATGCGTCCATAGGACATGGTTCCCCCTCCCAATTCCCCATTCATACCTCGTGGCCGCCAAATCACCTTCTCCCTGGAAGCTTCTTTCTCCCCTACTGTGAAACCTCAGCCCCTCCTCCATGGCGCCCCACACCGCACCAAATTCACCGCTGCCCTCCTCCCTAATGCCGGAGACGTTGTCCGTTTGTCTTCGTGCACTGGGCCATGTGCCTCTTACTCCGTGCTGCCAGAGTTGTGTCGACGATGGCTGCATGAACTGTACCGGAGCCGATTCACTCCCACCGTTGTTCACGGCGCCGGAGTGGCTCCAACATTGGAAGCATCCAGCAAGGTCCCAGCGCTGCTTCCCCGTAGCCATCGACCATCGCGACACCTCTTCTTTCCTGCCACCGGTAGTCACCGCAACCGCGCCGGCCTCACTGACTCGGTAGCTGGAGCTGCCTACTTCACCGGGCCGCAAGATAGGTCGTACACTCATCTCAAATCACTTTATTTAGGCGTACAGTTGTCTGAATTTTATTCTAGGCCAATCGATTCTCAATGGGAAGTAGCACCCCTCGAGGCGGCGGAGCTCCTAGGCTACCGGTTGGCTGGTGTCTAATGTAAGGGTGCGGGGGCGCAAGTTCACCGCGGACGCATCGCTTACATGACTATCTTAGAGTTGTGTCGGTTGAAGGTACTGCCGCCATCGGATATGGATGACGGCGAGTCTTTGTGGATTGGCCGGGGGCGGCGCAACCACTTCAGTGCGGTGGGGCGGGGAGCGGGGTTTTTGGTCGGAGCTCTCGCAGCCATGGATGGTGGAGGCAGGTTGCTCTGCCGGTGGTCACTGGCTCTTCAGAGATGATTCTGAACAGTGTCAGTCGGGAGGCACAAGACGGGCCATCAAGCCATTCAGCGTAGATCGGACAGAACCAAAATAAATTAAAATTGTGTGACCCCAACTTAGTCTTTAGTCAACAGATGTGTGACCACTCTCGTACCTTACTGTTGATCTCTTAGGGTATTTCTTCAGATCAGATATATGTGTCGTTCTTACCATTATGCGTTTCCTGCATCTTCAGCCACACCGTCTTCCTTCTCACCGGATCTGCTCCAACAAGGGAAGCATACACCAGAAGGGAGCTATAATCCCCACTTAACAGTTCCCTGCATCGAATTTGTGTGCGCAACATGGGCAACCACAACAACTGCAAGGATATCGACAAGTCAGCACATGATGCTCACTCCTATGGATGGCGGCCAGATAGGTTGTACCTGTGCAACATTTATGGCTTTGTTATTCATCTAAGCATGGAAAATAGATTATCACATTTCACTGTATATTCATGTTGATCTCTTACGGGTCTTGTTCAGGAGTTAACGTTGTTCCATAGTTCAGCTAAGAGACTCGTTCTTTAGGTAACGTTGTTCCATAGTTATCATCCATCAGCCAATGCTATCTCACAGGCTGGTGATTATAGTATTATACCACTTCTAGTATTACCTATGTTGTTCTTTAATACTTTTGTGTGCCATCTAGTTAATCTCGAGTACAAACGATACATATTCTGTAGCTTTCATCTGTGTTCTCCCTTTAATTTTTGAGACCTGTTGCTGCTAGTTAACCCCAGTCCTACTATTTATGTCGTCTCCTACAGGCACTCATTACATAAATCTAACTACTAGTTGTCTTCCATGCATGTCAGATATAACTTCACACACTGATATATCCACAAGAACCTCACGGAGCAATGTAACGGCCAACAAACTTGATGTCAATGATACCCAATATGATGGAACTTGTAAAGGAAGTTCTTCAGAAGACTCGCAGAAAGATGATGAATCCTCTTCACCCCACAAGGTCCTTTCTCTAACTTGGCCCATGATATGGGTACAACATGCATATAATGTCCTGGAGTGTATCTACTCTATTGCAATGCCATGTGCTTAGCCTGCTGATCATGCATGTAAATATGTCATGCCTTCCTGTTTTTCAGTACCTATTCCATTCATGATAACATGTTTTCAAATTCAAGTACTGTCATTCTACTCTATCGCAATGCCATCTGCTTAGTTTGGACATCATGCTTCTGAATATCCTATGCATTGTTATTCATCAGTATGTACTTCATCTGTCTACCATACCATGTTTTTTTACATTGAAGTGTTGTTCTAGTGGTGTGTTGCAATGCAATCTTAGTTTCCCAATCATACACGCGTATGTTGCCTTAGTGTTTTTCTGTATGTATTCCGCTAGCATACAGTTTTACATTCAACTAGTGTTTTTTTACTCTCTTGTCCTGTCGTATCCCTAGCTCTTACATCATACTCCCTCCGTCTGGATTACATGTTGCTGAAATGGATAAAAATGGATGTATCTAGAACTGAAATACGCCTAGACCCATCCATTTTTTCTGGATGGAGGGAATACATGCCAATATGTCATGCCTTTCTATTCTTTAGTACCTATTCCATCTCTCTGTTGTAGCATGTTTTATAATTGAAGCACCATTCTTCTATACAAGGCATGCAAGGGGAAGACGGCTATGTTAGAATCTGAAGGGTTACAAACAAGGTCTTTGCAAAAGATCCAAATGCCAGGAGATAGTAAACCAACTCCAGTTTTCATAGATACTACTCCAGCACAGAGAAACCCAACTCCTACTGATAATAAGCACATTCCAGTGGCCAAAGAACTAGTCCGCTCCAGTCCAACAACGTGTGCGTATCCTTGCATCATGAAATTTTATAGCATGCTGATCATATTTTCTACATGTTTCTTACCCATCTCTCTTTTAGAAAATAAGCTTAATAGATAGAAGAATTTCTAAAATGGTATCGTCTGTGAGGAAAGTATCTTGCGGGAATTCTCTATGCTCCAATGCTAATGTAAGTACCTGTTGTATATCACTATATTTTTACATCAGCATGTATTTTGTTAATTGACGTGAATCCAACATTTATCTGATCTAAATTTAGTTGTAGCAACATGTATAATTAAATGCCACGATGTTGTTTTTTGTAAGGAAAACTGCCTGGTAGTTTTGCATACTGAGCTGCATGAGTGTACTATCTCGTATCATGCACATTACAGAACTGTAGTGCTGCTCTGGTTGCCCATTCATTCATTGTGTTAATGTTGCTTTTGTATTACCTTACCTGGCCGATGATAGCTGTGCCATATTGTGTTCATTTGGTGTAGGCTAGTGTGGTCCGGTTGCCAAATGTTCGTTGTGTCAATGTTGCTTTCCTATTATTTGACTTGGCCAATGATAGCAATGCTAGTGTGTTAATTTGATGCAGGCTGCTGAAGATAAGAAGACAAACACTGAAAGCAGCAAGGCAACCACATTGTTTCTTTCCAATAAATCTAGGCCAGGTAATATGGCAATAACTCTTGATTAATCTGTTTGTTTCCCCTCCTAATTTATGTTATTATGCAGTGGCCGAGACACTCTCCACTATTAATAATACAAGCCTGCCAAAATCGCTATTTGAATCTGCTCAGTTTCCTCTGTCTCGAATGCAACGAAAAAGATGTATGTTTGTGAACCAATTACTGGCTGAAGCAATGATGGAAATCATGGAGGAATCAGAGGTGCACTTTCTTGCGCAACAATAACTGATCAATGTTTTCAGGGACAGTGTAGCAAAGGAGGAAGAACTTGCTCACATGCTTATGGGCGTCATTCGTGCTGAGGTTGCAGATTCTAACATTGTAGATCGTTAGGTTCTGTTCATTTATTTGCACTGGCATCAATCTTTGATTTCCCAGTGGATGTAATTTCCTGTAATATATGTTGGATGTGCAACGTTTTTCCTTGTATGTCGTACCTTTGCTTAGCGCGCCTCGCATTCCAGCTAACTAGTCGCTAGGAAGCTAAAGAAGTAGTGAAATAAGTTAGCACGAACAGTCGTGGGCCCTACTTTAAGTAAGCAGCCCACTGGCCTTAATGGGCTTCCCTAATGGGCTCTCAAGGGCCAAAATTCTCATAGGCCTTTGATTGATCAGTTTTGGTCATGTGCATAATTGCTCGTCGTAATGGGCTCAAATTATCTAATTGGGCCTACAGACATGTTCGAACTTTAGTGGGCCCATTAAGTTAATGGGCCGTAACCAGGCCAAAAGCTCTATCGGGCCGACAGTTAATGCTCGGCCCTATTACCTCCCCGGTCATTAATAGGGCGACATCAAAGTGGGCAACACGTGGGCCCATTTGATTTCACTTGCCGTTAACAGGTCGGTACTAAGGTCGGCCTACATATGCCCAACTATGTTGTGGGCCTTTAGCAGGCCGAAAGAGAAAACGGGCTCGTACTGGACCATGAAGAGCATGGGCCGCTAAGAGGCTGAAAGTCAGGTCGTGGTGTATATAGCCCAACTGTGTTGTGGGCCTTTAACAGGCCGAAAGAGAAACCGTCCTGGTATTGGACCATGAAGAGCATGGTCCATTAAAAGGCCAAAACTCAGGTCCGACTGCAAGTGGCCCAACTCATTTATGGGCCGTTAACAGGCTGAAAGACACACCTGGTCGGAAATTGGCCCAACACTTAAATGGGTCGCTAAAAGGCCGAAAGTCGTACATCCTGAAAATTGTTAACAGGCCAAAACCACATCGGGCCGATATTGAGCCCAAATGTATAGCGGGCTATTAACATGCTCGAACTGACAATGGGTTGCAATGGTGTCAAATCGTTAACGGGCCGTTGATGGGTCGAATTGGCACATCTCGTATGGGCCGTGGGATTAAATGGATCTGACACAAGTAGGCCTTATATGGGCCGACCTGCTGATTTTTGCTGGGCTGGCCTTTTTCGCTGGAATGGGCCACTGGTGGGCCTTGCCACGTGCCGAGGTATCATAGGCGCCTCCTGTACTATGAGTGGATGACATCTGTCCCAACGCTGAGCTGACACGTGGATCCAGCGGCCAATGATAATTTTACACGTGGAAAATCCCCATTGGTCGGGGCTGTTAGCGGGTTACCGGATCCAAAACCGGACCTGATAGCTTAACGACGACCCGTTACGGTGGATGCCACGTGTCGGTCACCCTTGACGAAAGCACTTCTATGACGCGTGATTTATCGTCATGGAAGTGGACACTTCCGTGATGATAATTTTGGTAATGTCTTGGAACACTTCTACGAAGGTATGCCTATCTTGATTCTGTCATAAAATCGTCATGAATGTACATGCATGACAAAAAACATGACCTGCTGTGACAAACATGTATCATCACGGAAGTGTATTTTTTTGTAGTGTTCATTTCCAATTTTCACCTCATGCGTCCTCAACTCATTTGCACATCCGAATTTGTTGTTGGCTAAGTGGACCTCAAACCTTCTTTCTTGACTACCGATGGCGAATACAGTGTGTGACCTAGCTTTTTGCATCTTGTTGTCCATGTACTTCGTCACTCTTTCACAGTAACGTGTATTCGGGTTGTTCAAGATACGATGCTCTGCTTTCTGACGTCTATCTCTGAAATACTTCATGGTGCCATAAAAAATACCATCAATGCTGCCTATAAGTGGCAATGCCCGGTTTCCTCTACAGACAAAGTTGTATGTTTTCGCGAGGTTGGTTGTCATGACACTGTACCTTTCTCCATGTGTGTCATGTAGCAAAGACCGCCTATCCAGAGGCTCATGCTCTATCCACTGCTGGAAGGTTTTAATCGACCTTCCGAGCATTATCCTAGTACCAGATAGGTCACAGACGGTAGGTCACATAGCCCAACAGGCTCCTCCACGGTCGATGTTCCTGTTGCCAACTGTGCAGCCCCTGCTTCAACATGTGCCCTCACAGCTGCATCGCTTGCAGCTTTCCTCTCCCTGACGTGTCTCTGCATGCACACATTAAGTCTGTCATGTATCAAATTGTACTTCCATAACTGGTTATGCTTGCAGAGTTTTTCGAACAGATTCATCAGGTTCTTATTTCTGAACTGCGAGAAGAAATTAGCCCCTAGATGGCGCATGCACCAACGGCTCTACAAGTCCTGCCATGGAGTTTGTTCCTCAGGGCCTGGGTTTGTTAGTGTCCTTATCGCACTGAGTATACATGCATGCCTGTCATGAAGGATGCACACATTGGGCTTCTCTTTCACAACTAATATTTTCAACTGCCTGAAGAACCATGTCCAACTTTCAATGTTCTCACTCTCCACAAAAGCAAATGTGAGTGGGACAACTTGATTTTGGCCATCTTGACCTATGGCTGTTAGGATCTGACCCTTGTACTTGTTAGTGAGAAAAGTACCATCTACACATATCACCGGTTGGCAATGCCTGAAAGCTTCGATGCATACACCAAAAGAGAAGAAGAGACGATGCGGCACCCTCACAGTTGGGCACTCTGGCATGAAGAGGTCTTGGATATCGATATTGGTGCCTGGATTCCGATGTTGCGGTGTGTGGAGGAGCTAGACAACAGAGTCATATGCATCAAAATAAGAACCAAATCTCCTCTCAATCGCCGCATGCTTAGCCCTCCAAGACTTGCCATAAGAAGTTATGTACTTCAACCTAGCAAAGACTTTTTTCTGGATAGCCTTCACTTCCATAGCTTTGCCCTCCACTATCTCATCGTAAAACAACTGAGCAATAAGCGTCGATGAAAGGTTGGCATGATCTTGAGGGATGCAGGGAATAAGACAAGTGTGATTAACTAAGTCACTGATCACCCAACTTGTGCCATACTTAGGGAGATAGTCGTGCACCCTGGCGGGACAATCTGCGTTCTTGCATACCATTGTCAGGTATTTCTAACTTGACACCTGAGCTGTAAAAACCCTTTGCGTGGACATTGCCCAATTAATTATTGCATTCCTTTAGAGCTTGCTTGTTGGGATACATAGCACCCGTCGCAATATTGTTCTGGTGATATTGCCAGGCAGAATCATGTCCATCGTTGACGATCATTGCAGATGAGAAGTCATGATTCCATGATGTAGGATTCGGGACAGCCTCTGCATTTTCTTCTTCATACGACTCGCCAGAATCATCGGCATGACCCCTATCAACATCGGTGTCTTCTTCTTCCATCTGGTCCTGCATTGGCCCATCTACCTCGTCAGCGTCCACCTCGCCACTGTAATCACCATCGGCATTTCCTCCTTCTACCTGACTACTCTGCCCTGGTTCGTAACCATCAGCATTTCCTCCTTCTACCTGACTGCTCTATCATGGTTCGTAACCATCATCTCCAGCATTTGATATAGATAACTTTCTCCCTCCACTGCTCTGTCCAGGATCGTAGCCACCCTCGCCTTCATGTGTAGTGACCTCCTTCACGACGGGAAGCACTAAGGCAACAGGATTGCATCCCCTGCGTTCACAACCTTGTAACCACCGCACCCACTCGGAGTCTCGCTCTATTGGCCTCAAATAAAAGTAAATTATTGAACTTGACCATGTCCACAATGCATGAACACGGACGGTGTGTGTTTCAGTATCAAGCCCTAAACTTTTCGCAATCCATTCTTTCAACAGACTGACAGACCATGTTTGAGGCGCACTCATTGGCATCTCTATGTGAGTAAATTCACTCAGATCATCTCCCATCTCAGTTGTTTGGACAACACCAGGACCGTAGTAAAATATGAACTTCACTACATTAGACATCTCGGCTCATCTAATTTTTTTTCAACAACGACAGACAAGTATTAAGCAACAACTTAAAGTATCTGCACTACTAAATATTTGACATGTATATATATTACGGAATATATACGGAGCAACTAAAAATATTCATAGACGAATATTTGCCGGAGCAACTACAAATATTGACAGATTTAAATATTTGACATCTACATATATTACTGATATTCTAGGAGCAACTCCAAATACTGACACCCCTAAATATTTGACACCCACATATAGTACGGAATATTACCGGAGCAACTTCAAATTTTCACACAACTAAATAGTTGACATCTAAATATATTTATGGATACTATCAGAGCAAATAACAATAATCGCACACCTAATTTATTTCACATCAAAATATATAGTACCAAATACTACCCTAAACAATTACGAGAGATAAAATGTGTGTTGAAATATACCCTTGAAGCATGCGCACGAACGACGAACAGCGGCCTTCAATCAACGGAACCGGAGCCGGAAACTCTGCCACACCGCCGGAGCTTGACCTCCACCACACTGCCCGAGCTTCACCAACACCACCTCCACCTCCACCGCTGCCACAACCTCCACCAATGAGCTGGAAAAAAGCTCCACCAAAATGCTCACCACGAACACCACGAGCTACACCATCAGTAGATCGAGGTCTCCCTTGGCTCCCCTAACTACGTAGAACCCATTCACGGTGTCAAAACCGCAAAAAAAACGGCTCATTTGGGTGTACAAATTAGAGGATGTTTGTGGAAGAAAAGGGAGAAAGAAAAACAGAGAAGAGCTCAAGCGTGGGAGAAAGGAGGAGGGAGAAAGGAGAAAGAGCCAGCCGCGCTGTGGGTCCCGCACCCTGTCGGTCGGCAGCTGACCGATCGGTCTACAGCTGGCTGACAGGGGCGCTCTGTGATCAGCCCGCGCAGACAGCCCCCTCGCCACCCCTCGCTACGTGGCCTAGCTGGTGCGCGACCGACACGTGGCAGGCGGACCAGCTGTCGGCCGGCTGCTGGCTGACTAGGCCTAGTCGGCCTGCTGTGGGTTGACTAGGCCCAATCGGCCAGCAACGGGCCGACCGTGTATTGTTTTTGGAAATTATTTATCCGGCGTAATATTTACGCAAATTAATAAAAAATGTATTATTTAAAATAAATAGCTTCAACCTCATACCCACGCCTGGATAGCACGAATAATTCTTTGCATTATTCATCTCAGCAACCATACCATAACAAACCCAGGCAGTGTGGAAATGGATGAAGGACGCCAAGAATCTAAAATGTACCAGCAGGAAACCACGTATATGTAGAAACCTATCTACAAAGTCTGTTTCGAGAGGTTGTCGCATGTGTTCTACAAAGTGTAAAATGAGCCGGTAACGCTCACTTGACAGCAGAAGACAAACACTACCAGAAACAAAATTGTCTTCTCAGAAAAAAAACTATTATATATTCCCTCTGTTCCAAAATATGTGTCATGGTTTTAGTTCAAATTTAAACTAAAACCATGACTTTTATTTTTGAAACAGAGGGCAACTTACATTGGACAGGGTTTCAGGACAAAAATAGCATGAGCTCGGGGCCTGTTCTATTGAGAATGAACCTTGCAAATATGTAGGTAACATTTTGTGCCAATAACATCTATTTAGCTTTCAGACCAAGAGTAACAATACAGAAATATAACAGAGTACATGTCTTAGGCTACACCAGCCATGGATTCAGGTTCAGCTGACGAAATAACTACTAACGAAGCAGCATTTGAAATGTCCCAACTGTTACAACAACAAAAAATGTAACAAACATTTTTCAAAAGGTTCCAACTAAATGAATGAAACTGAATAAAAACAGTGCCGATGTTTTATAGATTCATGCAACTGCAACCAAGCAAAAGTTCCACTAAGAACATCATGCTCCTTTGTTCTGAGGACCTGCAGCATTTGTGCTCCTACTTCCGAACGAAACACAGGAGTACACAGGCGTAGAATCGCCGTCACCTGTGCTATCGTTTGGCACCAGTACATGCTTCGCCCCAGGAGTGAGCTTCACTGGGCCTGATCTCTTCTGCACATACCGACCACTAGGTGAAGCATTAAAATTGCCAAGAACAGCGCTCCCCACTGTGCTATCTGTATTTCTTGCCGAAAGGGTTGCATCTCTTATGCTGTTGGAAGGTGTATGAACTACCCGGTCTGGATGGTTGAATGTAAAATCCACAGAATTAAGACGACAAACTGACGAGCTTGCTGGATGCACAACATGTTGCTGAGGCAAATTGGCATGGAAACCGAAAGATGGTGTACCATGCTGTCTGGTTGTAGGCAAAGGTGATGCTGTGGGTGCTTCTGTCCTAGGGATAGGATCAGAGTAATAACGGCGCGACGGGGAATTCTGTTGGAATGCTGCACTGCCACGATTGGGAGGATGTGGGCACCCCAACAGAAAAGGCCGATTGGTCTGCGAGTTTGAAAAATCAAAAAACCTGTTTTCATATGTCAACTGATCTCCAGAAACTAAATTAGCTGCTGGGACAGGATGGCCGTAATCATGTCTAGTCTGTGCCTGACTTGCGCTTGCATGATATGTTGAAGCATGAATTATACTGGTAGAATTTGCTGTATCATTGGGGAAATTCTGAGCTTGTAAAGAGAGAAAAGGCCGTCCTTGTTGAGGCAAGAACACATTTGCGTTGAGATAGTCATTGGTAAAAGTACCTGTATGCTTCTGCGCAGTCTCGGAAAACGGTTCAGCTCTGGTTGTGCAAACTGAAAGATCTTTACCCATCAAACGAACTGTCGGTCCTGTGGAAGGTCCATTCTCACGCGGAATGTTCAACTCAGAACGAAAATTGAACTCCTTACTGTGTGATGACACATTAGATTCATGAGATGGCCAGGAAGAAAATTTGCCGCTTGTGGAAAACCAACTCTGGTGCTGCCGAAATGAATCCGGAAATGTATGATCTGGCAATGCACAAGGAGACGTACTCATAGTCATAGTATCTTTTACTGAAACATTACTGCAACCACGACGAGTCTGTGCAAGTTCAGTTAAGCTCAATGGAGAACCAGCAGCATCTACATCAGAAACTTTTTTCGCCTCACCGTGCAATAATGTGCCTGCCGAACTTGAATTCGTTATTCTTTCCAAGTCAGCAGTAGATTGTTCGCTTTCCAGCCTATGTGAATGAACAGAAAAAATCTTCAGGTTTTCTCTCCCATCATGCAATTGGACATTAGAACTTAAAGTTTCCTCATGTGTATGCTCCAGATTTGGCACCTCTGAATATGAATCATACCTTTGGTCCAGTTCAGTAGATTCCGGAAACGCCATATTCAGATCAATGAGAGGAGCGGCCATCTCTCTGTTACCAGCCTCAGGAGAATCCTCATTATCTGAATTCTTATTTGCTTCTTTCGTCTTAGTGAAAGCTTCCATGGCAATATGAGAAGTACCACTTTCTGCAGTTATGCTTTTGTCAGGAGAATCCTCATGATCTGAATTCTTATTTGCTTTCGCCTTAGTGGAAGCTTCCATGGGCATATGAGAACTACCACTTTCTGCAGTTATGCATTTGTCTCCTTCGGTAGACGTGAATGATGATGATGATGACGAGGACGACGATGAAGAAGCCATAACATCTGAAAACATCTTGCAGAGACTTTGTCGTTCTGGTAGCTCAAGTATAGCATCTGCTTCTGAGAATTTGACACGTTTCACTGATTTGCGGCAGAGTTCTATTACTTCCTTGCCTTCTGAATTGCCACGTTTCTCCTTGACCATTTTCACTGATGTGTGCTTTGTGCACTTTAGAATGCCATGCCTAGGGATAAAATTTTCCAGATCTCGTGGTTTCCCCACTTTGTCAGCTTTACTGTTGCCGATGTGCTTTTGTGTGTTAGCCTTCTTCTTGTTTATACTATTGATCTTCCCCTGCTTCCTTCTCTCAGATATCTTTTCTCTCTCTTCTCTGTGATGTTGTGAAGCCTCAGGTTTCTGTAATGAGTGAGTATCCAGTCCATCAAACAGGTTTGGATTTTCAAGTGCTTCCTGCAGAATTGAAGAGCATTATTTGAAACCATAAGATACATAGCTGTGAGGACAAAAAATAAACGAAAAACTGAACAGCACAAATCAGATCTACAAGATAATTACCAATTTCAAACAAATTATCAGGACAGTGGAATACCCTAGACGGGAAAGTTGCTGCATATATATAATTTGTTATGTTTATTTGGATCATGGAAATTTCTGCACAAGTGTGTAATACACAAATGGCATTGGTGTTGCAGGTATGCATATAGGTGATAAACCATGTGTTTAGACTTCGCACCCACTTGTTAATGCCAGTCCCGTATATCATCACCAATGTTTAAGAGAAAAATAGTTTTAAGATCATACCAGCGTTACAGTCCTATGATGCAGAGTGGCTCTAACACTTTCTATAGGAATAAATGCTCGATGCAAACATGGTTATGTTCTTTTGGAGAAGTATCAAGCTACACGAGCTGAACCACATACTGACATCTTAGGCACATCTCGCAGGCGCCACACTGGAAATGATGTGGCATTGATGTGTATGAGCTTTCCTGGACCAAATCAACGAACAAATTGCTCAAATGTAGATACAATGGACACAATCCGCAACATGAAGCGGCACGCAAAATATGTGGGCATTCAGACTTGATCCAGGACAACATGCACCAATTGATGCCACCTAGTGTTAAATATGGTGTCTCAAGTGGACCCAAGATGCCAAATGTCATGTGGGTACCGGCATAGGCGGATAGCTACAACACCAACCACTTCAGGAGTCCAGGCAGATCGAGATACTCCCTCCTTTCCGGTTTATAAGGCTCAATTCAAAAATCTCACCAACCAAGGTTGATGGTGAGTGGTGGAATATTTTTTGTAGTTTGCAAAAGCATCCAATTAATGCTCTTGTTTTCCTCAAAAAATTATGATTACCAATGCATTAATTGGAATGCATGCATGCATAAAATACATGCATCGATCAATTTTCTCTTAATACTTGCATGCAATGATTTAATACACCTTGGAATCTGAACTTGTGATGGGGAACAACCAAACTGAGCCTTATAAAATGGAAAAACTAAAATTTTGAAATAAGCCCTATAAACCGAAAAGGAGGGAGTACCTATTATCTCTACTTACCACTAGTTAGCATTAATTTGGAATGAGAGTTTGGAACTTTGGATGTGGAACGGTTCGCCCCGAAAAAGCCGTCTACGGGTTAAGCCAAAATATGTCACATCTACAGACGTTTGGGTAAATGCGCCTGTGAAGCCGGTGGAGCCGCACCTCCCGAAGCATGCTGGTCGCAGCACGAAGATGGTGTTCATCGGATGCGAGAGGACTTCCGGCACCAATGCATACCGCTTTTATGACCCACACGACTACTACCTCAGATCCAATCCTCACCCTCCTGGCAATCAAGTACGTGACAACAGAACGCAAACGGCAAGGTAAAAGTAATAACCAGGTGGAATGCAAAACTCTAGGTAGAATAATCCACTATTACGCACAACTATTTACAGCCATTGTAGTTTATACAGCTTAAATCACATGACTAGGTAAAAAGTGCACTATAGTCAGGAACATATGTGCATTAACCACTTATACCACAGGATATAAAAGTAATAAAAATAATATTTGGATCAGACAGGAACTGGATATTGGTTATGGCACATTCATGTCCATATTTTGAGTGAAATACATATACAATTATTCTACAATCCAAATTTGAAGTTGGTTAAGAGTTATATTACCGTGACTTCGTATTTCCATCCAATTTATTTCATTTTCTCTTCTCCAGATTGTACCCAAATTTGTAGAATCATTTTCATATGGTTAGGCCAGTCCTTACAGAACATTCTATAGCGCTAGCTTAAGAATGAAAATTGAAGTTAAACTACAAAACAATGCAATATATATTTCCAAGTCCTCCAGATGCATACTGAATGAGTATTCGTGTAATGAACCTATTTCTTGAACTTTATTTTATCTATCGATGCTGCGATTGAGACTAAAAGTTCTCACGATTTTTCAACAAAAATATAGTTGTGCACTCATTAAGCTGTGTAGTTGATTTTTTCGACAAAAAGGATCACATAGTTGTCACAATGGTGTGTACTCGTCCTCAGTGCACCAATCAAAAACCATTATTTTGGCAATTATCTTATATACTTAATAACATCTAATTGACAGAGCAACTAATTAATCTTGTTTGTTAATGTAATAAATGAATATCCATGACCAATTCAGCAGGCCTACAGTGTATTTTAAAAGGGCACAACACGAAATACACAATTTTCATTTAACTTCTAGTAATAAAGATGCACACAATTAATGAAAAATATGTATAACAAAATATCAAAATCGTTCAGCTAAGAACGAAACTAAAAGTAACAATATTATGACCATGATCTCGATAAAAAAATTCGTGTAATATACAAGGTATGAAGGAAGGGGAGCCTTGGCGCAGCGGTAAAGTTGTTGCCCTGTGACCATGAGGTCACGGATTCGGGTCCTGGAAACAATCACTTCTAAAAATGCAGGGAAAGATTGCGTACAAAAGACCCAAAGTGGTCGGACCCTCCCCCGGACCCTACGCAAGCGGGAGCAACATGCATGGGGTTGCCGTTTATACAAGGTATGTAGGAAATTCAAAATGCTATTTGCCAGATGTGAAGAGAAAATATCTATGGTCATACACACACTTCAAACATAGGTAACTATTAGGTAGGTAGATTCACCACCTCAGTACCCTAAAGATGTTATGTGGACCAGACTATCATACGTGGAGTCTTATCCCTGAATTAGAGTCCTAATTGATTAAGCATCTTCTTTACAAAAGAGTCCAGTCAGTTTAGAGATCGTATTAGAGTTTGAATAGATTTACCGGCTTGTTGGTCAAGTCTTGTCTACTATATAAAGGGGGCGAGCCCTTCCAATAAAGCAGAGAAGAATATTGTCGTTTACTTTTATCTACTTTTCAGTAATTAGGTTTATGTCAGTACTAGATTCTTCCAATTTGGTTGAGATCGAGGCTCTGGAGCACATAAAGATCATCACGAAACAAATTGGTGGCCTTCACATGCTACCGAGCAGAGGAATGGACGCTCCTCACAGGGTTGGTGCAACACTTGAGCAACAGAAGCCGGCCCTGCCTCCACCGCCAGATCCCACGACTACAGCTGACTACAGCAGCCACCCATGACGCTACCTCCACATCCCAAGCCCTCCTCCCCAACGACGATGCACCCCTGGTGCTTCCCCTTGTTAATAGCACCTTTGGTGTCCCAATATCCATCGAGGGAATCGCCACTGCCGCTGCCGACAGACCTCCACCAACCGGGTAGATTGCCCCCCACACTCCCTCACTTTCCACTTGCAACGACACCATGTGTCGACCACTGCTAGCATCAATCTAGGACACTTGGCACACCCTACAGCCCCAATTTTGCTACCCATGAGCAGCCGTCGACGCAGATTTTCGCCGACCGCCTCTACTGCCTTGAAGCCTCCACCTGCCAACCTATTTCATATGCAATTTTTGACCTCACCCCCCACCCCAACCCCATATGGATCCACCCTACCCATCACCTCCTCCCGCCCATACCAAACAATCACCTCATATCAAGTTCTGGTTCAGGCGTGCCTCACTTCCACAAGCCTGTCAGTTTAGTGGCCGTATTAAAGTTTGAATAGATTTACCGGCTTATTAGTCAAGTCTTGTCTACGATATAAAGGGGACAGCCCCTCTCAATAAAGCAAAAATAATATTGTCATTTACTTTTAAAGGCATGTAACGCATCTGGCAGATGATGTTTAGAATAGATATGTCGCCTCAGTAGCCATTGGATGGTGAGCTAGGAAAAGCTCCCTGATTTTCTCTCCGTCAGCGTGTGCCATAAGACTCGTGTTGCGCTCGATGCTTTGCAACATGAACCTTGTTGCTCACCCGCCAAACCATTGTTTCTTTGAAACAAGACCTATGTTTCAAAAACATAATGAAAAAAGACCCCTATTACAAGAAAAAAAATGTTATTGCCCCATTTGCAACAAATGTAGTGTTCCGCTCGGCCCTATGCACCAAGAGGCTTGATGTAATCACCCCAAACCGTTCTTTTTTATTCTGAAACACGGCCTCCATTGCGGCAACAAAATCAAACACAGCTTGTATTGCAGAAACAAAATCCCCTTCGATGCAGTCGGGAAGCCGCCGGCTAGAGCGGCACGGGGAGTGTTTGGGTGCATGGGGTGGGGGATCTGGGTGTGCGGACGTGGGGCGCGGGGCTACATGGGAGGCCGCGTGAGCCTTGGAATGTTGACCGATCTTGGCCTCCATGGCCATGGCGGCCGTAGCCGAAAGCTCAGATTTCGAGTAGGGCGATGTCTCCAGAGCCGAGATCAACTGGGGAAGAGAGGGGAATAGAGGAGGGCCTCGCCATGATCTCGTAGGCATGGACGAGGTGGCCAGAGACAGACAAAAGGTGATGAGATGGACAGAAGGCGGCGTATTTAAGCCGGACGACGGTGAACCGAGGTGGAACAAAAAGACGAAGGAGTGGAGAACAAGACGGACGCCTCACCTGATCAGACCGCAACAAACCCATGTTGGGCTTCAGGTCTTTGCAACATAGCCCATGTCGAGAACATGTTGAGTCAGCGCGTCGGAGAGAGTTGAGCTGCGTGTCGTCAGATCAAACTCGGATCCAACGGCCGCGGAGGCGGTCGAAACGCGATCAGTCAGGCGAGCAAGTATCTACTTTTCAACAATTAGGGTTAGGTTGATAGTAGATTCTTCCAAAAAAAAAGTATCCTATTAAATTTCTATCATATTAGTCCAATTTATAAGTTAATTACTGGAATAGTCCCTAAAACAGTACAAATAACAGATTATGGATCATGTCAAACATATGGTGACAGTCTGACTGCGACATGCATACTAGGAACCACCACCCTCTTCGAAACACTGCTTGTATGCATGCTTAACGGATGTATTGAGAATAGCTATCATGGGCATACGTACATCACGAATCAGTGAACAAAAAGACGGGTCGATATAAGCGAATAAAAGTATCAGATAAGTAATTATGAAGCCCCCTTTTCAAATATCAATGAGGTAAATGCCTGCTCCATGTCCTCGATCGTCCTATGATAAAGTCTCGTTTATGGGTGCGGACCCAGACCCGACTGAAATCTGCAGGAGGGACACCAACTAGGCACCTCTCACAACTCATCGTGCATGGTGTGTCAAAAGGCAACACGACGCACCATGCATGTACTATAAGATATGGTACATATTCTGCAGTACTAGCTAGCCGGTCTAGAGTGCACGTACTACCACTAGTGGTTTGATTACTGGTAGTCATCATATAATCTACCGGATTATTATTGATTATATTGATCCTAATTCACTGCATGAGCAGCTATCAACGTCACCAAGTTTGCCCAAAGATTTGCACAAATCGAATGTCCCATTCCCTGACTTGGACTGATCTATCAAAGTCCACAAATTAAGCATGAAATAACAATATTTATGTATACAGATAGTAAAGAAGTAGCAAATGTGTACCAAGAAAGAAAACATACTGATCGTTCTAACATTAGCAGTTAGCAAAAGCCCCGTAAAGGTTTGGACAGAAAATCACCATGCACATGGCAGCAAAGTAACCACACAATCTTGCAGACGAACTAGCTAGGCCTGCTTTAGAATAAATTAGGAACTGGGATCGGCACATCTAACATAAAATATCCTGCGAAGTGATGCATCGGTCCCATATATGTATCCACAAATAGCAATCACATTAGCTGCTAATATATAGTACTCCTAGTAACATGGCAATGAGACAAAAAAATCTAATTATGTGGCGCTAGCAAGCATCTAACCATCCTCATACTGTCCAGCAAGTGAATCAAGAGATGAACCAATCATTCCCATCAATTCTTAGGAGATAAAAGTAAAAATACGTGGGAATAATAGCAGACGTGATATCATTGCACTGGCAGACAGGGAAGACTTGCCACTGCAAAAAACAAAAGGCAGGGAAGACTTGGGTTGGGCTGGTTGGGCTGGACCACGCACCTTTCTTGCAGCGAAATTCCCCTCGGGCTCTCGGCCTCCGCTGCTCTCCGGCGCGGCATCCACTGCCGTCGTCTCCTCCTTCTGCCCCTCCTCCTCTTCTTGCAGCTTTCTCTTTCGTTTCTTATCCTCCTTGGCCCGCCTCGCGATCGCGCACAGCGCCTCGTCGCCGTCCAACTCCATTTGCTCTTTGCATCCGGTATCACCGGCGGGAGGCACGGCCAAGGGGGGCGCCGCGGCGAAGAGGTCGGAGATGGACCGCTTCTTCGGAGGCTTCGCCTTCCCTGGCGCCCTCCTCGAGGACGCCGCCGCAGCTGCGGCAGCCACGGTGGAGGCGAGCTCGTCCGCCCACCACCGGCACCTCGGCGCTCCGAGAGGCGGGAGATCCCCGATTCCCAAGAGATGCCGCCCCTCCTTCGCCGTCCCGCCCCTCATGCTCGCCGCGTACTCCCTTCGGACAGATCACAGACGGAGATCAGGAAAAAGTAAACGCAAACACGACCAGCATAATACCGACGAGACGGCGCGGCGCCTCCACACGAACCTGATGGAGAACGCGGCGGCGGCCATCGACCCGTCGTCGGCGCGCTCCCGCGGCGCAAATCTGCCGATTTCGCGACGGGTTGGGTGATTTGGGAGAGGTGGAGGAGGAGGAGTAGACTGGAAGGAAAAGGGGTGTGCGCAGGAAAAGCAGGTAAGGATAGCGATTACCGTAAGCAATTAATAATTAGAGGTGGGCTTTGTTGAGACCGAGGCGAATATTTTACTTATTTCCCGCTCTTCCACCGCTTATTTTGGGTGCAATTCATTGTTTTTTTTTAATAGTTAATGTCCTGGCTGGCATCGGTGTCCTGCCCCGGGCCCCGGGGGGTGCATTATCTCTATTTACTGCCGCTGACAGCGACCGGTGTGGCTGGTAACGTTTGAACTATCACGGCCTTCGGCTCGCCGGAGGGCATCATCATGTGATAACGACCGTCTGCGGTGGGGGCGCATGCTCAGACTCCTCCCCCACTCCAAGGATCCCAGGTACATGAAGAATCACAGGTAAGTTTTGGTTTTGTTTCAAAAGCATACAATCTAAACTGTTTTATAGGGTTATGCATGGGTATCTTTTTTGTGGTGTGTTCTTTGGGAAATGAGGCTTAAAGGTGATTCTAAATTAAAACATGTAGATATGATGGTTTGCTAGGTGGGTCCGTGGTGTTTATGGCTACGGTTTAGTATTTTGGGCTCGTGTAAAAACACATAATAGTAGTAATGTTTTGTGATTTGTTTGATTGAGAAAAGATGCTTAAAAAGTAATCCTAAGTCAAAAAATAGAGTAAATACGACGGCTGCTAGATGTCTCGGTAGTGTTTACAACTATGATACAGTTTTGATATGCGCTAGCATCCACCACGCATGCTACTAGCACAAGAGAATAATGGTCGGCGTTATTGCCGATATAAACACATAAATATGATAGTTGGGGAGGTGTGTTGGCACTAACCAGGCTGAATCAATGGACATCCATCCCAAGCGACAAAACAGAGCCCCTGGTCGCCCCACCCCGTGGGTTGTTGAGACACACGAAGAATCAGTTAAGTTTTGGTTTTGGTTCAAAAGCATACAATCTAAGCTGTTTTATAGGTTATGCATGGGTAATGTTTTGTGATTTGTTTGTTTAGGAAATGGGGCTTAAAAAGGTGATCCCAAATTAAACTTACAAATATGATGGTTTGCTAGGTGGGTCGTGTAAAAACGCATAATAGTACATTGGGTATAGTTTTGTGATTTGTTTGATTGAGAAAAAGGCTTAAAAAGTAATCTAAAGTTAAAAAAGAGAGTAAATATGATTGTTGGCTAGGTGTGTCCGTAATGTTTATGACTACGGTACAATTTTCATATGCGCTGGCATGCAGCTCACATGACAGCACAAGAGACTAATGTTCGGTGTTATTGCTTATATAAACACATAAATAGGATAGCTGGGGAGATGCGCTGGCACTAACCAGACCCGAACCAATGCATGTCCAATCCGGGCGAGCCCCCAATTTCCACTCCCCTGGGCTCTTGAGACGCACGAAGAATCATAGGTAAATTTCATTCTTGTTTCAAAAGTACACAAATCTAAGTTGTGTTTATATGGTTATGCATGTGTATTGTTTTGTGATTTGTTTGTTTGGGAAATGAGGCTTAAAAAGGCGATCCTAAATAAAAACAGTAAATATGACGGTTCGTGAATTGGCCAAGTTTGTATTTTGTTATTTCTATTTGTATATATTGTATTTTTTTGATTATTAATAGAAAATTACTGTAGAACAATTGTTCTATGGTTCACGGTTAAAAAAATGATGGTTTGTTAGGTGGCTCGATAGTGCTTATGACTATGGTTTAGAATTTTCGGCTCATGTAAAAACACATAATAGCAAATTGGGTATAGTTTCATGATTTGTTTTATTAAGAAAATATGCTTAAAAAGTAATCATAAGTTTAGAAAAAAGAGTAAATATTACAGTTGGCTATGTGTGAGCAGTGGTAATGATTATGGTACAGTTTTCGTATGCGCTGGCATGCACCACGCATGCCAACACAAGAGACTATTGTTCGGCGTTATTCTCGATATAAACACACAAATAGGATATAGTTGGGAAGATGCGGTGGCACTAACGAGGAGCAATGTACATGCATTCCAGGCGAAGAAACAGAGCCTCCAATTTCCGCCCCACCGGCCTAATTACTAGCACTTCGGCCCATTAGGCTTGATAATCCCCGGCCCAAAAAAATCCATGTCTAACGATAGTACTTTCGATGTTCCTCACGACAAGTTCCTACGGTAGGGCACATGCCCAGTACTTTTTTCCCCTGCCGAACAAGCCCCACTATCAAATTTGGGTCTTTTCTCTCTCTGTCAGTTTGACTTCAACAACCTCTTCCTTCGAGCCTTTTGTGAGCAAAGTCGTCGCCTTGGTCTGGCAATACTGCCGTGGCTACCTCTCTAAATCAGGGTGACCCCCCGCGCTGCCGCTATGTTTGCCGCGATTGTCAATCTCCTCGTATGGAATGATCTACTATTGTTGCGATTCAACGAGATTTATTTTTCTAATGATCTTTGTAGGTAATTCAATGGTTGGATTTTTTGATGTTATCCATCATTGGCATGAGCTATAGTGGTGCAACAACGACAAGTTTAGTTGTGGCTTTGGCAAGACTTTGAAGGTATATAGTCGTAGTTATAATCGCCACTTTGTTAGAGTAGTTTTCGTGTCAATGACCTTACATATGATTGTACCCGATTTCAGAAAAAGTTTGACTTCGATGCCTCATGCCTTTGTCTCGGTGTGACTCGGTGTCTCGCCCTCGCCTGTCCCTCCATCCCTCGATAATCACTCAGGAGTTCGACGTCCATTGCTTAAGGCCATGAGTCCCACTGTTTGCTTTAATTACCAGGTTGTGTATGGGATCATCCTGTGGTATTCCAACACAATGTAATTCATACTTATAATCTAACAATCAGAAAAGGGGACATAAAAATTTAGAAGTAACTGGGAACAAGGCAAACCAAAGGGAAAGCTCAAATTTTGCCTCATTTTAGTCCCGAGCCATTTTAAACTTGTGATTGATCCGATGAAGATTATCCAACAAAGAGTTGAATATGTACGATTCTAAATATATCCCATTATGTATTGAAACAAAGAGTCGAATATAAGATATGCACTACATTATGAAACAAATGGAGTATTAAAGAGTTGGCTAGATGCACCGAAAGTGTCTATGCATGCTAGCCCATTCGACAACTTGGTGCATGTACTCATGACCAGTGGCGGAGCCAAGGGGGGACGAGCAGGGGCCAGCCCCCCACCCCCAAGGATCGAGCGATATACTTGGAGACGTAACGAGCCCATAATCGCACGTACAACGTAGTTGCCCCCCTAATCTCAAGTTCTTAATGTGTAGTTTGTAAAAAGAAGAGAAAAAAGCCCATAGTAAAAGCCCACTAGCGGCCAGTTGACAACGTAACCTCCGATCTAGTCTCCTGGACTCCGTTCTTATGAGAGTAAAACCGTTGCCAAACGTTGCGGAAAAAAAAGGCTGCCAAACACCATTAAGATTAATTCGTTTTCTAAGCCGGTTGCTTCGAATTGTCAAATTGTTAATGAAGCTAACGTGCAAGTGCTGAACCTTGTTCTCGATAATCATCCTTTGTACCGTATTTTTTTAACCCCCCCCCCCTCCCCCCTTACCCAAATCCTGGCTCCGCCCTTGCTCATGACTCTAATTATTTATATAAGAACTTATCACGGTGCAAAGGAGCATGTGTTGCGCGGGCATGTTTTGTAATTGTGTGACTAGGTCCACGTCAGAACTGTGCGTGTGTGCAATGATGGATATTGGCAGGTGGTGGCAAAACAAGGTGACGTTGGCTAAGGTGGTGTTTTTTTGTGTGCAGAGGCTTGAGTTCCAAGATTGAAAACTCTAGGTTCAACTTTCATTAGTTGAACCTGCCAATGGTGTCGTTCACACGGGGTTAGGAATAATGTTTTAAATAGCGGGCTATGCGTGCCATATAGCGGCAACCCTTAAAAACAGCTATAGCTGGGCTATAGCGGGAAAATGCATAGGAGCACCTGGGTGCTCCACCCCCTATATGAATATCAAATTAAAAAAATACCAGGAAAAATCAAAAAAATCTGGGATTTTGAGATATCAAACCTAGGTGCCCATTCTACTCCCGTGTAAAGTTTCGTGAAAAAATACCAACAAATGTATCTGTGACGAAGAAAATACAATCCAACCTATGATCCACTTAAACAGTTTTTTTTGTACATAGGAATTTTTTGTCTTTTTTACTGGGAGTACCACGAATGTCATTTTTTCGCCGAAATTTGCACGGAAGTAGATTGGGCATCCAAGTTAGATATTCCAAAATCCCAGATTTTTTTTGAATTTTCTCAGTATTTTTTTGAATTTAATGTTCATATAGGGGGGTGGAGCACCTGGGAGCCAAAAATCCGCGTCCGGCTATAGCGAGGCTATAGCCGCAAATTGCATATGAAATCATTTAGCGGCAACATGCTCAAACAACTATAGCGGGGCTATAGCGGCTATTTGAAACTATGTAGGATCCTCTACAGTAGCCTATGGTGCAGTACGGTCACTTCCATGTGGACCCGATCCAACCTGTCATCTGCACTACAGCAGGATGCAGTACTGTAGAGGATCCCAACCCGTTCACACGGTGCTCCCTTGTTTAAGGCATGCATTGCATGGAATTTAGGTAGAAAACTCATGATCCAGCCTAAGTGGTTTGATCCAATGACAACGGTGCTCGTGCACAAAAATTGCTCTCCTCCTAGAGGCATAGTTGTTGGGTTACCTATCATGCTACCTAAGGGTTATCGTTGATGGTTGTTGTTTTTGTTTGTTGCGGTTGTTCTCTTGGTTGCCTTTTCTTTTTCTTTTCTTCTAATAATTTTACTGCATGCATCCTCGATTTCTTGAGTGGTTTCTTGAGATCATACTGGTGCAGAGATCGGCTGTATTTAATATCTTCTTGATATTAATATATTTCTTTTATTAGAAAAATATTCCGCAGAAGGAAAGAACATGAGGATATGTTTCTCGGAAAAGATATTTTACGGGTACGCTGGCATTGCGCATGCACGTCATTAGTGAGACTATCTCTTGACACTGTTACTCATCACGTTCTAGTTTCGCAGGTGTCAAAACGTGTGGCTTCTTTCTTGAAAGGTACTCTCTTCGGTCCTTTTTACTCTACATAGAAGAATTGTCTAAAGTCAAAATTCATAAAGTTTGACCATATTTATATAACAAAATATCAACATCTACAATACTAAAGTTAGACGGTATGAAAATTAAAGTCATGACGCATCTAATGATATCGAGTTCACATTGTGGACGTTGGTATGTTTTTCTATAAAATTGGTCAAACATTACGAGGCTTGACTTCAGACAAATCTTACGTGCGAACTAAAAAGGACCGGACGGAGTAGAATAGTATGTTTTTTTAGAAAAGGGGGATGACCCCCCAGTCTCTGCATTTGGGAGATGCATGCAACCACTTTATTAATTATTCATAAAGATTTTACAAAGTAATACATCAATATCTCTAAAGCCGTCATCTTGACAACATTTGTCACTATTCCTATCCATTGATGAAGGGGTGTAGAAAGTGTGAGCCAAATATCTAGACCTCTCACTTAGCCTAACATCTAGAGCCGGAGGCCCCGACCAAGCCACATACTGGGCCTAGGGCACAAACCATCCGAAGGTCGTCGCCGCCGTCTTCCATCAATCCATTTTCAGAACAGGTACTGGATGCATAGCGACCTTGCTCGGCCTGCAGTCGACGCCCCCACAGCGCCAAACAGCGCCTCCTCCCTACACGCGTTCATCATCATGCATCCGCCACTAAGACTTTGCTGCACCTCGCTGCCGAGACTCCACGACGTCGATGCGTCACAGGGAATGTCGCTCCACTGCATTTTTCAGAACAGGTCCGAGTCAAATAGCAATGATTCGAAGCACTTCTTTTTCCGACGTTTGCTGGCTTATTTGGCAAAGAAAAATAGAGTACGTTATAAGAAATTAATCGGTCAGTTGAATATTCGGGATTTTTTTTATCAAGGGAAAGAATCTAGGGTTAGTGAAAACTAATAAATTAGGTCGTCCACTGTTCCCTCGAACTTATGCAACCTCCGATAATGACATCCTCAAAAGGGGTACGGCACCTAACCGTCGCCATCATCCGAATGACTGATCTAGGGTTTCCCTCGAAGGTAGTGGATAGGGGGTCTAGACCTTCTCCATGATGATGCCCTCAAGAAGGGATGACGCAGAGAAATGCCACCATCGCCGACCTTGACAATGTGCCAAGAGTAGGGTTTTCACCCGGGATCCGTTGGAGGACCTTGCAGCCAGCATCATGTGCACGGGACCGCCACCGATCACCGCCGCCCCATATGGAACAGGCCGCACCGGCCGGATCAGATCTGACCAAACACCAGACCCACCATGTCGCCGCCGCAGTTCCGAGGTCAAATCTGATCTGACCCGCCGCCGCTGCGAGCACGCAGCCAGCGTACAATGGGCGGCCCCCACCACCTCGTCCCGATGAGGACACCGCCGCCACCGGTCCCGTGCCCGCCCGACACCGGCGCCTAGCAAGACCACCCCGCACCGGCCCTCCCGAGTTGCGAAGAACAAGGCCCCGCCGCCGGCCACCACGAGGGGCTTTGCGCCGGTGGCAAGGGTGGGGGAAGGTGGTTAGGAGGCCAGGGGAAGCAGATGGGCGCTGCCGCCCGAGTTGCTCGCAGGGGGAGGGCGACGCGGGGACCTATCGAGATAAAATAGGTTTATTTCCGATACGCCTCGCAGCCAACAAAGTGTTGTGTATAATACTACTAATGATGATATGATGTACGAATTCATAATGTTTTGTTGGTCATTATTAGTCGGCGGGAAGTGTCCAATCCTATGTTTTGACAAAGTGTGCACCATTTGATGCGCTACAACCTTCCTAACTGAAATTTGCCCTGTAGCACTCAAGAGCCTCATATAAATAAAGATTAATTGTATGGATTTTCAGAACCGTCCATGTGTATGCTAAGACTAGCCACAGTGGGAGTAACTTCAGCAGTAACATCGAGTCCAACTCAGCAAATTTGCTTATGTGGCAATGAGTTAATGAGGAGAGAGATAGTTACAGTAACTTAGCTAGTTACTGTAACATCACATGTCCCAATGCAATATGAGTCTATAACATAATAAATGAAGCTTTGCATGTTACCACACTTATGTTACTAACCACTATGAAGGTAGTAACATAGTCTAGGGATTTGTGTATGTTACTAGTGTATGTTACTATGCATTGTTACTAGTGTATGTCACTATGTTAATAGTTATGGATGCATGCATGAAAGTATTAAATAGGTTGCTAGCACGAAAAAATGTCATTAATTTTGCCTCGATTATTGTTGGTGGCCTTGTATAGATGCAAAATGCATATTTTATAGTGGCCTTGTATAAGTAAACGGATGAAGTATATAGTCCATGCTTCATTTTTTTTAAAGGCGAGTTCAGTTCTAATATATTGCTCTTGTTATACTCATTTTTGCCACAGTTTTATTATTTTCGAAACATAAACTCAGAACACTTTACATTAGTTTTTTCATTAAGTTAGTTGATTTTAAACACCTACTATTTATGGTTATTTTAATGTGGTTCGTGCGGCAACATGCGGGGCATCATCTAGTTGTCTATATATCAAATACTAAAATCTTCCAATAACAAAATAATATTTTGAAGTTTTTAAAGCCGATCAATTTTTTTGAGGAATTTAAAGTAGAGAGGCCACATTAATAGACGGTCGCAATCCTTCTTATTATTGAAAAGATTCATAGTAGTATCTCGTAATAGTGGACGCATGATTTTAGCGAGAGTAGCTTGCTGGAATCACATGGGCGCCAATCAATATTGGCAGGGCTTGAAGAAGTAAGCCACAAGACTACATCCCATATACGGCCGAAGTATAATACCAATAAAGTATATGCATAGCTCAAAAAAGATCGTGGTAACCTTGTATAAAAAGTGTAACTCTAAAGGAATCAAGCATTCCCTATAAATATAAGAGAAGCTGGAAAATTGCAATTGCAAATAATGCAATTAAAATAATTTCCTCAGGATCTCTGAATATAGTGGTAATATTGTTGAGATGTGATTTTGTGACCAATATTACACTATATGGGATGGTAAATAAGGAGGTTTAGTTAATCACTATTTTTCTAAGAATAAATTTAAATCACCCTCCTTTATTTCAGCTGTACCTCCAAACTTCAAGAAAAACAATCAATAAATTGTAGAGACAATCAAAAGGCAATGTGTAATCTATTGGCTAAATCATTATATTTAAGCAAATATGAAATGTAAAAAATTGAGCATTTCAGGTGATGGGTTCTTTACATGCTAAATGGGCATAATATAATAAATTTGTTTAATTTTTGGAAAATGCAAATTAAATTATGTCTGAGAATTGGTGAGGAATTAAGAAATAGAAGGTTATGTCAATGAAATATGCTATTCCTAAATAGCTACAACCCACTACCTATAATTTTTCTACCAATGCAACCATGCCACATAGGCAAGACAGACATGCAAGTTATAAATGATATTTGTTTTCATTACTCTATGCATGCAACACTGCCAGAACATAAAATTCATGCCTGTTAATCATTCACAAGGTTTTTTTTATGCATAATATTTTGTATTGACAATATATGTGTCGGCTGATTGCAGCACATCTATAGTTGACCCTTTCGCTCAAAAAAAAATCTATAGTTGACCCTTCACTTTTTTCTTAGAAATGACATTCTTTTAACTGTAATTCATTTTTTATGCGAATTTTTAGTTTGTTGTGGTCACATGTTCTTTCCATTAGCTTTTCTTGTAGCAACTATTCATACATTCCTGTTAGCGAGATTCCAGGGCAATGCACGGGGCATCATCTTGTATATTTGAAAGATCATGCCAATTGTTAAAAAAGGCACATGTAGATCTATTTTCATTTCGGCCGGGAAACATTTCATGCTGGTGGACAATATCATGGAGATTATTAGTACGGCGACAAGTATTGAACACTCTAATAATGGGCTAGACGTATGTACCGACCGATACCACTATTGAAAGGAACCAATAAACTCTTTGTGAAAAGGCTTCGTATCTAATATATCTGTCTTAAAACATGGTTCTAGCTATTTTTCTTGAGTTATAGTAGGATATGTTTTTGATCCTCGGGCCAACCAAATTACACAAGTGCAGTCTTTAAAATAGATGCGAGCTCTAAGGTTGTGGTTGGCACCGCGGTGAATTATTTATATCCGTTTGGCATTGTGCTGGATTATGATAATATACCTTAGAGCATTTTCAACAGGACCCAACTACTCCCCCCTAAACATTTGGACGAACAGCCCAGACACCACGCGAACCAAATTTAGCCACCCAACTGAACACCTAAACCTAGCCTAAACATCCGGGCCGTCTGACAACCCTCATATCCAGCTCATATGTGGGGTGGATATGGCACTATCTGGACGTGTCTGGATGCCGCGACAAGTAGGATCTGGACCACGCTGGCCCACCCCGACCTCATAAAATCCAACACAGACCAAAACACCCTAGCCACTTTAGCTTCAGTCTTCCCGCTCGCTCGGCTTCACTCTCTGATCCCCGTCCACTCCCCTCTCCTTGTGGCATCTGGTAGCAGCTCCTCGTCTGAAGCCGACATGTCGAATTGAGACGCCCTGATGGCGGTTTCGAACAAGGAGCCCGCCATCCGAGTTTCCCTCTGCCGGTAGCGTGTGGATAGGGGAGTCTCCTTCTCCTCCACACATTGTGGCACCAGTTTATTGTGGTCTGAGCCTGTCGGGCTGGGACCTCTAGGTCGTCACCTCCTGTAATGCCCCGGTCACATCCAATGATTCTTGGCTCTTACGCCAGGTGGGATCTAGACTGTCCCGACAGACCTATACTAGTCTTTTCTGCAACTTTGTTCTCACTCGTGCGCACCTGGGATCAACTTTCTAGTCGGTCACCCGTCTTCAAATCACACAAAGCACACTTCACTTTCAAGTTCTTTGCCAATGGGCTCCAGCCAAAAAATGAATTATTGTTGTTGTGAGTAGTCCATCATTCCTATTAATCCAAGCTCTCTCATACACCTCTACTCAAAGAAACCAACATCCTCATCTCCCCACGGGAATGTTTCCTCTAGGCAAATGTCCGTGCGTTTAGTCCGGCATGTGCGTCATGCCGTGTGCCACGACATGCCATACATGCCATGTGCCACATGCCCACACACCTGAACCGCACACGCCCATCTAACCGCGAGGGTCGGCTCTGACACCAATTGTAAGAGCATCTCCAGCCGCGCCCCCAACAGGCCCTCCCCAGGCTTTTTTTCGCGCCGGCGCCGAAAAATCGCACCAGTCGCGCCCCCATGACGCCGAATTCCGCCGGCTTGGCCCGTTTTTGCGCCCGGTGATCGCAGGCCGAACGGCCCGAACCCGGTGCACTGGGGGGGGGGGGGCGCTCGGGGGCTCTGGCGCAAGGGAAAAACGCTCCTAGGGCCACACTGCCAGGCGAAAAGTCAAGCCATCCGTCCAGATTCGCCTCCTACCACCCGCACTCGGCTGCCACCCTGCCGATCCCGGCGCCGTCCACCGCCCACCGCAGCTAGGTAGACCATTTCCCACCGGGAAAAAGAAGGGGGTTTGCCGAGGCAGCCTCTTCGCCGCCGTCCGAGCACCTTTTCCGGCGTTCCGGCCGCGCAGGGCCTGTACACCAGCGGGTTTGCGCCCACCTCGCCCGCAAGGTGTTCGTTGAATTGCCCGGCCCGGGGATGGACTCCGAAGATGAGAGGCGCTCGCGGCGTTGCTGTAGGAGGAAGCCGAAGACGACGTCCAGGAGCAGGAGCATCTCATGGTGCTCGCCGCCCTCGCCGGCCTGCTCGCGAGCAGTGAAAAGCCGCGGCGAGGTGGTTCAACGCTGGGCGGGTGAAAGCAAAGAACCGACATCGTCTGGAAGGCTACTGCATGCTCTACTCAGACTACTTCGCCGACGCTCCATTGCACAGTGAGAAAACATTTTGGCGCCGTTATCGGATGAGCCGAAAGCTTTTACTCAGGATTGTGAATTCCATCCGGGAGCTCGACAACTACTTCAAGTGCAAGATGGATTGCACCGGCACACTTGGATTTACCTCGATCCAGAAGTGCACGACAACTATGAGGATGCTTGCATACGGAGCTCCCGGTGATTCACTCGAGGACTATGGGCGCATGGCCGAGTCCACCACCATTGAGTGTTTCTACAAGTTCTGCAGGGTAGTGGTGGCAGTGTTTGGATCGCAGTACTTGCGAACACCCAATACGGATGATGCTGCTCGGATCCTAGCACAGAATGCAGCAAGAGGATTTCCTGGGTTGCTTGGAAGCATCGACTGCATGCATTGGAAATGGAAGAACTGTTCATTTGCTTGGCAGGGGTTGTACAAAGGAGCCAAAAGCGGTTGCAGTGTGGTACTTGAGTCAGTGGCCACACAGGACCTCTGGATTTGGCACTCTTTCTTTGGGATGCCAGGAACTCACAATGACATCAATGTCCTGCAGTGCTCCCCAGTCTTTGCCAAGCTTGTTGAAGGTCATTCTCCTCCGATGAACTTCGAGGTCAATGGGCGGCAGTACAATAAGGGGTACTATCTAGCTGATGGCATCTATCCGAGATGGTCGACATTTGTGAAGACCATCTCAAACCCTGTGCCAGGAGGCAAGAACGTCTGGTTTGCAAAGATTTAGGAGGCTTGCAGGAAGGATGTCGAGCGGGAATTTGGTGTGCTCCAATCTCGATTTGCTGTTGTCCGGTTCCCTGCTCTGACCTGGTCGAAAGATCAAATGTGGGAGATCATGACTTGCTGGGTCATCTTGCACAACATAATCATTGAAAGCAAGCAGGAAGAGCCAGTGTTTGACACTGAACCATATTACAGGCAGGGTCCTCTTGCCCAAGTTGATCACCAGCTACCGACAAACTGGACTGACTACCTCAATATGCGTCAGGAGATCCGAGATCCACAAGTGCATCAAGAACTGCAACACGATCTGGTGGAGCACCTATGGAGGCTCAAGGGCGAGGCCGGGGCGACACGGGAATGACGTGTGATGAAACTTGAGTTTTTATTTGTTAAACTATATAATTTGTATTGAACTATTTGATTTATGTGATGAAACACGCCGAAACATGCCGAACTATGTGACGAACTAATTGATTTCTATTTGTATGAAAAAATTCACGCCGAAACACGCCGAACCGCACCGAATATGGGCCGATTCACGCAGATATCGGACCGTTTTTGGACATAATTGGGCCGAACACTGGGCCGAAATCAGCGCCTTCGGGCGACCTGGGGGCGACGGTTGGGTGCCGAACCGCCCCCAACGCCGAGTTTATCGCCGGCTCACCCCCAGGCCGCTCTTTTCGGCGCCCTGGGGGGCCGAACGGCTGGAGATGCTCTAACACCCCGGCCACATCCACCAATTCCTGGCTGTTATGCCCGACGGGATTTAGACTCCCCATAGACCAAAACTAGTCTTTCCTGCACACTTTGTCCTCACTCATTCACACCCGGGACCAACTTCCCAGTCGGTCACCCATCTCAAATTGCTCCAAGCCAATCACGCTTAATTTTGGTGTTCTTTACGAATGGGCCCCCGAATAAGAAGTAATTCTTTGTTGATCTGAATAGTCTATCATCCTATTAACCCAAGCTCCCATACCTCCGACCCTCACTCCTCCCGGTCGGTGCTGGCTGCCAGCGCCAGCGCAGCCGAGCACGCAGCGCCGGCTCCTCGAGTCGGGGGCGTGGGCAGCTCGCCTCGCGAGGCAGACAACTAGGGCCAAATCTAGCCAGTCTGTCTGAGATCGTGCAGATCCACGTCTATTGCTCAGTCCTCCGACTCGTAGGACGAGCTCGTTCGCGGCGTCATCCTCCGATCTTTGACCATAACGGAGACAGACGTCCGCCAATGCCGCTGTAAAAAATGCATAGGCATTACAACTCGGCCTCGCCAAGGAGCAATCCCGAGTGGCCCGACGTATATATGGTTGGGCTCCCCTCCTCCGCGTCCTCTAGTGGCATCTCCAGCGATGGCATTGCTTTAGGCTGGTCACAATGGGCAAGAACATAAGCTAGTAACTTACACACTTCCCTAGACTATGTTACTACCTCCATAGTGGGTAGGAACATCTATGTAGTGTCATGCAACGATGTATTTATTAGGTTATAGACTCATTGTTTCTTGGATTGTGTGATGTTCCGGTAACTTAGCTAGTTACCACAAGCACCTCTCTCTTCATTAAATACGTGTCACATAAGCAAAGTTGTATTGGAGTGTGTGATGTTACTCCTAAGTTCCTCCCCACTGTGACCAGCCTTAGCCCCGACGCTTACATCAAGGACAGCTACCACTGCTCCAGACACCAGATGGAAGGCCCTAGAGAGGAAGTGGTGGTGAGCTCCGATTTCTACTCTCTCTGCCTAGTATCTATGCTTTAGTTGCATTTGTCGTAGATCGTGGCTAGTTGATCCATAATTTAGGAACTTTATGCCAGCTTCCAAGTTGAACTTGCTATGTCCAATGCTATCTGATGCTATGCTATGTGTTTAATTTAGTTGTGTGTTGATCTACGTTGCATGAGATTATACGGATTTCAACATTTGAATACGAGAGGATGGCTGTAGACGCAGACAAATAAGGGATGGACGGACGATGTCCGTGTACTCATCTGCAGACGTATAGGGAGGCCAAATTTGCAGAGTCTGATTGAAGATGCTTTATGCAACCAAACCGTTTGCCTGTTATAGTGTTTGCTTAGAGCAACTCCAGCCTCGCCCCCAACAAGGCCCTTCAGGCGATTTTTCGGCCGCCGGCGCCAAAAAATCGGCCCAGTCGTGCCCTCATGGGCCCATTTTTCGCCCGCTCGGGCCGAAATTGGTGTCGGCGGACCCAACTCGAACCCGGCGCGTTGTGGGGCGCTCGGGAGCGTCGGGCGAATATTTTTTGGCGCGAAAGCGCCGTGGGCCAGCCGCGTTAGCGACTTGACTCGCTTCTCGCCGCTTCGTCGTTCTCATTGCCTCGTTTCCCGTGGCGAATCAATGCCAAAGCTGTGTGCGTTGCCACGCCGGTCAGCCTCCATTGATGCCTCACGGGCAGCGCAGTGAAGGCCGGGCGACGCGCGTCCCCTCGCCCGCCACGCCTCCCGCCACGCGTAACGCGCCGGCCAAGCCTACCGCGCGGCGCCTCCGCCTATATAAACCGAGAACCAGCGCGCTGGAGACACGCACAAACACTTCACCGCCGACGCGCCCACTTCTTCCCCTTCTCCTCTCGCCGTTTCCAGCTCAGAAGGATGGCCGAGCGCTTCCCAGGCGACGACATGGCGGCGAATGGTTTCGGGCGGCGCCATCTGCACGAGGACGAGGCTCGCCTCCTCTTCGAGGCAGAGTACCCGGCCCTGCCGGACATGCGGGTGCCCGGGGCGTGGCGGATCAGCGTCGGCGGCGTGCCGGTGCCACCACCACCAACCGGGGCGGCGCGGCGTGCGGAGATCGCACGCATCCGCACGTCCCTGCCTCGGGCGGCGAGGGAAGGCCCGCGGTACACCCCCGACAGCCCGTTCTGTGAGCCCTACTTCCGCCGCCGACACGCCGAGCAGCTCGAGGCGACGAACGGCGTCGTGCCCTCCGGCAGGCTCAACTCCGAGGGCCGGCGCCGGTGGTGTGGGGCGTGCCCGGCCGCACGCTGGAGACCGTCCTCGAGTACATCGAGGGCGGCAACATGCCGCGCCTTCAGTACCCCGCTCCCCCGACCTTCTCACGCCACCGTGGGAGCTCCTGGACGCTGAGGCGTATGGAGCGGCCCGACGCGTCCTCCTCCTCCTCCGGACGCTCGTCGGGCTCTCCCTGCCTCCGCCCTATCAAGCCGGTGAAGGAAATATGCCCTAGAGGCAATAATAAAGTTGTTATTTATTTCCTCATATCATGATAAATGTTTATTATTAATGCTAGAATTGTATTAATCGGAAACATGATACATGTGTGAATACATAGACAAAACTATAGTCACTAGTATGCCTCTACTTGACTAGCTCATTAATCAAAGATGGTTATGTTTCCTAACCATAGACATGTGTTGTCATTTGATTAGTGGGATCACATCATTAGAAGAATGATGTGATTGACATGACCCATCCCGTTAGCCTAGCACTTGATCGTTTAGTATACTGCTATTGCTTTCTTCATGACTTATACATGTTTCTGTAACTATGAGAATTATGCAACTCCGCTTACGGAGGAACACTTTGGTACTACCAAACGTCACAACGTAATCGGGTGATTATAAAGGAGTACTACAGGTGTCTCCAAAGGTACATGTTGAGTTGGCATATTTCGAGATTAGGTTTTGTCACTCCGATTGTCGGAGAGGTATCTCTGGGCCCTCTCAGTAATGCACATCACTATAAGCCTTGCAAGCAATGTAGCTAATGAGTTACTTACAGAATGATTTATTACGTAACGAGTAAAGAGACTTGCCGGTAACGAGATTGAACTAGGTATTGGATACCGACGATCGAATCTCGGGCAAGTAACATACCGATGACAAAGGTAACAACGTATGTTGTTATGCGGTTTGACCGATAAAAATCTTCATAGAATATGTAGGAACCAATATGGGCATCCAGGTCCCGCTATTGGTTATTGACCGAGAATGGTTCTAGGTCATGTCTACATAGTTCTCGAACCCGTAGGGTCCGCACGCTTAATGTTTCGATGACAGTTTTATTATGAGTTTATAAGTTTTGATGTACCGCAGTTTGTTTGGAGTCCCGGATGTGATCACGGACATGACGAGGAGTCTCGAAATGGTCGAGACATAAAGATTGATATATTGTAAGCCTATGTTTGGACATCGGAATAGTTCCGGGTGAAATCGGCATTTTACCGGAGTACCGGGAGGTTACCGGAACCCCCCGGGGGCTTATTGGGCCTACATGGGCCTCGAGGGAGAAGAGGGAAGGAGGCAGGAGGGGGCCGCGCGCCCCTCCCCTTCCTAGTCTGAATAGGACAAGGGAAGGGGCCCCCCCCCTTTCCTTCCCCTCTTCCTCCTCTTTCCCCCCTTCTCCTACTCCTACTTGGAAAGAGGGAGTCCTACTCACGGTGGGAGTAGGACTCCCCCCTTGGCGCGCCCTCCTTGGCCGGCGGCCTCCTCCCCCCTGGCTCCTTTATATAGGGGACGGGGAGCACCCCATAGACACACAAGTTGATCTACGGATCGTTCCTTAGCCGTGTGCGGTGCCCCCTTCCACCATATTCCACCTCGGTCATATCGTCGCGGAGTTTAGGCGAAGCCCTGCGCCGGTAGAACATCATCATCGTCACCACGCCGTCGTGCTGACGGAACTCATCTCCGGAGCTCGGCTGGATCGGGGGCCGGAGATCGCATTCGAGCTGAACGTGTGCTGAACTCGGAGGCTCCGTACGTTCGGTGCTTGGATCGGTCGGATTGTGAAGACGTACGACTACATCAACCGCGTTGTGCTAACGCTTCCGCTTACGGTCTACAAGGGTACGTGGACGAACACTCTCCCCTCTCGTTGCTATATCATCACCATGATCTTGCGTGTGCTTAGGAATTTTTTTGAAATTACTACGTTCCCCAACAGTGGCATCCGAGCCTAGGTTTTATGCGTTGATGTTATTTGCAGGAGTAGAACACAAGTGAGTTGTGGGCGATACAAGTCATACCGCTTACCAAAGATGTCATACTTTGGTTCGGCGGTATTGTGAGATGAAGCGGCCGGACCGACATTACGCCAGACGCTTACGCGAGACTGGTTTCACCGTTACGAGCACTCGTTCTTAAAGGTGGCTGGCGGTGTCTCTCTCTCACTTTAGCTGAATCGAGTGTGGCTACGCCCGTCCTTGCAAAAGTTAAAACAGCACCAACTTGACGAACTATCGCTGTGGTTTTTGATGCGTAGGTAAGAACGGTTCTTGCTAAGCCCATAGCAGCCACGTAAAATTTGCAACAACAAAGTAGAGGACGCCTAACTTGTTTTTGCAGGGCATGTTGTGATGTGATATGGTCAAGACGTGATGCTATATTTTATTGTATGAGATGATCATGTTTTGTAACCGGTTATCGGCAACTAGCAGGAGCCATATGGTTGTCGCTTTATTGTATGAAATGCAAACGCCCTATAATTGCTTTACTTTATCACTAAGCGGTAGCGATAGTCGAGAAGCAATAGATGGTGTAAACGACAACGATGCTACGATGGAGATCAAGGTGTCGCGCCAAAGGATTTATGGTGATCATGAAGGTGCTTGAAGATGGAGATCACAAGCACAAGATGATGATGGCCATATCATATCACTTATATTGATTGCATGTGATGTTTATCCTTTATGCATCTTATCTTGCTTTGATTGACGGTAGCATTTTAAGATGATCTCTCACTAATTATCAAGAAGTGTTCTCCCGAGTATGCACCGCTATGAAAGTTCTTCGTCTTTGAGACACCACGTGATGATCGGGTGTGATAGGCTCTACGCTCAAATACAACGGTGCAAAACAGTTGCACACGCGGAATACTCAGTTATACTTGACGAGCCTAGCATATACAGATATGGCCTCGAACACGGAGACCGAAAGGTCGAGCGTGAATCATATAGTAGATATGATCAACATAGCGATGTTCACCATTGAAACTACTCCATCTCACGTGATGATCGGACATGGTTTAGTTGATTTGGATCACGTGATCACTTAGATGACTAGAGAGATGTTTGTCTAAGTGGGAGTTCTTAAGTAATATGATTAATTGAACTTAAATTTATCATGAACTTAGTACCTGATAGTATTTTTCTTGTCTATGTTTGTTTGTAGATAGATGGCTCGTCTTGTTGTTCCGTTGAATTTTAATGCGTTCCTTGAGAAAGCAAAGTTGAAAGATGATGGTAGCAATTACACGGATCGGGTCCGTAACTCGAGGATTATCCTCATTGCTGCACGTAAAAGTTACGCCCCGAAAGCACCGCTGGTGCCGAACTGTTGTTGATGTGGCCGACGACGTTAAGAACGTCTGGCGAGCAAAGCCGATGACTACTCGATAGTTTAGTGTGCCATGCTTTACGGCTTAGAACCGGTCTTCAACGATGTTTTGAACGTCATGGAGCATATGAGATGTTCCAGAGTTGAAGTTAATATTTCAAGCAAATGCCCGGATTGAGAGATATGAAGTCTCCAATAAGCTCTATAGCTGCAAGATGGAGGAGAATAGTTACACGGTGAACACATACTCAAAATGTCTGGGTGTAATAATCACTTGATTCAACTGGAGTTAATCTTCACGATGATAGTATCATTGATGAATTCTCCAATCATCGCCACCAAGCTACAAGAGCTTCGTGATGAACTATAATATGCAAGGGATGAACAAAACTATTCCCAAGCTCTTCGCAATGCCGAAAGCTGCGGAGGTAGAAATCAAGAAGGAGCATCAAGTGTTGATGGTTAACAAAACCACCGTTTCAAGAAGAAGGGCAAAGGGAAGAAAAGGAAACTTCAAAAGAACGGCAAGCAAGTTCTTTGCTCAAGAGAAGAAACCCAAGTCCGGACCTAAGCGTAAACCGAGTGCTTCTACCGCAAGCGATCGACACCGAAGCGGAACTGCCCCAAGTATTTGGCGGATAAGAAGGATGGCAAAGTGAACAAAGGTATATGTGATATACATGTTATTGATGTGTACCTTACTAATGCTCGCAGTAGCACCTAGGTATTTGATACTGGTTCTGTTGCTAATATTTGCAACTCGAAACAGGGACTACGGATTAAGCGAAGATTAGCTAAGGACGAGGTGACGATGCGCGTGGGAAATTGTTCCAAAGTCGATGGGATCGCGGTCGGCACGCTACCTCTACATCTACCATCGGGATTAGTACACTAGTAGAAAAGGGGGCAATGGTCCAGGCCGGTCCAGCCCATTAGTCCCGGTTCAATCCAGAACCGGGACCAATGGGGGCATCGGACCCGGTTCGTGAGCCCCGGGGGCCGGCCGGGCCACGTGGGCCATTGGTCCCGGTTCGTCTGGACCTATTGGTCCCGGTTGGTGGGACGAACCGGGACCATTGGTCCTTGCTCCAGGCCCAAACCTATTGGTCCCGGTTGGTTGCTTGAACCGGGACCAATGGGCTCCCATTAGTCCCGGTTCGTGCCATCAACCGGGACTAAAAGTTGGTGCCCGTTGCGACCAGAGTTTAGTCCCACCTCGCCAACCGAAGGGGAATGGGACTGGTTTATAAGCCCCTCCCTCTCTCCTTTATTGAGCTCCTCCGATAATGAAAATAGATGCGCTTATATAGGTAATTTAGCATAAATTCATACGGATTTCTCTTGAAATTCGTTATGAATTTAAGTTGAATTTCCTCTATAAGCGCATCTGTACTCATTTCTGAGTAGTTTTTTTTTCCTTTTTCTGCTATATTTATTTTTTCTTTTTATTTCTGAGTTGTAATAAGCCATTAAAAATAAGCATATATGCTCCTTTTTTACTATAGTTAATCACAACTATTTTTTGCTTCTATTCATTTATGAGTAGTTTTTTATATAGTTTTTCTTTTTCTGCTATATTTATTTTTTCTTTTTATTTCTGAGTTGTAATAAGCCATTAAAAATAAGCATATATGCTCCTTTTTACTATAGTTAATCACAACTATTTTTGCTTCTATTCATTTATGAGTAGTTTTTATATAGTTTTTTCTTTTTCTGCTATATTTATTTTTTCTTTTTATTTCTGAGTTGTAATAAGCCATTAAAATAAGCATATATGCTCCTTTTTACTATAGTTAATCACAACTATTTTTGCTTCTATTCATTTATGAGTAGTTTTTATATAGTTTTTCTTTTTCTGCTATATTTATTTTTTCTTTTTATTTCTGAGTTGTAATAAGCCATTAAAATAAGCATATATGCTCCTTTTTACTATAGTTAATCACAACTATTTTTTGCTTCTATTCATTTATGAGTAGTTTTTATATAGTTTTTCTTTTTCTGCTATATTTATTTTTTCTTTTTATTTCTGAGTTGTAATAAGCCATTAAAAATAAGCATATATGCTCCTTTTTTACTATAGTTAATCACAACTATTTTTTGCTTCTATTCATTTATGAGTAGTTTTTTATATAGTTTTTTCTTTTTCTGCTCCTTTTTATTTTTTCTTTTTATTTCTGAGTTGTAATAAGCCATTAAAAATAAGCATATATGCTCCTTTTTTACTATAGTTAATCACAACTATTTTTTGCTTCTATTCATTTATGAGTATTTTTTATATAGTTTTTTCTTTTTCTGCTCCTTTTTATTTTTTCTGAGTTATAATAAGTCATTACAAATAAAAAAGAGACGCAATGCTCGTTAATCTGCTTCAACCCTTTCGGGATAGTGTCAACTGCACTGCACATAGCTCTGCGGCGGTCTCAGTATCCCGCAAGGGTTGAAGCCGACCAACGTCTTGAGGAGCATTGAGCATCTTCGTCATTGTATCTCGCACTCGGGGCTTATAAACAACAAGCAGTGCCTCTCGCTTGGCGAGGTGGGACTAAAACGAAAGTCTGCTTTGAAGAATCAAAAAAAAAGCAGAGTCCATTGGTCCCGGTTGGTGGCACCAACCGACCAGTTCCAACTTTGTCGGTTCGTGGCTGCAATCGACCAATGCCCTCTTTGTCGGTTTGTGCCACCAACCGACCAAAGGTTCGCTTCCGCCCTTTGGGCTGCTGAAAAAGTCTTTGGTCGGTTGGTGGCACCAACCGACTAAAGAGGCATTGGTCCCGATTTGTGCCACTGACCGACAAAAGCTTTGCTATATAAGTAGCACTTAGGATTTCGAACCGCATCCCCACTTCGATCTCCTCTCCTCGCCGCCCGACACCGTCCCTGCCGCCCGCTCTCGCGCCGCCGCCGCCCTTCGCCCGACGCCGCCGCCGCTACCTCTGCCCAGCGCCGTCGCCATTCCCGCCTCGCTTGTCATCGCCGTCCGCCATTGCCGCCTGGCCAAACCGTCGTCGCCGCCCGCTTCGACCCGACCCGACCGCCCGAGCCGTCGCCGCCGCCGCCTCACGCCCGCCCGACGCGTCGCCGCGCTCGCCCAGACGCCCTGCCCGCCCACGCCGCACCTCGCCGTCGCCGTGCCGCGGTCAGTCGCCTTTTTTTATTTTTTCTTAGATTTGTTTTAGATTTTTTTAGTTCATAGATATTTTTGTTAGATTAGATTGTGTAATTTAGATATGTAGTTAATGTAGATTGTGTAATTAATTTGTTAGTTTTTTATGTTACATTTTTTTTCTGTAAAAGATTTGTGCATATTATGTAAGATTTTTATGTTAGATGTTTTTATGTTAGTTTCTTTATGTTAGTTTCTTTATGTTAGTTTTTTCTGTAAAATTTGTTCATATTATGTTAGATTTTCTATGTAAGGTTTTTATGTTAGATTTTTTATGTTAGTTTTTTTATGTTAGTTTCTTTATGTTAGATTTTTTTTCTGTAAAAAGATTTTTTAGTTAGTTTTTTATGTTAGATTTTTTTTTCTGTAAAAAGATTTGTTCATATTATGTAAGATTTTTTATGTTAGTTTCTTTATGTTAGATTCTTTTCTGTAATATTTGTTCATATTGTGTAATTTAGATCTTTTGTAGGATTAGATGTGTAGTAATTTAGATATGTATTATATATGAAGTAGTTTGTTTTAGTAAGTACTACTTATTTATTTATAGTAAGTGTTTAGTAGTTGAGCTAGATAGATTTAATTAATAAGACTACTTTTATTTAACTATATATATAGAAGTAGTTCCTGCGTCGACGTCGGGCGAGATGCCTATCCGCATCCTCGTCGCTGCGTCGAGTCGGCGATGGAGGCCTGCTTGATCGGGGTCATGTTCGGGACCAGGCTCCGCCGGGTTGGTATTGGGAGGTGTTACCTTTCGGGGACGTAGTAGGTTGGTGAGGAGGCAACCCGTTGTTGACCGATCCTTGTTTGGTGGCGGTCGCGTGGGCGATGACGGTGGTGAGGCATCCGGACACCGCCAGCGTCGATACCGTCGGGCGCTTCGGTTCTAGTTTTATTAGTGATAATATTCGATGATGTACGGACACCAAGAGATGATGTAGTATTCAACCCGTATGTACATCGATCATCTATAGTCAACCCGTGATTTATAATAATGATCTAGTTTAATATTTGAATTATGAACGTGGGCGAAATGTCGTCCTCATCGACGCACGAAAATCGCTGGGAGTGCGATTGGTGCCACGATGACCGAGGTATGTGCGATGATTCATTGAGCTGGAGGAAGATCGGCGATTCAGCATTAAGCTCGAGGAGACTTGCGATGTTCATACGGCATGCATAGCATTTATAATAGTTTTTTTCGTAATTAAGCACGACTTCAACTATTTTAACGTGTAATTTTCATCTTTTCAATTCGACTAGCTTATCCCATGCTTTGCAAGACGCTATGTCTTGGAGAGGATGGATTTTGAAGACCATGAAAATTTCAAACAAAAAAATTGTCCTAAGTACCGAACATGATGTGGATTTTCAAGTAAAGCTGTACAATGCTCAGATCAGTAACCCATTTTGGTTGCAAAAATTGGGATGCATTTTGCAAGATGTATGGTCTTGATGAGGGTATGATTATCACCATGGATCTTGGTGATCCTACAATCGAGCAAGAGACACCTACGATTTGGGTCTTTGTGCATACACCTCCAGTTCTTCCCTCATGTGAGCTAAACATAGTTATTAAGTAATTTATATTGTTTATTTCAAAATATATAGTTGACAACTTATCTCCATTGACAGCTTATTTTCATTCTTCAAAGAATGTGCGGAAGATGGTAGATGAACATACTACAATCAAGGCTGCGAATTAACTTATCGGGAGAAACGACATCTAGTCGGATTTTGTAGAGATCTTGAGAATTACAATATCTACAATCAAACTCCTCAACATTATGGTCAATACGTGCCACTAGTGCACGTGTTGAACTACTGGTAACTACCATGGAGATACCTTGGTACGATTATTTTTACTATTACAACATCCGTGCATCTTTTTGCACACTTCTAAACTAGTACATCATTGCTAACTACGGTTATTACTATGTTTTTCAACAGATAATCCCGAATGAGTGTGTCCCTCATCTGATGTATACGCGTGGTAGCCTTCATGTTTTGAACATACTACCAGGTCGTCCTACGAATCTCAACTGTCCATATCGGGTTTCTAAAAGAAGTGGAGACATAACAATCAAAGAATGGAAAAAATGTATGGACAGTCGTAAGGAGCTTCTTGGAAGCAATAAGCAGCGAAAGGCAAGAATTGGAGACAGGATGATCGCCATTCTTCATAATGGAGAGTCGGGGTCTATATTGTTTTATGCTATTTTACCTTAAGGGTGTTTTAGGTCCTATACACGTAATTGATGATCATGTGCTAAGAACAATTATATATGTAGGGTTGGGTTCGATGACTATATACGAGGATGATGATCGTATGACTTATTATTAATAACGAGCTAGTAGAAGTAGTATGATGATGCATGATTAGTAGGACTTTATTATATACATATATATGATGATGTATGATGCAAAGCATGCATGAGCCATGTCATATATATATCTGCGGGTGCAATGAACATATATATAGCAGCAGCGTTGATAAACCAAGGACGAAGATAAGAGAGGACACTTCTCTCTATTAGCTAGCTATAAATAACAACCTAAAATAAACCACAAAACCCTAAAGCAGCCACTTTCTTAAAAAAAGACTTTTGGTCCCGGTTGGTGCCACCAACCGACCAAAGACCTCCGACCGGGCTCGGTGCACATCGCCACGTGGAGTTACATTGGTCCCGGTTCGTCTTTGAACCGACTAATGTCTGTGGCATTAATGACCCATTAGTCCCGGTTCATGAACCGGGACTAAAGGCCCTTACGAACCGGGACTAATGGGTGGTTTTCTACTAGTGGTATTAGACCTAAATAATTGTTATTTGGTGCCAGCGTTGAGCATGAACATTATATCTGGATCTTGTTTGATGCGAGACGGTTATTCATTTAAATCAGAGAATAATGGTTGTTCTATTTATATGAGTAATATCTTTTATGGTCATGCACCCTTGAAGAATGGTCTATTTTTATTGAATCTCGATAGTAGTGATACACATATTCATAGTGTTGAAACCAAAAGATGCAGAGTTGATAACGACGATGGTAACTTATTTGTGGCACCGCCGTTTAGGTCATATCGGTGTAAAGCGCATGAAGAAACTCCATACTGATGGGCTTTTGGAATCACTTGATTATGAATCACTTGGTACTTGCGAACCGTGCCTTATGGGCAAGATGACCAAAACGCCATTCTCCGGTACTATGGAGAGAGCAACAGATTTGTTGGAAATCATACATACAGATGTATGTGGTCCGATGAATGTTGAGGCTCGTGGCGGATATTGTTATTTTCTCACCTTCACAGATGATTTGAGCAGATATGGGTATATCTACTTAATGAAACACAAGCCTGAAACATTTGAAAAGTTCAAAGAATTTCAGAGTGAAGTGGAAAATCATCGTAACAAGAAAATAAAGTTTCTACGATCTGATCGTGGAGGAGAATATTTGAGTTACGAGTTTGGTCTGCACTTGAAACAATGCGGGATTGTCTCGCAACTCACGCCACCTGGAACACCACAACGAAATGGTGTGTCCGAACGTCGTAATCGTACTTTACTTGATATGGTGCGATCTATGATGTCTCTTACCGATTTACTGCTATCATTTTGGGGTTATGCTTTAGAGACGGCCGCATTCACATTAAATAGGGCACCATCAAAATCCGTTGAAACGACGCCTTATGAACTGTGGTTTGGCAAGAAACCAAAGTTGTCGTTCCTTAAAGTTTGGGGCTGCGATGCTTATGTGAAGAAACTTCAACCAGATAAGCTCGAACCCAAATCAGAGAAATGTGTTTTCATAGGATACCCAAAGGAGACTATTGGGTACACCTTCTATCACAGATCTGAGGGCAAAATTTTCGTTGCTAAATTCGGATCCTTTCTAGAGAAGGAGTTTCTCTCGAAAGAAGTGAGTGGGAGGAAAGTAGAACTTGATGAGATAATTGTATCTACTCCCTTATTGGAAAGTAGTTCATCATAAGAACCGGTTCCTGTGACAACTACACCAATCAGTGAGGAAGCTAATGGTATTGATCATGAAACTTCAGATCAAGTTTCTACTGAACCTCGTAGGTCTACCAGAGTAAGATCCACACCAGAGTGGTACGGTAATCCTATTCTAGAAGTCATGTTACCTGACCATGATGAACCTACGAACTATGAGGAAGCGATGATGAGCCCAGATTCCGCAAAATGGCTAGAGGCCATGAAATCTGAGATGGGATCCATGTATGAAAACAAAGTATGGACTTTGGTTGACTTGCCCGATGATCGGCAAGCCATTGAGAATAAATGGATCTTTAAGAAGAAGACTGACGTTGATGGTAATGTAACAGTCTATAAAGCTCGACTTGTTGCGAAAGGTTTTCGACAAGTTCAAGGGGTTGACTACGATGAGACTTTCTCACGTAGCGATGCTTAAGTCTGTCTGAATCATGTTAGCTATTGCTGCATTTCATGATTATGAATTTGGCAAATGGATGTCAAAACTGCATTCTTGAATGGATTTCTAGAAGAAGAGTTGTATATGATGCAACCAGAAGGTTTTGTTGATCCAAAAGGTGCTAACAAAGTATGCAAGCTCCAGCGATCCATTTATGGACTGGTGCAAGCATCTCGGAGTTGGAATAAATGTTTTGATAGTGTGATCAAAGCATATGGTTTTATACAGACTTTTGGAGAAGCCTGTATTTACAAGAAAGTGAGTGGGAGCTCTGTAGCATTTCTAGTTTTATATGTAGATGACATATTATTAATTGGAAATGATATAGAATTTCTGGATAGCATAAAGGGATACTTGAATAAAAGTTTTTCAATGAAAGACCTCGGTGAAGCTGCTTACATATTGGGCATCAAGATCTATAGAGATAGATCAAGACACTTAATAGGACTTTCACAAAGCACATACCTTGACAAAAATTTGAAAAAGTTCAAAATGGATCGAGCAAAGAAAGGATTCTTGCACTGTGCTACAAGGTGTGAAGTTGAGTCAAACTCAATGCCCGACCACAATGCAGAAGATAGAGAGAAATGAAAGATGTTCCTATGCTTCAGCCATAGGCTCTATCATGTATGCAATGATGTGTACCAGACCGACATATGCTTAACAATATGCTTGGCAGAAGGTACCAAAGTAATCCAGAGTGGATCATCGACAGCGGTCAAGAACATCCCGAAATACGAAAAGGACTAAGGATATGTTTCTCGATATGGAGGTGACAAAGAGCTAGTCGTAAATGGTTACGTCGATGCAAGCTTTGATACTGATCCGGACGATTCTAAATCGCAAACCGGATACGTGTTTATATTAAACGGTGGAGCTGTAAGTTGGTGCAGTTCTAAACAAAGCGTCGTGGCGGGATCTACATGTGAAGCGGAGTACATAGCTGCTTCTGAAGCAGCAAATGAAGGAGTCTGGATGAAGGAGTTCATTTTCGATCAGGTGTCATACCTAGTGCATCGGGACCAATGAAAATCTTCTCTGACAATACTGGAGCAATTGTCTTGGCAAAGGAATCCAGATTTCACAAGAGGACCAAGCACATCAAGAGACGCTTCAATTCCATTCGGGACCAAGTCCAAGTGGGAGACATAGAGATTTGCAAGATACATACGGATCTGAATGTTGCAGACCCGTTGACTAAGCCTCTCTCATGAGCAAAACATGATCAGCACCAAGACTCCATGGATGTTAGAATCATTACTGTGTAATCTAGATTATTGACTCTAGTGCAAGTGGGAGACTGAAGGAAATATGCCCTAGAGGCAATAATAAAGTTGTTATTTATTTCTTCATATCATGATAAATGTTTATTATTCATGCTAGAATTGTATTAACCGGAAACATGATACATGTGTGAATACATAGACAAAACTATAGTCACTAGTATGCCTCTACTTGACTAGCTCATTAATCAAAGATGGTTATGTTTCCTAACCATAGACATGTGTTGTCATTTGATTAGTGGGATCACATCATTAGAAGAATGATGTGATTGACATGACCCATCCCGTTAGCCTAGCACTTGATCGTTTAGTATACTGCTATTGCTTTCTTCATGACTTATACATGTTCCTATAACTATGAGAATTATGCAACTCCCGTTTACCGGAGGAACACTTTGGGTACTACCAAACGTCACAACGTAACTGGGTGATTATAAAGAAGTACTACAGGTGTCTCCGAAGGTACATATTGAGTTGGCGTATTTCGAGATTAGGTTTTGTCACTCCGATTGTCGGAGAGGTATCTCTGGGCCCTCTCGGTAATGCACATCACTATAAGCCTTGCAAGCAATGTAGCTAATGAGTTAGTTACGGAATGATGTATTACATAACGAGTAAAGAGACTTGCCGGTAACGAGATTGAACTAGGTATTGGATACCGACGATCGAATCTCGGGCAAGTAACATACCGACGACAAAGGGAACAACGTATGTTGTTATGCGGTTTGATCGATAAAGATCTTCGTAGAATATGTAGGAACCAATATGGGCATCCAGGTCCCGCTATTGGTTATTGACCGAGAATGGTTCTAGGTCATGTCTACATAGTTCTCGAACCCGTAGGGTCCGCACGCTTAATGTTTCGATGATGCTTTATTATGAGTTTATAAGTTTTGATGTACGAAGTTTGTTTGGAGTCCGGATGTGATCACAGACATGACGAGGAGTCTCGAAATGGTCGAGACATAAAGATTGATATATTGTAAGCCTATGTTTGGACATCGGAATAGTTCCGGTGAAATCGGCATTTTACTGAGTACCGGAGGTTACCGGAACCCCGGGGTTTTGGGCCTACATGGGCCTCGAGGGAGAAGAGGAAGGAGGCGGAGGGGGCGCGCCTCCCCCTTCCTAGTCCGAATAGGACAGGGAAGGGCGGCGCCCTTCCTTCCCCTCTTCCTCCTCTTCCCCTTCTCCTACTCCTACTTGGAAAGAGGAGTGCTACTCCGGTGGGAGTAGGACTCCCCCTGGCGCGCCTCCTTGGCGGCGGCCTCCTCCCTGGCTCCTTTATATACGGGGCGGGGGCACCCCATAGACACACAAGTTGATCTACGGATCGTTCCTTAGCCGTGTGCGGTGCCCCTTCCACCATATTCCACCTCGGTCATATCGTCGCGGAGTTTAGGCGAAGCCTGCGCCGATAGAACATCATCATCGTCACCACGCCGTCGTCGTCTTGTGGAACTCATCTCCGGAGCTCGGTGGATCGGAGGCGGAGATCGCCATCGAGTGAACGTGTCTTGAACTCGGAGGCTCCGTGACGTTCGGTGCTTGGATCGGTCGGATCGTGAAGACGTATGACTACATCAACCGCGTTGTGCTAACGCTTCCGCTTACGGTCTACGAGGGTACGTGGACGAACACTCTCCCCTCTCGTTGCTATATCATCACCATGATCTTGCGTGTGCGTAGGAATTTTTTTGAAATTACTACGTTCCCCAACAGCCGGAGCCCCAGGACACGCCGGTCAGCGCGCGCACCCGCAGCTCCGGCGTCCGCATCGGCGACTCCACCCCCAATCCGGCCGCTTCGTCCTCGTCGAGCCAAAGCCGGAGCCCAGCCTCCCCGCGGAGTACGAGGAGATAGCCCGGCGCGGCTTCTCCGACGTAACGCCTGCGATGGCGCGGACGACTACCTCCGACGAGATGGTCGGCGGCGCCGCCCTCGAGGAGATCGGTCCCAAGCGCGGCGCGAGGACGAGCATGGCGTCGTCATCCTCGACAGCGACGACGACGAGGACGCCCCCAGACCGTCCAACCCGCCACGCCAACCGGGGGAGGGATGCAGCAGGGACGGCGGCGGTGGAGGCGGCAACGACGACGACGACGACGGCGGCGGCGGCGACGACTACACGAAGTTCTACAGCCTCCTCGGCATGTAGAACTGCGAGGGCGGGCGGCGGGCGACGGGGAGCGGCGATGGAGATGACGAGTGGTGGCCTCTAGTAGTTTTTTTTTCTTTTTTTTATAAAATATGTTTAAGTTTGAATGGAACTCGCCGAAGTTTGCAATGAATTTGCGCCGTGTTTATATTTTTCAAAATACCGTTCGCCGCGACTGGGGGACATCACGCCCCAACGCGCGGGTTAGCGCCGGTGTGCCTCCGGGGGCGATTTTTAGCCCCTCCTGGGGCAACGGCTGGAGTTGCTCTTAACCAACTTATCTCTAGTTCCGTTGGTTAATTTTTCACTGCAGATTATAAAAATAAGTGCGGCACATTGGATTATGCAACATCTACGGTAATTTTATCGCAAACAAAAAAGCCACAAAAGTAAAGTTGTCCCATCAGCAGCAAAAGCCGATCGAAGGTTGTCTCATCCATGTGCAAATTGTTTGCGTGACCTGATGGTACCAGTAGCACCTGCAAGTGCATTGATGACACGCAAGTGGACAGTGGGCCATCCCTGATGGTACCAGTACCTGCTGCCGGCTAGCCTAGCGGGTGGCGACTGGCGACATGGATCCGACTTGAGCGCGGATCGGTAGTTTCTCTCTCTTGCTTTTGCAGGTAATACTGTCGCGCGCGCGCGCTCTCCCTCTTATCTCCTCTTTTTCCTCACTTCACTTGTCTGTTTTCTTCTCTACCCGCCGGACCTACCGGGCCTGGCCCTGCCCCTGCCCCTGGCCGCCCTCTCTGCATGTGACTATGATTGAGTGCTTTTCTGCTTTTCTCGTGCGCTGCTTCCTACTCCGTTCCTAAATATTTGAGATTTCAACAAGTGACTATATACGAAGCAAAATAAGTGAATCTACACTCTAAAATATGTCTACATGCATCCGTATGTTGTGTCCATTTGAAATGCCTAGAAAGACAAATATTTTGGAACAGAGGGAGTAGTTGGAGATTCTCGTCCCGTGCATGCGACTGGGCGGGGGGCATGCAAGATGGGATCACGGACTGCTGATTAGGTAGAGTTTGTGTTGAAGTTGAAAGTAAGCAATTTAGTTAGGCATTTTATTAGTTAAATTTATGATCAAAATTTAACGCAAAATATGAGAGGGGCTAATAAATAAGGACGAAGGGTAGTAAGTTATGTGCATGGAAAACACTAGCCGTAATAGAGTAATACTATATTAAATTCCGCCAAACATAGTAATGTAATTTAATTAGCACATGTGATTTGGTAGCTTGCCATAGTTGTTTGAGTTATTAGGTAAGTGATAATTATAGACAACACTGGTCATAGTGGATAGTAGCATAAGTGTGATATCATGCAAAGCTTCATTTATTATTTTATTGACTCATATTGTCTTGAGATATGTGATGCTACAGTAACATGTTACATTACCATAAACCTCTCTCTTCTTTAATTACTTGACACATTAGCTTTTTTGCCTTCACGTCATCTACTCCCACTATGGCTAGTCTGATAGGGTGAGTTTGTTGTAGTAGGTTAGTGCCGACAGCTGCTCTCAAAGTTGTTACTATACTCACTTCGTTCCTTTATATAAGGTGTATTTTTTTTATATTCCACAATATAAGATGCATTTCTTCTAATTCCTCGTAATTTCATTTTTATCCCTAAAAGAAAAAGAAAAGTATCTCTCTCCTGATTGCATGTATCTCTCCTTTGTAGTAATAGAAGGAAAGTATCTCTCTGATTGCATGTATCTCTCCTTTATAGTAATATAGAAGGAAAGTATCTCTCTCTGATTGCATGTATCTCTTACTTTTCTGGGCTAACTGATTTACTTGCCACTAATCAATGAATTTTCAAGGATAATTTCATCGCCAGTTCTCTATAATTATGTGTCTTGGTCACCGTGCCGAAAAATAGAACACCTTACATAAAGGGACGGAGGAAGTATTTGATAATGTGATAATTCAGGCAGGCATATACATAGGTACATATAGAAGACTAGTGCGAGTCAGCGCTTGTGTGGAGGTTTTCCTTGCCGCATAGGCGTTTATTGTACCAGTAGTTCACAAATAAAAGAGAAAAGAAGACCATGTCAAGCGTCCTTGGCAACTTTGTTTGTGGTAAGTTTGTTGTGATGAATTTTTAGTGTGAAACCCAACATTTGGTGTCAGAGTAAAGCTAAGATTTGAAGCCGTGCTTTAACCCAGATAGATAGACGGTCATACTAGCACCTCCGCACCGGCAACCCTCATTTGGAAAAGTGGCAAGGAGACGGCAATGAGAATGTTGTTGTCAACCAAGCAACATGGCGATCGTCCATGTTGATCGAGGTGCCAAAGAGACGCACCGAGAAGACCATCGAGATCGTCTTTGAGGGTGCAAGGAGGCGATAGCAGTTGCAAGCCGTTGTCAATGTGTGCACTTGAGGGCTTGAACACTTTGTTGCTGGAGTTTTGGAAAAGTCGGCTTATGTTGAAGAAAGAAAATAAGAAGATAGAGAGTTCTGATTGTACTACCATAAACCTTTCTAACAACATTGTTTTGGGGTTAAAGATAATTATACAAAGGGATCTATAATTCAGAACAATAAGGCTTTATTCCTCAAATGATCGATGTGTCATTTACATGTAAATGAGAAATAATGTCAGGCATCAAGGTGTTCCAAAAGCTAGGGGATCTAGTACTATAAGAAAAAGAATCTAACCCATCAGCTATTGTATTTGATTCTCGATAACAATTAATGAGTACAGAAAACTTTCACAAAATCATGGGTAAGCTGATTGCATTCCATGGTGGTTGCTACCTCTGTGCCTTGGTATACATCCATATGTTGTATAGACTCGACTGGAAAGCTACAATCTGATAGCAATCAACTCAGACAAAATCAGCACTCCTCAAATAAGGTAAAAACCATGTTGTCGCCGCTATGAAATTCCTTCGATCGTCGCGAGCAATAGTACCAGTTGCGCTATCAAGAGTCTCCGAATGGAATGAAGCGTCCACATTGATTTTAACTACCTTGCCTCAATTTATTCCACATCAGATTACTCTTTCGATCAGAACTTTTAGGTGTTGAGGCTTGGATAAAATTTCTCGCTAGAGCCTTGATTTAAAGTACTGTCGTTCTGTCGGGCGTTTGGACCTTCTCCAAATTGGCGGCACTGCCACCAAGTATACCAGGCAGCCACAATTGCAAAATTCTGGTACCAATATTTCACAGGAATTCTATTAGAATGCTTCCAAACAACGTCGTCGTCGATATCCTCCTGTAGGTGAAAATTCCGGATGGTGGCCCAAAGCTCGAGAAATTGTCTGAAGTGCTCTATAGAAAAATCGGACGTCATCTTGATCTTTTTAACCCAAGCGCCATCCTTTAGTCCTTCCCGCACCTTCCAATTCTTCCTCGTTGACGCCGCGTTGGGTGCAAGTACTTGCTCTTGTGTGTGTGTAGGTACTGTTGACAGGGAAATATTATCCGCTACTATATTGCTTCACCCTTTCTCTTCGGGAAAAATCCCAACGCAGCTCACAAGTAGCAGTAACTAACTTGCAAATTCTCTTTGACGGTTTTAACACTGACATGGCATACGATGGAATTGCTTGAGAAACTGATTTAATAAAAATCTCCTTTATTTCCATAGAGAGGTTTTTTTCCAACCCTTCAGCAGCTGACATACTCTATCAATAAGATGTTGAAAGCAATCACTCATGTCGACCCCTACCATATTAGGAAGTCCCAACTGCTCCTTTTCATCTGCGAATAAGTGTACATCTATCTTTTGTGTTAAGTCAAAGGTTTAAAATGCTGACCAATTTCCTGGGACAGTAGCAACATTTATGTCACTAAATTAGTATCACTAGATCCGTTTCGAAATGTACTTTGACAATATAGCCATTTGAAGTCATATATGTTACTATTATTTTCTATAAAGTTGGTCAAAATTTTAAAACTTTGACTTAGAAAAAAGCTAGATGTACACTTATTCACGGAGGGACGGAGTAACACTAGTAGAAAAACACCTATTAGTCCCGGTTCGTAAGGGCCTTTAGTCCCGGTTCATGAACCGGGACTAATGGGTCGTTACTAATACCTCCACCCATTAGTCCTGGTTCAAACACGAACCGGGACAGATGTGCCTCCACGTGACCGGTCCGCCGAGCCCAGTCAGGGGGGCCTTTGGTCCCGGTTGGTGGCACCAACCGGGACCAAAAGTCCATGTTTTTTTAGAAAAGTGGCTGCTTTAGGGGTTTTGGGTGTTATTTTTAGGTTGTTATTAGCTAGCTAATAGAGAGAAGTGTCCTCTCTTATATCTTCGTCCTTGGTTTACCAACACTCCTGCTATGTTCATTTCACCCGCTGATATAACAACTCATGCATGCTCGCATCATAAATCATTATATATAATAACAAGTCCTACTAATCATGCATCATCATATAAACTTCTACTCGTTATTAATAATAAGTCATACGATCATCATCCTCATAGTCATCGAACCCAACCCTACATAATTGTTCTTAGCACATGATCATCAGTATCAGGTAGGACCTAAACACCCTTAAGGTAAAATAGCATAAAACAATATAGACCCTGACTCTCCATTATGAAGAATGTCGATCATCCTGTCTTCAATTCTTGCCCTTCGCTGCCTTCTGCTTCCAAGAAGCTCCTTACGACTGTCCATACATTTTTTCCATTCTTTGATTGTCATGTCTCCACTTCTTTTAGAAACCCGGTATGGACAGTTGAGATTCGTAGGAAGACCTGGTTGTATGTTCAAAACATGAAGGGTACTGTGCGTATACATCACATGAGGCACACAATCATTCGGGATTATCTGTTGAAAAACATAGTAATAACTTCGTAGTTAGCAATGATGTACTAGTTTTAGAAGTGTGCAAAAAGATGCACGGATGTTGTAATAGTAAAAAATAATCTTACCAGGGTATCTCCATGGTAGTTACCGTAGTTCAACACGTGCACTAGTGGCACGTATTGACCATAATGTTGAGGAGTTTGATTGTAGATATTGTAATTCTCAAGATCAGTACAAAATGCAACCAGATGATTTTTCTGCTGATAAGTTAATTCGGAGCCTTCGGTGTAGTAGGTTCTGTCTACCATCTTCCGCATATTCTTTGAAGAATGAAAATAAGATGTCAATAGAAATAATAAGTTGTCAACTATTTTGAAATAAACAATATAAATTACTTAATAACTATGTTAAGCTCACATGGGGAAGAATTGGAGGTGTATCCACAAGGACCCAAATCGAAGGTCTCTCTTGCTCGATTGTAGGATCACGAAGATCCATGGTGACAAGCATACCCTCATCAAGACCATACATCTTGCAAAGTGCTTCCCAATTTTTGCAACCAAACTGGGTTACACTCTGAGCATTGTATAGCTTTACTTGAAAATCCACACCATGATGGGCACTTAGGATAATTTTTTTGGTTTCGAAACTTTCATGGTCTTCAAAACCCATCCTCTCCAAGACATAACGTCTTGCAAAGCATGGGATAAGCTAGTCGAATTGGAAAAGATGAAAAATACACGTTAAAATAGTTGAAGTCATGCTTAATTATGAAAAAAACTATTGTCGTTGTTGCGTACCGTATGAACATCGCAGGTCTCCTCGAGCTTAATGCTGAAGCGCTGATCTTCGTCCAGCTCAATGAACCTGTCGCACATACCTCGGTCGTCGTGGCACCAGTCGCACTCCCCCGGGCAGTTTTCGTCGTCCGAGTACGGCATTTCCGGCCTATGTTCATAATTCAAATATTAAACTAGATTATTAATCACGGGTTGACTATTGGTAATGTACGTTCCTCCTTTCATTCCCGAGTGCATTATTACACCAAATTGCCTAGCACACGGGAATGAAGGAGAACTTATCCAATATGAGCATTCAATAAGCAAAACCAAATCATAAAATAAGCAAAACCAAATCATAAAATAAAGTAGTATTCAAATTAGCATGCATTCAATAATTATAAGCAAAAGTACATCATCTCTTGGTGTCCGTACATCATCGAATGTTATCACTAATATAGCATCACTAATACAACTAGAATAGTAGCGCCCGACGGGTATCGACGCGGGCGGTGGACACCCAAAGATAAGGAACCATCACAGGATCACACCTCCAGTGAGATCCCTGAAGAACCTGCCAGGTATTGTCGAACCTGCCCTCCAATGCAACCATGTAGCGACGGACGTGCTCGTCCTCCTCGCTGACACGGTGACGTACCACCTCCGCGGTGTCCGGAAGCCTCGGCACCATCACTGGCCCACGCGACCGCCACCAAACAAGGATCGGGTCAACAACGGGCTGCCTCCTCACCAACCTCGCCCCGGAAGGTAGCACCTCCCAATACCAGCCAGCGGAGCCAGGTCCGAACATGGCCCTGATCAAGCAGGCCTCCACCGCCGAGTCGACGCATTTACGAGGATGCGAGATAGGCATCGCCGACGCCGATGCGGAACTACTTCTATATATAGTTAAATAAAGTAGTTTTATTAATTAAATCAACTATCTAGTTCAACTACTAAGCACTTACTATAAATAAATAAAGTAGTACTTACTAAAACAAACTACTTCTATATATAGTAAAATAAATTAGTTTATTAAATCAACTAGCTAGTTCAACTATATATATATGAAGCACTTACTATAAATAAAATAACAAATTAATACACAATCTAAATTACACAATATGAACTACATATCTAAATTACACCACATCTAATCTAACAAAAGATCTATTAACAATAATATCACCAAACATGCATATTCAACAATAATATCACCCAAAAATCTATTAACAGAAAAATCTAACATAATATGAACAAATTAATTACACAATCTAAATTACACAATATGAACTACATATCTAAATTACTACACATCTAATCTAACAAAAAATCTATTAACAGAAAAAAATCTAACATAATATGAACAAATTAATTACACAATCTAAATTAAACAATATGAACTACATATCTAAATTACTACACATCTAATCTAACAAAAAATCTATTAACAGAAAAAATCTAACATAATATGAACAAATTAATTACACAATCTAAATTACACAATATGAACTACATATCTAAATTACTACAAATCTACTCTAACAAAAAAAAATCTATGAACTACAAAAAAATCTAAAAAAATCTAACAAAAATAAAAAAAGTTGCTCACGGCCATGATTTACGGACAGTAGGTCTTGTGCGGCGGCGACAGCGCCGAGGCGGTCTTGGGCTAGAGGCGAGCGCGCAATGCTCGTTAATTAGCTTCAAGCCTTGAGAAGAAAAAATAGTTGTGATTAACTTTACTTAAAAATGAGCATAAATGCTTATTTTTAATGACTTATTATAATTCAGAAATAAATAGAAGAGAAAATAGTTGTGATTAACTTTACTAAAAAAATGAGCATAGATGCTTATTTTTAATGACTTATTACAATTCAGAAATAAATAGAATTTTTTTAAATATAGCAGAAAAGAAAAAAACTATATAAAAAACTACTCAGAAATGAGCATAGATGCGCTTATAGAGAAAATTCAACCTAAGTTCATAATAAATTTCTACTAACTTCAGAGAAATTCAGATGAATTTAGGTTAAATTCTCATATAAGGGCATCTATTTTCATTTTGAGAGGAGCTCAACAAGGCAGAGAGGGAGGGGCTTATAAACCGTCCGAGCCCCTTCGGTTGGCGAGGTGGGACTAAACTTTGGCCTCAACGAGGACCAACCCTTTAGTCCCGGTTGGTGGCATGAACCGGGACTAAAGTCAGCCTTTGGTCCCGGTTCAAGCCACCAACCGGGACCAATGGTTGTGGGCCAGGAGCTAGGCCCATTGGTCCCGGTTTGTCCCACCAACCGGGACCAATAGGTCCAGACGAACCAGGACCAATGGCCCACGTGGCCCGGCCAGCTCCCGGGGCTCACGAACCGGGTCCAATGCCCCTATTGGTCCCGGTTCTGGGTTGAACCGGGACTAATGGGCTTGACCGACCTGGACCATTGGCCCCTTTTCTACTAGTGTAAGTGTTGAAGAGATCTTCCATCACAAAGTTCAATTTTTGCACACATTTTCTCTGACACAGATATTAATTAGTATTAGGGCTCAGAAAAGATACTAGACTTAGCAGTACTCACAAGTTGCCCATAGCTACTGTAATATGTGTCGAGCACCCGTTTCAGTGTGCTTGCATTACGAGCATTTGCCTTCATCAAAATCAGAGAGTCATCTACAAATAAAAGATGAGAAATAGATGGTGTGTTTCTACATACTCGATACCTGCTAGTTCACCCACTTCCTCTCCATGAGTCAAAGTACTAGAAAGACCCTCCGGACATAGCAGAAAGAGATAAGGGGATAGCGGGCAGTCCTGTCTAAGACATATAGTGGTCATTAATTTCTCGACCAGCATCATTTAATCGAACTCTGTAGCTGGGCGAGGATACACATTCCATAATCAATTCCACAAGCTGCAAATTGAAGCCATCACTACTAGGGAAAAGCCTAGCAGCAGCGCGGGTTTGGGCACCCTCAGTAGCGCGGGTACCGGCGCTACTAATAAGGCGCTTCTGACTAACGTAGCAGAGCGCGGTTGACACACGCCATCGCTACATACAATTGCTGCAGCGCGTTTAGGAAAGGGCACTACTGGTATTAGCTGCAGCGCTGTTTTGGTGTAAGCGCCATCGGTAAGCCGCGCCATCGCTAAATCCCCTCGCTACTACTAGTTTTATTAGTTTTTTCCTGCAGATTTGTTTTTATTTGTTTTGCATTTGAATAGGCTTTATACAATAATCTTTAGCATATCATCCACATACAAATGTAATCATAGCATATACATACAATTAGTCTCATCAAATCAGGTCATCATCATAATCATCATCCAACACAAAGTGGTCTCGATCTCGCCATCAATCTCAAAATAGCGATACAAGTCTCGATTACTTGCAAATACATCGTCATCCATCTAAACAATGATATACATGAGAATAGCTATCACTTTGAGTACATGAGTTCAGATCCTCTCTCGCATTAGCGTGAACCTAAACTAATCTTGCATGGTCGCCGAAACCGAAAACCGTACACCTTGGCCTTTCACTCCGCCACTTGTCGTATATATACTCCTGGCATAGCACTTCTTCGCCATTTATGATCTATGCACCTGCATCGTCACATGAGTCGATGATATGCAACATATATAGTTGAGCAACACAAAGAGACAGACTTGGCAAAAATAGAAACAACATATCATAAGCATAAATAACAAAGTTCATCGTACCCAAATGACCTAACTAGAGTGATTTTCGCTAGTCGAGGAGGACGGTTTAATTACATCACAAATAAAGTTTCACCGTGCATAACTCAAAGTTTTGTCATAAAAGAAACTATGGACTAAATGGACACATTGTCATATATCGACAATCACTCCAAAGATGTCGTGCCATCCATCCAAGTCGGGAGATAGTCATCGAGCTTTGTGAAAGGCTTCATGTCGAGACGCTGAGAGGCTATCCATGTTTGGACGCCTTCCCGCGACATTTGTCCTTCGCATGGAACATCCTGTTTTCCGACGACCTCATTCATGATGATTTGGGCAAGTTCGCTACCGGATGTTATAGAACTCAGCTCAAGTCGATGATCCTCGATATCTCCTATGTCCTTTGCCCATTGCGAATATGGGCATCGCTAGATCTAGGTGCCATGTGAAGGTTCCGTGATCCCGTCGGTACTCCAAATGTGGTGTAGGACATAGAATCCATCATTAAGAGAATCGCTCGGTTGTTTGGATGCAGCAGAAGTCGGTCTTATGGCTGAAGGCGTGCTCGCCGCCCTTTTCTTCTTGTCCCTAACATCTCCACCCTTGCTTGGTAGTAAAACATAGCACCGTCGAGAACATCTTTGATGTGGGTGTAATCCTTTTGTAAATGTTCTTCGACGAGTCCAAGTAAAGAGCGTGGGAGAATCGGGGTAGAGGATGATGAGGACGGCGCGCCATGCAAGCAAAAAATAAGTACACCTCAAATTAATTAGCCTCCACCGTGCAAATGAATTATTGAAATCGAAGGAAGGATAGCAGCGGATGACTTACACGGATGATAAGGCACGAGAATCGCCTCCTTGTCCTTATTGGCGAGCATGAAACCGACGATGTAATCCTCGCGTATTCACGATGCTGTGCACAGACTCCCAAGAAGGCCTCGTGCATGTAGTACGGGTCAGCGACACGATATGAGCTATCTGCTCAACCCCAATGATGTAGCTCATGTGCAAGGCATAAAGGCGGACAAAAGTAAAATCCAGCTTCTTCACGTGAAACATGTCGAATATGTAATCGAATCGGAGGAAGAACTTATCCACGGGAAGCCCTTGACGCATTTACATTTGCTGCGGAACATTAACCACGAGAGTGGGTATCCCGGATCTTCGAGGCGATGAGGCCTTTCTCTACCCGCAGCACATCGTCATGAAGTCTCCTCGGATCGCCGAATCGGCCCGTGGCGCTGTTTCGTAGGATTGGTTTACGGGGATATGCCATTTATCCGCATCGGGATATCTACACGGTCCCGGCCGAGGCTGCCGAGGCGGCTGGATCATAGAATCAGCTTTTTGCCTTTCCTCGCTCTCTTCCTAGGCTTCTTTACCACCGGATGGTCGTCAATAACACGTTGAGACGGTAATTCGAGCATCGACTCATGATGCTCAAACCACGAGGAGGCGCCAAGATAGACATACTTGTTCAGCGCCATCGTCATCCTCATCCTCATCCATGGCGACGCCATCAGCCTCTAATGGAGCCACCGCTACCCCATCCGCTATCACCCAACCCGACACCCGACGCTAATTGGGTAGGTGGGGTGTTGATGTTCATACCTTCCGAGGCTGCGTGCTCGTGGGTGTGCTCCGGCCGCCTCGAGGCAAGCGCACTCTTTGGCCACAACAGACCCACCCATTGCAACAATCACCAAGCCTCCGCGGGTCTCGTCGTCATCCCCACTAGTATTAGAGGAGGCAAATTCTCGTGGCCCGGTTTGACATCGCCACGGAAACCTTGAAGACGTTCGGGGATCGGCGGTGTGGAACAATGGTTCCTTCGCTCCATTATCGTCCCTTCCCCACGCCCACCTTCGTTCGCCGATGGTGTACAATATGGTGCACGGGTTTCGCTCGCCTGCAAATAAAAGTCTGCGACGTGAGACATCCGAAAGGCAACGAAAACGGAGATTATACATTTATATTGAAGGGGCGGTGTGGAAGATACCGTGAGGGCGCTGAGCTCAGCTAAAGAGGAGGCACCACCGAGCACGTCCGGTCGGGCAGTGGTCGCGGGAGCGGTCGGGGAGCAGTGCGGGAGCAGTGCGGGAGCGGTGCGGGGAGTATGTGCTGCCAAGAAGTCGCAAGGGAAAGTCCTCTGCATTTTTTGGATTTTCCTTGTCCAAATGTGAACGCCCGTCACCAAGGAAGTAGATAAATCTGCAACCGCTTTGTTTTGCGGCAGCTATCGCTATTCGCGATCGCGAGATGATTTCTTCTCAACCGCAATCTCAACCTTCTTGTCGATGCTTTCTTGCTTAACCTCCGTCTTTCCTTTCTCTCCTCCGTGGTCTCACGGTAGTACTTCTTCCACGTGGCGCCGCCTCCGACACCGCACGCGTCCATACGACGGTCGAGTATCCACCGGTTGTCGTTTCAATATGTTCAACGCCGGTTGAATGGAGTGTCCCACTTGGCCTCGCCAATGCCTCGACGGCAAGTCGCTTTCGGCCGCAATCCGGCGCTGCTCTCTCGCAAAAGGCACAAGGATCGCTTACAAATATGACTAATGTGTGCAATCGAATTGATCGAAACTAAAATTACCAAGAGTCTCATGAACTCCGTAATGACCGGTGTTGTCTCATAAACCTTCTTCGGGTCCCAACGGTGGCGGGCCCTCGACGCCACGCTCTGCGGGGCGGTGAAATCCGCCAAGGTGTCAGGATGCCCGGACTCGCGGCTTCGCGTCCTCCTTGGCCCATTTGGACCTCTTTCCGCCGTAACCACGGCTTCCGAGGTGGTGGGTCCCAATGTTCCTCTTTGAAGCCCCTTCATGTACTTAGACTTTTCTTTGGCAGCTTCGCCTCGCAAGCCTCCTTGAATATTTGAAACTGCTCTTCCGTGATTGTCGGACTTTCCTTTACAATCTCGGAGTAGGGTTCCCGTCGTTGATCTTTGCTTTCACTCGATTTTTCCAGCGCCAACGCGTTGCTAAACTTGGTCATGGCGTGTTTGTTTATCTTCTTCATTGCGGGTCATTGTCCGGATCTTCATAATCCTTCTCATTCGCCCGGAACAAGAATATCTGGTGAAACTTCTTTAGGAGGGAGCTCCTCATATTTTCTATCTTCTTTAGATTCTCATCGTTGATGGTGGCGGTTGTCCGTATGATGCAGCCTATTTGATTGCCGTAGCACGCGCTCTTCCTCGGCGCCTTTGGCTCAAAATTGCCGTTGTCCACCTCCGTGACCACCGTCTAGTAGTCCTGAGTTTGTTAGGAACCCGTTGCCTCTTCGCTTTCGGTGCTACACCGGATCCGCTCCCGAGGCAGCACCGGTCTCGGCGCGGTCTCGATGCGGTCTCAATCTCAGCGCGGTGTCAATCTCAGCACCGGTCTGCGTGATCGGTCTCAAAGACCGGTCTGCGTGTCGGTCTCGATCCCGATGCGGGCCCAAAGAACAACATCTGCTGATCGTCGGTAAAGCTAAAAATTAAATCGCCGCCCGGTAGACGCCGTCGCAATCACCGTAACCCCGTCCTTCATCGTTGCTAGCCATGTTTCCTATGATTAAATCTAGTCAATTAATTCTAGACCTAATAAAATGAATAATGACATAAAAAGGACTATTGTTTTGCAGGAATGTTGACTCCTTCTTGGTGCGGAAATCCGGCACTCGATATGTCCTAGTTTGTAGCACAAGTCATGCCGAAATTCACGGAAATTTCGGCATGACCTTTGCTAAAAGTGGACAAATCGAGAACCTGAAATTTGCGGAATGAAATGAATCAACATTCCGCAAAACATAGGCCACTCAAAGATCATTCCCAGAAACAACAAAGCCACCACTTGGGCACAATCGAACAACTTCAATGAAAAGATATGACATGACCACTTCAATGAAAAATAAAATTTGCCTAAATTCTTTTCCTTGAAAAATAGTGGTCTTTTAAAAATCAAAACCTTTGCCAATCTACTTAACCTAGCTTCTTAATCCAACGAACCTAATTAACCTACCTATTTAACCTAGTTGGTTAATCTTGTTTACCTAGATAATTAACCCTAATTAAACTAGTTAACGCAGCTAGTTCTCTGTCAAAGCCTAAAATAAATTTTTGCACTAATTAACATGGATAATTAACCTAATTAAACTAGTTAACCTGACTAGTTCTCTGTCAAAGCCCTAACTAAGTTTTTGCACTAACCTAGATAATTAACCTAATTAAACTAGTTAACCTAACTACTTCTCTGTCAATGCCCTAACTAAATTTTTGCCCTAAAACCTAGATAATTAACCTAATTAAAACTGGCTAACCTATGCATGAGAGAGAGAGAGGAGGGTGGGGCTTACAGATGATGGCTCCGTGGTGGCGACGGAGGCAGTGTGGTGGCGAGGAGGCGGGCGTCTCCGTGACGGCGAGGAGGCAGGGCGTCTCCGTGACGGCGAGGAAGGTGGCGTCGACGGCGGCTCGATGGCGTTGACGAGGCCGCGCGCTCCGTGGCGTTAGGGCGGCTCGGTGTCGCCGACGGCAAGACGGCTCTGATGGCGCGCGTCGTCGTCGGCGGCGGCGAAGTGTGGGGCGACGAATCGGGAGGCGGCGGCGCGGGGTGGGGTTTGAGGGATTTGGGGGAAGTGGTGGCCGGGGCGGGGGAAACGGTTTTTTGGCTAAGTCAAACTTAGCGGTAGCGCGTTTCGCAAAACGCGCTATAGCTAAGTTAGCTATAGCGCTTTCATCAAAACGCGCTGCTGCTATAGCTAATTTCCTATTCTGTTTCTATAGCGGGGGTCTAGGGCACGCGCTGCAGCTACGTTAGCTATAGCGCCTCTTACAAACAAACGCTGCTGCTATGCCTTCCTCCGATTTTTCACTTTTTCGTTTATTTTGCTTTACATTTTATTTTTCCCTTTCTCCTTTTTCTATTTCTTTCATTTTCATTTAAATTTCTATTTGTTTATCATCTTATTTTATTTTTGTTAGTAGTAGCGCTCTTCCCTGGAAACGCGCTGCTAACTGTGATGTAGCAGTAGCGCGTTTCTGCTAAGATCGCTACTGCTATGCGTAGCCTAGCATTCTACCAATGGGAATATTAGTAGTAGCGCTTTTTATTCAACAGGCGCTACTGCTAAGTTTGTGTCTGTAGCGCGGTTTCTAGTAGCTCGCTACTGCTAAGTAGCACTAGCGCTGTTTTTTGAACCGCGCTGCTGCTAAGATTCTGTGTATAGCCTTTTCCCTAGTAGTGCATCTTTAACATCATCTACAGTAGAAATCCCCACTCAACATGATCATGAGCTTTGTTCATATCCAATTTCACTGCACAATAACAATAAGACCCATGGGGAGTTCCCTTAACTTTGTGTTGTTAGGTTGGTGGGGAGTTTCGAACACATGTTGTTTAACCAGAAAATATGATGCAAGAATCTAATCCACTAGTTTATTAATAGGGGTAGGCACTGAGAACTGTGTGATGATTGTTTGAGAGAATATCTCAACTTCTTACCATAAGTCATGTTATCATCCTTTTAAGTAATCCTAATGAATTTACGCTAATCAAACAAACGAATGATATAGGTTCTTAGACATAATACTCATTAAAAACAAATAGAGAATTGTGACTAAAATTCCACATCCGATATCCATTCTCTCTATAACTACCTTCTTTAAACTCTTGTTCCTCTCCCCAATAGTGGCCAAATGTGTTGTAGGGTTAACCTAAAATAACATTTTTAGATAAAAGGCCTTTGCCCGACTTTATAAATAAAGCCACCAGGCAGAGTCATAAACACCGAGAGCGAACATCACATACAGCACTAAGAGTATCACCCAGACCTCACAGGCAAAAGTAAAACGTACATGGCTCCTAGGCCAATACACGGCACGCAGGCCGGAGAGACTAAGGACACCAACAATAGGGCCAACAACACCTAACTGTCGGCACGTACTGGAGAAAGGGAGATATCAGAAGCCCGAATCTTGGATATCATCATATCAAGCGCATCCCTGTCCTCCTCCTTAATCAATAATCTTCACTGCTGCAAGAACACACAAGTTTTAAATAAGCAGCCAGCAGGCTTAGCAGGGAACACATGTTCAATAGTAAATTTGTTTCTTGTCGTCCACAAAGACCAACACATCGCTGCAAAGCCCACCCAGAAAATTCTCCTCTGGGCCTCAACCAGATTGTTAGCCAAGAGACGAAGTTCTGAGAAGGAGGACGGTCTCCAGGCAACATTCAACCAAGATCTGATACAACACCAGAAGAGTTTAGCCAGAGCACAAGAGAAGAAATTAACCATGCATAGTGTCTTCTCTTAGCCCACAGAGGGCGCAGCGATCAGACCTAGGGCCATTACGTTTGCGGATCTGGTCACCAGTCGGCAGCCGCCCACGTGAAGCTTGCCAGAGGAAGATCTTAATCTTAGGAGGGATACGGGAGCTCCAGATCCACTTGAATTTGGAAGTGGTTGAACCGGAGATAAGCTTACCATACAACGATTTCACAGAAAAACATCCAGACGGGGAATGGGGCCACACCACCGAGTCCTCCTCCTTTGAGAGCACAGGGAAGAAGGCAACTAGGCGCTGCCAGTCAACCAACTCTTCGGGAGAAAGAGAACGATGGAGTTGCAGATCCCAATTATTGGAAGAGAGCTCAAAGATTGAGATCTCAGGGTTGGGGCAATAGAAAAAAAGAACAGGAAAAGCGTTTGCCAACGTAGTCGAACCACACCACCAATGAAGCCAAAACCTAGTGGACCTGCCATTGTGAACAACAAACTTGATGAGGCTTTGGAAAGTAGGCCTAAGCTTAACAAGATCTTTCCAGAACTGGGAAGCTCCCGAGGCACGAGCAAACATAGGGCTAGATGTAGGGAAATATTTAGCTTTGAGAATGTTGAACCAGAGAGGTTTATCCGAGGTGGTGGTCATGATCTTCCACCACCACTTGAAGATCAAGCATTTGTTCATGACAAGGGTATTAATGATACCCAGCGCCCCTAGGCTTTTGGGTCTGCAGATCAAGTCCCACTTGATCATGCAATATTTGCGTTTGTTATCAGCCGCGTTCCAGAAAAAGGCACCTCTATGTTTGTCAAACCCAGCGTGAGTGCCGATCGTAAGAAGATAGAATCCCATAAGGAACATTGGAAGGGAAGAAAAAAAAAACATTTTTAGAACTTGAAAACATGCTTTCCGTTGTAATACTGCCTACAACTGCAACATTGTGGAACATGTCTATAATTCATAATATATAATATGTTCATTTATATGGAAAGCGAAATGCTTGAATAGAGCATGTATTCTTGGTTGTGTTGTTTTGGATATTAAGCAAAAATGCAACAATAAATTCGGATGCATGATACACATGAGCATCATATAACATAAGAGGTTCATTCCTACTATCTGATTTATCTTGACATGCAGTCTAGCAAGTCAGCCGCGTCAACATTTCGTTACCGGCTTACGGATGGGCCCGACAAGCACAACAGCCCAGCCAAATCAGCATCCGTTACCGTTTGGCCAACGAATAGAATGGAGCTCTCTCTCCCTCGATAGCCCTCTCGCAAGTTGCAACCCATGTTTGCGGTAAGCGCAATGGCTGGGATCCATCTCTGCGTGAGGCCCTCGCCTCCATACCGGGATTTCCCATCTACTATGACAGAATTAGAAAACCGTGTGGGCCGGAATCTGCAACCAGCGATGGCTGCGCGGCGAGGGCATGAGCTGGCAGTGCGGCGAGGTTTGTGGTGCTACTGTGGCGACGTCGAGAGGATGCTGCAACCGGCCAGCAGGATGCTCACAAGGGCTGCAACCATCCACCGAGTGTGCTACAAGGATGGCACGAGCTACAAATGGTCAACACCAACGCACATTCTGGGTGATGTCGTGCCCAGCGGCGGCGATGGTATGACGCCCATCACCTGCTTCTGTAGGGGTATCGCGACTGCTGCGGCCACAGGGTGCTGTGACAACAGTCTGAGGCTCGCTCAAAGTCAACGTTTGCGCTTCTCTCGTGTCTGTTTGGACGAAGCGAGCTAAAGGATGATCGTACGGAAGAGATCAAATGGTTTTAATTGGGCTCATCGGCACGCGTGCGACCAGCCAAGCGCTCGCTCCGGTCGTCCAGCACCTATCGTGGCAAAGACATAAACCGGCAATCTCCAGTGAATAGTAGCCGCAGACAGATCGAATGGTTTTAATTAGGCCCATCGTACTACATGCGTGCGACCTGCGAGGCGCCCGCGCCGGTCGCCAACCAAGAAATAAACACCCCTAAAAAAATCAAGAAATAAACCGGCAATCTCCAGCGAACAGTAGCCGCATATGCTCCAAGCGGACTCCGCCGTTTGGGCGTGACCAAACCGCACCCTGGGCGTCCGATGCGTGACGTCCTAGCCGTCAGATCAGGCCTCACTAGTTCCTTCGATGAGCCCCTTTCCCCCAAATCACGCGAGCGCACGCAGGACGGGATCGAGAAGACCGGCCTTCTAAGCTTGCCAAATCCTCATCGCTGGCTGGATCGCCGTCAGCTTGCCGGATCGCCGCTACTCACGACGGCAAGCCCCGCGTCATCTCCGGCGGTGGTGCTTGCCGAGGAACCTCGGTTGCAAAAATCCTGTCGTTGATCGGTTGCAAATTCCCCGTCCACCGGATGAAACTCCTGCAGTTGATGCTTTGATGGTTGCAGCACTCCTGTGCGCCGCCGCCGCCCTCGCCGTCAATGCTCGTCCCATGAGTTTCCAGGAATGATGACCACCAATCGCACCATGAAAAGGATGTAGCAAAAAAGCCCACCGGTTGTAGCAAAAAAGACGACGGTTGCAGCAAGAAACAGCTTCGCCCCCGTCACCAGTCGATGCTCTGCCATGAATGGATGTAGCTAAAAATCCCGCCGGTCGTAGCAAACAGCAACAACTGTTGCGACAAAAATCAGCATCGCCATCGTCGCGAGTTGCATCACCCCGTGCACCACCGCTCAGTTTCTGTCGTCATCGCTCTCCATCATCAGCTTGCCATTCCTTGGTTGAAACTTTTCATAAGACCCGTTGTAGCTATCTCGTACCAGGTTGCAGCTTTTTCAGTTCGTCTGCGCTATTCACAGCCTCTCTCCGATTCCAGCAAAAATAAGGGCGGTTGTAGCATTTTGTATCACTGATTGCAGCTCCATCGAGTGCCGTTTGTAGCTCCACCATCGTCAATTTAATGGTTCCGGCAATAAAAGAAGTCGTTTGTAGCATTTGAAAAGCTGTTTGCAGCTCCGATGACTGCGGGTTGCAACTCGTGCACGGGAAGCCGAGGGTGCGTGGCGGAGAGGGGAAAAAAGGGAGGGAGGAGGCGCTGGTTGTTGATGTCTTCTCCACCCTGCCGTGGCTCGCCTTATGAGCAAGGCCTCGTTCATGCCGGTGTGCTGCGGGTGAGTGCGAAGATGGAGGAAAGGGGGACGTGGAGAAAACGGTTTCGTACGGTAAAAGAGGTAGGCCTGGCCAACGCACGATCCGTATTGATCGCAAGGCCCGCGTGCGTCCGGCGAAGTTTCGGCCGGCGCACCGGGTGGAAACGTTTCCCATTCGGAAAACTCTACCTATCTTTCTACCAACAAACCAACGAGGATAACCAGGTCTAACCCTAATGTTTCTAGATTCTTGAAAAGGGTTAAATCTATCATCACTGATAGATCAGTCAATCTACTTTTACACAGAAAGAAAGTTGCAACATTTTTCAAAATTCTCCAACTGAACAAATGAATTTGAATTAAAGCAGTGACGATCAGGCTCCTTTATTTTCAGACCCTGCAGCATTTCCGCTCCTACTACCAAAGGGTAAACAGGAGTGCACCGGCACAGAGTTGCCATGCGTGCTATCGCTTGGCACCAGTATATGCTTTGCCCCGGGAGTGAGCTTCACCAGTCCTGATCTCTCCTGCACACACCGACCACTCGACGAATGGTTGGAAACTTCTTGAATTGCATGGCCTGGATGGCTGAGTGTATAACTCACGGAGTTAAGAACACAAACAGACGAGCTTGCTGAATCTACAATATGTTGCCGAGGCGAATTGGCATGGCAAACTGAAGATGGTGCCCCATTCTGTCCGGTTATAGGCAAAAATGGTGCTGCCGGTGGTTCTTCCCCAGGGATAGGATCAGAGAAATAACCACGAGGAGGCGGCGAATTCAGCTGATAGAATGCTGCACCATAACTGGGAGGAGGTGGACACCCCAATAGAAAAGGCTTATTGGTCTGCAAGTTTGAAAAATCCCCATACCTGTTTTCATATGGCAGTCGAGCTCCAGAAGATACATGTGCTGTAGGAAACAGGCTACTGGAATCATGTGGAGTCATGTATTCAAAATGTGCCTGGCTTGTGCTTGCATGATATGTTGAAGCTTGAATTGAACTGGTAGAATTTACTGCAAAATTGGGAAAATTTGAGCTTGTAAAGAGAAAAAAGGATGTCCTTCTCGCAAGAAGACAATTGTCTTTATTTACATATAATAAAGCCAGGCGGAAGCCTGTTTTGAGAAGTACCTTTATGTCTCTGTGCAGTCTCGGCAAACGATTCACCTCTGGTCATGCAAACTTCGACATCTTTGCCCATCAAACGAACTGTCTGTCTCGTAGGACTAGTCTCACCGACTTCTCTTAAGCTCAGTGGCGGACCAACAACATCTGCGTCACAAGCTTTCTTTGCCTCTCCATGCAAATATGTGTCTACCGATCTTGAACTCCTTAATCTTTCCATGTCAACAGCAGGTGGTTGGTTTTCCAGTTTCTGTGAATCGGAAGACAAATTCATCCAGTTTTCTCTGCCATCAAGCAATTCAGCATCTGAATTAAAAGTTTCGCCATGTGTATTTTCAAGATTGGGCACCTCCAAATTCGAATCATAGGTGCAGTCCAAATAAGTACATTCCGGTGGTGCCATATTCAGATCAATCAATGGAGCAGACATCTTACTAAGCTCAGCAGAGTCATCATGATCGTAATGCTTATTTGCTTCGTTAGTTTTGGTGAATGCTTCCTTGGGCATATGAGAATTACTACTTTCTACAGTTACACATTTTTCTTCTCCCATAGGTGTGGATGATGATGGCGAAGATGAAGAAGCCATAGCATCCGACAACAGTTTGCACAGACTTGGATGTTCAGGTAGCTCACAACTATGCATCTTACTGCCAAGTACACCATCTGCTTCCGAGAAGTTGACATGGTTCACTGATTTGCGGCAGAGTTCTACTACCTCCTTGTCCTTCGAATTGCCATGTTTCTCCTTGGCCATTTTCACGGATGTGCGCCTTGTGTACGTTAGAATGCACTTTTTATTATTATCAATGCATTTTTGTGTGTCAGCCTTCTTCGCATTATTAATCTCCTCTGATATATTTTCTGTCTCTTTTCTGTGATGCTGTGAAGTCTCATGTTTCTGTGATCGATGAGTATCCAGTCCATCAGGGAAGTTTGTACTTTCAAGTGTGTCCTACGTACATAATTGAGCAGTGTTATTTCAAACCATAATATACATATTAACTGTGAGTACGAAAAATAAATATGAAAGTGGACATCACACATCACATTTGCACATGTATACCATTTTCAAACAAATCATCAGGAAGGCAGAACACTCTGGAAGGGAAAAGTCATTGAACATATCTTGTTATTTTTTCTGTTCTTCTTAAATTTGGATCACGGAAATTTAGCACAAGTATGTTATAAAGAATTCAGCTGGTCTTATATATTTGCAGCTAGTAGGTGAAACATGCATTTACACCCACTGCAAAACTCACAAACTTAAATGTTCTTCTCTAAATACAACTTGTTAGTGTCAGCCTCGGATGTCATCACCATGTTTAGGAAATATGTAGCTTTAAGTTCCTAGTAACGTAACATTTCTTGTAACATAATGATACATATGCACGCATATATAGGTGCTCTAATAAATGACTAACATGTCTCTAACACTTTGATTAAGAATTAATGTTTGATCCATTTCGATGCTGGAAACAATTGACACGGACACATGCACTGGTGGAATTAAAGGTGAATTAGATGAATATATGTATATATATGTATACACAATGTGTTGGATCAAATATCCATAAGGATTATTTAATTGTCAGTTTTGATTTTGGACATATAGTGATGAAATGTGAATAGCAGAATCTCCTGTTGGACACATGGTAATGGATTCGTAGGGACTAACTTGTACACCAGATTGCAAAGCTCTACATAGTCAAGTCCAGTTGAATAGACCAAGAATGCAAAAACCAAAACATATCTTGCATTTATGCAACAGCTAAAGGTATGCAGAATTCAAATGGTAAAATGCATGCAATGGAACAAATGTGTAGTTAATTAGTACTCTAGTGTGTGTATATATATATATATATATATATATATATATATATATATATATATATCATCACATAAGATAAACAATTTAAGGAATGAGTACTATGCGCAAATTACGGGGTTTTGTAAATCTTTCCTCATGGTACATGAAAATTCTGCCTAAAGTGTTTTTAGCATACACAACGCAGACATAAACCACACCGGAGAGGAGGTAGAATAAGTCGAGGACCAAATCTAGGAACAAATTGCCGCGATGTAGACACACAAATATCCATAAAATGAACTAGTATGTGCACATGTCGATGATTTGGGCCGAAATGTCAAAGCACAGGTTGGATTAGATAAAAGTAACAACCAGGTGAAAAGCAAAAAAAAAACTTTTGATAGAATAATTCAATCTTACATGCACAAATTTACAACCATGTTAGTTTACGCAGCTAAAATCACATTACGAGCACATGTTGTCACTCACAGATACTTCATGGTATGGATAAATATACTTCATGCACATACCTATTATGTTTAATGCGAATTCAAATACAACCGCAAATAAATACTCAATAAATTTCTAGTCAAGTAGAAAACACACAAAAAACGGGTTCTCGTCAATTTCTAGACAAAGATTTGGAAAAACAATGGTGGTCACTGTTGGTTCTATAGTTTTCCACCCCTAGTTCATCGGTTTATATCCCAGCTTTCCGATCTCTCAAATACATCTTCTACTTAGATAAGAATTTGTAATGCATGTTCCAAAGTACAAACATCATGATTGAAATTTTATCAGAAACAAGAGAAGAAAATAGAGACATTTAGAAAACCCTTTTCTACTAATGGAAATTAAATGTAGAGGCTAGTTTGCTATATCGTGATTTGTATGGTCAAACTGTCGATGTATATAGTACCCGAACACCGACCATCGGATGGACCAAGATTTGGGTGCACCGGTGCTCCCAAGCTTGGTGCAGACTGTAATATTTATTATATTTCCTGTTGCTCCCTAAGTTTGTGGAAGCGTTTTTATTATGGTTCTTTCGTTACATTTAGAACTTTCTATCACACTAGCTTAAGAATTAAAATCGATACACTACAATGAATGAATGCAAATAAGCACCTCCTTCAAATGCATAGCGAGAATGCAACTCTCCCATCATGTAATGAGCCCATGTGCAGGCTTGTAAAAGTATACATTATATCTAGATATCAATTCATCGTGGTTGAAATTATCGCGTATTCTTGAGAGAGAACCCTACCATGCGATGTTGTTGATTTGTTCAATAAAAAGATCACATCCATAGTATTATAAAAAATATTATTTTAACAAATATCTTATATGGTGATGATAAACCAATCATATTAACTTCTGAGTTATGGTAATTTATGAATATGCATGACCAATTTTAGCCAACATAATGTTCACAATGTGCAAGACCATCTTCAACGCAATCCATTTATTAATTAGTATCCATCTATTTTATTAAGACATGCCCATGTAAGAATATGTATACCAAAAAACTAGGACCTCAATAAGTCCCGAACGTTCAATTTTTAAGCATGCTAATCCTAACTCTTTTCATGGCAACTTTAGTTAAGGCGATGTTGACAAACATGACAATTTTCTGACAAAAAATCGAACTGGAACAAAGTTGCCATGTGTTAACAACTAAAGTTGCCACCTCGCAGCAACTAAAGTTGCCATCAAAAAACGTTCAGGACGACATGCTTAAATTCCGAACGTTCGGGATTTGTCTATTCCGAAAAACTAACAACTAAAAGATACTAAAATATATATACACAGAACATAATGTCTTAGTTAGCTTGTTGTGTGGCTCTCGATACATATTATCTGAATTGTCTTGAAATAAGTTAGCTAAGCGGAATACATTGGTGCACATCACACACTCAAAAAAGGTGAGACAAAACACAACCAGAACACACAATTGCCAGAACGCAGACAAAACACAACATGTCCTTTACGAGGCAAAACTTTAGTTTGCTTTTAAATTACATATGTTTAACACACCTGCTGGCCCATTGCACCTGGGGAAAAGAATACAAATAATCCAGCACTAACAAACAATGTCATCACATCCAGATAATCAGTGGTCTAGCATACTGCCATCATGAGCATGGTGAGAATGATTACGGCAATAGATGTGGCAACAGCAATCAAATATAGGAATTTAGGATGATTAGTTTCCCTCTTAGGTTAAGTATAGTTATTTACTACTCTTTCTAAGCTGTCGTATTACACATCTTTTCAAGCAGTATTTTGCTATTAGGCGCACACACCGCTACATAAGATGAACCAGCATTTTCATCGTCAAGCAAGGAGTAGTGATAAATCCCTCTCTCTACTATGTTCCCTCTTCTTTCAAGCGGTGCCATCTGGCATTCTTTCACAGTATTCACCCATTGGTAAAATTATCAAAGTTCATAACATGAATGAGGAAAACAAGCTACAAACTAAATTGGGACAGTGGTTATTAGGGATACTTATTGTTGTACTCCTCTGTTCCTAAATATAGGCCCTTTTAGAGATTCCAAATATTGACTACATACGGAGCAAAATGAGTGAATCTACACTCTAAAATACGTCCATATACATCCGTATGTACTTTATATTGAAATATCTAAAAGGGTTTATATTTAGAAACGGAGGGAGTAGAACATAGCGGTAACAGTTATTGAAGAAAAGTAACATGTTTTGTGACCAAGCTGCTGATAAAATATGTAATCGAGTGATATAATTTTAAAGAACAAATTCATAATCTAGTCCTTAGAGAGCAAATAAATGGACTATTAAATCTTAAAAGGTGCAACACATGATGAGCCTTGCATGCAGGCATGCACTATGGGTGTATGCATATTACGAGCATTAGCTCTATGTGAAATGTTAATGAATTATAAAATGCATTAAAATTTTAAACACTTTTATCAGATGTGAAGAAATGAGGCTTTCATTCCGACACACTTGAAACTTAGGTATAAGTAAGTTTGGAACCTAGGTGTGGATGAGTTTGCCCCCATTGTGCCTCAGCCATCCTGTTAAATTTCTACCCTATTCACTACACGAAAAACACACCACATCGGGTGTGGAAACCACCCGGCAAAAATCTACCTCGGCGTACCGTATGCCATGTGCGCCACACTCAGTGTCAAGTACTCGGTGTACAGTTCACCGGTATACAACAGCAGCACACGGCAAAAAAAAAGGAAAAGAAAAAGAAGGAGCAACTAACGGCCAGGTCGTTGTGGTGTACCACACGGTCAGTTCACGGCATACAGGCATGTAAGCCAAGCGGCCGATATAAAACTCTCGGTGTATTAGGAAACACAAGGCAAAAAATGACTTTCCTAGTGATTAATCTCCTCATCAACTAGCTAATTACTAGAACTCCATAATAGAGTACAAACAGCAGACCATGCATCATATGCCAATATATGCATGCCTAAGGGGTATTGAAACATTTCCACACCAGCTATCATCACATGGATTCACATATTAGACGCATTTTGAAGAAAAATAAATGCCAATAAACGTATATGCAATGAAGAAGTTTCCTATCCAAGGGAAAAATGCAAAAGACATATATATCTCGTAAATGCTGGCTCCACGTCCGTCTCAAATATACTCCCTCCGTTCCTAAATAGTTGTCTTTTTAGATATTTTAAATGGACTACCACATACGGATGTATATAAACATATTTTAGGGTGTAGATTCATTCATTTTGCTCTATATGTAGTCACTTGTTGAAATCTCTATAAAGACAAATATTTAAAAACGGAGGGAGTATATACGATAGCCTTGTGTATGGGTCGACAAAGCTGAATTGTGCAGGAGGGACACCAAGTAAGCAGCTCACAACTGACCATGTAGTACAAGGTGTGAGAAAAAGGGAACACGATAAACCATGCCGTACTATTAAGGCCATCTACAATGGGGGCGCTAACACTGAGCGCTAGGGTTCTTTTCCTGGACATTAAAGTGTGATTCCCGTCCGAAAGCTGGATATTGCTAGTGCATGCATATCCAATGAGTTCGAACGATCACACGTGGTCTAAATATATAGTGCGATGGTACAACTAACTGGTACAGCTAACTAACTAGTCCCCCCCGGAGTATCAATATGCATACACAAAAGCAAACTAGTTAGATTATTACCAATCATCATACTGTTAAGCAAAGCAACCAAAAACTGACCAGCAGAGCAAAAGTAAAAAACCAGGATAAAATAACGTGAGGATAATTAACAGCAGATGACATCATTGCGTTGACAGACAGGGAGAGGTGGGTTGCGATTGCGATGGACTGGGCTGGATCACGTACCTTTGTGGCCGCGAAATTCCCCTCAGGCTCTCGCCCTCCGGTGTTCTCCGGGGCTGCAGTCGCTGCCGCCTCCTCGTCCTCCTCCCCCTGCCGTCTCCTCTTCCACTTCTCCTCCTTGGCCTGCCTCACGATGGAGCACAGCGCCTCGTCGCCGTCTACCTCCGTTTGCTCGTTGCATCCGCTATCACCGCCGGGAGGCACGTCCAAGGCTGGCGCCGGGTCAAAGAGGTCAGAGATGGACCGCTTTTTCGGCGGCTTAGCCGCACCAGCAGCAGCCACGGCGGAGGCGAGCTCGTCCGCCCACCACGAGAACCTCGGCGCCTTGATAGGCGGCAGATCCTCGATGTACAAGGGAGGACGACCCTCCGCCGCCCCCTCCACCCTCATGCTCTCCGCGTACCTCCTTCGGATAAATCAGAGACAGAGATCAGAAAGAGAAAAACACGCACACACGAAGACGACCACCATAAAATAAAATCGACAAAACCAGGCGGCGCATCCACACCAACCTGATGGAGAACGCGGCGGAGGCCATAGATGCGATGTTGAAGCACTCCCTCGGCGCAAATCTACCTGCGATTTCCGAACGGATTTGGTGCTTTGGGGAGGATATAAGGAGGCGTATATATATTATTTAATAGGAAATTAAAATACATATTGTCGCAAGGTTTTGATAGCATCGAGGCGAATAATTTACGCCAGTGTTAGGGGGTCGATCGGCCGGGCAATCGGATCGGCCGAACGGCCACTTCACCTGCCGTGCGCCGTCCGATTAGACCACGTGTGATCCTTGGAACTCGTGATCCGCGTCATCTTTCCCGGACTTCTGTGCGAGGTTTTTTCCGTCTGGCGTAGTAGGCTGGTGATACTAGTATATGATACTACCTCCCTAATGCATAGTATCATATATTAGACTAGCCATAGTGGGAGTAACTTCAGCAGTAACATCGAGTCCAACTCAGCAAATTTGCTTATGTGGCAATGAGTTAATGAGGAGAGATGTAGTTACAAGAAACAGCTAGTTACTGTAACATCACATGTCCCAATGCAATATGAGTCTATAACCTAATAAATGAAGCTTTGCATGTTACTATACTTATGTTACTACCCACTATAAAGGTAGTAACATAGTCTAGGGATATGTGTATGTTACTAGTGTATGTTACTATGCATTGTGGCTAGTCTTAGTATCATGTTGTACTCTATTTATTGCCATGCATGACACAAAGTAGCATAGCATTTAATATGATATGGTATCATGATATGATACTACACCCTCTCTTTCTTCATTTAATGTTATGCCACCTCATCAAAATTGCCTAGTTGGCATGCATGATACTAGCTATGATACTACCATTACGACCAGCCGTAGAAGAAAATATAGCTTTTTTTAGGGTTGAAATATATAACTTTTTCTATTTTCGTGTTATAGTGTCGCTATAACATATCCGAAAGGGGCACACCATGCTTGAGCATTTTTTTCTTGCTAGAAGCTAATCGCGGTATAGCGTGCTATTTTGAGCACTAAACATTGTATCGTTGTAGCGTCATGCAAAAATTGAAAACAAGAAAACAACATCAGAGCTTTAATGGCCCAAAACTACCCCTTGGCTGGCCACAGGCCACAGCCCACACCCCTCTTATTCTTGGTCTAACCCTGATTCATTCACCCTTCTCACATGAGCTATGAGCACCAGTGGCGGTGTCTTCTCTGAGCGACAATGGTGGTGGCTTCTGACGGTGAACGAAGCATGAAAATCAAAAAAATTCGTATGAACACCCAATATCTATTTAGAAGAAGCATAGCAATGAGAGGGGAGAGTGTGTCTACATACCCTCGCAGGCCGAAAGCGGAAGCGTATATAACACTGTTGATTTAGTCATACTCTTCGCGATTCGATCACGATCCAACTGATCTACTGCCGAACGGACAACACCTCCAAGTTTAGCACACGTGCGGCTCGATGACGTCTCCTCCTCCTTGATCCAGCAAGAGAAGGCGGAGAAGTAGACGGGATCACAACCTGCACGACGTCATGGTGGTGGTGGTGCAACGGCAGTGCTTCGCTAAGCAAAAAACACGAGAACTATACCGGGAGGGAGAGACGGGGCAGCAGCCAAGGCCAATGTCTTGGGGTGCCTTGCTGCGCCCCCTCTCCTATATTTATATGCATGGCAGGGGGAGTCCAGCCGTACTCTTAATAGGAGTTGGCACCGAGGGGGAGAGGACATGGTCTCCAAGTCCAATCCTATTCCTACGAGGACTCCCCTTTTTCCCTACCTTAGCCGCATGGGATTTCGAGGATTTGGTGCGCCTGGCCCAATAATGCCAGGGCGCCTCCCCTCAGCCCATGCCAATCCTTGGGATGTGGTGGACCTACTTGTGGACTTTTGGACCCCTCCGGAATCCTCCGGAACCTTCTTGAAGCTTCTCGGTACAATATCGAGAAAACTGCACATTTTTTCGGAACCCAAAATATGACTTCCCATATATAAATCTTTACCTCTTGACCATTCCGATATTCCTCGTGACGTCTGGGATCTTATCCGGGACTCCAAACAACATTTGGTTACCAATCATCAAATATCCAATACTACTCTAGCGTCAACGAACGTTAAGCGTGCAACCGAGCGTGTTCGGGAATCATGTAGTCATGACCGAGACACCTCTCCGGTCAATAACCAATAGCAGGACCTGGATGCCCATGTTGGTTCCTACATATTCCACAAAGATCTTTTATCGGTTGAACCACGATGTCAAGGATTCGGTTAATCCCGTATGCAATTCCCTTTGTCCGGCGATATGTTACTTGTCTTCATACCTACTTCAATCTCGTTACCGGCAAGTCTCTTTAATCATTTTGTAATACAAGATCTCGTGACTAACTCATTAGGCACATTTCTTGCAAGCTCTTTACGATGTTGTATTACCGAGAGGGCCCAAAGATATCTCTCTGTCACACGGAGTGGCAAATCCCAGTCTCAATCCGAGCCAACCCAACAAACCTCTTCGATGATACTTGTAGAGCACCTTTATAATCACCCAGTTAGGAAGTGATATTTGGATACACACTAAGTATTCCTCTGGTGTCAGGGAGTTGCACGATCACATGGTCTTAGGAATAGATACTTGACATGAAGAAAGCTATAACAATAAACTGATACGATGAACAGCTAAGCTTACGGTTGGGTCTTGTCCATCACATCATTCTCCTAATGATTTGATCTCGTTATCAAATGACAACTCATGTCTATGGTTAGGAAACCTTAACCATCTTTGGTCGACGAGCTAGTCTAGTAGAGGCTTACTAGGGACATAGTATTTGTTTATGTATTCACACATGTATTTAAGCGGTCAATACAATTCTAGCATGAATAATAAACCTTTATCATGAATAAGGAAATATGTTAATATCCAATTTATTATTGCCTCTAGGGCATATTTCCAACAGCTTCCTCCATGACTCAGCAACGTGCCAAACGGCCCACACAGGCGATCATTCCTTTATAGCTTCCCATGTCTAATGCGTGACGCGAACGAAAGGTGGCCACCATTGAGGACAAGCCGACACAGCTTACCATTTTTAGTCACTGAGGTGCTTGAACATATGAAAATTGTCACTGTCATGCTCGCACCTATATAAACCCCCATCAGACTTCGACAATGGCGGCCACATGGTACAACCAAAAGCATCACTTCCATAGTCACCCCAGAGACCATGTCGCGGCCATGGCAGCCTCCACCCAGCACTTTCACTGGTGAGACCGAAGAGGAACACGACCAGAGAGAGTTCTAGAAGAGAGTGTGGGAGTATTCTGAGTGACTCAAGCGGGACAAAGGCCATAAGGCCGATGAAAAAGATCGATATGGTTGCCTATGGGGGTGAATAGGCAACTACCAATGTTTAGCTCTTTTTTAGCAAATTAGACTTGACAATAAAACAGGTTGTCTAGATGTGCAACTAGGTGGACAACCTATATGAAAAGCACAATAACAAGCTAACAAGCAAGCACAAGATACAAACACAATATAGCTTGCACAAAGTAAAGCATAGAAATAACCACATGTGGAGTTGCTGGAGACGAGCATGTGTTACCGAAGTTCCCTCCCTTTAGGGGGAGGTATGTCTCTATTGGAGCGTTGTGGAGGCGTAATGCTCCCCAAGAAGCCACTAGGGCCACCATATTCTCCTCACACCCTCGCACAATGCAAGATGTCATGATTCCACTAGTCGTGCCCTTGAAGACGGTGACTGAAGCTTTATAAACAAGGTTGGTACTCTCTCCACAACTTAATTGGAAGGTTGCAACACCACCACAAAGGTTCATCACAATGGAATGTGGATCCGAGGTGACCTCTTCCATCTAGGGTGCGCAAACACCCAAGAGTAACAAGATCTGCAAGGGATTAGTCTGGGAATCAAAAATTTGTTGGTGGAAGTGTAGATCGAGGACTCTCCTTCAACCCTAGAAGATCAACAAGTTTTGATGGCTAGGGAGAGAGATCGGGTGAGAATGAGCTTTGGGGCAACAACGAAGCTTAGGGGAAAAGTGATATGTCTCCGACGTAACAATAATTTTGATTGTTTCATGCTGTTATTATCGTTCTTGGATGCTTTATATTAATTTACTAGCAACTTTATATCATTTTTTAGGACTAACCTATTGACATAGTGCCTAGTGTCAGTTGTTGTTTTCTGCTTGTTTTTTACTTTGTAGAATATCAATATCAAACGAAGTCCAAATGTCACGAAACTTTTTGGTGAATTTTTTCTGGACGGAAGACACCCAAGGAGCCAAAGAAGTGCACGGGAGGAGGCCCGTGGGGCCCACTAGGCACCAGGGCGAGCTAGAAGGCCCAGGCACGCCCTGGTGGCTAGTGGGACCCACGGGAAGCTTCCCCATTGACTATCGCCTCTATAAATGCTCTAAAATCCAAAAAACCCAGGGGAGACGACGAAACACAATTCCAGCCGCTGCAAGTCCTAGAACCACGAGATACAATCTAGAGGCCTTTTCCGATAGTCTGCTGGAGGTGTCAACGATCACAGAGGGGTTCTTCATCATCACCCTTGCCCCTCCGATGATGTGTGAGTAGTTTACCACCAACCTACGAGTCCGTAGGTAGTAGCTAGATGGCTTGTTCTCTCCTTTTGATCTTCAATACAATGTTCTCTTCAATGTTCTTGGAGATCTGTTTGATGTAATGACTTTTTGCGGTCTGTTTGTTGGGATCCGATGAATTGTGAGTTTATGATCAGATCTATCCATGAAAGTTATTTGAGTCTTTGCTGAACTTTTTTATGCATGATTGTTAGAGCCTCATGTTTCTTCTCTGAAACTTTGGTTTGGTTTGGCCAACTAGATTGATTTTTTTGCAATGGGAAGACGTGCTTTGTGATGGATTCAATCTTGCGGTGCTCAATCTGAGTGACTGAAGGAGACACGACACACATGTATCATTGCCATTAAGGATAAAAAGATGGGGTATATTCCTACATGAATAGATCTTGTCTACATCATGTCATCGTTCTTATTGCATTATTCCATTTCTCCATGAACTTAATACACTAGAGGCATGCTGGATAGCGGTCGATGTGTGGAGTAATAGTACTAGATGCAGGAAGGAGTTGGTCTACTAATCTTGAACGTGATGCCTATATACATGATCATTGCTTGGATATCATCATAATTATTTACTCTTCTACCAATTGCCCAACACTAATTTGTTTACCCACCGTATGCTATTTTCTCGAGAGAAGCCTCTTGTGATATCTATGGCCCGCGGGTCTATTTCCTATCATATCAAAACCCAAAAATACCTTACTGCACTTTTTTATTTTATTTTATTTTGTGTTTTAGCTAGATCTATTTATCAAATCTCATACAATTAATCTATCTCAATACCGAGGAGGGATTGACAACCCCTCTTACGCGTTGGGTGCTACGTCTTGAGCTTGCGTTGGTTTTCCTCGAATAGGAGAGGGTGATGCAGCAATAGTAGCGTAAGTATTTCCCTCAGTTTTTGAGAACCAAGGTATCAATCCAGTAGGAGGCTCCTCAAAATAACCACGCACCTACACAAACAAACAAAGAACTCGCAACCAATGCAATAAAGGGGTTGTCAATCCCTTCACGGCCACTTGCGAAAGTTAGATCTAATAGAGATAATATGATAAGATAAATATATTTTTGGTATTTTATAATATAGATGCAAAAAGTAAAGATGCAAATAAAAGTAAATTGGAAGCAAATATGATAAGAGATAGACCCGGGGCCATAGGTTTCACTAGTGGCTTCTCTCAAGATAGCATAAGTATTACGGTGGGTGAACAAATTACTGTCGAGCAATTGATAGAAAAGCGAATAATTATGAGATTATCTAGGCATGATCATGTATATAGGCATCACGTCCGCAACAAGTAGACCGACTCTGCTGCATCTACTACTATTACTCCACACATCGACCGACTCGCCTGCATATAGAGTATTAAGTTCATAAGAACAGAGTAACGCATTAAGCAAGATGACATGATGTAGAGGGATAAACTCAAGCAATATGATATAAACCCCATCTTGTTATCCTCGATGGCAACAATACAATACGTGCCTTGCAACCATTTCTGTCACTGGGTAAGGACACCGCAAGATTGAACCCAAAGCTAAGCACTTCTCCCATGGCAAGAAAGATCAATCTAGTAGGCCAAACCAAACTGATAATTCGAAGAGACTTGCAAAGATAACTCAATCATACATAAAATAATTCAGAGAAGATTCAAATATTATTCATAGATAAACTTGATCATAAACCCACAATTCATCGGATCTCGACAAAAACACCGCGAAAAGAGTTTACATCGAATAGATCTCCACAAGAGAGGGGGAGAACATTGTATTGAGATCCAAAAAGAGAGAAGAAGCCATCTAGCTAATAACTATGGACCCGCAGGTCTGAGGTAAACTACTCACAACTCATCGGAGGGGCAAGGATGTTGATGTAGTGGCCCTCCATGGTCGATTCCCCCTCCGACAGAGTGCCGACGAAGGCTCCAAGATGAGATCTCGCGGATACAGAAGGTTACGGTGGTGGAAATTGTGTTTCGTCCTTCTCCTGGATGTTTTCGGGGTACGTAGGTATATATAGGAGGAAGAAGTACGTCGGTGGCCGCCCGAGGGGCCCACGAGACAGGGGGCACGCCCTATAGGGGGGCACCCTCCTATCTCGTGGGAGCCTCGGCTGCTTCTTGACTTGCACTCCAAGTCCTCTGGATCACGTTCATTCCAAAAATCACGCTCCCGAAGGTTTCATTCCGTTTGGACTCCGTTTGATATTCCTTTTCTTCAAAATACTGAAATAGGAAAAAAAAACAGCAATATGGGCTGGGCCTCCGGTTAGTAGGTTAGTCCCAAAAATGATATAAATGTGTAAAATAAAGCCCATAAACATCCAAAAGGGGTAATATAATAGCATGGAACAATAAAAAATTAGGGACATTTCCATCTGTGCCCCTAACTCGAACCCACTACTCAGTTTTGCCCCTAGTTTTCGGGTATGCTCAGTTTTGCCCCTCTGCCGTCAGTGCCACTTATAGAAATGCCCCTCTGCTCCGTTTCCGTCCAGTCAAGGCTGTTTGACCGCTAACTTGCCGTCAGTTTGACATATTTGCCCCTCTTTCTTACATGTGGGCCCTCTCTTACCTCTTCGCTTCACTCTCTCTCTGTGCTCTTTCTCTCGCTCGACCCTAACCCTAGCTCAAATCGCCCCCTCACCTGAACCCTAGCGGCTTCGATCCCCACCATGGAAAACTCCAGATCAATGGCGGGCACGATGGAGATTAGGTCGACCTGACTCTTTATGACGGTGGTTGCGGCGCCGGCGGCGGCCATGAAGGGAGCACAAATCCGAAGGGGTAAGTGCAGTACTTTCAGATCTAAAGCCTGCTATACGTATTGTAGTTCATTTTGATTCCTAGTGTTCATCTGCGTTCGTAGTGCTCATTTGGTTCGATTTTTTTTCCTGTTTTTCATTGTCATTCGTAGGGTGGACTATATATGTTTGGATTGTAGAATGGAAACAACTCTTCTAGTTCCTGCTGGTACAAAAGCAGGGAACACAGGATTTTCATTTCCTTTGGTAGTGGATAGCACACTGAAGTTTGTGCAGTTTAGATCTCATATCTGTGCTAAATACCCGTGGGGAATACATGATGCAGTTGAATTTAGGTACTGGGATATTGATAGTTCAGTTTGGGTCCCAGTCCAATGTGATGCTGAGTTAGAAAAGATGTTTAGAAATCATGCTCATTTCCCAGTCAAATTGGAAATCAATGTCATACAAAGAAAAAGAGGATTGACAGACAGCAGTGGCAGAAAATCACAATCTACTAGTTCTAGAGGTAGGAGCAGAATATCCAGGGGGAGAAAAACAAGTGTTAGCAGTCAGAAGAGAGCTTCAGATGCAGGAGAGAGCTCTATGCAGGTTCCAGGAACACCATCAGAGCAAGTGCCTATTTATGCAGGTCCTACTCAGAGCAGAGATTCTGTTGATCCAAATATTGAGGAGGGACTTCCTAATGATTGGCCTACAGATGATGAGGATGAAAGGCTTTTCCCTCAGTTTGTTACAAAACAAAAGGCCAAGAAGACAGATGATGATGGGGATGAAGATTATATTCCACCACCAGAAGGAATGTTTGATGAGCCAGGTGAAGATGAGTTGTTGGAGGACCAGGACATGGGATATAGTGAGGATTCTGATGATGGAAGGCCAGATGTGCAGTACAACAGAGATGATCCTTCTTTAAAAGAAGGAACTATATTTTCCAGTGCTTTAGACTGTAGGAATGCACTAGCTACATTTTCAATTAAAATCAGAGTGAGTATGTAGTAGACAAGAGTGATCCTACCAGGTTGACTGTTCATTGTGCTTATAAGAGGTGTAGATGGAGGATGCATGCCTCCTTAATGAGAAATAGCTCATTGTTTCAGGTACAAACAGTAGGTGCATATGTAGTTACATTGCAAATATTTTTCAGTTATTTGTTGCAGCAAGTATGTCTGACATGTAGTTGAACTTTCAATATTGCAGGTCAAAGTGAACCAGTCTGCACATACTTGTCCAAGTGTAAGCAGAAGGCAAAGACTAAAGTCAGCTAAGTGCAGATGGGTTGCTGATGCAGTGAAGCATTGGGTTTTAGAGGATTCAGAGGTTGGAGTTACAGAGTTGAAAAAGAACCTGAAGAAAAAATATGGCCTGCAAGTCCCATACATGAGAGTGTTCTATGGAAAGCAGATGGCACTGGACAACATTTATGGTAAGTGGACTGACTCATTTCAATTGTTGTACACTTACAAGGCAGAAGTTGAGAAAGCATCTCCTGAAAGTGTAGTTAACATTGACAAGCACACTGTAGAGTACAAAATAGCTGGAAAAACTAGAAAGAAAGAGTGCTTTAGAAGAGTGTTTGTTTCTTTCAAAGCATGCTGGCAAGGTTTTTTAGATGGATGTAGGCCCTATCTTGCAGTAGATGGCACAACACTGAATGGCAGATATAAAGGCCAACTTGTGAGTGCATGTGCAGTGGATGCTTGCAACTGGATCTTCCCAGTAGCAGTTGGAGTTGTTGAGTCTGAAAATACAGATAGTTGGATATGGTTTTTCCAGAATTTAAAAGAACTAATAGGACATCCACCAGGTCTTGTCATCCACACAGATGCATGCAAAGGACTAGAGACTGCTGTTGAAGATGTATTCATAGGAGTTGAGCACAGGGAATGCATGAGGCATTTGGCATCTAATTTCTCCAAAAAATTTAGAGGAAAGTTTTTTGATGATAATTTGTGGCCTTGTTCATTGACATATAACATGAAAAAACACAATTATCATCTTAGACAGCTATGTAGCAAACCTGGTGTGAAAGAGTACCTAGAAGAGCATCATAGCAAACTATGGGCCAGGGCCTTGTTCAATGAAATATGCAAAGTTGATTATGTCAATAACAATTTAGCTGAGTCATTCAATTCCAAAATTAAGAAGTGGAAGGGGATACACATTGTGGACTTGCTTGACAAAATTAGGCAGTTCATAATGGAAAAGTTTGACTTGAGACAATGATTGCAGTGGGACATACAATGGGCACATCATAATCCCAAAAATCATGATTATGCTTCATGCAAAATCAAAAGACCTTGATATGTCCATAGTGAAAAGAAGCACATTAGAGGCAGAGATTACTGCAATTGACAAGGAAAAAAGAGAGTGGAGATATCCTGTTAATTTGCAAACACATACTTGTAGTTGTAGAAAGTGGCAAATAACAGGACAACCATGCATACATGCATTGTACTTTATCACCTCAATGAGAGGTCCAGTTAGTGAGATTGATCAGTATGTTCATGAATATTTCTCTGTGGCAAAATTCAAGGCTACTTATGCTGATAATCTGCCACTTCTGGAGGGCAAGCAACAATGGGATGTTGTAGACCCAGGATTTAAACTGAGTGCTCCATTGCAAAATAGGCCACCTGGTAGACCTAGGAAGACAAGAATTAGGGCTAAATCAGAGGGAAAAGGACTTGGAGGAAGAAAGAATAAGTGTTCAAGATGTGGGAAGCTTGGGCACAAAGGCAGCCACTGCAAAGAGTCCATTGACCCTGCATTTGGAGAGGAAGAACATTGGGGTGCTGATAATGCCAATGATGAACCTCTGACTAAAAATGATGAAGCAACTGATGTTGCTACTAATGAAACTATGACAGATGCTGCTACTGATGATGTAAATGCAAATGCAAGTGTTAGAGATGATGCAAGTGATGAAGATGCTGCAAATGCAAATGCAACTGCTGGAGATGATGTAAGTGAAAAAAATGCAGGTGTTGGAGATGCTGCTAATGCAAATGCAACTTCTACAGATGCAACAACAGTCAGTAGTGCAGTCAGGTACTTTTTTGGTTTATTTTTGAAGTTATTTCCTAAATTCTTCAATGTTTGCTAACTGCCCTCTCCCATTTATTTGTGACTTTGCAGCCCAAGAAAGAACTACAAAAGACCAGTTGAGAGGGGACAATCACCACATAAGAAGAAGTTCAAAATTGCAGAAGAGGAGATTATAGGTTCTGTCACTGGAAGCAATAATCCTACCAGTTCTTCTACTCCAAACTAGTCTGTGAGCAAAACCGTGAGCACCAGGAGGAGTTCTAGGCTCTCTTCAAACCCAGCTTGCAATACTAGGAGCAAGAAGAACAAGTAGATGTGGTAGTACTTGTAATGCTGTGAAAATTTGTTGTGGTTGTGAAAACTGTAAGGTCATGTACTAGATTTGAAGTTTGTTGTGGCACAATGCTGTAAACTTTCTTATGTCTCAGTGTGATCATGTCCTATATTTGGTCCAGTTGCTAGTGTGCCCATTTAACTGTCATTTTTGTCACATTGCTACTGCACTATCACATTACTACATTGCTACAAAATGGAACACAATATACTCAAAATAGCAAACTCATTTCCAGTTAAAACTTGTCACATTACACCAGATAAAACTCATTTCCAATGTGCTTTGGAACAAATACAACTAATTAAGATAGCTCACACAACAATACATTACATTTCATTACATACCATAATCCAGCTAGTATGGATTCTTAAACCACTCAGAAAAAACTGATGCCAAAATGCTAAGGCAAATTACTATGAGAAATCCCCATGTTTGCATAAGTTCATTTCTCTTCTTGATCTTCAACTTGAGTTTCTTGTTCTTCTCTATTAAGTACATCAACCTCCTCTCCAAATGGTGGGACTTTAGCCAGCTTTTCTCCAATCCAGCATGAAGTTCCTCAAATGCACGAGCAACACAATCTGTGGGAGGGGGATCAATCCAAACTACCCAGTCGCATTCATCAGGGAGCTACAGAATTAATCTTACATTATACAACAAAAAATTGGCAAATAATGACAGACATAGTGGGAATGAGAGTTAATCTTACATCTAGGGGGCAGCCTAAGAATCTTCTTCCCGTGCTTGCACCTCCCCAAGCGACGCGACGAGCAGGGATGAGACCGTGCCCTGCGCACTACCGCATCGTGCTCATCTCCAGCCCAGAGAATGACGGATGGGGGAGTTAGAACTCAGATTGAAACTGAACAATCCCAACACCATCGACCTAAACGCAGGAAATCCCCAATCTGATGAACCCTAATTGGGACAGAAATACCCCCAGATCGATCCACCGATGAGCCACACTTACCTCGCAAGTCACCGACGAACTTGACGTGGACATGCCGCCGCCCTCCAAATCGACCCACCGTCGGCCTCTGACTCCTGCTGCGGTCGCTCTCTCCCCTCTCCAAATCGAGCCGTCGAGAGGTTGAAGAAGAACAGAGAGAGAGTGAAGCGAAGAGGTAAGAGAGGGCCCACATGTAAGAAAGAGGGGCAAATATGTCAAACTGACGGCAAGTTAGCGGTCAAACAGCCTTGACTGGACGGAAACAGAGCGGAGGGGCATTTCTATAAGTGGCACTGACGGCAGAGGGGCAAAACTGAGCATACCCGAAAACTAGGGGCAAAACTGAGTAGTGGGTTCGAGTTAGGGGCAGAACTGGAATTGGCCCAAAAAATTATAGATACGTTGGAGACGTATCAAGCATCCCCAAGCTTAATTCCTACTCGTCCTCGAGTAGGTAAATGATAAAAAGAGAATTTTTGATGTGGAATGCTACCTAGCATAATTCTCAATGTAATTTTCTTTATTGTGGCATGAATGTTCAGATCCAAATGATTCAAAATGAAAGTTCATATTGATAAAAGAAATAGTAACACTTCAAGCATACTAATCAAAGTAATCATGTCTTCTCAAAATAACATGGCAAAAGAAAGTTCTTAGTTAGGCTATGCTTCATTTTCGTCACACAAAGATGTTCCCAACTTCTATACCCCCGATGACAAGCCAAGCAATTGTTACATACTTGAATAATCTCAAACTTTTTCAACCTTCACGCAATACATGAGCGTGAGCCATGGATATAGCACTATGGGTGGAATAGAATATGATGATGGGGATTGTGTGGAGAAGACAAAAAAAAGGAGAAAGTCTCACATCGACGAGGATAATCAACGGGCTATGGAGATGCCCACCAATTGATGTCAACATGAGGCGTAGGGATTGCCATGCAACGAATGCACTAGAGCTATAAATGAATGCTCAACAAAAGAAAACTAGTGGGTGTGGATCCAACTTGCTTGCTCACGAAGACCTAGGGCATTTGAGGAAGCCCATCATAGGAATATACAAGCCAAGTTCTATAATGAAAAATTCCCACTAGTATGAAAAAGACAACTTATGAGACTTACTATATAAAAAAAACGGTGCTACTTTGAAGCACAATATATGAGACTCACTACATGAAGAACAAGGTGCTACTTTGAAGCACAAGTGTGGAAAAAGATATAGTAACATTGCCTCTTTTATTAATTTTCTTTTTTTCTTTTTTTCTTTTTTTCTTTTGGCCTTTCTTTTTTTTTTCTTTGGGCAATGCTCTAATAATGATGATAATCACACTTTTATTGATTACAGCATATGAATTACAACTCGAAACTAGAACAAGATATGACTCTATATGAATGCCTCCGTGATGTAATCGGATGGTGCAATGAATCAAGAGTGACATGTATGAAAAATAATGCATGGTGGCTTTGCCACAAATACGATGTCAACTATATGATCATGCAATGGCAATATGACAAAAGTAAAGTATGTCATGATGATGAACGGAACGGTGGAAAGTTGCATGGCAATATATCTCGGAATGGCTATGGAAATGCCATAATAGGTAGGTATGGTGGCTGTTTTGAGGAAGATATAAGGAGGTTTATGTGTGATAGAGCGTATCGTATCACGGGGTTTGGATGCACCGGCGAAGTTTGCACCAACTCTCAAGGTGAGAAAGGGCAATGCACGGTACCGAAGAGGCTAGCAATGGTGGAAAGGTAAAAGTGCGTATAATCCATGGACTCAACATTAGTCAAAAGAACTCATATACTTATTGCAAAAATTTAGAAGTCATCAAAAAATCAAGCACTACGCGCATGCTCCTAAGGGGATAGATTGGTAGGAAAAGACCATCGCTCGTCCCCGACCGCCACTCATAAGGATACACAAGCCAGGTACACTTCATGTTTCAAATTTGTTACACAACTTTAACCATACGTGCATGCTATGGGACTTGCTAACTTCAACACAAGCATTCTTTAAATTCATAATCAGCCAACTAGCATGACTTTAATATCACTACCTCCATATCTCAAAACAATTATCAAGTATCAAATTGATCATAGCATCCAATTCACTTCCTATGATAGTTTTTATTATACCCAACTTGGATGCCTACCATTCTAGGACCAATTTTAAAACCATAGCAAATACCATGCTGTTCTAAAAGACTCTCAAAAAGATATAAGTGAAGCATGAGAGACTAGTAATTTCTACAAAAATAAGTCACCACCGTGCTCTAAAAGATATAAGTGAAGCACTAGAGCAAAAACTACCAAGCTCAAAGATATAAGTGAAGCACATAGAGTATTCTAGCAAATTCTAATCAAATAGGCTTCTCCCAAAAGGTGTGTACAGCAAGGATGATTGTGGTAAACTAAAAATCAAAGACTAATATAATACACGATGCTCCAAGCAAAACACATATCATGTGGCGAATAAAAATATAGCTCCAAGTAAAGTTACCAATGAACGAAGACGAAAGAGGGGATGCCTTCCCGGGGCATCCCCAAGCTTAGGATTTTGGCTATTATTGAATATCTTGGGGTGCCTTGGGAATCCCCAAGTTTAGGCTCTTGCCACCCTTTATTCCATAGTCCATAAAAGCTTTACCCAAAACTTGAAAACTTCACAACACAAAACTCAACAGGAAATCTTATAAGCTCCGTTAGTGAAAGAAAACAAAACCACCACATAAGGTACTGTAATGAACTCATTATTTATTTATTTTGGTGTTAAACCTACTGTATTCCAACTTCTCTATGGTTTATAAACTATTTTACTAGCCATAGATGCATCGAAATAAGCAAACAACACACGGAAAACAGAATCTGTCAAAAACAGAGCAGTCTGTAGCAATCTGTAACTAACGCAAACTTCTGAAACTCTAAAAATCCTACAAAAATAGGAAGTCCTGGACAATTTGTTTATTGATCAGAATCAAAAAGAAGCAACGCAAAAGCACATTCCTGTGATTTAACAAAATTATATTCGTGCGCACAAAGTTTCTGTTTTTCAGCAGAATCAAATCAACTATCATCATATGTTATCCTATAGGTTCTACTTGGCACAAACACTAATTAAAAGATAAAAACACATCTAAACAGAAGGTAGATGCAAGATTTATTACTAAACAGGAGCAAAAACAAAAAACATAAAGAAAATTGGGTTGCCTCCCAACTAGCGCTATCGTTTAACGCCCCTAGCTAGGCATAAAAGCGAAGATAAATCTAAGTAGTGCCGTCTTTAATTTTCAGTTTTTTAGCAGAGTCATTCTCGAATCCGGGAGGTTCTTTCTGCTTCCCTTTATACTTGGAAATTTTTAGATCTAAAGAATCCAACCGCTTATTGCAAAGAGTAATCAACATATTCATGCGGTGAAGATTTCCGCTAACACTTTTAAGAGGCTCAAGAGACTTTTGTAATATTTCTGTTACTTCGCAAATCTTTCCAAACACTTGGGTTTCTTCATGGGTAGGATGTGATCCTCCCTTTTGAGGTAACGTTCCCACTATTCCCTCTATAATTTCATGTGCAATACTGGGATCAATTTCAATGAAATTTCCTTGGCAATGCAATCCAAGAGTTGTCTATGCGTCATGTTTAACCCAACATAAAAATTGCAAAGAAGAATTCTAAAGTTCACCTCTAGGGTGCATTTGCGATAAGATTCCATCATCCTATACCAAGCATCTTTTAAGTTTTCTCCTTGCCTTTGCTTGAAGTGAAGAACTTTAAACTCGGGAGACATAGGAGCGGATAAGGAACTAGACATAATGACAAGCAAACAAAAGGCAAGCGAAGGGAGAGGAGGAGATTGGGAAAGAGAGGGCGAATAAAAAATGGCAAGGGTGAAGTGGAGGAGAGGAAAACGAGAGGCAAATGGCAAATAATGTAAATGCGAGGGAGATAGGTTTGTGATGGGTACTTGGTATGTCTTGACTTGAGCAAAGACCTCCCCGGCAACGGCGCTAGAAATCCTTCTTGCTACGTCTTGAGCTTGCGTTGGTTTTCCTCGAAGAGGGAAGGGTGATGTAGCAATAGTAGCGTAAGTATTTCCCTCACTTTTTGAGAATCAAGGTATCAATCTAGTAGGAGGCTCCTCAAAAGTCCGACGCACCTACACAAACAAACAAAGAACTCGCAACCAACGCAATAAAGGGGTTGTCAATCCCTTCACGGCCACTTGCGGAAGTGAGATCTAATAGAGATAGTATGATAAGATAAATATATTTTTGGTATTTTATAATATAGATGCAAAAAGTAAAGATGCAAATAAAAGTAAATTGGAAGCAAATATGATAAGAGATAGACCCGGGGGCCATAGGTTTCACTAGTGGCTTCTCTCAAGATAGCATAAGTATTACGGTGGGTGAACAAATTACTGTCGAGCAATTGATTGAAAAGCGAATAATTATGAGATTATCTAGGCATGATCATGTATATAGGCACCACGTCCGCAACAAGTAGACAGACTCCTGCCTGCATCTACTACTATTGATCCACACATCGACTGACTCCTGCCTGCATCTAGAGTATTAAGTTCATAAGAACAGAGTAACGCATTAAGCAAGATGACATGATGTAGAGGGATAAACTCAAGCAATATGGCAACAATACAATATGTGCCTTGTAACCCTTTCTGTCACTGGGTTAGGACACCGCAAGATTGAACCCAAAGCTAAGCACTTCTCCCATGGCAAGAAAGATCAATATAGTAGGCCAAACCAAACTGATAATTCGAAGAGACTTGCAAAGATAACTCAATCATACATAAAAAGAATTCAGAGAAGATTCAAATATTATTCATAGATAAACTTGATCATAAACCCACAATTCATCGGATCTCGACAAACACACCACAAAAAGAGTTTACAGAATAGATCTCCACAAGAGAGGGGATTGTGTGGAGAAGACAAAAAAAAGGAGAAAGTCTCACATCGACGAGGATAATCAACGGGCTATGGAGATGCCCACCAATTGATGTCAACATGAGGCGTAGGGATTGCCATGCAACGAATGCACTAGAGCTATAAATGAATGCTCAACAAAAGAAAACTAGTGGGTGTGGATCCAACTTGCTTGCTCACGAAGACCTAGGGCATTTGAGGAAGCCCATCATAGGAATATACAAGCCAAGTTCTATAATGAAAAATTCCCACTAGTATGAAAAAGACAACTTATGAGACTTACTATATAAAAAAAACGGTGCTACTTTGAAGCACAATATATGAGACTCACTACATGAAGAACAAGGTGCTACTTTGAAGCACAAGTGTGGAAAAAGATATAGTAACATTGCCTCTTTTATTAATTTTCTTTTTTTCTTTTTTTCTTTTTTTCTTTTGGCCTTTCTTTTTTTTTTCTTTGGGCAATGCTCTAATAATGATGATAATCACACTTTTATTGATTACAGCATATGAATTACAACTCGAAACTAGAACAAGATATGACTCTATATGAATGCCTCCGGCGGTGTACCGGGATGGTGCAATGAATCAAGAGTGACATGTATGAAAAATAATGCATGGTGGCTTTGCCACAAATACGATGTCAACTATATGATCATGCAATGGCAATATGACAAAAGTAAAGTATGTCATGATGATGAACGGAACGGTGGAAAGTTGCATGGCAATATATCTCGGAATGGCTATGGAAATGCCATAATAGGTAGGTATGGTGGCTGTTTTGAGGAAGATATAAGGAGGTTTATGTGTGATAGAGCGTATCGTATCACGGGTTTGGATGCACCGCTAAGTTTGCACCAACTCTCAAGGTGAGAAAGGGCAATGCACGGCATCAAGAGGCTAGCAATGGTGGAAAGGTAAAAGTGCGTATAATCCATGGACTCAACATTAGTCAAAAGAACTCATATACTTATTGCAAAAATTTAGAAGTCATCAAAAAATCAAGCACTACGCGCATGCTCCTAAGGGGATAGATTGGTAGGAAAAGACCATCGCTCGTCCCCGACCGCCACTCATAAGGATACACAAGCCAGGTACACTTCATGTTTCAAATTTGTTACACAACTTTAACCATACGTGCATGCTATGGGACTTGCTAACTTCAACACAAGCATTCTTTAAATTCATAATCAGCCAACTAGCATGACTTTAATATCACTACCTCCATATCTCAAAACAATTATCAAGTATCAAATTGATCATAGCATCCAATTCACTTCCTATGATAGTTTTTATTATACCCAACTTGGATGCCTACCATTCTAGGACCAATTTTAAAACCATAGCAAATACCATGCTGTTCTAAAAGACTCTCAAAAAGATATAAGTGAAGCATGAGAGACTAGTAATTTCTACAAAAATAAGTCACCACCGTGCTCTAAAAGATATAAGTGAAGCACTAGAGCAAAAACTACCAAGCTCAAAGATATAAGTGAAGCACATAGAGTATTCTAGCAAATTCTAATCAAATAGGCTTCTCCCAAAAGGTGTGTACAGCAAGGATGATTGTGGTAAACTAAAATCAAAGACTAATATAATACACGATGCTCCAAGCAAAACACATATCATGTGGCGAATAAAAATATAGCTCCAAGTAAAGTTACCAATGAACGAAGACGAAAGAGGGGATGCCTTCCCGGGGCATCCCCAAGCTTAGGATTTTGGCTATTATTGAATATCTTGGGGTGCCTTGGGAATCCCCAAGTTTAGGCTCTTGCCACCCTTTATTCCATAGTCCATAAAAGCTTTACCCAAAACTTGAAAACTTCACAACACAAAACTCAACAGGAAATCTTATAAGCTCCGTTAGTGAAAGAAAACAAAACCACCACATAAGGTACTGTAATGAACTCATTATTTATTTATTTTGGTGTTAAACCTACTGTATTCCAACTTCTCTATGGTTTATAAACTATTTTACTAGCCATAGATGCATCGAAATAAGCAAACAACACACGGAAAACAGAATCTGTCAAAAACAGAGCAGTCTGTAGCAATCTGTAACTAACGCAAACTTCTGAAACTCTAAAAATCCTACAAAAATAGGAAGTCCTGGACAATTTGTTTATTGATCAGAATCAAAAAGAATCAACGCAAAAGCACATTCCTGTGATTTAACAAAATTATATTCGTGCGCACAAAGTTTCTGTTTTTCAGCAGAATCAAATCAACTATCATCATATGTTATCCTATAGGTTCTACTTGGCACAAACACTAATTAAAAGATAAAAACACATCTAAACAGAAGGTAGATGCAAGATTTATTACTAAACAGGAGCAAAAACAAAAAACATAAAGAAAATTGGGTTGCCTCCCAACTAGCGCTATCGTTTAACGCCCCTAGCTAGGCATAAAAGCGAAGATAAATCTAAGTAGTGCCGTCTTTAATTTTCAGTTTTTTAGCAGAGTCATTCTCGAATCCGGGAGGTTCTTTCTGCTTCCCTTTATACTCGGAAATTTTTAGATCTAAAGAATCCAACCGCTTATTGCAAAGAGTAATCAACATATTCATGCGGTGAAGATTTCCGCTAACACTTTTAAGAGGCTCAAGAGACTTTTGTAATATTTCATTATTATAAATCTTTCCAAACACTTGGGTTTCTTCATGGGTAGGATGTGATCCTCCTTTTGAGGTAACGTTCCCACTATTCCTCTATAATTTCATGTGCAATCTGGGATCAATTTCAATGAAATTTCCTTGGCAATGCAATCCAAGAGTTGTCTATGCGCCATGTTTAACCCAACATAAAAATTGCAAAGAAGAATTCTAAAGTTCACCTCTAGGGTGCATTTGCGATAAGATTCCATCATCCTATACCAAGCATCTTTTAAGTTTTCTCCTTGCCTTTGCTTGAAGTGAAGAACTTTAAACTCGGGAGACATAGGAGCGGATAAGGAACTAGACATAATGACAAGCAAACAAAAGGCAAGCGAAGGGAGAGGAGGAGATTGGGAAAGAGAGGCGAATAAAAATGGCAAGGGTGAAGTGGAGGAGAGGAAAACGAGAGGCAAATGGCAAATAATGTAAATGCGAGGGAGATAGGTTTGTGATGGGTACTTGGTATGTCTTGACTTGAGCAAAGACCTCCCCGGCAACGGCGCTAGAAATCCTTCTTGCTACGTCTTGAGCTTGCGTTGGTTTTCCTCGAAGAGGGAAGGGTGATGTAGCAATAGTAGCGTAAGTATTTCCCTCACTTTTTGAGAATCAAGGTATCAATCTAGTAGGAGGCTCCTCAAAAGTCCGACGCACCTACACAAACAAACAAAGAACTCGCAACCAACGCAATAAAGGGGTTGTCAATCCCTTCACGGCCACTTGCGGAAGTGAGATCTAATAGAGATAGTATGATAAGATAAATATATTTTTGGTATTTTATAATATATATGCAAAAAGTAAAGATGCAAATAAAAGTAAATTGGAAGCAAATATGATAAGAGATAGACCCGGGGGCCATAGGTTTCACTAGTGGCTTCTCTCAAGATAGCATAAGTATTACGGTGGGTGAACAAATTACTGTCGAGCAATTGATTGAAAAGCGAATAATTATGAGATTATCTAGGCATGATCATGTATATAGGCACCACGTCCGCAACAAGTAGACAGACTCCTGCCTGCATCTACTACTATTGATCCACACATCGACCGACTCACCTCGCATCTAGAGTATTAAGTTCATAAGAACAGAGTAACGATTAAGCAAGATGACATGATGTAGAGGGATAAACTCAAGCAATATGGCAACAATACAATATGTGCCTTGTAACCCTTTCTGTCACTGGGTTAGGACACCGCAAGATTGAACCCAAAGCTAAGCACTTCTCCCATGGCAAGAAAGATCAATATAGTAGGCCAAACCAAACTGATAATTCGAAGAGACTTGCAAAGATAACTCAATCATACATAAAAAGAATTCAGAGAAGATTCAAATATTATTCATAGATAAACTTGATCATAAACCCACAATTCATCGGATCTCGACAAACACACCACAAAAAGAGTTTACATCGAATAGATCTCCACAAGAGAGGGGGAGAACATTGTATTGAGATCCAAAAAGAGAGAAGAAGCCATCTAGCTAATAACTATGAACCTGTAGGTCTGTGGTAAACTACTCACAACTCATCAAAGGGGCAACGATGTTGATGTAGAGGCCCTCCATGGTCGATTCCCCCTCCGGCAGAGTGCCGGCGAAGGCTCCAAGATGATATCTCGCGGATACAGAAGGTTACGGTGGTGGAAATTGTGTTTCGTCCTTCTCCTGGATGTTTTCGTGGCACGTAGGTATATATAGGAGGAAGAAGTACGTCGGTGGCCGCCCGAGGGGCCCACGAGACAGGGGGCGCGCCCTATAGGGGGGCGCCCTCCTATCTCGTCGGAGCCTCGGCTGCTTCTTGACTTGCACTCCAAGTCCTCTGGATCACGTTCGTTCCAAAAATCACGCTCCCGAAGGTTTCATTCCATTTGGACTCCGTTTGATATTCCTTTTCTTTGAAATATTGAAATAGGCAAAAAGACAACAATATGGGCTGGGCCTCCGGTTAGTAGGTTAGTCCCAAAACTGATATAAATGTGTAAAATAAAGCCCATAAACATCCAAAAGGGGTAATATAATAGCATGGAACAATCAAAAATTATAGATACGTTGGAGACGTATCATTGTGTTGCAAGTATTTATTATTTGTGTGGAGGTGATGTTTACATAGTGTTGCTTGGTTCTCCTACTGGATTGATAACCTTGGTTTCATAACTGAGGAAAATACTTATCTTTGCTATGCTGCAACATCCTCTCCTCTTCGGGGAAATACCACTGCACATACACGCAATCAAAAAGAGGTAGGTCTTCTTGGGGAAGAAGACCCCCTTGATATAGTGTGGGACAAATCCAACCGTTATCTGCCTTCAACCTGCACACAAGCGGTATTACCTCTCTGAGGAGCGGTACTACTGTTTGTGCGGTAGTTTCTGTCTGTTGCACATGAGTAAAAATGTGCTGGAGCGAAAGTGCCACATGAAGCGGTACTACCACACATTCAGAGCGGTACTACCACTAGGAGTCAGAGAACAAAAGAAACAACAATAGTGGAGTGGCACTAGAGAGGGAGGAGCGCAACAAGTGGTACTACCGTCCGACCAACGTTCAACTACCACCAAGGCAAATTGGGTAACAGAAACTTGCACACCACCTCATCTGTAAGCGGTACTAGAGGTGGTAGTAGCAAGCGAAAATACCGCAATAAGTGGTACTATTGTGCTACTACCGCTCTACAACCGCTAATTAAGTATAGGCAATAGAAAGTTGCACAAAGGAGTTTTTCCCAAGCGGTAGTGGCCGCAGTAGTCCACAGCGGAAGTACCACATAAAGCGGTAGTCGTACCGAGCGGTACTACCGCTTGGGTGCAATGAACTTGCCCAACCAAAAACTTGGATACTCGACACTGCGAGAAGGGTACGTGGGTGCATATGTGGTTGTGTATGTGTTGATTCCACCATAACCTTTCCAAAGCGGACCCCTCTTAGTACTATGGTTTTCCTACAACTCAAATCCACCAGAAAATAAACGTCGGAAAAAACGCCTTCACTCTCTATCACCGAGGGGAATAAAACCATCTTCTGCCATGTATAGAAATATCTGAAATGCTCAGTGCACACAGTTAGTCCACAAATAGTATTGTCACCAATCAACAAAACTATTAGACAGAAATATACTCTAACAATCTCCCCCCTTTTGATGGACTGATGACAACACCCGATTTGCACATAGGGTATTAAAGAATATAATGCAAACAGAAAATCTACAAAATATAGACGAGCTCCCCCTAGATGTGTGCACTATTTGAATATGCTTTTGGAATGCAAAGCACACACACTAATATCAACACGCCCCCTATATTTAATAGACAAGGCAATACTTGCAACAAACATAATATGACCACAAAGCATGGTAGAATGAGCATGTGAGCATGAAGATAACGGGCAGCAAAATAACGATAGCTCCACATACAAAGATAATAATACATAATAAAGATTGATAGAGGATAGTGTATGTCTCACACCATACAAGCATAATCTGAAGGTCTCACAAACCAAACCAAAAAAGATAAAGAGTTCACAAGCATAAAACAAAGAAAACAAGGCAAGCTGGAGACTCAGGAAGCCTGCAAATGCAAATCCCCGGTCCTAAACTATCTCCACCTTTGGCATCAAGACGCCAAAAAAGCAAAGAGTGACTAAATCGACTAGAGGTGGTAGCACTACTCCTCGTCCTCATCCATGGAGTCATCAGTCTCCTGCTCCTCACCATCATGCCCTTAGACTCCTCAATGATCTCCTCATCATCAACATCAGCAACACGAGGAGCAGAAGTAGCACTATTTGAGTCATCAGAATCTATCCAGCGGCTACTCTTGGAATCCACTTCTCCTCAGAGGTAATCATGTTCTCGGAACCACTTGGAGCCTCCAAGTCAAGATTCCTCATCATGGCAACCTGATGGCGACGAGACATCTTCTCCACCACATGAGTCTCAGACCTCTTCTGCTGAATGTCCGTCTGGAGGTAGAAAAGCTTCTAGACTTTCTTCTTGAGGTTGGCAGCCCATGATGGCTGCTGAGTGGATGGCACATACTCCTGACTCGGCAAAGGGTACCAGAATCTCTGGAGCCAGTGCAAGGCCCTGGCACTCCTTCTGCCTCAGGTTAGTTCCCTCATGAGAAACAAGTGGGCCCGCCTGAATGATCTCCCCTGGAAACTACGAGTTCCGAGTGTCCACAGTCAGCTTGAAGATGATTTAAGCATAAATAGGTACCTTCTGCCCATACAATGCAGAGCCGAGCTTAGTCCACCTCACGCGTGACACATCCAGAACAGAGGTCTTGCTCTTTTCCTTCTTGCACATGAGAAGCATGTCAACTAGGTAACCTTGCACCATGTCAAAGTTTCCCACTCTAGGGAAAATAGAGTGCCTGAATATCCGATGCATGATATCCAGAAATGGAATCAGCTCCTTGATTTCTCCATTGGCAATCTTCTTGTTGGTGGTGTACTGAAGCAACTTGTGCTTGTGAGTAGGAGTTGACTTGATGTGAGGACTGATACGTCTCCAACGTAACTATAGTTTATGAAGTATTCATGCCATGTTTAAAAGAAATTTATATGGTTTTAGTGCACTTTTATAAGTGTTTTGGGAAATAACCTATTAGCCTAGTGCCCAGTGTTAGTGGTTGTTTCTGCATGTTTTTAGTTTTTCAGAAAAGCCATACCAAACGAAGTTGAAATGCCACGAAAATGTACGATGATTTTTTGGAACATAAGAGACCCCTAAAAATTTGAGGAAGGACTAGAAGACCCATGCGGCAGCCACAAGTTCACCCTGTGCGCCCTGGTGTGTAGGGAGTGCCACCCGAGCTTGTGGGAACCTCGTAACTCCTATTGGCATGAAATCAACGCTGAAAATTCTTATAAATTGGTAAACCCCCAAAAGGAAACCTAGAAATTTTACGTCGCCACTATAAGCCTCTATACTGAAGTGATCTCATGTGAAGGCCTTTTCTGTCACCCTGCCAGAGGGGGAAACCATCACCGGAGGCCATCTTCATCATCCCCATGATCTCCATGACGAGGAGGGAGTAGTTCACCCCCAGGATTAATCATATGTACAAGTAGCTATGCGTTTGATATCTCCCTCTCCCGTGTTCTTGATCTGGCATGATCTTGATGTACCATGAGCTTTGCTAATATAGCAGAATCATATGGTGTTCTTACCTCTCTATCTTTATTGTGATGAATTGAGTCTTGCCCTTTCAGGTTTCACTATTATCGGATTGAATATTTTGGATTTATGACCACTTGATGAATGTATTGCATGCAGATACCCGTGGCAGCAATGGCGTATTCTATTGAGTCACTTGATGCACATTTTGGTAATCAACTTGCGGATTTCTGAGGTGACATTGGGGTAATCTGGGCACATAGCACTACAAAAAAAAAACACTTCCGTGATGATATGTGTTTGTCACAGTAGGTCGCGTTTTTTGTCATGCATGTACATCCATGACAAATTTATGATGTAATCAAGATAGTCATACCGTCTTTGTCGTAGAAGTGTTCCATGACATTACCAAAATTATCATCACGGAAGTGTCCACTTCCATGACGATAAATCACGCGTCACAGAAGTCTTTCGTCAAGGGTGACCGACACGTGGCATCCACCGTAACGGAACGCCGTTAAGCTATCGGGTCGGGTTTTGGATCTGATAACCCATTAATAGCCCCGACCAATGGGGATTTTCCACGTGTAAAATCATCATTGGCTGGAGGAAACACGTGTTGGCTCACCATTGGGACAGATGTCATCCACTCATTGGACAGAAGGCGCCTATGATACGTCGACACATGGCACGGCCCAACAGAGGCCCATTCCTGTGAAAAGGCCGGCCCATTTGACTTGGTCAAAAGGTGGCGGGCCGGCCCATGTAAAGCCTGTTAACGGCCTGTTCGCATATAGCCCATTTACAGCCCGCTAACCCAAGGCCCATTACGCCCTATCCAAATTAGGCCCAGTAGCGTCATCTGGGCCACCCAATATGATTCTAGCCCGTTTTCACTTCTGGCCCATGTATGGCCCATGATGTCTTTCGGCCCATATGAGGCCCTATGTAACTCTTGGCCTATTAACGGCCCGTGGTGAAACTGGCCCATAATGAACAGCGTATTACTTTACACCCATTAACGACCCGTGGTGAAACTGGCCCGTAATGAACAGTGTATCACTTTATACCCATTAAGGGCCCATTATTCCGTTGGGCCGTTTCCAGCCCATGTTATCTTTCGGCCTTCTCAGAGCCCATTTATTCTTGGGCTCATTTCCAGCATTCGTTTACTTATGGCCCGTTACTGTCATTTTCTGCTTATGTGCCAAATTCAGCCCATGGTTACAGTCGGCCCATTTGTGGTCCGTTAACATGTTGGGCCATTTTCATAGCGTCATGAAATACGGCCTATTAACGATGTCCCGTTATGGTCGGCCCATGAACGGACGATTCCAACTCTAGCCCGTTTACGGCCATAATGTGGCCTGTTATTAGCCCTTCTTTTCCCAATCGATCATACTGCCCGTATAAGGCCCATTGATGATACGGCCCGTAGAAGGCCCATTGTTTCTGCGGCCCGTAGAAGGCCCATTGTTTCTGCGGCCCGTAGAAGGCCCATTGTTTCTACTGACCGTAGAAGGCCCACTTATTTATCTGCCCGTAGAAGTCCCATCGCTTTCTGGCCCGTAGGTCCATGTCACTACAAGAAATATTAGCCCATGGTTATTGTGGCCTAGTTTTAAACAATAGGTTATTGCAGCCACTAGCAAACCGCAGAAAAAGAACTGCACAGACTACAAGCAAACAAATAAACAAGACAACAAGGAAATAAATAAGCAAGCAACTTACACTAGGCTATCACAACTATTACACATATTACATCCACTGGGCATCAAAGTTCGCCACTAGTGCAAATATAGGGAACACAGCAGCATATAAATGCCGCAGCAAAACAAGTCCAGAACTGAAACCACTTCAGAAGAGCTCAAGAAACAATATCCTAGGTACCCATAATGCTGGCAAGATGCTTAGCAAGCTTATTAACTTTCTCTTGTTTGGCGCTTAAGTCCTCCAGCGCTTGCTGTTGGACGAGAAAGTATGCATCTGAATTCTGCAGGGACTTCCTCAGTCCTTGACTTCTGTCGATAACATCTCGATTGATGTCTTTCAACTTGAAGTTGAGACTCAAGAAGCCGAACTGATTCAGCAATGAGTTCAAGAGCTGGTGCCAAAGAAGATGGTAGCCAATGCTCTCGAACACTACATCAAGACAAGACTTGGGGGTTGTCTCAGTGTCCTCAATATAGTTTTTATCAGCTTTCTTGGAGACCAACAGGGATGTCTCACTATCTTGAACCTTATGTGCATTACTTCCTTTACCATTGCATAACAGGGTACTCTTCTCCAATATTTTATCCGCGTTCTAAAAGAGAAACAAACAAACACATCTCAGGTTTACAATGTAGTATATGAAACTCATTTTGGTAAACCAGTTCAGTAGTAAGATGGACAGGATAACAACATGAAACAAACATATATCTATGTAGTATGGTCACTGTATGGCCTATATCATTCTAGTTTACGTTGCCAAATCAAGATAGATACAGTTCGAATCATATCTATTTAAGACAAAGGAGCATAGACAAAATATAAGTGTGGGAAACTACACAGCAATAACAACACTTGTAATGTGCATGGCATGAGAACATAACTGTTTATTCAATTGAAATGAAATCAACATAGAGCAAGTTATAACAGCAAACAGCCGAACACGTTGAAGAAACGGGTTTAAAACATACCTGTTGCGCCATTGGAGTTTCAATTGCATCCTTCAAATTTGAAATTGGTTGGTATCAGTAAATACAGTGATGCAAGAGCAAAGTAGTATGAACCATAGCTACGGAACCTGACCTGAGAACAATTCTTCTTCTGCTTTAATCGTTGACTTCGGGTTCGGAGTGGTGTTCCTTGTGATTTGGGCACTGCAGTTGCCTTACTAACTGCTCGTGTTTGGGTGCTCTGGGGTGGAGACGGTGCTGTGTCAACGGGAACTGGGTATCTATCTGCTGGGGTTGGGGTTAGAAGGGGTGTAGCTGGTTCTCTGTCCAATTGGGTAGGGGTACAATCTGCATGAGTATGGGTTATGTGTGGTGGGGCTGATTCTTGGGCAAGTACAACCGTGGTTCTATCTGCATCGACAGGTAGCACGATCTTTTCTGAAGACTGTGTTTTTACTCCCACAGATACTACCATCACTCCCTCCAATTGAAATGGCTGATAAACAAGAAAAGTAATTGAATGTATAGACATTGTAAGATAGATAGGTGCAATGGATAGTAGGGAAGAAAATAGGGCGAAATAATTCACATTTATGTTGTCTAAGCAAACAGAATAGCAGGACATAATTTCACATATATGATGGCTAATTAAACAGGATAGCATGACACAATTTCACATGTATGATGGCTAACTAAACAGGATAGAATGACATACTTCAAAATATGATGACTATGTAAACAGGATGACATGATATAACTATATGATGTGTCTATTAAAGTGGTTGGCATGACATAAATCACAAACATGTCGTCGATGGAAACATGATGGCATGATATAATTCACGGATAGAATGACATAATTTAAAATATGATGACTATGTAAACAGGATGAGATGATATAACTATATTATGTCTTCAGAAAATGGGTTGGCATGCCATAATTCAGATACATGCTATCTATGTAAACATCATGGCATGACATAATTCAAATATATGATTTATATACTAAGGAAGTGAACAAGGGCAATTGCATATATGATGTGTCAACTAAGGAGATGACATTCAATATTGTGTATATGATCTAAAAACTAAGCATTGCAATACAACATATGCATTATATGAGTAATATAACCCTGCCAAGTTTGAGCATACACCTCACGGGGATAATAGGACTGGTTATCTGCCTCTGAATCCTCCTCTGAAGAGCTATCTGTAACCTGCAAGATATCTGCTTCAGCGGGTAGCATTGTCTGCTCTAAAGACCTTGTTTTCACTCCAGATTTCTCCATCACCAATTCAAAGGGCTGATGCAAAGGAAGAGCAGTTGAATATACAAACATTGTCGACAAAAGCAATGAGAAATACAAAAAAAGGACGGCATGATATAATTCACATATATGACGCTTGCCTAAACAGCATGGCATTGCATAATTCACATACATAATGCCTTGCAACGAGATAACATTGCATAATTCACATATATAATGTCTTGCAACAAGATGGCATTGCATAATCCACATATATGGTAATTAGACACTAAACATGCGGCATTCACACAAAGCATGTCTAAACTAAGCAAATGACATAGCAATGCAAGATACCATATGCACGATATGAGTAACATAACCCTGCCAAGATAGGGCATGCACCTCAGGGGGGAAATATGACTGGTCATCTATCTTTGAATCCTCCTCTGAGGAGCTATCGGTAACCAGCAAGACATGCGCTTCGTCAGATAGCATTGTCTGCTCTGAAGACCTTGTTTCCACTCCAGATTTTTCTATGACCGTGCCGAATGGCTGATGCACAGGAAGAGTAATTGAATGTACTAAAAATGTTGACAAATTTAACACATAATAAAAAAATGATGGCATGATATAATCCACATATAAGATGACTGGCTAACCAGGGTGGCATTGCAAAATTCACATATATGATGCCTGGCTAGACAAGATGGCATTGCATGATTCACATTTACGATAAAGAAACTAAACAGATGGCATCGACACAAAGCATGTCTAAACTAAGCAGATGACATCTTTAATGTATACAGTAAGCAATGCAAGGCACCATATGCATGATATTACGAACATCGGCATGTCAACTTAGAGCGAAGACCTCATGGGGTAAATAGGAGTGGTCTTCTCCTTCTGAATCCCCCTCAGAACAGTTATCTTCCTCTTGATTACAATCCAAAATGGGTGGAGGGGGGATGCTTTTGCGCCCACCATGGAACGACGTTTGCATGAAATTTTATTGCCATGCAAGGCTCGTCTCTTTTGCTCTACATGATCAGTTCCATTGTGTACAATAGCTGGCATGCATAGGAATAAAACATAGTGAGATTATGTAAGGAGTGCATGCACAAATCCAGAGTGATGGTAGCAAACTATGGATAGACCCAAAACCAATGATAGTAGGCAGATAATAGCCTTAGTTAAAAAATACAGATAATGGCTCCTTTAATGTTTGTTTGCACCCAACATGAAACTCATAGCAGACACCGGAGATTAACCAGATAGTAGACAAATAGTACTGATTGCTGCCCCAATATGTACCCCACAACCATTTAAAAACTCAAGTTTCAGCATTAGTTTGGACCTGACTCAGAGTCTAATAGGTGAACATGACGATAATGTAGCATGCCATCATATTAAGCGACGCATAACGTAAGCAGACATGGAAGAGTGCGACCTCTCTTGCGGACCCGTGTAGTCCTCAAGGTCATCTACTCGGTTGAGGATGGTAATGCAGTTGTCGTGGCTGCCGGCGTTGGGGAAGAAGATCTGAGGCGGCGAAAGACAGTCTGGAGAGCGGATCCCTGCTGTGGTGAACCCTTCTGTCGTTGGAGCAGCTGAGCTGGGGTGGAACACAACGCTACAGGAGCAGGACAAACCACACAAGGTTTTCTTTGACACATATCTATAACAGAAGTAATTGAGTAAGGGCTTGTTTGAATTTGAGGATTCTAACAATGCAGGGATAGGATATAAACAGGAATAGGATAGGAATGCATGTGCAAAATAGAGAATTTAAAAACACAGGATTTCTGCCAATCTAGGTGTTTGATTCACAGCAATTGGAAGATCACAGGATGCAAAAAAAGCATGGTGAGATTAAGTCAAACCACAAGAAAAATGTACGTTTATAATGCTATTATGCTACTATCTCTTAGTCTTGTGCTTGATGAATAGGAATATGAAAAGGAGGAGAAGTGGAAATTAGAATTCCTACGGTTTTTCTTTCAAGGAGACACTAAAGGAACGAATCCTACAGTTTTCCTTTGCTCCATTCCTTTGCACCAAATTCATGAAAAGTAGTACCATAGGAAACTTTCCAATTCCTATGTTTTTCATTCACTTTTCCTTTCAAGCACTGGCGATTCTAGTAGGCAGGCTTGATCAAGGAAAATCGTACACTAAAAAATGTTTTTGTGCTACTTCTATTACTTTGGAACCAGGCCACTGCCATACTAGCTCAACTCCCAGGCCCATCGACAAATGCACAGCTCAAACGCGCAGAGATAAATAATGATGGCGTTCAAGAGAGTCCATCACGGATAGCTAAGTTGCCTGGTACCTAACTGCTTGTCATATAGTAGGATAAAATAATTGTATTTCCCGTTACTACGAGTGCTCAGTGGACAATATATATAACATGTAGAGTAAAAAAGGGATGCAACAAGTGTACAACCTCTTTGGCGAAGCCATGTCGATCTCAGCGTGATTGGGTTGGCCGGTGAGGATGCTCCGGCTTACTTTGCTCTCGGAGGAGGGGAAGAAGATCTTAGGCGTCTGGAGATGGAGCCCAAGGTACTGCTCCGCTGTGATGGAGGGTTTCGTCGTTGGAGCAGCTCCGATGAGTTGTATGACGCCGAGGCTGAAGCAGGACAAGAGAGACAACGAACAACGTTAACCTGAGTGGAATTCTAATAGCATCTCCAATAAATGACATAAAATACATAATCACAAAGTGCTAGATGTAAAATACATCAGCCGCTCATCTCTGAACTTAACTGTCGAAACTGAACGTAACTGTCGAAACTGAACCTAACCGTCGAAACTGAATTTTGCTGTCGAAACTGAACGCACTAGCAAGGTGAGGCTACACGTCGGTCGACTGACTTTTTCATCTCTGGTCAGTCGATGCAGCCGTTGGATACGAAATCAAGGGCCTGCCGTTGATCTTCAACCTCCACTCCCCCTGAGCAGCCAGCCACCACCGGCCAAATAGCAGCCCCGCGCCGCCCCGCCCGCCCCGAAAGCTCTTCCCGCCGTCGGTCCGCCGCCGCCCCGGCCATCCCTCTAGGCCCACCGGAGCCGAGCTTTTTCTCCGGCGATCCCCACGCCACCGCCCCGCCACCGCCGGCGACCACTGCCCCCATCCTGAACCCTAAGATAGATAGTGGGGTACCTCTCTGGCGAGCCCCCTCCCCGCTGCGTCTAGTTCTTCCTTCACCCCGGCAAGCCCACCCCTTGAAAATCGACTGACCCAAAAGTCGATTCAGTCGACTAAAGTGCAGCCAAAAATCGGAGCTGCGTCGCAAGCAAGAGCAAGAGCGAGAGCAGCAGTGCGAGCAAGAGCAATAGCAAGAGCAGACCAAGCAGGGGACCGAGAGCAAGAGCAGAGCAGCAGCGCGAGCGAGAGCTAAAGCAGCAGCAGCTCCTACTGATGTGGACGTCGCCGCCGAGGGAGCGACGCCGTGGAGGAAGTGGCCGGCGAGGCCGCCGTGGATGGAGCCGCGCCGTGTCGGCTCGAGACCGAGCGCCGGCAGCACTGTGAGATCGAATCAAGAAGAAAATGCGGCGATTAGTGTACAACCTCTTTGGTGGCGCCGATTAGGCCGCAGCTTCATCCGAGGAAACGGTGATGATGATGCTCTTCCTGTGGTGCAGGTGAAGATGGCGGTGTGGGAATGGAGGTGGCGCGAAAGACGAGGGGAACGTCGGGGCAGCTCCTTGGAGGTGGAGGACGGGGTGGCTGAACCGGCGGGACGATGAGATCGACGACGGATCCTCATCCGGTACGGTGGATGAGGGACGTCGAGGTGTTGCTGTGGACGACGTCGTCGGGGAAGAGGCTCCGGTTGGGTGGCGGACGGAGCAGGGTGTGGGGTTTTTTCGCGGGTTTTCGCGGCCTCGGTGTACGAATGGGTGGGCGGATGGGATGGCAGTGGGGAACCATGGCTTAGAGACGCGCTTGTCTGAAATGTGGGGTAAGTTACGAAAGTACCCACCACCGATTTGAGGCGGTTCTTTCGGTTCAGGGGTACCATGGGCATTTCACGTGTCGGGATTTCACAGGAGGGGGGAGTTTTCACGCCCGTTGTAATTTTGGAATAGCAAGGCGCGGGTTGAGATGGAGGGAGTTGTCGGAGCACAATGAGACAAAGATATATCTTAAATATTTCGGGCTAACAAGGCGCGGGTTGAAGAGGCGGGAGTTTCGCAGCACGATAGACAGAGACGCTAGCTTCAATTTTTGTCATAACAAGGCGCGGCTTGAAATTTTGGAAGAACAATCTTAACGTGTACCCAAAAAAGACAATTTGCAGCTCAACACGCACAACACACACACAAACACCATTTAGACTAGAGTAAGGTACACGTGCATTACACGCATGAGATTTGGCAACCAAATTATGAATAAATACCACATTATAGCATGCAAGCTTTGAGTCATATTGCATGATGTAGATGTTCGTTTAATTCTTATAGTTCATTTCATTCAAAATAAGCTAGTTTTTATAAGAAAGCTAATCTATTTTAAGATTCATGGAATTGTGCGTTGTAAGACATAAAGTAAAAACAAATAATGGCAAATCATGTAGAAAAACATTTGGGCAATTCTGATACAGAAGATTCTAGAACAAATAAGAAGTTCTTGTGTTTTGATGTTTGTGCATTATGCTTAAGTTCAACCATGGAGTCTTCTAGATTATACATGTGGCCAAATCTGGTGGAATCTAGATGATATCCAACGGCCAATAGTGCTCAAATTTGCCATCTTTGGACCATCGGATTCGCCTCATCCAACGACCATCTTTCAAAGTTAAAGTTACCCGCACATAATATAGAAATATATATATATATATATAATATATATAATATATATATAGGGGTATAGATATAGATATGTGATGCGAAAGCCGCCCATCATCTCCAATTAGAATAGTGTGTCCATGCACGGATGCGACGTGGGCAAATGATGTCTGGCATCGGTATCTCAATTTCAAATCAGTCTGACCTTGTTCAATATGTATACATTACAACATGCTCGTTTCCAAACCACACCGCGCAGATCTCCGTTATATTCATGCATGCATGGGTTTCAAACATCAGGATCTCTTATTCAAATATTTGAATTCAACTATACATTGATTATGACCTCACCTATTATTTTACACCCACACAGTAGTCTTCTCTTTATAATTGTACCACTAACTTTCTCTCGTGCATGCATGCACACACACTACCAGTCGGCATTATCTATCGCACGCATGCAATCTTTTTCTTCAGGTTGGTCTCCCATGAAGGCACACACCCACACACATCCCCCTCTCCATCATACCGGGCATTCTTTATCTCTCACGCATGCATGCGCAATGATCGATGTTCCTCTATGTATGTGTGTATATAGCTAGGTCTTTCATAGTTTTCCACACAAACCGATCAATCGATATATCCAGTGAGGTCTTACCCTCTTTCCCACGTCCACATCGATCAATCTATACCTCTCTATATAGGATTAACATAAATAGCTAATACACCCACATTAATTATATATCCAACGTCCCCCTCTCATCATCCATGCCTTTCGCTTCATCTCTCAGACGCGTGCACAATGGCGAAGATAGGGGGCAGTAAGGGCCCTGACCCCCTAACATCACTATATATCGAGGCTAATATGAATGTGATCATTAGACAATTGCTGCTAAAAAAGGTTTAATTTCATGAATTGACCCTCCTCGTAAAGGATTAGCAATGCTTGGCCCCCTAGCTCATTTATTTTTCATGGCTCCGCCACTGCGTGCAATAGTGCACGTGTTCGCCCACTCTCTCTAAATATTGATCTCGCACTTGTGCATTCCTTCATAGTCTCCCTCCACTCGGCCCCTTGCACCATCTTCTAGCCCCCACCGGATTTTGCCACATGTACAATCTAGTAGACTCCATGGTTGAACTTAAGCATAATGTAGAAACCTCAAAACAACAGTGGTTCTCTTTTGTTCTAGAATCTTCCATATCATAACTGCCCAAACTTTTTTTCTAGTTGAATTGCCATTATTTGTTTTTACTTTATGCTTTGCAACACACAATTCCATGAATCATAAAATAGATTAAGGGCTTCTTTGATTCAAAGGATTCTCAAAGGAATTTTGGAGGATTCTAATCATTAGGAATTTTTCCTATCTTGGTTGTTTGATTTGTAGGATTGTAAACCATAGGAATTTTTCCATATGATTCATTTGCACTAGTTTTCATAGGAAACATCCCATCCACTCAAACCTCTTTGAAAGAATTCTGCGTTTTTTCTATGCACAATCAAACACTCGTACAATCCTGTAGGATTCAAGATGACATTCCACTATAATCCCATGTTTTTCCAATTCACACGTTCTCAGCTTTTTTTTATAAAAACTAATTGATTTTGAATGAGATGAACTATAAGAATTAAACGAAGGGCTACATCACGCATATATGACTCAGAGCTTATATGCTATAGTGTGGTATTTATTCATAATTTGGTTGCAAAATCTGATGCGTGCAATGCACGTGTACCTTACTAGTACTTCGAGTATGTGCAAAACACGTAAATTAGAATACCAATGGCACGCTACACAGTGTCTCTCTTACAGTTCATGAAGCCACGTGGCACATGTGGAGGCGTTGTCGTGACCTCCTTGCATGGATTGATCACAGTGACGTGCTGCCAGTTCCAGAAGAATGTACTCATCCTCCCTGAGCCATACTGGCGGTACATGCACGAAGCGAAGATGTGCACGCACACCACACACGCACTCATTCCTCGCACGCACACGCGGGTACACGTGCGGACGCAATTTTGTACCAAGATCCACCCCATGTGATAATTTGACGCGTGTAAAGTCGTTCACTTCATTGATGGTCAATTAATACAGTGCATGCAAATTGAGTGGATGTGAGGGCTGAAGAAAGACATTATTACTCCACTGCGCGCATGCGAGTAATTAAATTGTGGGTTGCTAGTAGTACTTCCATTGGTCTCCTTCGTATTTTGTGCCAATTTTTGACAGTAACATAATATTTACGCATTTGAGCAGTGTAGTATTTGAAATTTATGTTCCGCTAAACACATCGGGAGCCGTTTCAGGCCTCGAAACCAAAACCATCAATTAATCTTTACCTTGTTCCCATCACATTCGAAAGCCTGCTCACACCTACTAGTACGTACGAAACCTGAACGTGTTCCCACTATGCAGGTATTAGTACTACTAGTGCTAGTACTTAGGTTATCAAAAGGGGACCTACCTAACCAAAAATTACTCTACCTTTCCTCCTCATAAGTGCTTCTTCTTCGTCCGTCGTTGCCATGGCCGGTGAGCAGAGCTCTAGGTCGAGAACTACTCGTAACAAGGGAGCGGCAACCAAGGTTGCGGAAAAAAAGAGAGGGCTCGCCGCCACGCAGAGACCTCGAAAGATCTCTCACGGGTAGGCGATCGCTCCCAGGAGCGCCCTAGCCGCGGAGGCGAACATGCCGAGCCGGCGGAGCTGGAGTCGTTATCCCTCGATGGCATGCCCGATCAGCTCAATAAGCACCTCAATAAGCAGAAGGAGTTCATCCAAGGCTTGACGGAGTTGCTGAAGGAGAGCCTCGACGACATGCCCGCTGAGCTCAATCAGCAGGGGGAGTTGACCGTCGGCTTGGTGATGCTGCTGAAGAAGAGCATTGCCTCAAAGAAGAAGACGACCGGCGAAATCCTGCAACTTCAGGAGGACAAGGGGAAGCTCTGCCACGAGATTGAACTGTTGAAGGAGAAGAACGCCAGCTGGAAGAAGCTGCATGAGAATAGTAGTTCCTCGATGAAGATGCTGCAGGCCCTCGTCATGGAACAGAAGGAGGAGTTGGCTAAGCTCCATATCGAGCACTCGGCTGCTGTCAAGGTACGTAATGCGGCCGTGGAACAGATGATGAAGGCTCGCGTCGAGAAATCCCGCGTCATGGACAGAATGAAGAAGATGGCAGAGGAGACGTGCAAGGAGATGGAGGTCGTGGAGGCGATGAAGAAGCAGTTACGACTCCGTGGCAAATTAGATCATTTGGGGTGATAATCTTCCTTCTTATTTTGCTGCTGTGTTTCATCTTTTGCTTCGGGTGTTTTGCCGCACGTGTCACGTTCTCTGCCAGGCATGAATAGAACAATGGTTTTTGTTTTTTGAGGGAATGAATAGAATAATGCTAACAATGAGATCACTAGCAAATTAGATCATTTTTTATCGCCATATGGCACTGGGCTGCCGTGTTTCGTGCTCCTCCGTTGCAGTACTACTCCAGTGGAAAACTTGAGTATACCGCACAATTCTTTGCTCCTCCTCGATCAGGTCGTCGGCGCATTTATACGAGCACTCAAATCACAAGGCCCCGCCTTCCAGCAATAATGAGCCGTCAAATCACAAAGGCCCTCACCTCTCGTGAAACCGACCAAGCTAGACTGCCCCGCCCTCTAGCCTTTTAAAAAATGTATACTTTTGTACAACAGTAGTATCGATGGATTGCGCCATGGAGCAAAACTTGAAATTAAAAAAAAAGGTGTTACATATAGAGAGCGCTCGTCGCCAAATTATGCATATAGTACTATTAAAAAGGCTAGTCACAATAATGGTGTCCAGCACAACCCACCCCTCAAATAAAACTAAGCACTCTGGAATTCTTTGACAAAACTAAGCACCCTGAAATTGTTTGACAACTAAACTGCTGGCTATATGATGTTGGCCATATATATTGTACGTATATAATGTGAAGAAACGAGTGGTAGTACTATACCAAATAAAAGATGAAATGTAAGAAATAATAGTATGTACTTACTGAGAGTTAAAGTAACAAGAAGAATCATACCATAGTTTTGCTGGGGGCTCAGCACAACACACCCCTCAAATTAAATTAAGCACACCTAAAATTAAACTTTGCAACTATTCCAGTAAACACTCCATTAGAACCACCATGAGCAACGACACTGCCACCTTACTCGGAGTCCTCGTCCACGTCCTCAACTTCGTCCTTGTCCCTCTTCCTCTTGGCCGATACTTCTTTGCTTGAACCGCCAACTTGGCTGTTGCTCTTCATCCAACCCTTGTAGATATTGAAACAAATGTAGCCATCCATTGCAGCGTACTGGACGTGGTCTATATCTAGTACATTCCGCTGCCATGCATGACAATGAAACGTGTATGGAGGTTTCTCCAGTTTATCGTACGAAGGATGAACCATGGCTCCTGCCAGGGTCAGCATTGAAGGCTGACGAGAGGACACCAGCCGATTCTTTTGGAGGTCGAAGGTGTTGCCTACAACGAGGCCTATCCGACGCAGGACTTCTTTGTCATTACCAAAGTCTCAAGATGTGAATTTGACTAGGTTGCTCTCGAGGAAGTCCTTAAAATCCTGGCACTCAACGTCGGCATGGCATATGTGGTAGACCAAGCATAAGTCATGCACGCAAACCTGGATCACGGCGGGCTTCTTCCTCTCTTCGTCCTTTAGATCCTTCTCTCGTCCCACGACTGTGGTGTACACAACATCTGTAAGTGCATCTAGTGCCCCTTAGTGATTTTGGTGTATTGAAGACTTTTAGGTTAAGTAACTGATGCGTTTGTGAGTGTACACAGGTCTATAAGTCTATGAGGAGTTTGATATTTACAGGGAATGTCGACCCTAAAATGAAGTTCTTCAATCAAGACTTTGATATTCTGAAGACTTTCTGAAGACTTTGAAAGTGAAGAAATTGGTGTGACCATGAAGACTTGATATTCATTCGAGGAATTTGAAGCGTGAAGACTTTTGTTTTCGTAGTTTCATTTTCTCTTTCTTGAGTCATAGGAAACACCGTACTGTTAAAGGGGGTCGAGGAAATACTAAGGAAAAATTTCCATGTGATGCTCAACTCAAAATCCTACACCTACCAATCCCTTGAGTGAAGCCATTGGAAATCTCATACGTTCAGTCAAATTCATCGATGATGAGACTCGGTTCTTACATTCATTTGAGGACTTTGCTCGACCGAGAGTTAGGAATTCGCCAGTCTTGAATTGCCTACACATGAGGAACATGATAGCCCCGAGGACTTTGAGAGTCAAATTTCCGACCGTTCTTTGTCTTCTTGGCGGCGGACCAAAATATCTTATCCACCTAACGGTCATATCATTGAAGGGCATTTATGTCTTATCATGTCGGGCTGCTCCTAGGCCATAAATAGCCGCCCCTACAACCACTAGTTGGTTGGCTGCTCGAGAGAACTTGACACTTGTCATTTGAGAGCAACCCATCCTCCGAGGACTTTGGCGAAAATCACCAAGTGAGGAAAATCCCAAAACCAAACCCACAAACCCCAAGTGATTGAGCATCATCAAGAAATTGATCTGCGTGGATCCGACGCTTATTACCTTTGAAGACTGTGCTTCTTCTAGGCGGTTAGGCGTCAAGGTCTAGAGCATCCAAGAGGAATTGTGGATCGCCGAGTGACCAAGTCTTTGAAGGTTTGGAAGTCACCAAGACTTACCACGAGTGATTGGACGAGGCCTGCGTGGTCTTAGTTCAAGGAGAATACGGTGAGGACTGGGTGTCTGAGTTGCGGCTCGAGACGGGTGTCAGGGGCTGTGTGTCCTCGAGTTTAAATACTCACCACTCCAACCAGACGTATAACCGAGACAGCAGTTGAACTGGTCTACCAAATCATTGTCTTCACCAACCGACCGTTCTATTTCCTCAACTCATCCATTTCCTCATTCATGTTGCATGTTGTTCATATCTGTGCTTGAAGACTTTGACTGAAGACTTTCACAAATTCCTCAGTTCAATTTCTTCAGTCTGTTTGTCTTCATCTTGTTATCCTGTGTTTACGCTTTCCGTACTCTGTTCTTAGTCTTCATTTCATCATGCTGACTATGTGTGTATCCTATTATGTTTACCTTCGAGTACATATTCCGCTGCTAGTAGTTCTTCGCTAAGGAATTTCCTCACCGACAAATTCCTCAGTGAAGAATTTCATAAAAATCGCCTATTCACCCCCCTCTAGTCGATATAACGCACTTTCAATTGGTATCAGAGCAAGGTACTCCCTTGTTCTGTGTGATTTTGATTTAACCACCTGGAGTTCTAGTTATGTCGACCGCAGGTATGAAGAAAGTGACATGCCCTATCTTTGACGGTCATGATTATCCCAAGTGGAAGGCCATGATGAAGAAGTGCCTCATGGCAAAGAACAGCGAGCTGTGGACCGTCACTGAGATTGGTCTTACAGATCTATGCAAGATGGCGAATGCTAATGATATTCGCAAGTACACTCGACTGGATATCATAGCGAAGGATATCATCTGCTCCTGCCTATCCAGAGACCAATTCGGGCGAATTATGCATCTTGGCAATTCAAAGCTCATCTGGGACCGAATCTCTGATGTCTATGAAGGTCATCGAACTTGTCATGATCCCTGGTTTGAGGACTTCAAGGAATCTCCCAAAACGATGACTTTCGAGCCAGAATCATCATTGTCTACACCTTGTCTTATGGCAAATGGTGCCGAGGTAACCGAATGCTCCTCATCCGAGTCTTGTGATGATGAATCTGATAATGATGAATCTGATAATGATGAATCTGATGATGACATTGAATCCTGCTAAACTAAACTCATTTGTGTTGCCACTAAACAACAAGCAGTTTTAGAACAAACTCAAGATATGCTAGAAAGAAGTGATAATATGTTGCGCAAGGAAATGGACCAGTCAAAAGCCTTGGGTGAATGTCTTCAGAGATTTCACTCCAAGCTTGACGCCCTTCAAGATCAACATAATACCCTCTTGACTGATCATGAGAAGCTTTCTCTTGAAGCTATTCAAAGAAAGGCAGATCTTGAAAAGCTAAGAGTATGTTATGAAGATCTTCAGAAGGAGCGCAATTCATTACTAGCTCAACAAATCAGCGCTTCTCAGGAAGAATTTGTTCCTCCATGCCTAAAGTGCATTGAACGTGAATCTGCAAATTCTTCACCTGAATGTTCAAGTGCTTCAACTGTTACAAATTCTTCATCTGCCTCTGCTATTACTAATTCCTCATCTGAGGACTTTGCTAGTATCACTGACAATGCAGGGCTGAAGGAATTGTACATGACGGGCATGTACAAAAGCCTCAAAGGGCATCAGACACTTTGTGATGTGCTCAAAAAGCAGATCCTCAACAAAAACCCTAGGAAAGAGGGTATTTCCTTTGAGAGGAAACTCAACGCCGATGGAACATATTGGAAGCCTGAGCAGTATCCCAAAACCTCATGGGTTGCTGCAAAGGGACCTCCAGTTGATCCATCTAACTTGTCTGGCTTTACATGTGAATCACCTCATTCTTCTGATGAGTCATTTGACTCCAACTATAAACTGTTCAAAAATCAGAATGGTGAAGTATTTGCTAGATATGTTGGCACTAATCTGCAGAACGGTTCCCCTATGAAGAAAATCTGGGTTCCCAAAAGTTGTGTTGAAAGTCTTTAGGTGAATGTCCTCATGACACCACCTGTGAAGAACAGGAACCCCGGATCAAATTCTTCATATGGACCAAACTCTTCATATGGATCGAAATCCTCATATGGACCAAATTCTTCACGAGGATTAAATTCCTCAACTGGATCAAAGTCCTCATATGATTATCATTGTGCAAACAAATCATCTCATGAGGCAAAGCTAAGGGCTATGAATATGTGCATTATTCTTCAAACCATTATGTTCATAAGTCCTCAAAGAATTACTCGCCTATTCATATGCATACCCTAACCTCTCTCATGCTAAGCGAAATGGTTTGGCATCTTTGCCACCTTTCTCACATGGTGCTCGCAGGATGATGAACTCTTTGCCACCCCTCCGGATGTGGGTGGTGAAGAAAAGAACTAATCCTTCTGCGGGTCAGGTCTCGGGCGTGCTCTAACGTCAAAGAATTTCTTGAGGACGACAAAAATGCTGAAAGGGCGCAGGCAAATCATGATGAAATGAACTTTCATTTCACACGTCCTCATCTTGCTATATCTGCTTCTTTGCTTGATGAAATTCATCGATGAACTTGATATCATATTCTTCACTGATGAAGCATATGAGATTGTAAGTTATACTAATTCATCTGCAGGATGATCAACCCAAAACCACTGAATGGGTCCTCGATAGTGGATGTACAAATCATGACTGGTGACAAGAATCTATTGATGGATACTCCTTCATCACCGTCACCTCTGAAGCATATCATATTTGCTGACAAAGGCAAAAGTCAGGTATTGGGTCTTGGTAAGGTTGCTATCTCTAAGGATAAGCACATGGACAAAGTCATGCTTGTTGAGTCCCTAGGATACAATCTCATGTCAGTCTCAATGCTTTGTGATCTTGATATGGTTGTTGTCTTTGGCAAATATCACTGTGTTGTGATTATGGAAGCTGACAATTCCAAAGTCTTCGAAGGCTTTAGGAGAGGAGATCTGTATATTGTTGATTTCTCTCTGGGACCACAACCAGCCATGTGTCTACTTGCAAAAGCTTGAAGGCTGGCTATGGCATCGACGACTTGGTCATGCAGGCATGAGGAATTTGAACACGCTTGCGAAGAAGAAGCATGTCATTGGCATTGAGAATGTCAAATTCCTCAAGGATCACTTATGCGGAGCGTGTGAAGCCGGAAAAATGACCAAGGCCAAGCACCCAGCGAAAACTATCATGACCACTACCCGTCCATTCGAATTGCTTCACATGGACCTCTTCGGACCTAATCATTATTCACCAGTCACTACTAGGGAAAACCCTAGCAGTAGCGCGTGTTTTGTGCCTACTAGTAGCGCGGTCAGCCGCGCTACTAATAAGGCGCTACAGCTAATGCTTAGCGATGTAACGTGCCATCACGCGCCTCGCTAGTACAAATAGTCTGCAGCGCTTGTTTAGTACAGCGCTTCTTCGCTAAGTTATCTACTTGCAGCGTGTTTCCCACCCATCGCTACTAGTATTTTTTTATAATTTTTTTATTTTAAGTGTATTTATGCGCCATCATACAAATATTGGTACAATACCAGCTGTTATGAGGTTTACATCATTATGTCCATAACAGTGTATTAAATGAAGGTGGATTAGGTTCAAGTGGAGGCAATATGTGGTGCATGTCAAAAGTATACTACTAATCCAAACTTGATCTACTTTGGATTAGTAGTACTTTCGATGTGCACCACATGTTGCCTCCACTTGAATCTAATCCGCCAAAGACAAGATATGTAATCATCATCATGGTCATTACCATCAACATTATTTATTTAATCACCACTAACACTAGCTAATAATAAACATCATAGTCATTACCACGAACACTAGCTATTTTATCATCATAGTAATAGTGTAGCACATCATCATCCTGAAACTCATTTCTAGCCACCACTCACTCCTCGCTACTCACTCCTCCTGCTGCTCTCTCTTAGGTAAAAGAACATAAAACATGTATAGCTCTCCTCCTTGATCAAGTTGAAGCATGCAAATGAACCTGTCTCCTAATCGTGGAAGGCGTCTCTGGTTGCTGCTCCCAATACTTCTCTGCGCTCCCCCAACACATATTTGGTCCAGTCTTGCACTATTAAGCATCCGTCGCTAATCTTGAATGCACTAAAGTAAGCTGTAGGATATCTTGGCTGTAAGTTGACAATACTCATGACACCTTTAGTCTTGATCCCATAAGGCACAACATTCATCGGGAGTCCCTGTTGAAGAACATCATATGGTAACATACTTAGCAATGAAGTTTAGCATCAAAAATAATGTATGGAAAAGATGCAACGAGGATAAAAAGTAAAAATCTTACCATCCTTCCTAAATGGATGTGACCGTAGTTCATTATGAACACTATGGGTCGCACATTTTCAGTACTAAGATTTCTAAATGCACGAAGAAAATTTGTCTTGACAGTATCAAGATCCTCAAGCCATGAAACATAATGACCGAGGTCCTCGCAGCTTGAGTTCAGCCCGGGACAATATCACGGTCCTGTCTACCAAGCTACCGGACATGTTTGCTTGCACGGAAATAAGTGACAATACAAATTAGTTGTCAATTATTTTTGAATAAACAATATCAAAGACATAAATATGGTTGAGAAACTTACATAATGGTATAATCGAGGCATTTGCACATTGACCCAGATGTCGGTATTACCTTCAATATCATCTTCCTGGACGAATATCAAAGGTGATAACCATACCAGGCTCAAATGCATAAGTCTTGCATAGTGCTCGCCATGTTTTGCATCCAAAATAGGTGTAGTCGTCTTAATTGTATAACCGCATGGAAAATATAACCATGCTCGGTCTTCAAGTAAACTTTCTTTTCCTCCATACTATGACTGAAACCTATCTTATCAATACAAAAACTCTTGCATGGCAGGGATACGCTAGTAGAATAGTAAAAAATATAAGTTGAAGCAAATGAAAGCAGATGTCATGCTTAATTACGAAAAAAGACTTGTCGTTGTGACTTCTTCAGATCCACTTGAAGTTCACGTCCAGCTTGATCTTTGAGCGCCTATCATCATCTAGGAAGATTCCGTCGCACAGCGCGCTTCGTCTTAGCAGATTTGCAAATACCGAAATCATTCTCGTCGTCGGACATTTCCTATGTTCATAGTTAAAACATTAATTGAAAATCGATCAAGACAACTACCAAGATCTGAACACACAAATCCGGGGCACTCGATATTTCCTACATATATATTCTAGCACAAGTCATGCCAAAATTCACGAAAAAATCCGGCATGACCTTTGCTAAAATAGGACATATCGGCGCCTGAAATTTGCCGAACGAAATGAATCAACACTCCGGCAAAACATAGGCCACTCGGAGGTGTAACCTGCAAACATGACCGCCACTTGGATATTGAGCAACACAAGATATACATTTCAAAATATCTTATAGGACTCAAATTAGCATGCATTCAATAAGCAAAAGTAGATCATCTCATGCATTTCAAAATATTGTCACTAATACATCACGAATAGTGTCATACATATAACATCACTAATACAACTAAAACTCTAGCACACGACGGGTATCGGCGCGGGCGGTGGACACCACAGAGAAGGCACCATCACGGGATCATAGCTCGGTGAGATCCCCGAAGAACCCGCCAGTATTGGAGAACGGCACGTGCTCCAACGCAAACAAATAGCGACGGACGTCGCGTCCTCCTCATCGACACGGTGGCGCACCACCTCCGCGAGTCCTCGAGCCTCTGGATCGCCACCGCCCACGCGACCGCCACCAAGCAAGGTTCGGTCAACGACATGCTGGCTCCTCACCAACCTCGCGCCCCGGTGAGGTAGCGCCGCCAAGACTACCCGGCGGAGCCAGGTCCCAACATGGCCGATCTGGTCAAGCAGTGTAAATCCTCCGCCGACTCGATGACGAGGATGCGGATAGGCATCGCCCACGTCGAGGCGGGAAAAATTGCTTTAACTAAAAAATAGAAACAAGTTCTTACTAACTAGTTCTATTAATTCAACTAGTTCTTACTAAAAATAATACTATAAATAAAAATATTCTAGTACCTAATTAGTACCTAATTCTTACTAACTAATTAGTACCTAGGAACTATTGCCCTAATTACCATCTAAGTAATTAACTAACTAGCACTAAAAATAGCCTAGGGTTCATACTAACTAGCACTAAATACCTAGGGTTCATACTAAGCGAGAAGAGGATCGAGAAGGGAGAGGGATCGGAAGGAGAGTGCTTACAGAGGGCGGGAGAGAGATGGGGTCGGGGAGACAGGCGACCGAGGCGCGGGCGAGGCGGCTAGGTAGGGGGAGACGGCAAGGCAGGCGGCGGGTTCGGGGAGACGGCAATGGCGGGTCGGGGAGACAATGAGTAGGCGGGTCGGGAGACGGCGGCACCGAGGCACGGCGAGGCGGGTCGGTGGAGACAATGGCGGGTCGGGGAGACGGCGGTGGCGGGGGGGTCGGGAATTGGGGAGGAAGCGGAGGAGAATCAGGCAGGCGGGCGGGGGGTAAGGTGAAGTAGCTTTAACTGTAGCGTGGGAAGCAAAAACGCGCTGCTGCTAAATACCATAGTAGTAGCGCTGTCCGCAGAAGGGTGCTACTACTATGCCTACCACGCCGGGAACGGTGTGGCAATTATAGTAGTAGCGCTTTCCGCAAGGACAGCGCTACTGCTATCTGGTAACTGTAGCGCGGTTACGTCGAGCAGCTCTTCGCAAAAGTAGCGATAGCGCCTCATTTTGACAAGCGCTACTGGTAACATTCTGTGTATAAGGTTTTCCCTAGTAGTGAGTCACTAATGATGCATCTATATATGGTTTTGTCATTGTTGATGATTATTCTCGATACACATGGGTACACATTGTTACTTACAAACATGAAGTGCAGGAAGTCTTCAAACAATTTTCCTCGAGGGCTTCAACCAACTTTGGTGTGAAGATCAAGCATATCAGAAGTGACAATGGAACTGAGTTCAAGAATTCAGGTCTCGATGCCTATCTTGATGAACTTGGTATTACTCATGAATTATCTGCTCCCTATACTCCTCAGCAGAATGGCGTCGTGGAGCGCAAGAACAGAACTCTTGTTGAGATGGCTCGCACTATGCTTGATGAATACAAAACGCCTCGGTGTTTTTGGATTGATGCAATTGATCTTGCCCACATCATCAACAGAGTATATCTTCACAAATTCTTCAAGAAGACGCCTATGAACTCCTCAACGACAAGAAACCCAATGTGAGTTATTTCAAAGTCTTGATTGCTAAATGTTGGATTAGAGATTCTCACCACAGTTCTAAATTTGCACCAAAGCACATGAGGGTTTTATGCTTGGTTACGGAAGGACTACGCACACCTCTGAGTCTTCAACATTGTTCTTCACAAGATTGTTGACCTTTGTAGATGTGCGGTTCGATGAAACTAATGGCTCGCAAAGAGAGCACCTACCTTTTGTATTAGATGAACCAGCTCCTGAGGATGCTATCAAGCTCAAGGCAACTGAGGATGTCATTCCCTCTTGAAGAATCTGCTGAAGAATTCATTCTGTGCTCGTGAAGAACGTCGAGTGATGCACCAAGAACCTGATGAGGAAAATGGTGTTGAAGAAAATGCTGATCAAAATCCTCAGCGTCAACCAACTCATCCACGCGTTGCAATAGAAGTGCAAGTGGAGAAGATCATCGATGACATTAGCGCACCAGGTCCTCTCACTCGCTCAAAAGCCTCACACTTATCTAACTTTTGTGGGCACTATGCTTTTGTGTCTATCTCAGAGCCCACTAAGGTAGATGAAGCTTTTCTGGAGCCGGAGTGGATTCAGGCTATGCAAGAAGAATTACATTAGTTCGAGTTGAACAATGTCTGGGAACTGGTCAATCGCCCAGATCCTCGCAAGCATAATATCATTGGCACAAAGTGGATCTACCGCAACAAGCAAGATGAAAATGGCCTTGTGGTGAGGAATAAGGCACGACTAGTAGCTCAAGGCTACACACGAGTTGAAGGAATTGATTTGATGAAACTTTTGCACTGTTGCTAGACTTGAGGCTATTCGCATTTTACTTGCCTATGCTAACCATCATGATATCATCTTATATCAAATGGATGTGAAAAGTGCATTCCTCAATGGTAAGCTTGAGGAAGAAGTATATGTTGCTCAGCCCCAGGTTTTGAAGATCCCAAGAATCCTGACAAAGTCTTCAGACTCAATAAGGCTCTCTATGGCCTCAAGCAAGCACCACGGGCGTGGTACGACACATTGAAGGAATTCTTCGTGAAGAATGGCTTCACACCCGGTTCACTCGACCCTACTCTATTTACTAAATCATATGATGGTGAACTGTTTGTGTGCCAAATATATGTTGATGATATTATCTTTGGCTGTACTAACCAACGATATAGTGATGAATTTGCCTATATGATGAGTGAAGAATATCAAATGTCTATGATGGGAGAGTTGAAATTCTTCTTAGGTCTTCAAATTAAATCGGCGCAATGGCATATTCATATCTCAGGAGAAATACCTCAAAGATGTATTGAGGAAATTCGGCATGCAAGATTGCAAAGGCGTCAAAATTCCTATGCCCACAAATGGCCATCTATGCACTGATGAAAATGGTATTGACTTCGATCACAAGGTATACCGCTCCATGATTGGTTCTTTATTGTACTTATGTGCATCTAGGCCAAATATAATGCTTAGTGTTTGCATGTGTGCTCGATTTCAAGCTGCACCGAAGGAATCACACCATAAGGCTGTGAAGCATATTCTTCGATATCTAGCTCACACACCAACACTAGGACTATGGTACCCCAAGGGCTCTGCTTTTGATCTCATTGGATATTCTGACTCGACTATCTTTGGTGATCGTGTGGACCGCAAGTCAACATCGGCACTTGTCATTTCCTCGACGATCTTTGGTGCATTAGTCCTCGAAGAAACAGAATCTGCGTATCACCGCTCTCATCACAAAGCTGAATACATTGCTGCTGGCTCATGCTGTGCTCAATCTGCTTTGGATGAAGCAAACCCTCAAGGACTATGGCGTCAATGTGAAGAATGTGCCTCTCCTCTGCGACAATGAGAGTGCCATCAAGATTGCTCACAACCCAGTTCGGCACTCGAAGACTAAGCACATCCAGATTCGTCATCATTTTCTTCGTGATCATGTGTTGAAGGGCGATATCTCCGTCGAGCATGTGAAGACTGAAGAACAGCTAGCTGATATCTTCACCAAGCCCTTGGATGAGAAGAGATTTAGCAAGTTGCGGTGTGAGCTAAATATCTTAGAATCTTCGAATGTTCTTTGAAAAGGACACACATCCTAACCCTTATGCATAATTGATGACTTAGATGTGCAACACATGAAGAAACATTTTTCTTCAATCAATGAAGAATAACACTCTAAGTGTGAAGAAATTAATGAAGAATTTGATTCTCAGAACCCTACAACAATTGTACGCGGTGTCTGAAATCACCATTCTTATACGATGGGCTACGCCACCACAAAAGTTGAAAATCTTCAATTTGAGTTTTTCCTCATTTTTGAAATTCCTTAGTTTTTCAAATTCTTCAACTTTGCAAAATCTTCAATGTTTCCGTCGTTTTTCTTCATTGGCTATATATATATATATATATGAGTTTTTGTCCTCTACAGCATTCACTTATTGCTATTTCTTCAAGTTGCGATTTCTGCTAAGTGAATGTGATCGGACCCTTCCCCCTCTATGCTATACTCAATCCAATCTATTCACAAATTCTTCATGTGCGTTCGATTGAAACTTCGTTCAAAGTCTTCACCGGTCCTTGACAATTTGAAGAAATTGCGAATCGAAACTTTTAAACAAATCTTATCCAAGTTTTGGTTTTATCGCTCAAACCGCTCCGCATCCCACGATGTATTAGTTTAATCACCCACGATCTTACACGATCTCATCTGCACAGTACGTGGGTGACACATGTCGCGTGAAGGAGAAAGGGCAGGGGCACGTTCGTCCCAAAAATCTTCGGGCGAACAGTTTTTCACCATGGCTATAAATACCCCTCTACCCTCCTCACTTCATTTACTCCGCTCGATCGCTGTCTCTCGCTTGAGCTCTCCTCAAACCCTAGCGCCGCCGCTACTCCATCGCCGCCGGTGAGGAAAAGCTTCACTGCCTCGACCTCATCGCCCGTCGTACTCGCGCCGGTCGCGAAATCTTCACTCCGCCGCCGCGTAGCTGTCTCCCTCTGCCAAGTTAGGGCGTGGGAGATCTAACGTGATTTAACTTCTCTGAGTTCACTCCTGTTCGTCGTGTTCTTGATTCGGGTAATTAAAAGTCACTTTTGTTACTCGCGTTGATTCTCAAATCTTTCTGAAAATCTTCAAAGGTGTTTTGCTCTTCAAATCTTCACATATGAACACCTCACACACTATATGCTCTTGATTTATCTCTCTAAGCATTCAATTCTTCAAGATTCCTCAATTGTGCGGATTTTCAATCTGTACAACTCTAGAACCTAAGACGAAACGCTTAGTGAAATTCTTCAAGGTTCAACTGGTCAAATTCCTCAAAACTTGTTCCTTTTGAAAAATCTTCTGAGAACGCATATGACCTCTCCAAATTCCTCGCACCTACACTCTGTTCACAGTACTCATGTCCGCCTTTGAATCACTAGGTTCTCATCAACTTAACTCATTTGCAGCGTTCCTCGAAGAAAAACTGCATACTTCTTTAGAGTGCTCTATTGTTCAAATTCCTCACCAAGAAAATGGCGTAAGGCAAGAGACCACAGAAGGGAGGAAAGAAACGGAAGTCATGACTGCCTTTGAAATTCTGAGGAAATATACAAAGACTACTACACACTGATGAATCCAAGTTTGGCAAGGAGACCAAAAATCAGCGCAAAGTCGATCTGAGAGGATAGAAAGAAGATGGGCACGAGAATGGAGGGAATACCGCTATGTCACTCCCAAGTACATGAGGAAATTCGCTTTAAACCCTCCATGCCCAAGAGCTCCACGGCACTGCCAAGTCGGCGATCCCACTAGCATCAAGAGTGGTGAAGACTTTCTGAAGAATGGTCCAGGCATCAAGCCAAATTGGCAAGACAGGCCAAGGAGGCGGTGAGGAAATTCGGTGAGGATTCTTCGCTGCTGCTGCTGCTGCTGAGCCCTCGGTCAAGCCGAGAAATCAATCTTGAAAAGCCTGCTCATAAGCCAAGTGCTTCACCGTTAGTGCCCTCACGGCCCAGTTCCTCGGCCGCGCCCTCACGGCAAATTCCTCGATCTGCTGCTGCTCATTCAAAATCCTCGGCAGCTCCTCCAAGTCCTCAACACGGTGCATCGGCTACGTGTCAAAGGACTCGGGGTTTCTCAATTGCTACGGTGTCTCAGCAAGTTCTCACTGCACCAATGTCCTCAACAGGCCCCTCTGCTGAAAACAAAAGCAACAGCTGGACGCGGTCCTCGGCCAAGTCCAAAGAAGAAACAGGTTGCATTCAATGTGCCTTCTGATGATGAAGCCTCTGATGAAGAACTTGAAGAAATCATCAGAGACAGACTAACCAAGGCCGCTAGAGCCAAAAGAACAAGTGTGCCTCTGCTGTTGGATCCAAAGAAGATCCTTGACTTCATTGACCTATGGCATCAGGATCCAAATACTCCTATACCGGATCTGCCACTGACTCCTGGTCAAATTCATATGCTCAACCATTTCATCGCTGAAGAGAAATGGAAATTTGAAAAGGTTCGTGAATTGAAGAGAGCAAAAGCCGAAAGGAGAAGCTTCGAGGAAGAACTTAGTCAACTTGACTCTGAAGAACTTCTCAAAGCTCAATCTGAAATCCAAGCCCTCGGCAAAGGATTTGAAGCTTACAATCTTGAATGGCAAGGAGCCAAGGTGAGATTCAGAAAATCGACAAAGAAAATGTCAACTGCTGCAGCTCCATCGCAACAAGAAAATCCTTAGGTGAAGACTCTGCTCGACCTGCTGAAGAACATGCCAAGATCGCTGATGACTTTCAGCGTCTTGATGAGAACACAAGTTCGGTCGATGACTCCATTTCAGCTCTTGAAGAAATTCCCGGGGCATCCACTAGTGGTGCGCTGAAGAATCTGAAGGAAGCAGAACAATCTGCACGATTCTTTGAAGAAATTGTACCACAATCCTCAACTCCTCCTGCACCAACACCAACTCCAATTCTTCCTTCTGCCTATGAAGTGAAGAAGACAAAGGCTGCAGAACGAGCTGCAGTGAAGAAGAGGAAGGCATCAGCTGCGTCAAATTCTTCGGCTGCGAAGAAAATGAAGCCAATAACCAGCTCGATTGAAAATCCTATTGATGCCATTCCCATTTCCTCCATGTCGTCCAAGGAGATTGTTCCTTATGGAGAAGATTACAAGATCCCAAGCGGATCTGATGAAGAAAATCAATCTGTTGCTACCTCAGAACAGCTTGATGAAGAAATTGAAGTGGAAGCCTTCCTTTCAACCCCAGTTGTTTCCTCACCCGTGCCTCAGTTCACAGCTGAAGAGGCAGGTGTTGAGGAAATTGAAAAAGAAGACGAAGACGTGGATATTGGGTGCACTACACCAGTGATGAATGATGACTTTTGGGAAAGTCAGCATCCCAATACTCCTCTCTTCACTCCGCTTCAACAAGTTCCTCTGTCCCCGGCTACAACTGTTCAAATGGGCTCTGAAGAAACTCATCCCACTTCATCTGTCAATGAAGAAATTCCAGCCACTAGCGCTGAAGAACCCACTGCTGATCCTCAAACTGCACAAGGAGAGGAACCAGAAATTCCTCAGCCTGAAGAACCTGAGATCGCGATTCCTGAGGTTGTGCTGCAAATCACAGATATTCCTCTGCCCAAGCCAAAGAATCCGTTCTCAAGCAAGCAAAAATTCAAGGCTGAAGACTTCTTTTCTGAGCACGTGTTCTTCACTGCTTATAATCCATATGACTCTGCTCGAATGAGGAAAAGACGCTTCTGGACTCCAACACAAGCAAACTTCTATTCCTCAGTGCTATTTGACAAGGACAAGATCTTCGACCATGAGCATATTCCTCATGTGGATATGGAATCACTACCGTGCTTCGAGCCAGTACTCCGTGTTCTTCACGATGCAGGGCTGCTGAATTTCTGCACTGATATTTGTGACTAGAATGAAGAACTCATTCTTCAGTTCTATGCCACCCTGCACATCACGGAGATCTTTGAAGATATCAACTCATGGGTATTGGATTGGATGACGAGAATACTCACTACAAGGCACCAGCAACAGAATTGCTTCGTGTCCTTCCTCTTGATCCTCCCCATGAATCTGCACGTTGCATCTACAATGACCGCGAATTGTCTGATCACTTTATGCAAGTGCTTATGAAGCCACTGAAGCCAGGTCAAACCCCTCGAACCAAATTCCTCGTCAAGGATTTGCTGTATGTGCCTCGGACTGTTTATAGAATCTTGACAAAGACAATGAGTCCCATAAAAGGCCACGACTCAAATGAAGAAGATGTCGTAGGCATCATGAAGAACATGCTTTTCAATATCATTCATGGCGTTCCTGTCAACTTCCATGATTTCTTCATGAGGACTCTGGCCAATGTTGCAATGCCACCTTTTGAGCTGAAGCCATATGCGCCTTGGATCATGAGATTCATAAGGGCAAGATCTTCACCGAACTACAAAGTGACACTCAATCATGGCAGCTACTTGCCGCCCATTGAAGTCCTCAGCGACCGGTTTCATCATCGATGATAAGGGCAAGACAGCAGCTGTAATTGATGAAGGCACTCGTCCATTGGATGGTCAATTTCGCAAGGCTGCATCTTACTCCACCAATGGCGATTCTCGCAACGCATGACACCGCCGCAAATACCTCAACCAAGCAACAGCCTCAAGCAAGCGCACCTGTGGTGATGACTGATCGTGAGTTACTCCTCGGTCTTCATCAGAAGGTTGAACGCAATCAGAAATGGGTGAAGCGCCAATTTGCTGCAATTCTTCACAACATGACCTCAACGCATAATGCAGTGAAGAAAAACCAGTACTACCTTCATGAAACCCTCAACCGCACCTGGGCTGTTCTTAATCATGTATATTCCGCGGAAGAATTGAAGACTATGGGTCTTCAGGAAGCTTTTGACTGGTCTGCACCACCTCCGAAGAAATTCAAGAGAGTCAAAGTTCCTGATTTGGTGGCCAGCTCTTACTCTTCATCGCGTGAAACTGATGAATATGAAGATTTAGACGACACTGCGTGTAACACCCCGGATCCGATGCGCCAGGTGTCCGCCAGTTATTCGCCGTCTTTGCCATGTCATTTGCTTGCGTGTTGCATTTGCCATGTCATCATATGCATTTTATCATGTCATCATGTGCATCGCATTGGCATACATGTTCATCTCATGCATCCGAGCTTTTTCCCCGTTGTCCGTTTTGCAATCCGGCACTCCTATGTCCTCCGGTGTTCCCTTCTTCCCTCTTTTCGTGTGCGGGTATTAAACTTTCTCGGAATGGCCGAGGTTTGCCAAGCGGCCTTGGTATAGCACCGATGAACCGCTGTCAAGTTTCGTGCCATTTGGAGGTCGTTTGATACTCCAGCAGTTAGCAAGATAACCGTAAAGCCTCTTTGTTTGCATCCCAACACCCTTTCCAAAGTGGCCCAAAACCCACCAAACTCCCTCCATGCTCTCGGTCGTTCGATCACGATCGCGTGGCCGAAAACCGCTCCTCATTTGGACTCTCTAGCTCCCTCTACCTATAAATCTAGGCCTCCCGAAATTCGCGGATCAAATCCCTAACCTAGCTCCCTTCTTCCTCCACTACGGACGCGTCCTCCGGCGCCGGACACGTCCGCCAGCCGCCCGCGCGCAATCCACGTCGACACGTGGCATCTCCGCAGCCACCCGCCGCCGTGGCCAGCGAGCCGGATCGAGCCCGCCCGCTTCGCCGCCGCCCACGCCCAGCGCGCCGCCGCCGCCGCCTCCGCGCGCCGCCCGCCTGCGCCCGGCGCCGCCGCCGCCTGCCGCCTGCGCCTTGCCCCTCGCTGGCGGCTTCAGCGTCGCCACCGGGACCCGCGCGTCCGCTCCGCCCGCGCCCGGCGCGCCTGCCGCCGCCTTCTCCGCCGCCGAAACCGCCGCCCGTCGCCGCCAGCTCCGCCCGCCGTCTCCGCGCAGCTCCGCCGCCCGGCTAGCTTCGGCCCGCGCCGCTCCGCTCGTCCCGCCGCCGACCGGCCGTCGCCTCGCCGTCGCCCTCCGCCAGCTCCTCGCGCCCACCTCACCCGCCGTCATCCTACCTCGCCGTCGCCCGCCGTCTCCACTCCGGCGAGTTCGCCGGAGCCGCCCCGCCGCTCGCCGGAGTTCCCTCCGGCCAGATCCATCCCGCCTGGACGAGATCCACCCATCCCACCATCCAAACGGCATCCCCGATCCCGGATCCCCTCGTCCCGGAACCACTCCGTCCATTTTTCCCGGGGTGAGATTTTTTTTGCTAAGTCCCAGAATTCCGTAATTTTCTTGCTCCAAATTTGCTTGAAAATGTTTCCTGACAGATTGTTTGTATGAGATTCAATTTTCACGGGGTCGTTGTAGTTGATCCGTGTATGCTATGACCTTGCTCTTGCCATGCTTAGCTTCATAATCATGCCTTCTTACTGTTGGTTGCCTTGCCATGCCATGTATTGCTCTGTAGTGAGTGCATCGAGCTCACGAACATGCCTACTCGTTAACTGTTTTGCCATGTCTTGATATTTCACTAAGTCTGAAATCTGTAATAAAACTTGCAATGTTTACATGGGTGCCATCATTTCTTAGAGTCCTTTTTGGCTTATGGTCGATGAGGACTATTGAAATATGCTTTGAGTAGAATCATGTCATGCCTTGATTTGCTATTATAAGTTCCTGTAGCATGTTGTTTGCTTGCTCTAAACATGCCTTCCTGATGTTAATTCCTGCCATGTTAGTATTTTCACTAAGTCTGTGAACCTGATATTTTGAGCACTTTCTCCATGCTTGTTTGAACATGTTATGATGTGATTTAGCCGTAGCTCAGTGTTCCTCTATTGTTAAGCATCTCCTGTAGTTCGTTGTCATATGCTTTGTTTTTATGTTGGGGTGCTGTAGCATAGTTTCGTGTTGCGTGCTAAGTAGCATCGGGCTGTTAAACGCAGATTTGCATCATTCTTGTTTTGCTTGTCATTTGCAAACCGTGCATCCGATTCGGTGATCTTTATATCGATTTCAACGAAATCATCTCATCTTTCCAGTGGCATACTTGGTTTGCCAAGTTGATGCCCGGTTCATCATTTTCCTTCCGGAGCATATCTATGCATTGCATATCACATCTCGCATAGCATGTCATGTATTGCATCATATTGCTTGTGCATTGTTCCTTGTTTGATTGTGGCTCCGTTGCTTGTGTTCTTGCTTTGGGTAGAGCCGGGAGACGAGTACGTGAACGAAGAACCTGTTGAGTACGCCTACGAGGATCAAGCCTTCGACAACTCTGAGAACCTTGCAGGCAAGATGATCATACCCTCGAAATCACTACTATCTTTGCTATGCTAGTTTGCTCGCTCTTTCGCTATGCCAGTGCTACGATGCCTACCATTTGCTTGTCAGCCTCCCAAATTGCCATGAACCTCTAACCTTTGACACCATTCCTAGCAAACCATTGATTGGCTATGTTACCGCTTTGCTCAGCCCCTCTTATAGCGTTGTTAGTTGCAGGTGAAGATCGAAGTTTGTTCCTTGTTGGAACATGAAGACGTTGTTCCTTGTTGGAACATATTTACTTGTTGGGATATCACAATATATTTTATTTAATTAATGCATCTATATATTTGGTAAAGGGTGGAAGGCTCGGCCTTATGCCTGGTGTTTTGTTCCACTCTTGCCGCCCTAGTTTCCGTCATATCGGTGTTATGTTCCCGGATTTTGCGTCCCTTACGGTTGGGCTATAATGGGAACCCCTTGACGATTCGCCTTAAGTAAAGCTTCTCCAAAATGCCCAACATTGGTTTTACCATTTGCCTCACCTAGCCCTTTTCTTTCCCTTGGGTTCTGCAGACTCAAGGGTCATCTTTATTTTAACCCCCGGGCGGTGCTCCTCACGAGTGTTGGTCCGAACCGAGATACTGCTGGGGCCACCTCGGGAAACTTGAGGTTGGTTTTACTCGTAGCTAGACTCATCTGAGTGTGCCACGAGAAAGAGATATGTGCAGCTCCTATCGGGTTTGTCGGCACATTCGGGCGGTGTTCTTGGTTTAGTTTTACCTGTCGAAATGTCTTGTTGTCCGGGATACCGAGTCGATCGGAGTGTCTTGGGTGGAGGTCTATTCCTCCGTTGACCATGAGAGCTTGTCATGGGCTAAGTTGGGACACCCTGCAGGATTTGATCTTTCAAAGCCGTGCCCGGTTATGTGGCGGATGGGAATTTGTTAACGTCCGGTTGTAGAAGACCAAGTTGACCTTAATTAAAATACATCAACCGTGTGTGTAACCGTGATGGTCTCTTTCGGTGAGTCCGGAAGTGAACACTGATGTTGGAGTTATGCTTGGCGTGGTTGCTATAGGATCACTTCTTGATCATACTTTTATCGACCGTGCTTTGCCTTCTCTTCTCGCTCTCATTTGCGTATGTTAGCCACCATATATGCTAGTCGCTTGCTGCAGCTCCACCTCATTACTCCATCCTTCCTATAAGCTTAAATAGTCTTGATCTCATGGTGCGAGATTGCTTGAAATCCCGTGGCTCACGGATACTTCAAAACCAGTTTGCGGTGTGCCTATGTTTTCGGCGGTGGCGCAACCAAGCTCAAGGAGGAGCTCGATGAAGATCTTGCCTTTTGTGTTGTTTCGTTCTAGTTGATCGATAGTGGAGCCCAGTTAGGGTCGATCGAGGTCCTTTATCGCATTTGGGGTTCTTCTTTTATTTTGGTTCCGTAGTCGGACCTTGATTGTATCTGGATGATGTAATGCTTTATTCATGTAATTGTGTGAAGTGGCGATTGTAAGCCAACTATGTATCTTTTCCCCTTATGTATTACATGGGTTGTGTGAAGATTACCTCACTTGCGACATTGCTTTCAATGCGGTTATGCCTCTAAGTCGTGCTTCGACACGTGGGAGATATAGCCGCATCGAGGGCGTTACACTGCGGCAGGCCCTACTTCAACAAACAACCCTGACAACGCTGGCGCTCCTCCATCAACTTGAATATCTTCAGGGGCGTTAGTCCTCAATTTCGATCCTTTTGGTCATTTGATGACAAAGGGGGAGAAATCTGAGTTAGTCTTCAAGCGGGTTTATACTCTGGGCGTTTTTTTGTTAAGTTACAACTCTCGTTCTTCCGAAACTTTTATTGGATCGAGTTGTAATCTTAAGTCCGATGGTGCCCTGACACTTTTGAACGGTGCATTGTGCTGACTTTGCATTTGTGCTCGATACTGATGTGTTATTCTGCATGCTTATTCCTCGTTAATATCATTGCACGCATGCTGAATCTCATCGAGCACCATATTTCATCATGCATTTCAAATTCTTCATATCACATATCAAATCGTGTATGAATTACAAGATATAGGGGAGATCTCCATGATTAAATTCTTCAAATGTGCATTGCCTCAAAAGCAAATTCCTCATTATGCACGCATCCGGGGGAGTTCTTCTATATCTTGCAATCAAATTCCTCAATATCAGTATTTACACTTCATATGTTTATCCCGTTGAAAACTTAACCTATGTTGTCATCAATCACCAAAAGGGGGAGATTGTAAGTGCATCTAGTGCCCTTAGTGATTTTGGTGTATTGAAGACTTTTAGGTTAAATAACGATCTTGTTGTGAGTGTACATAGGTCTATAAGTCTATGAGGAGTTTGATATTTACAGGGAATGTCGACCCCAAAAAATGAAGTTCTTCAACTGAAGACTTTGATATTCTGAAGACTTTCTGAAGACTTTGAAAGTGAAGAAATTGATGTGACCATGAAGACTTGATATTCATTCGAGGAATATGAAGCGTGAAGACTTTTGTTTTCGTAGTTTCATTTTCTCTTTCTTGAGTCACAGGAAACAACGTTCTGTTAAAGGGGGTCGAGGAAATACTAAGGAAAAATTTCCATGTGATGCTCAACTCAAAATCCTACACCTACCAATCCCTTGAGTGAAGCCATTGGAAATCTCATACTGATTCGATCAAATTCATCGATGATGAGACTCAGTTCTTACATTCATCGAGGACTTCTCTGGCCGAGAGTTAGGAATTCGCCATCTTGAATTGCCTACACATGAGGAACATGATAGCCACGAGGACTTTGAGAGTCAAATTTCCGACCGTTCTTTGTGTTGCTGTATTTGGCGGACCAAAATATCTTATCCACCTAACGGTCATATCATTGAAGGGCATTTATGTCTTATCATGTCGGGCTGCTCCCTAGGCTATAAATAGCCGCCCCCTACAACCACTAGTTCGTTGGCTGCTCGAGAGAACTTGACACTTGTCATTTGAGAGCAACCCATCCTCAGGGACTTTGGCGAAAATCATCAAGTGAGAAAATCCCAAAACCAAACCCACAAACCCCAAGTGATTGAGCATCATTGAAGAAATTGATCCTGCGTGGATCCGGCGCTTATTACCTTTGAAGATCTGTGCTTCTTCCAGACGGTTAGGCGTCAAGGTCTAGAAACATCAAGAGGAATTGTGGATCGCCGAGTGACCAAGTCTGTGAAGGTTTGGAAGTCACCAAGACTTACCACGAGTGATTGGGCGAGGCTGCGTGGTCTTAGTTCAAGGAGAATACGGTGAGGACTGGGTGTCTGAGTTGCGGCTCGAGATCGGGTGTCCGGATCTGTGTGTCCTCGAGTTTAAATACTCACCGCTCAACCTGACGTATAACCGAGACAGCGGTTGGAACTGGTCTACCAAATCATTGTCTTCACCAACCGGTAGTTCTATTTCCTCAACTCATCCATTTCCTCATTCATGTTGCATGTTGTTCATATCGTGCTTGAAGACTTTGGTGAAGACTTTCACAAATTCCTCGCTTCAATTTCTTGATCTGTTTATCTTCATCTTGTTATCCTGTGTTTATGCTTTCCGTACTCTGTTCTTAGTCTTCATTTCATCATGCTGACTATGTGTGTATCCTGTTATGTTTACCTTCGAGTACATATTCCGCTGCTAGTAGTTCTTCGCTAAGGAATTTCCTCACCGACAAATTCCTCAGTGAAGAATTTCATAGAAATCGCCTATTCACCCCCCCTCTAGTCGATATAACACACTTTCAACATCTAGCCCAGCGACCCACTCATCATCCGAGTCTTCGAACATGCGTCTGAAGCGAGAAGGGCATCCTTTCACCATCGGGGAAGAACGGGTGTAGATGACGTCCAACTCATCGCCGGTGATGGTTCTAACCTTGTACCCACCGCTGATCGGGGAGATTTGGGACGCTATGGATTTGGGAGGAGGGTTAGGATTAGTGGAACTGCCCTAATGTGAATGGACGGGACGACTAGGAGCGAATCGCCGTAGTATTAAAGGATGTGCGGGGACGAGTAGGAGCGAACTGCCAGCATGCAAATGGCAGGGTAGTGGCTTTCCATTCTCCCATGATACAGGCTTCCGAGAGCCCTTGGATCGGAGATCGAACGGTTGTATGGCGTGATTCTAGACCTATGGGTGAATATCCTATCCTGGAGGGTTATTCTGCAAATTTTCAGCAACTTAGCATGCGACCGTTTGATCTCAGATTGTCACGCCCAATATGCGACCCTATCCAAGAGGAACTCGAAGGTCCCACCAAGGACAGACCCGCATATTGAAACGCTTTTGCAAGGTGGATATCATTACATCAACATTACATAATAGTTGGGGATACATACAAGAGGCATACAATGCCACACGAATACAACATCACACCATACATAAGATCAACATCCGACTACGGATAAAACACAAACAGAAGCTCAAATGACATCCACCCTGCTAGCCTAGGCTGCCGACCTGGAACCTATCCCCTGATCGAAGAAGAAGCAGAAGAAGAACTCAACGCAAGCAAGCATCACTCTTGCGTCATGATCATCGCAAACCTGTACCTGCAACTGTTGTTGTAGTAATCTGTGAGCCACGAGGACTCAGCAATCCCATTACCATGGGTATCAAGACTAGCAAAGCTTAATAGGAAAGGAAGGGGTAAAGTGGTGAGGTTGCAGCAGCGACTAAGCATGATATGGTGGCTAACATACGCAAATAAGAGCGAGAAGAGAGCAAAGGAACGATCGTGAAGCTAGCAATGATCAAGAGGTGATCCTGAACACCTACTTACGTCAAACATAACACAGAAACCATGTTCACTTCCCGGACTCCGCCGAGAAGAGACCATCACGGCTACACACGCGGTTGATGCGTTTTAATTCGGATCTGGTGTCAAGTTATCTACAACCGGACATTAACAAATTCCCATCTGCCACATAACCGCGGGCACGGCTCTCGAAAGTTTAAACCCTGCAGGGTGTCCCAACAAGCCCATGACAAGCTCTCGCAATCAACAAAGGAATAGACCTTCTCCCGGAAGACCCGATCGGTCTCGGAATCCGGTTTACAAGACATTTCGACAATGGTAAAACAAGACCAGCAAAGCCGCCCGATCTTGACAATCCCGATAGGAGCTGCACATATCTCGTTCTCGTGGCACACCGGATGAGCAAGGCGACGGGTTGGCATAGACCCTGGTTGCCCGTGGGCGCGGACATCGCTTCGGTTTGGACCAACACTTAGACAAGCATTGGCCCGGGGCTAAAATAAAGATGACCCTCGAGAGAGCGACTCCCAAGGAGAAGTAGGTGGTGGTGAGGCAAATGGTAAAACCAAGGTTGGGCCTTGCTAGACAAGTTTTATTCAAAGCGAACTGTCGGGGGTCCCATAAATCACCCGACCGCGTAAGGAACGCATAAAATCCGGGAACATAATACGGTATGACGGAAACTAGGGCGGCAAGAGTGGAACAAAACACCAGGCATAAGGCCGAGCCTTCCACCCTTTACCAAATATATAGATGCATTAATAATATAAGAGATATTGTGATATCCCAACCAAAAACCTGTCCACCATGGAGAAATCTTCAACTTCACCTGCAACTAGCAACGCTATAAGAGGGGCTGAGCAAAAGCGGTAACATAGCCAATCAATGGTTTGCTAGGAATGGTGTCAAAGGTTAGAGGTTCATGGCAATTTGGGAGGCTTGAAGAGCAAATGATAGGTAACGCAGCATAGCGATAGAACGAAGCAACTAGCATAGCAATGATAGTAGTGAGATCCAGAGTAGCGGTCATCTTGCCTGAAATCCCGCAAGGAAGAAGAACGAGTCCATGAAGAAGATGAAGCCACGAAGACGAACCAAGCGGAGCGAATGAATCCTCACGATCGCAACGAAACGGGAGCTATCGAGAAGAAGCACACAACATAGTAAACACACCACACATGAACAAGACATGATGCACAACAAGCATGATGCATGACAAAGCTACATGAAGCTACTCATGGCAAGAGATGATGTAAACAAGAACAACAGAACAAGGCAAGTTTAAATGAGGCCGGAAACAACATATAACAATTCCGGTAAGTCCTCATATGCAAATTTCGAAATTGGTCCAGAACTGAAGAAACCCTATGTTCAAGTTGTTAAACAGCAAGTTAAGACGCACCAAGATGATCTACACGAAATTCTAGTCAAGTTACATATAAAGTTCATTAGATTCGGAGCTACGGCCTAGAAGATATGAGCAAAACAAGTTAGGCATGGCATTGATGCAAAATGCATACAAACATCAAGCAAACACCTCAAAACAAGGATGCAACATGATAATATGAAACAACATGCAAAATAAAGCAAGTTTCATATAGAGCACACTCAAAACGGAGCAACGGTTCAACACACACACTCTATACAAGTCATAGCAACAATCTGTCCATAACAGCAACTAGGCATCTTACAAGCATCAAAACAATATGCTACAGCACCCCAACATAATAACAAAAGGCATGGGCATGAAGTACAGGTAAAGCACAACAAAACATGAACACTGAGCTAACTCCAGAAATCACTAGAACATGCTCAAAAGGACATGGAAAGATTGCAAATAATAACAGTTTCAGACTTTAGCAAAAATAACATCAGGTTGCAATGTTTAGAGCTATCAAACAACATGTTACAGGAAGTTATCATGACAAACAAAGGCATGGCATGAACCTACTAAATGCATAGATCAAAAGTCCCTTACTGACCATGAGCCAAAAAGGCATAGAAAATATGATGGCAACCATGTAAACATGGCAAGTTATATGACAGATTCATACATGGCAGGAACAACAATAAGTAGGCATGTTGGTGAGCTTGAACCACTCACCACAGAGCAATACATGGCATGGCAAGGCACCCAACAGTAAGAAGGAATCTTTATGAATCTAAGCATGTCAATAGCAAGGTCATAGGGGTGCATGGAACACTAGCAAAACACATGGGAACAAGTGAACTTGATGTTAACAGGCTGATAGCAACATTATCAAGCAACTTTGGAGCAAGATATGAACAATCTATAGCATGCTATAAATGCAACCAGGGGCATGGATGGATAGGGCATAACATGTAGATCAAACCATGTTTATAGAACATCTCCAGATTATGCATAGAATGATTAGTAGAAGCATGTTTACATAGCAACAAAATATAACAGAATCTGTCAGGAAAACAGCAACAGCAAGTACACAACTTAACAAGCTCGATTCACTCACCACAAGTCATTGCATGACAAGATAAGCATAGCATCATCAAGAAGACATGTTTGTGTAACAAACCAAGTCAAGAACAAGTCCAAAGCATGCAAGGATCAACTATAGCAAGCTTGGCCAAATTGAATGACACGTAAACAATCTGCCAGGAAACATTTTGAAGCAAAAGTAGAGCACCAAAATGACATGCTAGACTACTCCATAATTGCAAACAAGGGCATGAATGGATAGACAATAATCACATGTTCAAAACACCCTTACCAAAGTATCTCAAAATATGCATGGATCTCTCTGTAGCATCAAGTTTACATGACATCAAAATAACAGCAGAACAGGGACTAAAATCAGCAATATCACGAAGCCTAGTTTGCATGCTTGTGCTAGTAACCACATTGATCACAAAAATACATAGCATACACCCCTGGAAAGATGGCATGGCATAGATCAAAATACATGTAGACATCAACCCCATAGGATGCACACATCAATCATGGAAAAAATGACAAATGAGCAAGTTATAACAGTTTCAGCAGATTAACATCAACATGCACTCTTCCAACAGCATTTCGGGCATCAAGATGAGCTCAAATGAAAATGATGCAATGGAATGAAATGAAGTACTCGTCGAGACGAACAATTTGACATATTACACGCACAAAACGGAGCTACGGACGCAGAGATACAGCAGGTCAAACATGGCATGATAAAGTAATTATTTCGAGGACTTAGTGGGATTTCAACCTCGGGCTGGATCTGGAGATCGCCGGAGACGGGGCGGCAGCTCGCCGAAGAAGAAGGGGAGGCGGCCGGCGAACGAGGGAGAGGCCGGGAGGAGCGAGATCCGGCCGGATCCGGTCGCTCCTCGACCGGATCTGGCCCGAGGGGGCGCCGGCGATGAGGAGGAGGAGGAGGCGGGGCGGCGTGGCAGGAGGCGAGCCGCCGGGAGGCGGCGGCGGTCGCCGGGCGGCGGCGAACGGCGGCGGGAGGCGCTCGGGCGCCGGGCACGGAGGCGGAGGCGGCGCTGGCTGTGTTTCCGGAACAGGCGAGAGCGCCGGCAGGCGGCGCGAGCGCGCTTGAGAGGCGGCGGACGGCGGCGCGACGCCAGCGACGCTGGTCGGCGCGACACGCGGCGAAGGCGGCGGCGCGCGCGCTGGTGGGCGGGCCTCGCTGGCTCAGCGGGCCCCGCTTGGGCTCAGCGGGCAGCAGCAGGCGGGGCGGAGGCCACGTGGCGGGAGGCGACTGGACGCGGGGCGGCGGCTAGACGTGTCCGGTCCGGTCCGGACATGTCCAGCGCGGCGCGGAGGGAAAATTAGGGTTTCGGGGAGAGATTGATCCGAAAATGGAGAGGGGGAGACGTTTTTATAGGTGGAGGGAGCTAGGAGAGTCCAAATGAGGAGCGGTTTTTGGCCACGCGATCGTGATCGAACGACCGAGAGCATGGAGGGGAGTTTGCTGGGTTTTGGGCCACTTTGGAGGGGTGTTGGGCTGCAACAAAAGAGGGCTTTGCGGTTACCCGGTTAACCGTTGGAATATCAAACGACCTTCAAATGGCACGAAACTTGCCAGGAGGTCTACCGGTGCTATACCAAGGCCGCTTGGCAAACCTAGGTCCATTCCGAGAACGTTTAACACCCGCACACAAAAGAGAGGCAAAAGGGGGCGCCGGGGAACATAGGAGTGCCGGATTGCAAAACGGACAACGAGGAAAATGCTCGGATGCATGAGACGAACACGTATGCAAAATGAAATGCACATGATGACATGGCAATATGCAACACACAAGCAAATGACATGGAAACAAACGGCGAATAACTGGCGGACACCTGGCGCATCAAATTCGGGGCGTTACAACACTCCTCCACTAACAAGAGATCTCGTCCCGAGATCTTAGGACCGAGACGGAAGGGAAAAGGGATGAGGTGAAACAAGAACTCAAGAGAAGAAGCACAGAATCGAGAGCACTCGAGAAGAAGAGAGGAACGACGAGAATGACAAGAATCGAAAGCTCACGGAATCAGATAGACTAAGAAACCACTCGTTCTAACCGGAGTGGTTAGAATGAGAAAAGAAACAAATAAGGCTGAAAGGATTTAGGCAACACTCTGGCTGAACATGGAAAGAATAGAACACGAGCTAGAGAGGATGGAATGAAACTTGTTGAATACATGACACAAAAACCTCCGGAAAGAATTGAAAGAGTTGAATGAAAAGAACGGAGAAGAAAAGTTACTTGAATTTCTCCAACAAAATCTTGATGAACTCTTGAAGAATGAATTAAATCATGAAGAACCACCATGAAGAACTCCGGTGACAAAGGACAATGAGATAGAGTTGAAGGATGAAGGAATAAGATGAGCCTTGCGATGATTTAGATGAAGGTTCCGACGAAATGGCCGAGGAAATTTGAACTTCGGAAAAGAAAAGATGAAAACACTTGAAACTAGAATTTATTCATCAAGAACAAACTCTGAAGGAAGGGATTAATCACTTGGATGAAATAAGAATAAGATTTATTGTATGTTTATCCTTCATCAAATTAAATTGATGACAAGCAATGTATTTCGCATACTACTTATTCTTCTTGAAAAGGATTGAGAAGAGATATGGCGCCAACTTGAAGAAGGTCTTCATGAACCACCGGTAGGATTGACAGAACGAATGGATTAATATGATAAACAAGGAAAAAGAATCTTGAACGAACCACCGTAAGAATTCAAAAATGACCGATGAAAGAGTATGAATCACCGGGAAGAATTAGAAGAACCAATATGCTTGAGGGAATTTAGATGCAAAAGAACAAAGAGATCGCGAACTGATTGAAGGACACTTGAATGAAGCACCGGAAGAATATTGAGACGAACGGAACTGAAAACTTAGAACAAAGAAATGTTCCGAAAACATGGCCTCCAGATAATCGAGAGAGAAAGCAACTCCTGAAATGCTCCGGATGGATGGAAAGAATTTGCATGACTTGAAACAATTTGATAGGATAACATCGAGCTAGCACCACAAATCTCCGGGGAACGGAAAAGATTTAGAGGAAAAACTCTTCTTCGGTCTTCAAACGATGACGAGAAACACCACCAAAATTACTGAGATACTCCGGGAGAGTGAAAAGCGAAGAGGTTGAGCCAACAATGAAAAGAATTTGAAATCGATCTTGGAGAAGGCATGTGACTGATGAAATTCATTCTTACGTCACACTTGAAAAGAATTATGAATGACTCGGGGAATTAGAAGAGGCGGGTAAGATCCTCGAAAAGACACGTGGGTTAGGGCCCATCAAGAGATAACACCGTTGGGAAGGGATGTTGAGCAGATAGATGATGCACGAACAATTGAAATATTTGAATGAGGTGGCAACCTCGAATTAGTTCGAACACGAGCGAATCTCCCGAGAAGTCTTGAACTCGGAAGGATTGAATGGCGAGAGGCGAACGAGCAGGGAAAGCACTTGAGCCGACGGAAAAGAATATAATCACTACCGAAAAAACTTGAATTGAATCCACCGAAAAAGAAAAAATAGATGAAGAATGTCGAACGAGACGAGAATTCACCGGTTGAGATAATTGAGGGAAGACTGAAGATGCTCCACACGAATGAGATTGATGGTCGAAAGAGACTCAAACTCCGGGAGGAAGAGGGTGGGAGGGCGGGAAAACAAAGGCGACTAGGAAGGTAGAACCGACGAATAACTTGAAGGGAAAACACCGGTTGAAATCATTGAGGAAAGAAAGCAAAGACTTCGCACGAGTAGGATGGATACTCGATTACGGACTCCGGCTCCGAGAAGAAAAAGGGGTGGGCGGGTGGGAAAAGAAAACAACAGAGGATTGAACTTGACGACGATGAAGAGGCTCGAGTCAACTTGACGAGAAATGCACCGGATAAAAGAGCTGAGAACCAACGATCGGAAAACCAACTGCGTGAACCTAAAGAAAAATTTGAATGGGAAGAGGAGTAGTTCAAAACACCTACGTCAAGATTCCTCACCAGAGCGACGAAGGGGCAGAGGAGTAAAAAGAATTCCTACTCTCGATATAACTAGACTCAAAACAGTTTTCTTCTAGACTCAACAACGGCCAAACTACACGATCAATCAAGGGGGCTCCTAGGGTCGGTCGAGGCTCTGATACCAACTTGTCACGCCCAATATGCGACCCTATCCAAGAGGAACTCAAAGGTCCCACCAAGGATAGACCCGCATATTGAAACGCTTTTGCAAGGTGGATATCATTACGTCAACATTACATAATAGTTGCGGATACATACAAGAGGCATACAATGCCACACGAATACAACATCACACCATACATAAGATCAACATCCGACTACGGATGAAACACAAACAGAAGCTCAAACGACATCCACCCTGCTAGCCCAGGCTGCCGACCTGGAACCTATCCCCTGATCGAAGAAGAAGCAGAAGAAGAACTCAACGCAAGAAAGCATCGCTCTCGCGTCATGATCATCGCAAACCTGTACCTGCAACTGTTGTTGTAGTAATCTGTGAGCCACGAGGACTCAGCAATCCCATTACCATGGGTATCAAGACTAGCAAAGCTTAATAGGAAAGGAAGGGGTAAAGTGGTGAGGTTGCAGCAGCGACTAAGCATGATATGGTGGCTAACATACGCAAATAAGAGGGAGAAGAGAGCAAAGGAACGGTCGTGAAGCTAGCAATGATCAAGAGGTGATCCTGAACACCTACTTACGTCAAACATAACACAGAAACCGTGTTCACTTCCCGGACTCCGCCGAGAAGAGATCATCACAGCTACACACGCGGTTGATGCTTTTTAATTCGGATCTGATGTCAAGTTATCTACAACCGGACATTAACAAATTCCCATCTGCCACATAACTGCGGGCACGGCTCTCGAAAGTTTAAAACCCTGCAGGGGTGTCCCAACTTAGCCCATGACAAGCTCTCGCGATCAACGAAGGAATAGACCTTCTCCGGGAAGACCCGATCGGTCTCGGAATCCGGTTTAAAAGACATTTCGACAATGGTAAAACAAGACCAGCAAAGCCGCCCGATCTTGTGACAATCCCGATAGGAGCTGCACATATCTCGTTCTCAGGGCACACCAGATGAGCAAGACGACGGGTTGGCATAGACCCTAGTTGCCCAGGGGGCGCCGGACATCGCTCGGTTTGGACCAACACTTAGACAAGCATTGGCCCGGGGGGCTAAAATAAAGATGACCCTCGAGAGAGCGACTCCCAAGGGAAAAGTAGGTGGTGGTGAGGCAAATGGTAAAACCAAGGTTGGGCCTTGCTGGACAAGTTTTATTCAAAGCGAACTGTCAGGGGGGTCCCATAAATCACCCGACCGCGTAAGGAACGCAAAATCCGGGAACATAATACCGGTATGACGGGAACTAGGGTGGCAAGAGTGGAACAAAACACCAGGCATAAGGCCGAGCCTTCCACCCTTTACCAAATATATAGATGCATTAATAATATAAGAGATACTGTGATATCCCAACCAAAAACCTGTCCACCATGGAGAAATCTTCAACTTCACCTGCAACTAGCAACGCTATAAGAGGGGCTAAGCAAAAGCGGTAACATAGCCAATCAATGGTTTGCTAGGAATGGTGTCAAAGGTTAGAGGTTCATGGCAATTTGGGAGGGTTGAAGAGCAAATGATAGGTAACGAAGCATAGCGATAGAACGAAGCAACTAGCATAGCAATGATAGTAGTGAGATCCAGGGTAGCGGTCATCTTGCCTGAAATCCTGCAAGGAAGAAGAACGAGTCCATGAAGAAGATGAAGCCAGGAAGACGAACCAAGCGGAGCGAACGAATCCTCACGATCGCAACGAAACGGGAGCTATCGAGAAGAAGCACACAACATAGTAAACACACCACACATGAACAAGACATGATGCACAACAAGCATGATGCATGACAAAGCTACATGAAGCTACTCATGGCAAGAGATGATGTAAACAAGAACAACACATCAAGGCAAGTTTAAATGAGGCCGGAAACAACATATAACAATTCCGGTAAGTCCTCATATGCAAATTTCGAAATTGGTCCAGAACTGAAGAAACCTTATGTTCAAGTTTTTAAACAGCAAGTTAAGACACACCAAGATGATCTACACGAAATTCTAGTCAAGTTACATATAAAGTTCATTAGATTCGGAGCTACGGCCTAGAAGATATGAGCAAAACAAGTTAGGCATGGCATTGATGCAAAATGCATACAAACATCAAGCAAACACCTCAAAACAAGGATGCAACATGATAATATGAAACAACATGCAAAATCAAGCAAGTTTCATATAGAGCACACTCAAAACGAAGCAACGGTTCAACACACACACTCTATACAAGTCGTAGCAACAATCTGTCCATAACAGCAGCTAGGCATCTTACAAGCATCAAAACAATATGCTACAGCACCCCAACATAATAACAAAAGGCATGGGCATGAAGTACAGGTAAAGCACAACAAAACATGAACACTGAGCTAACTCCAGAAATCACTAGAAATGCTCAATAGGACATGGAAAGATTGCAAATAATAATAGTTTCAGACTTTAGCAGAAATAACATCAGGTTGCAATGTTTAGAGCTATCAAACAACATGTTACAGGAACTTATCATGGCAAACAAAGGCATGGCATGAACCTACTAAATGCATAGATCAAAAGTCCCTTACTGACCATGAGCCAAAAAGGCATAGAAAATATGATGGCAACCATGTAAACATGTCAAGTTATATGACAGATTCATACATGGCATGAACAACAATAAGTAGGCATGTTGGTGAGCTTGAACCACTCACCACAGATCAATACATGGCATGGCAAGGCACCCAACAGTAAGAAGGCATGTTTATGAAGCTAAGCATGTCAATAGCAAGGTCATAGGGTGCATGGAACACTAGCAAAACACATGGGAACAAGTGAACTTGATGTTAACCGGCTGATAGCAAAATTATCAAGCAACTTTGGAGCAAGATATGAACAATCTATAGCATGCTATAAATGCAACCAGGGGCATGGATGGATAGGGCATAACATGTAGATCAAACCATGTTTATAGGACATCTCCAGATTATGCATAGAATGATTAGTAGAAGCATGTTTACATAGCAACAAAATATAACAGAATCTGTCAGGAAAACAGCAACAGCAAGTACACTACTTAACAAGCTCGATTCACTCACCACAAGTCATTGCATGACAATATAAGCATAGAATCATCAATAAGACATGTTTGTGTAACAAACCAAGTCAAGAACAAGTCCAAAGCATGCAAGGATCAACTATAGCAAGCTTGGCCAAATTGAATAACACGTAAACAATCTGCCAGGAAACATTTTGAAGCAAAAGTAGAGCACCAAAATGACATGCTAGACTACTCCATAATTGCAAACAAGGGCATGAATGGATAGACAATAACCACATGTTCAAAACACCCTTACTGAAGTATCTCAAAATATGCATGGATCTCTCTGTAGCATCAAGTTTACATGACATCAAAATAACAGCAGAACAGGGACTAAAATCAGCAATATCACGAAGCCTAGTTTGCATGCTTGTTCTAGTCACCACATTGATCACAAAAATACATAGCATACACCCCTGGAAAGATGGCATGGCATAGATCAAAACACATGTAGACATCAACCCCATAGGATGCACACATCAATCATGGCAAAAATGACAAATGAGCAAGTTATAACAGTTTCAGCAGATTAACATCAAAATGCACTCTTCCAACAGCATTTCGGGCATCAAGATGAGCTCAAACGAAAATGATGCAATGGAATGAAATGAAGTACTCGTCGAGACGAACAATTTGACATATTACACGCACAAAATGGAGCTACGGATGCAGAGATACAACAGGTCAAACATGGCATGATAAAGTAATTATTTCGAGGACTTAGTGGGATTTCAACCTCGGGCTGGATCTGGAGATCGCCGGAGACGGGGCGGCAGCTCGCCGGAGAAGAAGGGGAGGAGGCTGGCGGACGAGGGAGAGGCCGGGAGGAGCGAGATCTGGCTGGATCCGGTCGCTCCTCGACCGGATCTGGCTCGAGGGGGCGCCGGCGAGGAGGAGGTCGGGCGCGCGGCCGGAGGCGGAGCCGGGCAGGCGGGCGGCGGTCGCCGGGCGGCAGGCGACAGCGGCGGGAGGCGCTCGGCGCGGGAGGCGGAGGCGACGCCGAGCCATGCTCGGACAGCAGCCTTGAGGCGCCAAGGCGGCAGCGGCGAGCGCGCGAGGAGGCGGCGGATGGCGGCGGCAAGACGCCGGCGACGCTGTCGGGCGCTGGACTTCATGGCGGGCGAAGGGCGGGCCTTGTGGCTGGGCAGGCCTACTGGCTCAAGGGCGGGCGGCAGCGCTGTGGCAAGTGGAGGCCATGTGGCGGAGGCGATCAAGGCGTGGGCGGCGGCTGGGCGTGTCGGTCTGGTCGGACATGTCCGGCGTGGCGCGGAGGGAAAATTAGGGTTTCGGGGAGAGATTGATCCGAAAATGGAGAGGGGGAGACGTTTTTATAGGTGGAGGGAGCTAGGAGAGTCCAAATGAGGAGCGGTTTTCGGCCACCCGATCGTGATCGAACGACCGAGAGCATGGAGGGGAGTTTGCTGGGTTTTGGGCCACTTTGGAGGGGTGTTGGGATGCAACAAAAGAGGGCTTTGCGGTTACCCGGTTAACCGTTGGAATATCAGACGACCTTCAAATGGCACGAAACTTGACAGGCGGTCTACCGGTGCTATACCAAGGCCGCTTGGCAAACCTCGGTCCATTACGAGAACGTTTAACACCCGCACACAAAAGAGAGGCAAAAGGGGGCGCCGGGGAACATAGGAGTGCCGGATTGCAAAACGGACAACGGGGAAAATGCTCGGATGCATGAGACGAACACGTATGCAAAATGAAATGCACATGATGACATGGCAATATGCAACACGCAAGCAAATGACATGGAAACAAACGGCGAATAACTGGCGGACACCTGGCGCATCAAATCCGAGGCGTTACACAGATCCAAGGGCTGCCAGCAGCCCGTATCATGATCGCGCCTACCACAACCGTCGCGTCGCTCGCGCGGTCGCGCCCTTGGAGATTTAACACGGTGCGTTAGGCTATCTGATGTTGGCATGTCATACATAGTCATCACTTAGTCACTCATACTACAAGGTTGGCTATAAGGTTGGCTATAAGTATATTTTTTTTACTCCTCTCTATCTCTTTCTTCGTACTCCCTCCGTCCCATAATATAAGAACGTTTATTGACACTAGTGTGGTGCCAAAAACATTCTTATATTATCGGACACAGGGAGTACTAGTATTTATTGCATTTGCCAAGGAGTGACCTCTTCCAATGAAATGATGTTGCTAAGTTTGCTTCATTTAATTAGCTATAGACTCAAAATTGTGTTTTCACCTAGGTACACGCGCTTAGCACCGTTTCTTCCTTGGGTCACCAAACTAGTCTCTGTCTTCTTGATTAACTTGCCACATCAGACTTTATGCCTATGTGGCAAGCTTAAGCACCTGTAGGAGCAAGTAAGGTGCCCGTCCGTTGCACGGAAGAGTGAAATGCATTGATCGGGGTGTTGTTTATTTTGACAAAGGATGTGGGGGTCATCTCATGTGTAACAGGTATCGATAGGTTTCTTCAGATATTATTTCATCTCTAGAGCTCAGAAACATCCGGGTGAAATAGATAAAAAAGTTTCTTTTGCAAACAAAAGCGTTCAGCTGTTCAACCTACATCCAAAACTTGTGAAGAAATAACTCTTATTGTGCTTTGCAGGAAATGGTTCATCATAAGTCTTTCACCGATACTGTAGTAAAAATTCATACATGGAAGATTCGAGACTAAACCATAAATGGATACACTTTTATTCATGTGCGATACTCTAATAGAGCAAGATCATGCATGGAAGTCTCCACATGCTTAGACAGCGGATTACATTGAGCGAAGACTAATGATCAACATTTAACTTAGTAATGCATATGTCCAGGTGAACCTCCTTGGAGTCCCCGTGCACATTGTTGGGGGTCAAATAATACCATGCGTCTTCCATGTCCACATCGGTGGGAAGGTCCCAGCTCGGCAGAGTCCAAGTCAGCTTGACGTAGCCAGTGTCGCCGCCCACGGACCTCCGAGGGGTAGTAATAGTGAGCACGCACCCGTACATCGGCCTCGTGTCAGTGTCGTCATTAGTGGCGTCGCCCTTGACGCACACTATAGAGATGTGGCGGCGGCCTGCGCGGGCCTTGCCGGTGGCCACGATCAAGAGGAAGACGCCGCCGTCCTCCTCCGAGACTAGCAGGCGGCGCTGATCCTCCAGCGACTCCGGCACGGTGAACGGGTAGCACGTCTCGTACTTGATGTTCTTCGCCAAGGGCCAGTAGTGATTGCCGCATGCCTGCGTGAGGTGATGCACCATGTCCGCCGGCGAGCCCCAAAACGGCACGGGGCAATCATAGCAGTAGATGAAGGGCTTCTTGGAGGCATCGACTAGGCCGTCCATGAAACAGGAGTGGCTGTAGGGGACGTTCCGCCAGTTGAATATATGAGCAAGTTACTACGAGATTTACTACAAAATAAATCATGACGGCTATAACAGAGATTAAACTAATCATGCGGACTAGCATAGTAGATGAACAGATCGTGTCTAGGACACAGACTAGAAACATGAATTCTACCACGATTTCGAACAGGAAGGACAGATACACACACGGTGCAACGGGAGTAGCACCATTGGCATTGAGGTTGTCGCCCATGTCGTTGAGGAAGAGGTTTCCAAGGTCGGGGAAGAAGTCATCGTCGGTGAAGTCGTGGCTGCTAGCAGTCGTGAGAGTGCGCTCCCCAAATGTCAACAGCGCCCGCCAATCGGAGCGCAGGAGGGAGTGGCTGTAGGGGACGTTGCGGCCGCCGAATGGAGCGTAGGAGTAGCCCACGAAGCAGTAGACGGTGCTCCTCCCTAGTCTCTATTCTTATCTCTATCTCTACTACTCTTCTTTATTTTTTATAATATACTAGTTGTAGTTGTCAAATAGAATAGTATTGCACCGTCCACTGCACACCCGGCTGAAAACGCCTCCTCGCCTCCATTAAACCCGCATGCAAACTGAGAAACCTACTCCGGCCCGTGGGAGGAAATTTGCTGGTTGTCGCGGGAGGGTTATTCTACAAATTTTCAGCAACTTAGCATGCGACCGTTTGATCTCAGATCCAAGGGCTGCCAGCACCCCGTATCATGGTCGCACCTACCACGACCGACGCCAGCGTCACGCCTGTCAAGCGTCCTGGAGATTTAACACGGTGCGTTAGGCTATCTGATGTTGGCATGTCATACATAGTCATCTCTTAGTCACTCATACTACAACAAGGTTAGCTATAAGGTTGGCTATAAATGTTTTTTTACTCCTCACTATCTCTTTCTTCGTACTCCCTCCGTCCCATAATATAAGAACGTTTTTGACACTAGCTAGTGTAGTGTCAAAAACGTTCTTATATAATGGGTCACAGGGAGTACTAGTATTTATTGCATTTGCCGAGTGACCTCTTCCAATGAAATGGTGTTGTGTTTGCTTCATTTAATTAGCTATAGACTCAAAATTGTCTTTTCACCTAGGTACACACGCTTAGCACCGTTTCTTCCTTGGGTCACCAAACTAGTCTCTCTCTTCTTGATTAACTTGCCACATCGGACTTTATGCCTATGTGGCAAGCTTAAGCACCTGTAGGAGCAAGCAAGTACAATAGTGCGCTTTACATGACATTTTTGCATATGTGGAGGAAAGAGAGGCAAGGAAAAAGTGGAGAAGTGGGATCTCATGCAAGAGCCAGCCTCTACTACTACATGGTGGAGCAGGAGAGAGGCACACTGTATGGAGGTGGTCGAGAATCGGAGACTCACGCCGGTCGTAAGCCCAGATTAAAATGATAATGTCAAGTCAAATCACGGGGCCCCACCTGTCCAGCAGTAACTCGCTGTCAAATCACACAGCCCTACATTTGCAGCAGCCTACTCCCTCGTCTTCTCGCGTCTCTGTCGAACCGACTAGGCGGAATTGTCCCGCCGCCTATCGGGCAGGAAAAGCCCCGCCCTTGACTTTTACATAGTATTACAGTATACTAATTTTGTATCCATGGATTGCGCCCGCGCCATGGAGCAAAGCGTCTAGAAAACCGCAGTACACATGTATGCAGTATACAGCACGCCCGTCGCGTTCACGTCGCACCCCAGACAGTCGGTCGGTCTGGCACACTGCTCTCCGAATGGAATGCGCGTCATATTGCGTTCGCACACACATGTGGGACGGAAATTGAGAACCGACCATAGGCACACTCCCCGGCCCCGCAAGTCGGGTGACTTAATAGAAGAGGGAGACGAGCGATAGTATTAGAGAAGTGTTGTACTGGACGATCCCTGCAAGACACGGAAGATCTGTTCGTCCATGCATGTGACCAGACTCCAGCAGACACGCCTGGATTGGCTATCGTCTACACCACAACTACATCCATGTAGAACACAACCTACATGATAATCTCCTTTGGGATTCATGTTTAATTTGAGCTTTGTTCCTCGTCTAGTTTGTCCGTCGGGATTCATGTTGTCTCCTTTGGGCAGTGAGGTTATGATTTCTTGTCATGTGTCATTTTTTCGTGTTATATGTTATAATCCGGCGATTCAGATCAAAATGACGACAACTGCGCCTCTGGGCCACATGCATGAAGACTTCTCGACAGTCATTGATGAGGTCAAGCCGGCTGCGGTAGACAAAAGAAAACTAAGTACTACTCCACTATATAGGCAGGAGCCTTCCGCGCTTGCTTGCTAGTGTTGCTCTCTTCACACTGTCTCGGCCTCTCCAGATCTAAACACGACAGCGGTGGCCACACTCTCTCTGTCTCTCTGCTCACCGCTGGTCACAAATCCAGCTGGATCCTCTCCGCCGGGGAAGATGAGAAGGTGCAACGTTCACGCGGTCGTCCTCGGCGACGACTCTTACCCACTGCTGGGCGCGTCCTGATCAGCCTGCCTTGCCGTTCTTTCCCAAGCATCGCTGGCGAGGGAGGGCCTCCGACCCCTTCTTCCTCGTTGCCGTAGTGTGGGCAGATCCTGCCGGCGTTCTGGGAATGGGGGTCCCCAGACTTGCCTGCCTGCGGCGTGCGGCGTGGCTCAAAGGAGGCCCAGCACAGCCCATCTTCATCAACGCTAGCTCAAGACCCTTGCGAGGGGCCAAGCCTCGCGGGGCGGACGACAAGGAGCTTCCTCAGGCATGGCCTCGTCAGGGTGGCTCATGAGGAGGCGGAGAGTTCAAGGTGGGGTACCTCGCGAGGTGCCCATGACGCAAGCCATGACGACCAAGGGCGCCAGTCGGGCGCCAGCCCGCGCAGTGTCCTCCTTTCCTCTTTGGTGCAAAGGGAGCAAGCGCAGGCGAGAGCATCAAGCAAAGGCGTCCATTTCGGTGCAACAAGACCAAGACCAGACCAACGGCCAGAAGGAAGTCATTGTGGAGCCCAAGCCGGCGTCATCACCAGAGCCTTTGACAGGCGAGGACCAACTTTAGTCAGGATAAGTGTACCCGCTGTTCCCCTTCAAAATGGCCAATTGTTGGCGCCCTTCCCGCTCAATATTTGGGAAGAGGCCCAGGGCCTTTGCCTATAAATAGGACTAGCCACCCCCAGGGTAGAGGCATCTGGACCTGACCTAGCAATCGGCATCCTCACCAAGAAACCAGTAGATAGAGCGACTGAACTCCTCCTAGCAGTTCGTCGCACCAGCCACGAACAGACCCTCGTGAGGCTGTTCTCCATTTGTATTTTTCATCATCAAGCCCGAGAGGCAATCCACCACACCACACACTGGAGTATGGTATTACACCACAATGGTGGACTGAACCAGTATAAATCTTGTGTCTCTTGTGTTGTTTAGTTTAGTAGTTTAGGTCCTAGCGATTCGGCGAGGAGCGGGACGGTAGAGGGTTGAATCTCCGTGCGCACCCCAGTGTTCGAACCTCAAGGGTCTGCCGGAACCCAAAATCCAACATTTGGCGCGCCAGGTAGGGGTGCGCCGGAAGTTGCCTTCCGTCGTCTCGTTCTTCTCCGACCATCGCATCCATGTCTAACGTTCGCCGGGCTCGTGCCGGGCGCCGAGCCGCCCTCGCTTCCCGTGTCGTCTAGACGGCCCCCATCGGCGGGCGTCCTCGTCGTTCCCCGCCGCCTGCCGTCAACACCATTACCGGCTCAGCGGGGAACGGGCCGCAGGCATCGTCCCAGCACTTCCTAGTGACCTCAAGGGAGGAGCCGCGTAGCTTCTTCCTCACCCGCCTTGTCGCGCCAACTCCTTCGGTCGTCGCGGCCCTCCTGGGCGGCTCGCAGGCGCCGCCCTCCAGCCGCCATGTCAAGCCATTCGTCCGCCGGGTCGGCGCCGCCTCCACGCGACAGGGAGCTCCCTCGGGCCGGACGGAGCCGTCGGCCAGGCTGACCTTCGGCTCTGAGGACCACCCTACCAACTCGGCCTGCTCGGGTGCGCTCCACATGCTCTGCACACCCACCATCTGCCAGGTGGCCGTCACTAGGACCCTCATTGACGGTGGCGCGGGCCTCAACGTGCTCGCGGTTGAGGCCTTCGACCTCCTCTGCATACCCCGGGAGCAGCTGCAACCCAGCCAACCCTTCTTGGGCGTCCGAGGCGGATCGTCCAGCGCCTTGGGGCAGATCTGACTTCCGGTGACCTTCGGCACCTACGACAACTTCCGCATGGAGCTGGTCGATTTCGACATCGCCCCCGTCGGCCTCCCCTACAACGCCATCCTTGGCTATCCAGCATTGGCCAAGTTCATGGCCGCGACTCACCCGGGATACAACCTCATGAAGATGCCGGAAGCAACGGTGTCCTCACCGTGCCCGAGGACACCGAAGGTGCTCTGCAATCTTGGCTTCGCCTTCAAGGCGGCGGCGGCGGCACGCCCGCCGACGCAGCTCCCCAAGCCCAAGGGGCTGCGCCCGCCAAGAAGAAGCAGTTGTTCACGCAAGACAAGGCGGAAACCAAGCAGATACCTGTCGACGAGGACGGGTCCACTAATGCCACCTTCACCATAGGCGCCAACCTCGAGCCCGAGCAGGAGGAAGCCCTGGTCAAGTTCCTGCGTGCAAACAAGAAGGTGTTCGCCTGGGAGCCCGATCAGCTGGCAGGAATCCCGCAGGGCGTAATCGAGCACCACCTCAACGTGTGCCCCAACATGCGTCCTGTGAAGCAGAAGGCGAGGAGGCAGTCCACCGAGAAGCAAGCCTTCATCGTCCAAGAGACCTGCAAGCTAGAAGACGCAGGGGTTATTCGCGAGGTCCGATACCCGGATTGGTTGGCCAACCCCGTAGTTGTGCCAAAGAATGGAGGAAAAGAACACATGTGTGTCGACTTCACCAACCTCAACAGAGCATGCCTACAAGATCTGTTCCCACTCCCTCGCATCAATTAGATTGTCGATTCCACCGCCGAGTGTGACCTGCTATGCTTCTTGGATGCCTTCTCCGGGTATCACCAGATCAAGATGGCGGTGGAAGATGTGGAGAAGACGGCCTTCCTAACCCCGTGTGGGGTGTACTACTATACATGCATGCCATTCGGACTGCACAACGCGGGGCGACCTTCCAGCGGCTCATGCACATCACCTTGGGCCTGCAGCTCGGAAGAATGTGGAGGCTTACGTCGACGACATCGTAGTGAAGTCTCGCGAGGCCAAGACCCTGATACAAGACCTGGAGGAAACCTTCGCGAGCCTCAACGCAGTGAGCCTGCGGCTCAACCCGGAGAAGTGTGTATTTGGAGTCCCCTCAGGAAAGCTCTTGGGTTTCCCCGTATCCCACCGAGGCATCGAGGCCAACCCGGAAAAGGTCAAGGCAGTTGAGGACATGAGCCTGCCAAAGACCCTCAGGGAAATGTAGAAGCTCACGGGGCGCATGACGGCGCTGGGGCGCTTCATCTCCCGATTAGGGGAGCGGGCGCTGCCTTTCTTCCAGCTGATGAAGAAAAAGGGGCCCTTTGAATGGACTGAAGAGGCCGACAAGGCGTTCCAAGATCTCAAGAGATACCTGACCAGCCCTCCAGTGATGGTGGCCCCACGCCCTCAAGAGCCCTTGGTACTCTACCTCGCCGCCACTCCCTACTCCGCTTAGCGCAGCCCTGGTGGCAGTCAGAGAGGAGCGCCGGGCCAAGACCGCGGCGGCCACCCGAGCCAAGGCAAAGCTGGATCTAAAGGGCCTTGCAGAGGTCACCACCGCGACGGAAGAAGATCAGCCGTCACAGCGGAGCGCACCGGGGGCGGGAGAGGCCCCCCTTCCAGGCGCCCCGCTTTTGGAGGCTCCGCCACCTCAGGAGGCACCGCAGCTTTCGGAGGACGCCACCAACACCGACGCCCCAAGCCTTGTCGAGCACCCGGTGTACTTCGTCAGCGAAGTGTTACGGATGCGAGGGCACGGTACCCCATGCCGCAGAAGCTCCTCCTCGCGCTGCTGGTGGCTTCGCGCAAGCTGCGGCACTACTTCCAGGGTCATGCAATCAAGGTTGTCTCGGCGTATCCCTTAGAGAGGGTCCTCAGGAGCCCTAACTCAGCCGAAAGGGTCGCCGAGTGGAACATTGAACTGCAAGCATTCCAGCTCGAATTAAGCATGACCAGAGTCATCAAGGGGGCCGCACTGGCAGATTTCATGGCCGAATGGACAGAGGCACCGGGCCTCAGGGCTGGCGAGGATCGATCCCTCTCCACAGGAAGCGAGGCACCGGAAGGATGGGTCATGTACTTCGACGGAGCGTTCTCAGGCAGGGCGCTGGAGCTGGGGCGGTGCTCATATCTCCCACTCAGGACAAGCTCTACTACGCCGTGCAGCTCTGTTTCTAGCAGGGCGAGAAGGTCTCCAACAATATAGCAGAGTACGAGGGACTAATAGCTGGCCTGAAGGCCGCCGCTGCCCTGGGTGTGAAGCGTCTTACTATCAAGGGCGATTCACAGCTCCTCGTCAATTTCTCCAACAAGGTATATGAGCCAAGGGATGAGCACATGGAGGCCTACCTTGCGGAGGTCTGCAGGATGGAGAAGCAGTTCTGGGGGTTGGAGCTGCAGCACGTGCCCCGCGGCACTAATCAAGAAGCCGACAACATCGCAAAACGAGCCTCCAGGCGGCTGCCCCAGGAGCCGGGCATCTTCGAGGAACGTCTCTTCAAGCCTTCGGCCTTGCCACCATTGTCGAGCACAGCACAACCTCGGGTAGAGCTTCCTCAGCCGCCTGCCTCGGGAGCCCCAGCCTGTGGCCCGGCCTCAGGAGCGCGCCTGCTCCTGATGATGGAGCCTCAGGAGGGGTGCTGGATCACAGAGCTCAGGAGCTACTTAACGCAAGGGACCTTGCCGGAGAAGGAGGAAGAGGCAGAGCGTGTGGCGCGGCAGGCCACGACATACTGCATCATGGATGGAGAGCTCTACTGGAAGTGACCAAACGACGTGCCCTGCGCTGCATCACCAGGGAACAAGGGAAGGAACTGCTGGCAGATATACACGGTGGAGACTGTGGGCATCATTCGTCGTCACGGACCCTCGTCGACAAGGCATTCCGCAGTGGTTTCTATTGGCCCACTGCGCTCAATGACGCTGTTGAACTCGTGAAGGCTTGCGAGGCCTGCCAATTCCATGCCAAGCAGATTCACCAGCCGGCAGGAGGTCTGCAAACCATACCCCTCACATGGCCATTCGCGGTCTAGGGGTTGGATATCCTAGGCCCTTTCCCTCGGGCTCCAGGGGGCTATCGCTACCTCTACGTCGCCGTGGACAAGTTCACCAAGTGGGCCGAAGTCGAGGCCGTCCGCACCATCCCTGCTGGTTCTGCGGTCAAGTTCATCAAGGGCATCGTGAGCCGGTTCGGAGTGCCGAACCGCATCATTACTGACAACGGTTCGCAGTTCACCAGTAACCTTTTCAAAACGTATTGTGCTAACCTTGGGATGCAGATATGCTACGCTTCGGTGGCACACCCCTGAAGCAACAGCCAGGCTGAGCGGGCCAACGCAGAAGTCCTGAGGGGCCTCAAGACCAGGACATTCAAGAAGAAGCTGGAGGCCTGCGGCAGAGGCTGGTATGACGAGCTTCAGTCCATGCTGTGGTCCATCCGCATAACCACGACCAAGCCGACTGGAGAGACCCCCTTCTTCCTAGTCTACGGAGTCGGTCGTCTCGCCACGAGGTCGGCGTCGATCCGCCAGTCTGGCGTTCGATGAGACGCTGCAGGACGCCATGCAGGGGACAGATCTCGTGCTGGGGGAGGAGCGTCGTCGAGAAGCTGTGCTGCGAGCGGCAAGGTACCAGCAGGCACTCCGGCGATACCACTACCGCAACATCCGCCCCAGAACTCTCGAGGTAGGGGACCTCGTGCTCCGGCGGGTCCTCTCCAGGGAGGGACTGCATAAGCTCTCTCCCATGTGGGAGGGCCCGTTCAAGGTTGTTCATGTTTCCAGGCCCGGCTCCGTGCACTTGGAGACTTAGGAGGGAGTACCTATACAGAACACGTGGAACATCCATCACCTCCGGAGGTTTTATCCCTGAAAAGGCCCAGAGCCTATGAAGAAGGCGAATGCCTGTGAAGCTTATCTTTTGGGAAAGGGCCCGGTGCCTGTGAAGAAGGCGAATGCCTGTGAAGCTTACCTTTTTGAGAAAGCTCGGAGCCTGTGAAGAAGGCGAATGCCTGTGAAGCTGTCGCGTTTTGGAAAGGGCCCAGAGCCTGTGAAGCTTACCTTTTTGAGAAAGGCCCGGAGCATGTGAAGAAGGCGAATGCCTGTGAAGCTGTCGCATTTTGGAAAGGGCCCAGAGCCCGTGAAGAGGGCCAACGCCCGTGAAGCTTACCCTTTCAAGAAAGTCCCGGAGCCTGTGAAGAAGGCGAATGCCTGTGAAGCTGTCGCGTCTTGGAAAGGGCTCGGAGCCCGTGAAGAGGGCCAACGCCTGTGAAGCTTACCCTTTCAAGAAAGGCCCAGAGCCTGTGAAGAAGGCCAACGCCAGTGAAGCTCGCCGCCCGTGACACTCTCACGTAATAATGAGTTGGGGCTGTACACGCCCCGGAGTCTCAAGGGTGCCGGCCTCAGGCCCTCGGGCTCCCTCCCACGCCGAGTGGCAGCACTTAGCTCCGCGCTGGTGAGAAGACGCCGAAGACTAGACTAGGTGCTGGACGCGGCTTTTTCATTTGCTTTCTGCAGTTGACTAGTTATTCCCATTTGAAGTTTTTATCGAAACTATCGCCATCTTTCGGTCCGTGGTTCTTCGACCTTTTTCACTCTCCTGCCTCGATTTCTCTTGCACGGGGGCTCGCGAGGCGGAAGCCCCGGGAGCCCTCGCGAGCGTTCCTACCCCTATCGCTCAAGTTTTCACGACCCGGGTCCACAGCCGGAGCACCCCTCCGGACCATGCCTCATGGGCACCACGACGCGAACACGGGGCCTGGGTCGGTCGCCCCCGCGACCGAGGCCAGGGATTACTTGTGAATGGGCGTACAACAGAAAAGAACCGTATCGGGATAACAAAAGCAGTACAATGATTAACGGCGTTAACCCAAACGCGCCCCCACGGGCCCACACATTGCTATCTTTTTTTGCGCAGGAGAAAAGAAAGGAAAAGAACAAAAGCAGGCGAAGCACGTCCCGTGCCGGCCCTCTTGGAAGACTCGAGCCACCTCCGGGGCTCAGGCGGACTCCCTATCGCGCTTCACCGGGGCGCGGCGGTGAGCAGACCCGCTGCCACCCTCCAAGCAGGCGCGGGGGGCTGGCCGCGGCCGCTGCTAGAAGAGTCACCACCCGAAGAAGAGCTGGTGAATCTTGAGGAGTCACGGGCGCTGCCAGCCGCCCGCGCGCTGCCCTCTCCGTCCACGCCAGGGCTGAGTCCCCGGCCGCGGTCGTCATCTTCAGGGCAGCACCCCATGCGGTGACCATCTTCCCCAAACACCCTCACGTAGAGGGTGGCGTCGCCGTCGTACTTGAAGTGTAGGGAGCACCGGCGGCGGAGGCCACGCGCGCGAGCAAACGTCTTCCAGCCGCGGGTCAGGAACAGGTTCCCTGTAGCAGAGACCTCCAGAGAAGCCCACGAAGCCCGGCTACAGCAGCCATCCGCCTGGAGCCAGAGGCCACACAGGGCACCAGCTGGGAGCTCACCCAGGAGGAAGCGAGGGAGCTAAAGCCGGGTGCCGGACGGCTCTACCGCCCACACCATGAACTCCGGCAGCACCTCTGGAGTGTGGAGGCGCGGCCTCGGGGGACGCACGGCCGGAGCACGCCCGCCGACCGTGGCCAGCCGCTCATCGCCGCGCTGAGAGCCACCTCCGCGACCACGGGGGACCGCTGTGGAAGCCACAGGGTGCTTGCGAGGGCGACCTCGACCGCGCTTGGGCGGGGGAGAGGAGGAATCGACCTGGCGGGCCTTTCCTTTCTCTGCGGCCGAAAACTTCCTTGGTGGAGCCATGGAGAAGAGGGAGAAGCAAGAGGGGATAAGCTGGAAGGGCGCGCGCCGTTCCGTACTTATAGCCGGCGAAGGCCAACCGTCGGCCTCCATGATCACAGGTAATCATGACCCGTTTTGCATACAGGGACTTGTCGAATCCGAGTGGTTACCGAGGCGTCGTGGGGAAGCAGTGCCGCCCACGTCCAATCAACCGCCACGCAGCGCGCAAGGCCGTAGGCTGTTAGGGCCCGTGACGCTTCGCACTTGCCCTTTCGCCTCTCTGCTCAGCCAAGTTCGGGCACGCCAGGGGCCTGGGGCTCTGTCGGCATTCAGGAACGGGGTCCCCGACTTGCTCGCTCACAACTGCGGCGTGGCTCAAAGGAGGCCTCATTGCGGGCGACGACAAGGAGCTTCTCGAGCACGGCCTCGTCAGGCTGGCTCATGAGAAGGCGGAGAGTTCAAGGCGGGGTACCTTGCGAGGTGCCCATGACGCAAGCCATGAGGACCAAGGGCGCCAGTCGGGCCCCAGCCCGCGCAGTGTCCTCCTTTCCTCTTTGGTGCAAAGGAAGCAAGCGCAGGCGACAGCATCAAGCAAAGGCGTCCGTTTCGGTGCAACAAGAGCAAGACCAGCCCAACGGCCGGAAGGAAGTCATTGTGGAGCCCAAGACGACGTCATCACAAAAGCCTTTGACAGGCGAGGACCAACTTTAGTCAGGATAAGTGTACCCGCTGTTCCACTTCAAAATGGCCAATTGTTGGCGCCCTTCCCGCTCAATATTTGGGAAGATGCCCAGGGCCTTTGCCTATAAATAGGACTAGCCACCCCCAGGGTAGAGGCATCTGGAGCTGACCTAGATAGAGCGACTGAACTCCTCCTAGCAGTTCGTCGCACCAGCCATGAACAGACCCTCGCGAGGCTGTTCTCCCTTTGTATTGTTCATCATCAAGCCCGAGAGGCAATCCACCACACCACACACTGGAGTAGGGTATTACACCACAATGGTGGCCTGAACTAGTATAAATCTTGTGTCTCTTGTGCTGTTCAGTTTAGTAGTTTAGGTCCTAGCGATTCGGCGAGGAGCGGGACGGTAGAGGGTTGAATCTCCGTGCGCACCCCAGTGTTCGAACCTCAAGGGTCTGCCGGAACCCGAAATCCGACAGATCCGGCCTCCCACCGCCCACCTAGCGACATCCCGGCAAACATCAGGTATAACTTCCTTCGAAACTGGCCTTGCTCTACTTCCCGAGCTCCTGACGTCACTACATTTGTAACTTTTACTATTTCTCAAGCCCCCTCGTAGATAGGATCGATCGGCTGTTCGAAAACCACCTAATTTTTTTACGTTTAAGAGGTAAAACTAGTTCATGCACTCGAATCTAGTACTACTTGGTTCAAACAAGGAAGAAAGGGGTGGGGGGGGGGAAGGATTTGTTACCCTAATCTAGGACTTGGTCGAAAGAGGAAATAATGGGGTGAAAAGTAGCGAGACCTGCTATCCAACCGGTCTCTAGGACTAATAGGAAATAAAGGAAACACAAGACAAACTCAATATAAACCCGATCTATTGGTTGAAAAAGGAAAGAAAGTGGGGATTGGGGGACAAGTCAACAGAGTAAGTCCAGCACTTGATTTGCTAGCCTCACACAGTATAAGGTGGCTATACCGAACAAAAATGGGACCAACCCAGGTACCCTGTTCTGATATTTGTTGCCCCAAGCCACTCTTATGTAATGCCACTGGTAAAATGTAGCAGTCGCACTGTTAAAAGTGAGGACACGTTAAACCAATGTTGTTTTCAATGTAATGCCTCCAGTAATATGAATCAATGGCACTTCTTTACATGTCCTGCTAAAATTTCCCATTAAGATAAGTTGGTTCTTTTCGTTAGAAATGCAAGCGTCCCCGTCCGCCTACTCTCCGTGCCCAAAGTAATGTCGTATTTAACGGTTGTCATAGTTAATCCTAATGCCCACACTAATATCTAGCAATGCCACTGCTTTAGAAATTGCTACTGTCCTTGTAGGATTGCCATTCAGATAAGGAACATGCTTCTTTCATTTGATGCATGTTTCATCACTTGTTAGTCACCCTCCTTTCCACCTTTTTTGTGCAAACAGAGATATACATTTCACGCTCAATCTTAGTTGAACTGCACAAATGATATCCAAATTATAGTTGAGCATTCCAGGAGCTTCACAACCAACCTTGATGTTGCTCAATTTTATTGCAACTAATGAAGAAGAAACTCTGTGGGTTTCGTTTTCTGATGGAAATGGAACCGGGGCTGGAGCCCTTTTCTTAAAAAGGAATTGAAGAAGAAGCTGCTAGCTCACGGGACATTGCTTCATTTTAGGTGAACTGCACCAAAAGGTCCCATGAATTGAATCATCCATGTTGGTGATCGAAGAGCCAGCCTTGATCCCGATCTAAGCAACCCCTGCCTCCATCCTTGCGACGCACGGTACACCTCGTTTGCCACCTGCTCGACCCTAGTGTCACTGATAAAATGAAGTAATAATACAGTTAAAATAGAGCGAGTGTCAGCTCTATCATTTCATTTCCAATGTAGATAAAGAAAGTGCTTCTCTTTGTTAAAGTATGTTTCATCAAGTAGTCCCATTATTAATGTTTATGCGTTTCTGCAAACTGGGGTGCTTAATTTTAGTTGATATGTACAAAAATAGAGATTTGAATGTCTCAAGGCGCCTCCTTGTACTACTGCTGTACACTGATGTTCATCACTGGCAGAAGGTGTATTTTGGAGACTTGGGACGATGTCCAGTATGAGGCGTACCGTATGAGTGGTCGCAGGGCCCATCTCGCCCTTGCGGCATGGCATACTATGATACTATCGCAATATTTTCTTCTATTTATTTTGTGTGTTTCATCAACTAGTGCCACTATAATGTAGTCACGCTTTTTCATTATCTGTGCAAACAGGGTTATTCAGCTGCATTTTGGTGGAACTGCACAAATGTACGTATGGAATGGGCATATATGCAGAGTGCGAGGTGTGCCAAGTAAAAATTACCGACACCAACCATGCTGCATGCACGCATTGGCATCCACCACCACCAGTGGGATGTGTGGCGCTCTCTATGGACGGATCTTTCTCGGCAGCAAATCCTCTAACCAAATACTAGTAGCTTATATTGGCAGTTTTCTAGGGAGTACTCTTTTCTGAAAGAATCACCAATCTATTTTTCTTTATTTGTACACTGTGTCACAACTTTGACCCACAGGTCCAGAGCTATTTTAGGGTGATTGGCGTACTACTCGGAGACTGATTGTAAGCATGATTTTCGTTAGCTGTCACACTGATTGTAAGCATGAGCAGGTGGAAGATTTGGTTAGTGCGAAGCTTACGTTAAACCCTACTGCCGCCATTGAAATGAGGCGAGCGTCGAGGGAACCGTGGAGAACGGCAGGGAAGCGATGTCCGCCATCCGGCCTCCTCTTGCGGTGGGAGAACAAATACTCCTGTGGCTCCGGCTGGCTCTGCACCCTCATGAACGGCACACCATACTCGATCAATTCGTTATCCTCTGGGTGCTCGACCTTTGACCTGTATGCCCACTACCTCCGCCTGACTATCGCCTTGGGCGAATCTGTCTGCTCCATCGCCCATAGGAGATACTCGATGAACTCGGAGGACTGCGGCATGACTGCCGCTGAGGAGTACATGTACATCGCCGCCCTCATCGCCACCGTCTCGCTCTTTCACATACATTGCCACATGGCCCGCACCATCCTCGAAATCTCCCACTCATTGTCAAACCAACTAAGGATCTCCTTCAACCTGGCTAACTTTGCCTGGTCCCCGCGGTTGATCTGCCTGATTCGCTGCTGCATCCTCTCCATAGATGTTGTTCTGAGTGGTCAGGTGGTAGCTTTGGAAGATGGGAGGAGAGAAGGTGGTCTTGCAATAGAGAAGAGGGAGAGGAGATGAGGTGGTTTTGGAATGGAGATGATGGAGAGGAGAGGAGGTGGTTTTGCAATGGAGAGAAGATCAGAAGAGGGAGAGGCGAGACGGTGGTTTTGGAATGGAGATGATGGAGAGGAGAGGAGGTGGTTTTGGAATGGAGATGATGGAGAGGAGAGGAGGTGGTTTTGCAATGGAGAAGATCAGAAGAGGGAGAGGCGAGACGGTGGTTTTGGAATGGAGATGATGGAGAGGAGAGGAGGTGGTTTTGCAATGGAGAAGAGGGAGAGGAGCGTGCCGCAACGATTTAGGATTGGGCTAGAGGGCCGGCGCGCTATGACTGGATCAAAATCAAAATCAATTTACCCTTCAATTAAGAAAGCGACCCCACATTAACTAGTCTCCCTTTTATTGTGGGTCATAATTGACCACGATTTTCGCACATAAAATATATGTTATACGTTGCAAAAATAATATAATTTGAAAGTACAATCAGATATGAACCAAACGATACAATTTTTGGTTGCATGCGTTCACATTTTGCTTCTTATATACAGTACATGGTCAAACTTTGACCCAAAATACGCAAAACAACAAAAAAATACTTCCAAGCCAGCGCCGCTCTTCCGCTCTTCTCCTCTTAAACCACAGCCGCTCCTCTCCTATTCCAATCTAAATCCAGCGCCGCTCCTCTCCTCTTCCATTTCAAAACCACCTCCCCTCCTCTCCTGTTCCAGTCCAAAACCAGGAGCGCTCCTCTCCCGTTCTAATCCAAAACCAGCGCTGCTCCTCTCATCTTCCATTCAAAAACCATTGCCAGCGAGTGAAGGTGTGATACGTCTCCATCGTATCTATAATTTTTGATTGTTCCATGCCAATATTATTCAACTTTCATATACTTTTGGCAACTTTTTATACTATTTTTTGGGACTAACATATTGATCCAAAGGCTCAGTGCGCCTCCTGTCTATTGCATGTTTTTTGTTTCGCAGAAACCCAATATCAAACGGAGTCCAAACGGGATAAAAACGGATGGAGATTTTTTTGGAATATTTATGATTTTTGGGAAGTAAAATCAACGCGAAACGGTGTCCGGGGTGGCCACGAGAGAGGGGGGCGCGCTCTCCCCCTTGGGCGCGGCCTAGGCTCTCGTGGGCCACCCGTAAGTCGGTTGACGCTCTCCATTTGGCGCAAGAAATCTAATTTTATGAGAAAGATCTGTAAGATTCACCCCAATCGGAGTTACGGATCTCCGAATTTTGAAGAAACGGTGAAGGGGTAGAATCTGGTAACGGAGAAACAGAGAGATAGATCCAATCTCGGAGGGGCTCTCGCCCCTCCCACGCCATGTCAGCCAAGGACCAGAGGGGAAACCCTTCTCCCATCTAGGGAGAAGGTCAAGGAAGAAGAAGAAGAAGGGGGGCTCTCTCCCCCTTGCTTCTGCTGGCGCCGGAATGCCGCCGGGGCCATCATCATCACCGCGATCTTCACCAACACCTCCATCATCTTCACCAACATCTCCATCACCTTCCCCCATCTATATCTAGCGGTCCACTCTCCCGCAACCCGCTGTACCCTCTACTTGAACATGGTGCTTTATGCTTCATATTATTATCCAATGATGTGTTGCCATTTTATTATGTCTGAGTAGATTTTCGTTGTCCTATCGTTGATTGATGAATTGCTATGATTGGTTTGAGTTGCACGTTTTATTATTGGTGCCGTCCTATTGTGCCCTCCTTGTCGCACAAGTGTGAGGGATTCCCGCTGTAGGGTTTGCAATATGTTTATGATTTGCTTATGGTGGGTTGCCTGAGTGACTGAAACACAAACCCGAGTAAGTAGGTTGTTTGCGTATGGGATAAAAGGGGACTTGATGCTTTAATGCTATTGTTGGGTTTTACCTTAATGAATCTTTAGTAGTTGCGGATGCTTGCTAGAGTTCCAATCATAAGTGCATAGAATTCCAAGTAAGGGATGATATGTTAGCTTATGCCTCTCCCTCAAATAGAATTGCAATAGTGATTACCGGTCTAGTAACATAGTCAGTAGCTTAGGGACAATTTCACAACTCCTACCACCACTTTTCCACACTCATTATATTTACTTTATTGCTTCTCTAGCTAAACAGCCCCTAGTTTGTATTTACGCGTTCTTTATTATCTTGCAAGCCTACCCTATCACACCTAAAAAGAACTTCTAGTTTCTTACTTGTTCTAGGTAAAGCGAACGTCAAGCGTGCGTAGAGTCGTATCAGTGGCCGATAGGATTCAAGAGAGTATTTGCTCTACCTTTAGCTCCTCGTTGGGTTCGACACTCTTACTTATCGAAAGAGGCTACAACTATCCCGTATACTTGCGGGTCATCAAGACCTTTTTCTGGCGCCGTTGCCGGGGAGTCATAGCGTGGGGTGGATATTCTCGTGTGTGCTTGTTTGCTTTATCACTAAGTAATTTTTATTTGTTGTTCTAAGTTGTTCTCTATCTTTAGTTATGGATATGGAACGCAAAATACCAAAAAATTAGCTGTACTTGCTACTCATGAGGATGGGGCAACTCCTAAAACCCTCGATTCTCATTATGCGAAATATATTGTGTACTACTTTGATAATCCAGAGAAAACCCCATTCAACTTTATAATGGGAGACACGTTGGATTAACGTGAATACTTTAGGGATTATCGCTCGACACAAAAAGGGAAACTATTATGGGATCAATTTATTATGCTGCGTTGGTATGATTGGAATCTATGCTTGACATATGATATTACTTGTTGCTCTAGGATGGAGGCTCCACTCTTTCCCTTTTCATGCAAATTTAATGATAATGAAACCTTAGCTTCTTATACTAATGGTATATATGATTACTATGATGTGGAACAAATAGAAGAATTTGTTGCTTTTAAGGCTGCTTATGAAATTGAATCTTTGTTTGAAATGTATGAAGCTTTAGATGATGATGCTTATAGGCCTGAAAATCTTGCTATACTTAGATATTGCTATGAAAATTATGAACACAATTACTATATTAATGCATTTATTGAGAAAGTCTCCGCAGTCCAAGAAGAGACTAATATTTTGCAGGAAGCTATGGAAGAAGAAATTGATGAAACTGTGAGCTCATTGGATGAAAAAGATGATGAGGAGAGCGAAGAACAAAAGGAGGAAGAGCGGATTATCTACCCGTGCCCACCTTCTAATGAGAGTAACCCTCCAACTCATACATTATTTAATTCCCCTTCGTGCTTACCGAAGGATGATTGCTATGATCCCTTGAATTTGTTTGAAATATCCCTTTTTGATGATGCTTGTTATGCTTGTGGCCAAGATGCCAACATGAATTATGCTTATGGAGATGAACTTGCTATAGTTCCTTATGTTAAACATGAAATTGTTGCTATTGCACCCACGCATGATAGTCCTATTATCTTTTTGAATTCTCCAAACTACACTATATCGGAGAAGTTTGTGCTTATTAAGGATTATATTGATGGGTTGCCTTTTACCATTGCACAAGATAATTTTGATGAATGTGATATACATGTGCTTGCTGCTCCTACTTGCAACTATTATGAGAGAGGAACTATATCTCCACCTCTCTATGTTTCCCACATGATGAAATTGCAAGAAACTGCTTATACTATGCACTGGCCTTTACTTGGTGTTCATGAATTGTTCTTTTATGACACGCCGATGCATAGGAAGAGAGTTAGACTTCGTTTTTTCTTGATATATGTTACTTTGTGCTCACTACAAAATTACAAATCATTGTTAATTAAAATTGGCTTTGATATACCTTGGGATTCAGGTGGATTCATTTGAGCACTAAATGCCGAGCTTAATGGTTTTAAAGAAAGCGCTGCCATGGAGACAACCCGGAAGTTTTAGAGAGTCATTTATTTCTTTTGAGTGCTTTTATACAGTTTAAAAACAAAAAAAATAAAGAGGGGAAAATAAAAACTTTTCAAAAAGGAAAGTGAAAGTGAGAAAGACAAGCATTGTTGAAGTGGGAGCTAGCCTTGAGCTTTGTTCATGCTCACGGAAACCTTGTGAATCTTGATTGTAGAAACTTTTCATCAAAAATAATTATCCCCTTGTACAATTACATTGTATTATAAAAATAATGTGCCAAGGTTTGCCTTTAGGATGTTTACAATGCTTGTTGGTTTGTACGGTGCAGGACAGAAACTTTGGTTGTAGTGCGTGATTTTACATTTTTAACTGAAACATCAATTGGTTCTGATTCATTTTGCACTGTCTTGCTATACAACTTGTTTATTTTTCCTAATTTTGGTAGAAATTTTTGGGGACCAGAAGTATGGTGGTTGTTGAGATTGCTACAGACTGTTCTGTTTTTGACAGATTCTGTTTTTGATGCATAGTTTGCTTGTTTTGATGAATCTATCAATTTATACTAGTGGATTAAGCCATGGAAAAGCTATATTATAGTAGACACAATGCAAAAACAAGATATGAATTGGTTTTCTACAGTACTTAGAGTGGTGATTTGCTTTATTATACTAACGGATCTTACCGAGTTGTCTGTTGATGTTTTGTGTGGATGAAGTGTCTAAACGAGGAGGTTTCGATATGAGGAAAAGGAAGAGAGGCAAGAGATCAAGCTTGGGGATGCCCGAGGCACCCCAAGTAAATATTCAAGGAGACTCAAGCATCTAAGCTTGGGGATGCCCCAGAAGGCATCCCCTCTTTCTTCAACAAGTATCGGTATGTTTTCGTATTCGTTTCGTTCGTGCATTATGTGCAAGTCTTGGAGCATCTTTTGCATTTAGTTTTCACTTTTCTTTTATGCACCATGCTGGTATGAGATAGATCTTGGTTGATTTATAGAATGCTCATTGCACTTCACTTATATCTTTTGAGTATGGCTTTATAGAATGCTTCATGTGCTTCACTTATATCATTTGAAGTTTGGATTGCCTGTTTCTCTTCATATAGACAACCGCCATTTGTAGAATGCTCTTTTTCTTCACTTATATTTGTTAGAGCGTGGGCATATCTTTTGTAAAAAGAATTAAGCTCTCTTGCTTCATTTATGTCTATTTAGAGAGATGACAGGAATTGGTCATTCACATGGTTAGTCATAAAATCCTACATAAACTTGTAGATCACTGAATATGATATGTTTGATTCCTTGCAATAGTTTTGCGACATAAAGGTGGTGATATTAGAGTTATGCTAGTGGGTGATTGTGGATTAGTAGAAATACTTGTGTTGAGGTTTGTGATTCCCGTAGCATGCACGTATGGTGAACCGCTTTATGATGAAGTTGGAGCACAATTTTATTAATTGATTGTCTTCCTTATGAGTGGCGGCCGGGGACGAGCGATGGTCTTTTCCTACCAATCTATCCCCCTAGGAGCATGCGCGTAGTACTTTGTTTTCAATGGCTTGTAGATTTTTGCAATAACTATATGAGTTCTTTATGACTAATGTTGAGTCCATGGATTATACGCACTCTCACCTTCCATCATTGCTAGCCTCTTCGGTACCGTGCATTGCCCTTTCTCACCTCGAGAGTTGGTGCAAACTTCGCCGGCGCATCCAAACCCTATGATATGATACGCTCTGTCACACATAAGCCTCCTTATATCTTCCTCAAAACAGCCACCATACCTGCCTATCATGGCATTTCCATAGCCATTCCGAGATACATTGCCATGCAACTTCCATCATCATCATATACATGACTTGAGAATTCATTGTCATATTGCCTTGCATGATCGTAAGATAGCTAGCATGATGTTTTCATGGCTTGTCCGTGCCGGGGGAAACTGCCCGCCACGAACACCTATGGGACCGGAGCCCCTTGTCTGTGCGGTACGAGGGCGGAGGGAGCACGGAGAGCAGATCGTGGCGACACGCGGGCAGTCTTTTACCCAGGTTCGGGCCGCGATGGACGCGTAAAACCCTACTCCTGCCTTGGTTTGTATTGAGCTCGGGAGCTTGAAGATCTACAAGAGAGTACACACCGAAAAGTAGAGTTGTCAAGGTTTCAACCGAACCCAACTAACTGAAAAAACCCTCCACGTTGTGCATGGGCCTCCTTTTATAGTGCAAGGGTCACCGACAGTGTCAACGCAGTGAGAAAGGGGTAAAATGTAAAAGAGATGGTAGTTGGAACAGTCGCGGGAACAAAGGGAGCTACAAGGTCGTGAACAAGGGTCGCTACCTACTTTGACAAGATGGGGACAAGGGCATTTAATGCCCGTCGCCGTCGACCCCAAAAGCTCCCGCCCTTGTGTCTCCGTCGCCACGGCGATGGATCCACCACCGTGGAAGTGCCACCGTGTCCCCAGTTGCACAGCCATCCGCCACGCGCCCCTCGAAAGGCCCTAGGGCGACGCGGGGCTGATGAGCTGGAGCGCGGCACACAACAGAATTCTCCCGGCAAGCACCTTGCCGGGTCTTGATTTTGCCGGCCCGGAGCTTGCCGGCTCAGAACTTGTCGCTCCCGGGCCCTCGCCGACGCATATAGCGCCGAGGCGGTCTTCTATGATGTAATCTTCTAGTCCTCCCGGCGAGCTCCTCTTGCTAGGGCCTTGCGTGAGTGATGTAACCTTGAGCCCGAACGGCCTTCCCGGCAAACTCCGCTGCCGGGTCTCGATCTTCTGTCTTGTATACTTCGCCTTTGAATGGTTTGACATGGAGCAGAAGGTCTTCGGCGAGCACGCGGTAAACCCCGCCGCTGGAAGTCAGCAATCGCCCGTGCACAACGTTGGGGTACCGAGGTACCCCTACCTTAGTACACCGACAGAGCCCCGGGCCTGGGCCACACACGCAAGCCGAAGCGCTGTTGGGCCAGGCCCAAAACAAGGCACGGCACACGCGCCCACGGCGCGCCGAATCCACTTCCGCATCTGCCGCATCCCCAGAACGGCACACGCCGATTGCGGCGTCGTGGGAGACGGGGCGGCGCGGCGGTCTTTAGGGCATCCACCCCGCGATCGTGGTGCAGGCGAGGTCACTTCACCCGCCGCCTCCGCCCCGCCACACGCTGCCCTCATGCATGGGGGTCGTGGGCGGCGAGTGGGAGACCAAGCCGTCGGGCGGAGATGGTGAGTCGGCCCGCCCTCCGCCCTCCTCGCTTCCCGATTGGCGGGCAGGGCGGTTGAGCCCCACCTCGCCTTTTAAAAGGGGCGGAAGGGGAGCACAATGGTCTCACACTTCCTCTTCTCCCTTCGCCTTGACTTCCGCTTCTTCTTTACGCCATGGAAGGAGGAAACCTAGTTCTTCAACGGTGGCAGCGAGGGTCGCCTCAGTAGCGCGACTTCTCCCTATCCGCACCCGTGGTGGCGGAGCCGCCACGAGGGGAGAGGGAGGGGCGAGGCCGCGACGAGGCCGAGGGCGTGGTCGAGGCGGTCGGGGAGAGGCGGTCGTGGCGATGTGCCTCCCCGTCTCCTCCGGTGGCTCCTTTCCTCGAGGCGGTCCATACCGAGACGATCCTCGGGAGTTCTTCATCGAAGGCGCCGAGCGCCTGTCGCCGCCTCGGCTGCCGGCCCTGTTCATGAAGCGCGATGGAACCGGATCCGCCCGAGGTGATGGAGTTGCGCATGAGGGGCTGTGGGATCGATGGCACTAGAGTGAGTGTCGTGTCCCCAGCCCGGCGTGATGTACTTCGATCGAGGGTGGAAGACGTCACCAAGATCCACAGCTTGACGGCGGGTTTACCCTCCATTTCAAGTTAATGGAGGGCGACCTTCGCCCGTCAAGGTCTTCGGGATTCCGGGACCCGGCGAGATGTCAGTGGACAGCTCCTCCGATAGCGAAGGTCCCTCATCGAGCGAGAGGACGAGGAGGGGAGCGGCAGCGACGACGACGAGGATGGCGGGTCCGACTAGGCGCTTGATGCTGCCTCGCGCCACCGGCAACCCCATCATCCGGTCGCCGGCCTTCAACTCCCCGGGCCGCCTCCTTGGGCGGCCGGCGAGGGAGGCTGCGGAAGAGGAAGAGGGGTGGCGGCAAGGCCGTCAAATTGAGTACGAGGGCGAGGAGCCTCGCCAGCAGGCCGACGTCCCCACCACCTCGCCTTCAAGCTCTGCCTCCGGCGCCTGCCTCCGCCAAGCTCTGGCCGGCCCCGGAAGTTCTCTTGGTGTCTTCGCGCCGTAGCTCTCCTAGGCTCCCCTTTGCCTTCCCGCAAGCTTCTCTTGCCGGGTCCTCTTGACCTAACTCTTGAACAGAGAAACAGAGAGGAATTACGGGCATCTTATCTTCTAATTTGTAAGCCCTTGGGCCTTAGTTGTATTTAAAATATGTAATCCTCTCTATCATGTTCTTCATCCTCTATGGACTTGTACTAAACTAGGATGTTTTTAATGAAAAGAGGGAACGCTTGTCGGACCGAGTCTTTTACTTGACTTCGCGCCTTGTATGTTCCCATCCCACGCCTCGGGAGCTTGCCGGGCGAACACGCTTGCTTGAGTCGCGGACATCAGCGCCCGCTGGCGGTGTTGCTTCCGCAAGCAACCTTGCCGGGCGAGCTTGCAGCAAGACTTGTGTTTGTTGAGCGGACTCGAAACAAACCAAGGGCGAATCGGGCCACGACCAACTCCTCCGCGCGACGGGTTTTACAAGACACGCTGCTCAAGGACGCAGCCCCGCTTTCCCGGTCCATGAGAGGATGCATGACGAGGGATGAAAACTTATCTCGATTCCGCAGCTTTTCGGTGATATTATCCCGCCGAAGGAATCTTGGCACTCGCAGCCCCGCAACTCGGCTCCGCCAAAATCCAGTGCTGGTGTGCTCTTCCGGTTTCTCCTTGTTGCTGTAATTTCAGCCATGAAAATAGCTGAGATAGGTCTCGCAATGCTTCATTATTTACATGTATATGTATATAAATCCTTTCAGGCGACTTTGCAATACGATGCGCGCCTTGCCCTTCGTATGTTTATACTCACGCTGCTAGGGAACTTGCCGTGCTAACACACTTGCTGAGTACGAACATCAACAGCCTTCTTTGGCGGTGTTTTCTCCGCAAGAAACCTTCTCGGGCCACTGCAGTGGCGCTTTCGAGTTGTTGAGCGGACTCGAAACAAATCGAGGATTTAACTCAGCCGCGAGTTGGCTCCTCCGCGACAAGTTTCTCATACGGAAGGGCATCTTACGGCAGGCTTGCTACGCTACACCCTCTCGCTTTACACCCTTTGTGCGCTTTTACCCTCGCTTAGGGAACTTGCGGCAAGGGCCCTTGCCGCGAAGCGCTGAGTGTCAACTCAAGCAGCCCGCTGGCCAAGGTCTTACCGGCAGCAACCTTGTTGCTGTTAGTCGCAACGCACTTAGCTTGCTGAGCGGACTCGAAACGAAACAAGGGCGCGACACTTGTCGCAGCTCACTTAAATCGCTGAGCGTGCTCGAAAACAAGATAAGGGTGCGGCTATCCACGGTAGGTTCCTCCACAAGAGGTTTTATGCATAAAGGACTAACGCACGAGGAACATAACATAAAAAGCATGGAACTAAGGAGTGCTCGCACAAAAGCTCGACGACTTAGCTTTTCCGCTCTTCTCGCGATCCGCAAGGCCGCTTCTCCCTTGATTTCCTCCCTTGCGCTTTCACCCTCACGCTTCAGGAACCTGCCGCGCAGAAACACACTTGCTGAGTGCGGAACATCAGCAGTTCATGGGGTGTTGCCTCCGCAGAAGAACTTGTCGGGCTAGTCGCAGCGCGCCTTCATCGCTGAGCGGACTCAAAACAGATCGGGCGCAACTTAGCCACGATTCACCCCTATGCGCATGTGTTCTCCATACAAGGTACGAATTTTCGTGGAATATAACTCAAAAGTTTGAAACTGGCTGCTTTTTTGCCCCATCGGCCGGTGGAGCTCGATGGCATCGCCCTCGACGGCGGCAAGAAGACTCGGAGAGGTGCGCTTGCGAGCAGCACCGAGCTGTTCTTGCCGGCTTAGCCTTTGGTAGATCTGCCTTTGCCTTCTTGCACTCGCCGGTGGAGCTCGATGGTGCGGCCTCGACGGCAGCAAGCAGCACCGGAGAGGCGCGCTGTCGGAGTGGGCATCGAGCTGTCCTTGCCGGACTTGGCCTTCTTCTTCCCTCGGGAGCTTCAGCGCAAGTGTATTCTTATCGGCCGCAGCTGCCGCATCCCAGAGATCTTGTCGGCGCAGCATAAGCGCATCCTTCTTGTCGCCGTGGATGGTGATGACGCTTATCGCCCCGCATCTTGAGTACGCTAGCATAATGGGAAGCTGCCATGAACTTGGCGAGGGCGGACGGCCGAGTATTCCATTGTATGGCAACGGAATATCGGCGACGCCGAAAGTGATGCGCCATCCTGAAATTGAGCTCCCGCCAAAGGTCACCGGCAGAGTGATCTTTCCTTGGGCTTGCTCCGTCCCGGTTGATTCCTTGAAAGAACCGGTCTCTTCGAGCTCGCCATCCGAATTTGGAGTTTCTTGATCACAGCAGGAGATCAAGTTCAGCCCGCCCGCCGTCCAACCAACATTTTGGTGACCTTGAGGTTGCGGATGGTGGGCGAGACCAGATCGGCAAGCACCCGACCGCGGTGGTGCGGTCAGGTGATCCTCAAGATCAAAAATGATGGGCGTGTTGGACCATTTGAGGAGCCCGCGACTCCACGGGCGGCTCCGCTGCATTCACCTCACGCACCCACCGCTTTAGCCGGCGGTGGAGGTGTGCGAGAGGCGCCACCGCCGACGCACAGACCTCCGTGGCCTTCGAACTCCTGCCGCTGTTATCCTCATCCTCCATGTCTTCGCTGCCGCCTTCTTCATCCTTGTCGCGCCCCGGAGGTCGATCACCTTGCCGCCGCTTGGCCTTGCCGCAAGGCCCTCCCCGCCATTGAACGGCCGCTTCTTGCTCGGTTCTCCTCCGCCACCTTGGGCCTTCTCCTTGTCGCGCTTCTCGACTTAGCTTTTTGTCGCCGACGAGATACTCGACGCGCTTGCGCTTGGAGAGATCGTGGCCCTTGGTGCGGTGGATTTTGCAAGATTGCTTGTCGGAGCCGCCCCGCTTGTCGGCTGTCGCATAGGGCAGCTCCTTGCCGGAGCAGCCAGCCTGTGTTTGCTTGGCGGAGCCTCCTTGCCGGACTTCTCGACGGCAAGCACCTCTTTCTTGTTCTTCTTCGTTGTTCCGTCGCGGCTCTTCTTTGTCGGGCGGTGTCGTCATTGTCGCTTCCTCCCTGTGCAAGATCCTCCCCGGAGTCTCCTCCCTCTTCCGCACAGGCGCACTTATCACCAGAGCATAGAGCTCACGACATCCCGAATCTTGGTCATCGCCATCTCTTCACGCATGCGGCGGTTACGACGCTCGTGGAACGCGCCGATAACCGCGCAGGGTGGACATCGAGGATGTTGTGCCGCACACGATCAAGCGCTGGATATACTTGCGCAGGGATTCTCCTTCCTTCGGGCCAAAATGTGGAGATCGCTCTCTGTCAGGGGTTTGTGGCCGCCAAAGTGAAGGCGCCAACAAACCGATGGCAAAGGTCTGCCTAAGAAGAAATGGAGCCTTCCGCAAGTGCATAAGCCAAGAACGAACGCTCGCTTAAGCACGAAGCGGAAGTAGTTCGCCAGAATCTTCCCGTCGCGCCCGGCAGCTCGCACCGCGATGGTGTAGACACCGAGGAATTCCGAGGGTGCGCCTTGCCGTCAGATTCTCGACGCCAGGCTTGAAATTCTTCATGTTGGCCATCGACGCGCCGCAGCTCGCGGGTGAACGCAGGCAGCTCGCCGCGCACGGCAAGTCGCCTGATTCACCGGGCGCGCGACGCCGACAGCGTTCCCTCTCTCTGGTCTGATTGTCGCCGAAGCTTCGGGCGGCGCCGATTGTGGTCCGAAGTCTTCTTGTCGCCGGTCGCCGAGGACTGGCGCTGATCGCGCCGAGCCCGCGGATCCGACGATGCCGTGGAGCCGCTGCCGGCGTTGTTCCAGCTGGGCGGCGTTTTTGCTTCGCGGCGGGGAGTGCACGGTGGTTGCACCTCGGCGGTCTTGTCGCCGCCGGCCTTCGCTTCTCAGCTTGCCGCGCCGCGAGGTCGCCGGCTGCTGTGAAGAGTCGTTGTTGGCGGCGACCAGCTCGGATGGTAGCCTCCGCCTTCGCCTTGTCCGCCGCCGAGGGAAGTCGAGGAGCAGCTGCGCTTGCGAGCGCTTCGCCGAGTGGAGGGGAGCGGGCGAGCGGTGCGAGGAGCGGATATGCTCGACTCCTAACAGCGTTAGAAGGAGCAAGGTCCTGCCCCGCGCCTTCGCTTTTTTTGTCCGGACGGTGGTCCTAACATCCCGCGAGCCTCCGGTGTGTCCTGCCCAAAGAAGCGGATACCGCCCCGTGGTATGGCGCCGCTGGGTTGTCGTCGCCGAGATGGACGCGGCGTGTCCACGGAGACCGAGGGGCGGTCATCCTCTTGTCTCTGATTCGTGGCGCCGCGAGTGTCTCGCCGGCGACCACCTTCGACGGCGTCTCCTCCGCCCACCGCTGGCTCTCGTGGCGGCGGATGAGACGCAGACGGATCGCAACCTCCGGCCTTCTTCTTGGGCCATGGCGCAATTGTTGATGAAGTTGCGATGAAACCGAGAGGTTGATGAAGAACGCGCCGCGTGAACGCCGGATCAGGTCCGCACAACCTCGACGCCCCCTACCTGGCGCGCCAAAGATGCCGGGGAAACTGCCGCCACGAACACCTATGGGACCGAGCCCTTGTCTCAGGCAAAGACGAGGGCGGAGGGAGCACGGAGAGCAGATCGTGGCGAGCACGACGGGCAGTCTTTACCTGTTCGGCCGCGATGGACGCAGAAACCCTACTCCCGCCTTTGGTTTGTATTGAGCTCGGGAGCTTGAAGATCTACAAGAGCAGCTACACCGAAAAGTAGAGTTGTCAAGGTTTCAACCGAACCCAACCAATCGAAAAACCCCTCCACGCTGTGCATGGGCCTCCTTTTATAGTGCAAGGGTCACCGACAGTGTCAACGTGTGAGAAAAGGGTAAAAATGTAAAAGAGATGGTAGTTGGAACAAAGGCGGTAACAAAGGAGCTACAAAGGCGTGAACAAGGGTCGCCACCTACTTTGACATGGGGGACAAGGGCATTTAATGCCCGTCGCCGCCGACCCCAAAAGCTCCCGCCTTGTGTCTCCGTCGCCACGGCGATGGATCCACCACCGTGAAGTGCCACCGTGTCCCCCAGGCTGCACAGCCATCCGCCACGCGTCCCTGGAAAGGCCCCAGGGCGACGCGTGGGCTGATGAGCTGGAGCGCGGGCACACAACAGAATTCTCCCGGCAAGCACCTTGCCGGGTCTTGATTTTGCCGGCCCGGAGCTTGCTGGCTCAGAACTTGTCGCCCCGGGCCCTCGCCGGGACGCATATAGCGCCGAGGCGTGTCTTCTATGATGTAATCTTCTAGTCCTCCCGGCGAGCTCCTCTTGCCGGGGCCTTGCGTGAGTGATGTAACCTTGAGCCTGGAACGGCCTTCCCGGCAAACTCCGCTTGCCGGGGTCTCGATCTTCTGTCTTGTATACTTCGTCTTTGAATGGTTTGACATGGAGCAGGAAGGTCTTCGGCGAGCACGTGGTAAACCCCGCCGCGGGAAGCTGCAACCGCCCGTGCACAAGTTGGGGTACTGAGGTACCCCTACCTTAGTACACCGACAGTCCGTTTTTTGATGTCATTGCTATGCTAGATCATTGCACATCCCGGTACACCGCCGGAGGCATTCATATAGAATCATATCTTTGTTCTAGATATTGAGTTGTAAGTAAATAAAAGTGTGATGATCATCATTATTAGAGCATTGCCCCAGTGAGGAAAGGATGATGGAGACTATGATTCCCTTACAAGTCGGGATGAGACTCCGGACTTTATGAAAAATAAAAGAGGCCAAAGAAGCCCAAATAAAAAAAAGAAGCCAAAGAAGCCCACCAAAAAGAAAAAATTAAAACAAATGAAAAATAAAAGAAAAATTGAGAGAAAAAGAGAGAAGGGGCAATGTTACTATCCTTTTACCACACTTGTGCTTTAAAGTAACACCATGTTCTTCATAGAGAGAGCCTCCTATGCTTTCACTTTCATATACTAGTGGGAATTTTCATTATTGAAATTGGCTTGTATATTCCAATGATGGGCTTCCTCAAATGGCCGAGGTCTTCATGAGCAAGCAAGTTGGATGCACACCCACTTAGTTTCAGTTTGAGCTTTCATACACTTATAGCTCTAGTGCATCCGTTGCATGGCAATCCCTACTCACTCACATTGATATCTATTGATGGGCACCTCCATAGCCCGTTGATACGCCTAGTTGATGGGAGACTTTCTCCCTTTTGTTTTCTCCACATAACCTCCACCATCATATTCTATTCCACCGATAGTGCTATATCCATGGCTCACGCTCATGTATTGCGTGAAAGTTGAAAAAGTTTGAGATTATTAAAGTATGAAACAATTGCTTGGCTTGTCATTGGGGTTGTGCATGATTAAATACTTTGTGTGATGAAGATAGATCAACAGCCAGACTATATGATTTTGTAGGGATAACTTTCTTTGGCCATGTTGTTTTGAAAAGACATGATTGCTTTATTGGTACGCTCGAAGTATTATTGTTTTTACGTCAAATGATAGACTATTGCTTTGAATCACTCGTGTCTTAATATTCATGCCATGATTAGACATATGATCAAGATTATGCTAGGTAGCATTCCACATAAAAAGTTATCTTTTTATCATTTACCTACTCGAGGACGAGCAGGAATTAAGCTTGGGGATGCTAATACGTCTCCGTCGTATATATAATTTTTTATTGTTCCACGCCAATATTATTCAACTTTCATATACTTTTGGCAACTTTTTATACTATTTTTGGGACTAACATATTGATCCAAAGGCCAAAGCCGCCTCGCTCTGTTGCATGTTTTTTGTTTCGCAGAAACCCAATATCAAACGTAGTCCAAACAGGATAAAAACGGACTTTTGGAATATTTATGATTGTTGGGAAGTAAAATCAATGCGAAACGGTGTCCGGGGTGGCCACGAGACAGGGGGGCGCGCCCTCCCCCCTGGGCGCGCCCTGGACTCTCGTGGGCCACCCGTAAGGCGGTTGACGCTCTTCTTCTGGTGCAAGAAAGCTAATTTTATGAGAAAAATCTGGGCGAAAGATTCACCCCAATCGGAGTTACGGATCTCCAGATATAAAGGAAACGGTGAAGGGGTAGAATCTGAGAACGCAGAAACAAAGAGATTGATCCAATCTCAGAGGGGCTCTCGCCCCACCCACGCCATGGGAGCCAAGGACTAGAGGGGAAACCCTTCTCCCATCTAGGGAGAAGGTCAAGGAAGAATAAGAAGAAGGGGGCTCTCTCCCCCTTGCTTTCGGTGGTGCCGGAACACCGCCGGGGGCCATCATCATCACCGCGATCTTTACCAACACCGCCGTCATCTTCACCAACATCTCCATCACCTTCCCCCATCTATATCCAGCGGTCCACTCTCCCGCAACACGCTGTACCCTCTACTTGAACATGGTGCTTTATGCTTCATATTATTTTCCAACGATGTGTTGCCATCCTATGATGTCTGAGTAGATTTTCGTTGTCCTATCGGTGATTGATGAGTTGCTATGATTGGTTTGAGTTGCATGTTTTATTATTGGTGCTGTCCTATTGTGCCCTCCGTATCGTGCAAGAGTGAGGGATTCCCGCTGTAGGGTTTGCAATATGTTTATGATTTGCTTATGGAGGATTGCGTGAGTGACAGAAACACAAACCCAAGTAAGTAGATTGTTGCGTATGGGATAAAGGGGACTTGATACTTTAATGCTATGGTTGGGTGTTTCATACTTGTTCTAGGTAAAGCGAACGTCAAGCGTGCGTAGAGTCGTATCAGTGGCCGATAGGACTTGAGAGAGTATTTGTTCTACCTTTAGCTCCTCGTTGGGTTCGACACTCTTACTTATCGAAAGAGGCTACAACTATCCGGAATACTTGCGGGTTACCAAACGCCACCGCTCACTGTTCATCCAACCCCCCCCCCCCCCACAACACTCACTGTTCATCCAATCGATCGGCTTCATTAGCGTAGTAGCGGCGAATCGCCCATCGGGTTCGCTTAACACTATCGATCGATCGCTCGGGTTCAAGAATGCGTAGCCTACAAAGGCAATCGCCGGGTTCGATTAGAGCCCAATGCCTCGCCGGGTTCATTAGAGCCAACGCCTCGCACACACGTGAGTACCAGTACGAGAGAAACCCGCATCGCTCGGCCCCCGTCCTCCCACCATAACCGGCAACTCCCCGAAATTTTCCTCCCCCTCGCTTCTACCACGGTTTTTTCCGTCATGGACGACCCAAAGAATGTCATGCAGCTGCGTCTCCAGCCCACCCAGGACGAAAAGCCCATTTTCTATCATGAATTTTTGTCATAGAAGTAGGAGCGCACCACATCTATAATGATACCGGGTTTTGTCACAATTATCGTCATAGAAGTGTCATATGTATGACAAAAAAAATCGTTTGGCCCAAAATGTCACGGATGTGTCATTTTTTTGTAGTGTAGGTTGATACACGTCTTCATCCTACTTTCTCCAATAGAAACTGTGGGGTAATCTTTGAAATTATTTGGGTTGGATTGGTTATTGTGAATCTGAAATTATTTGATGCATATCAAGTAATGTACTCACGGATACTTGTGGTGACATTGGAGTATCTAGGTGACATTAGAGTTGAACGATGCGGCATATGGTTTTATTGTAGTATGATCTCTAGGGTTGTTTGTGACACTTATAGGGATGGCTCAATAGATTGATTGGAAAGATAACTTTGAGATGGTTTGCTACCTAAAACAATTTGATCTTATGTTCTCCGCTATTTATATGAACTTTGGAGTGATTCTTTCTCGCACATCGAGGGATTGTAATATGATTCAATTATGTTAGCACTATTGAGAGATTGCACTTGTGAAAGTATGAACCCTAGGCTTTGTTTCTAAGCATTGCAATACCATTTGTGCTCACTTTTATTACTTGTTACCTTGTGATACGTCTCCGTCGTATCTATAATATTTGATTGTTCCATGCAAATATTCTTCAACTTTCATATACTTTTGGAAACTTTTTATACTATTTTTGGGACTAACATATTGATCCAGTGCTAAGTGCCAGTTCCTGTTTGTTGCATGTTTTATGTTTCGCAGAAACCCAATATCAAACGGAGTCCAAATAGGATAAAAACGGACTTTTGGAATATTTATGATTTTTGGGAAGTAAAATCAATGCGAAACGGTGTCCGGGGTGGCCACGAGACAGGGGGGCGCGCCCTCCCCCCTGGGCGCGCCCTGGACTCTCGTGGGCCACCCATAAGGCGGTTGACGCTCTTCTTCTGGTGCAAGAAAGCTAATTTTATGAGAAAAATCTGGGCGAAAGATTCACCCCAATCGGAGTTACGGATCTCCAGATATAAAGGAAACGGTGAAGGGGTAGAATCTGAGAACGCAGAAACAGAGAGATTGATCCAATCTCGGAGGGGCTCTCGCCCCACCCACGCCATGGGAGCCAAGGACTAGAGGGGAAACCCTTCTCCCATCTAGGGAGAAGGTCAAGGAAGAAGAAGAAGAAGGGGGCTCTCTCCCCCTTGCTTTCGGTGGTGCCGGAACACCGCCGGGGGCCATCATCATCACCGCGATCTTCACCAACACCGCCGTCATCTTCACCAACATTTCCATCACCTTCCCCCATCTATATCCAGCGGTCCACTCTCCCGCAACACGCTGTACCCTCTACTTGAACATGGTGCTTTATGCTTCATATTATTTTCCAACGATGTGTTGCCATCCTATGATGTCTGAGTAGATTTTCGTTGTCCTATCGGTGATTGATGAGTTGCTATGATTGGTTTGAGTTGCATGTTTTATTATTGGTGCTGTCCTATTGTGCCCTCCGTATCGTGCAAGCGTGAGGGATTCCCGCTGTAGGGTTTGCAATATGTTTATGATTTGCTTATGGTGGATTGCGTGAGTGACTGAAACATAAACCCGAGTAAATAGATTGTTGCGTATGGGATAAAGGGGACTTGATACTTTAATGCTATGGTTGGGTGTTTCATACTTGTTCTAGGTAAAGCGAACATCAAGCGTGCGTAGAGTCGTATCATTGGCCGATAGGACTTGAGAGAGTATTTGTTCTACCTTTAGCTCCTCGTTGGGTTCGACACTCTTACTTATCGAAAGAGGCTACAACTGTCCGGAATACTTGCGGGTTACCAAACGCCACCGCCATCGCTCATCCAACCCCCCTCAACACTCATCGCTCATCCAATCGATCGGCTTCGCTTAGCAAGACTAGCGGCGAATCGCCCATCGGGTTCGCTTAACGCCATCGATCGATCGCTCGGGTTCAGTAACGCGTAGCCTACAGTGCAATCGCTCGGGTTCAGTTAGAGCCCAACGCCTCGTTCGGGTTCAGTTAGAGCCAATGCCTCGCACACACGTGCGTACCTATACGAGAGAAACCCGCATCGCTTGGCCCCCGACCTCCCACCATAACTGGCAACTCCCCGAAATTTTCCTCCCCCTCGCTTCTACCACGGTTTTTTCCGTCATGGACGGCCCAAAGAATGTCATGCAGCTGCGTCTCCGACCCACCCAGGACGAAAAGCCCATTTTCTATCATGATTTTTTGTCATAGAAGTAGGAGCGCACCACATCTATAATGATACCGGGTTTTGTCACAATTATCGTCATAGAAGTGTCATATGTATGACAAAAAAAATCATTTGGCCCAAAATGTCACGGATGTGTCATTTTTCTGTAGTGTAGGTTGATACACGTCTTCATCCTACTTTCTCCAATAGAAACTGTGGGGTAATCTTTGAAATTATTTGGGTTGGATTGGTTATTGTGAATCTGAAATTATTTGATGCATATCAAGTAATGTACTCACGGATACTTGTGGTGACATTGGAGTATCTAGGTGACCTTAGAGTTGAACGATGCGGCATATGGTTTTATTGTAGTGTGATCTCTAGGGTTGTTTGTGACACTTATAGGGATGGCTCAATAGATTGATTGGAAAGATAACTTTGAGATGGTTTGCTACCTAAAACAATTTGATCTTATGTTCTCCGCTATTTATATGAACTTTGGAGTGATTCTTTCTCGCACATCGAGGGATTGTAATATGATTCAATTATGTCAGCACTATTGAGAGATTGCACTTGTGAAAGTATGAACCCTAGGCTTTGTTTCTAAGCATTGCAATACCATTTGTGCTCACTTTTATTACTTGTTACCTTGTGATACGTCTCCGTCGTATCTATAATTTTTGATTGTTCCATGCCAATATTCTTCAACTTTCATATACTTTTGGCAACTTTTTATACTATTTTTGGGACTAACATATTGATCCAAAGGCTCAAAGCCGCCTCGTGTGTTGCATGTTTTCTGTTTCGCAGAAACCCTATATCAAACGGAATCCAAACGGGATAAAAACGGACGGAGAATAATTTTGGAATATTTGGGATTTTCCGGAGGAAGAATCAACACGAAAGAGTGCCCGAGGTGGCCATGAGACAGGGGGGTGCGCCCTCCCCCCTGGGCGCGCCTGGCACCCTCATGGGCCACCCGTAAGGAGGTTTACCCTCTTCTTTTGCTGCAAGAAAGCTAATTTTATGAGAAAAATCTAGGCGAAAGATTCATCCCAATCGGAGTTACGGATCTCCGGATATAAAAGAAACGGTGAAGGGGCAGAATCTGAGAACGCAGAAACAGAGAGAGACAGAGAGATAGATCCAATATCGGAGGGGCTCTCGCTTCTCCCACGCCATGGGAGCCAAGGACCAGAGGGGAAACCCTTCTCCCATCTAGGGAGGAGGTCAAGGAAGAAGAAGAAGAAGAAGGGGGGCTCTCTCCTCCTTGCTTCCGGTGGCGCCGGAGCGCTGCCGGGGGCCATCATCATCACCGCGATCTTCACCAACACCTCCATCTTGACCAAAATCTCCATCACCTTCCCCCATCTATATTCAACAGTCCACTCTCCCGCAACCCGCTGTACCCTCTACTTGAACATGGTGCTTTATGCTTCATATTATTATCCAATGATGTGTTGCCATCCTATGATGTGTGAGTAGATTTTCGTTGTCCTATCGGTGATTGATGAATTGCTATGATTGGTTTGAGTTGCATGTTTTATTATTGGTGCTGTCCTATGGTGCTCTCCGTGTCGCGCAAGCGTGAGGGATACCCGCTATAGGGTTTGCAATATGTTCACGATTTGCTTATGGTGGGTGGCGTGAGTGACAGAAGCACAGACCCGAGTAAGTAGGTTGTTTGCGTATGGGATAAAGGGGATTTGATACTTTAATGCTATGGTTGGGTTTTACATTAATAATCTTTAGTAGTTGCGGATGCTTGCTAGAGTTCCAATCATAAGTGCATATGATCCAAGAATAGAAAGTATGTTAGCTTATGCCTCTCCCTCAAATAGAATTGCAATAGTGATCACCGGTCTAGTAACATAGTCAATTGCTTAGGGACACTTTCACAACTCCTACCACCACTTTTCCACACTCGCTATATTTACTTTATTGCTTCTTTATCTAAACAACCCCTACTTTTTATTTACATACTCTTTATTATCTTGCAAACCTATCCAACAACACCTACAAAGTACTTCTAGTTTCATACTTGTTCTAGGTAAAGCGAACACTAAGCGTGCGTAGAGTCGTATCAGTGGTAGATAGGACTTGACAGAATATTTGTTCTACCTTTAACTCCTCGTTGGGTTCGACACTCTTACTTATCTAAAGAGGCTACATTGATCCCGTATACTTGCGGGTTATCACCTTGTTGTTTTTATTATTTCAGATTACAAAAACCTATATCTACTATGCATGCTACACTTGTATCACTATCTCTTCGCCGAACTAGTGCGCCAATACATTTGCCGTTGCATTGGGTGTGTTGGGGACACAAGAGATTCTTGTATTTGATAGCAGGGTTATCTGCAAGAGACCATCTTCATCCTACACCTCCCACAGATTGATAAACCTTAGTTCATCCACTTGAGGGAAATTTGCTGCTTCGAGGCCCAACAGAGTCTACAAAAAGAAAAGTTGCATAGTAGACCTCAAGCTATTCCTGGCGCCGTTGCTGGGGTGGTGAGTGCTTGAAGGTATATCTTTAGAACTTGCAATTGAATATTTTTGTTTCATGTTTTTGACTAGTTTGGTTTATAAAAATAAAATTAAAAAATGGAAATGAAGTTGTGCTAATTTGATTATCTGTATAATGTCTTTCTCGAAAATGATGGATCAGAAATTTGTGCCAAGTGTTAGAAGAAGAATTCAATAAAATGTTTGGCATAAAATCCTGGAATGATAAGCATGAATGCAATGTTTTTAGAATGCTTTCTATCAATATCCATAATACTAATGATGATTGCATTAGTCATGATAAAAAGGTTTCTTATAATAATGTCTATTTTTGTGGACTGCATAAACTTTGTGAAGAGATGCCATTTAAGGATGATAGATTTTGTAAGAAGCATAAACATGACAAAATTGAATGGTGGCTTAAAGTGACAGATGATTTTGCTATAAAATCATGTTTTATTTGTCCCATTACTTGTGAATTTGCAATAAAGTTGGTCATCTCAATTTCCAATGCATGCTTTTTCATGATCGAATCATAGCCTAATATTGTAATAACTTGATCACCCTTGAAATTTATAATGAACTTTGTCTATTTTTGGGTTGTGAAGAATTATCACATAAAATTAGTTGGTTTGAAGCATTCATACTCATAGACCATGCCGAAATTAATTACAGGAAATCTATATGTCTCGTGTGGTAAATTGCAATGACAATGCTTCTATCGCCAATAGAAAGACGGGAAAACCAATAGAATATAAAAAGGAATACAAATGAAAGGGTAAAGATCTCCCAATACCCTGCTATCGTCTCTCATGTTGAATTAGGTGATGAGGAAGATGAAGGAAATATGCCCTAGAGGCAATAATAAAGTTGTTATTTTATATTTCGTTATATCATGATAAATGTTTATTATTCATTCTAGAATTGTATTAACCGTAAACTTGATACATGTGTGGATACATAGACAAATCACCGTGTCCCTAGTAAGCCTCTACTAGACTAGCTCATTAATCAAAGATGGTTTAGTTTCCTAACCATAGACATGTGTTGTCATTTGATGAATGGGATCACATCATTAGGAGAATGATGTGATGGACAAAACCCATTTGTTAGCTTAGCATTATGATCGTTCAGTTTTATTTCTATTGCTTACTTCATGTCAAATACATATTCCTTCGACTATGAGATTATGCAACTCCCGGATACCGGAAGAATGCCTGTGTGCTATCAACCGTCACAACGTAACTGGGTTGTTATAAATATGTTCTACAGGTATCTTGGAAGGTGTTTGTTGGGTTGGCGTAGATCGAGATTAGGATTTGTCACTCTGTGTATCAGAGAGGTATCTCTGGGTCCTCTCGGTAATACATATCATAAGAAGCCTTGTAAGCAAAGTGACTAATGAGTTAGTTGTAGGGTGATGTATTGCAGAACGGGTAAAGAGACTTGCCGGTAAAGAGATTGAACTAGGTATGAAGATACCGACGATCGAATCTCGGGCAAGTAACATACCGATGGACAAAGGGAATAACGTATGTTGTCATAATGGTTCAAGCGATAAAGATCTTCGTAGAATATGTGGGAGCCAATATGAGCATCCAGGTTTCCCTATTGGTTATTGACTGGAGAGGTGTCTCGGTCATGTCTACATAGTTCTCGAACCCGTAGGGTCCGCACGCATAACGTTCGATGACGATATTGTATTATATGAGTTATGTGATTTGGTGACTAGATATTGTTCGGAGTCCCGGATGAGATCCCGAAAATGACGAGGAGTCTCGAAATGGTCATGAGGTAAAGATTGATATATAGGACGATAGTATTCGGACACCAAAAGTGTTCCGGAGGGTATCGGGTGCATATCGGAGTACCGGAGGGGTTACCGGAACCCCCAGGGAGAAGATATGGGCCATATGGGCCATAAGAGGGGAGCAAACCAGCCCACAAGGGGTGGCGCGCCCCCCTTAGGCAGGAGACCGAAATGGAGAAGGAATAAGGGGCATTCGGCCCCCCTTCCTTTCCCTCTTCTCTGCTCCTTTCTTCTCTGGTAAAATAAGGAAGGGGAAGGCTGAATTGGGAGGACCCCAAGTACGATTCGGCCTACTTGGGGCACCCCTGGCTGCCTCTCCTCCCCCAACTTATATATATGTGGGGAGGGGAGGCGCCTAGAAGACACAACATCAATTGTTAGCCGTGTGCGGCGCCCCCTCCATAGTTTACACCCCCGGTCATAGTCTCGCTGTGCCTAGGAGAAGCCGTGCACGGATCACATCACCATCACCACGTTGCCGTGCTGACGGAAATCGTCTACTTCCTTAACACCTAGCTGGATCAGGAGGGAGGGACATCATTGATCTGAACATGTGTAGAACTCGGAGGTGCTGTGCGTTCGGTACTTGATCGGCCGGAGCTAGAAGAAGTTTGACTACACCAACCGCGTTGTCAAACGCTTCCGCTTGTGGTCTGCAAGGGTACGCAGACACACTCTCCCCCTCTTGTTGTTATGCATCTCCTATATAGATCTTGCTGAGCGTAGGAATTTTTTTGAAATTGCATGCTACGTTCCCCAACGGTGGCATCCGAGCCAGGTCTATGCGTAGATGATATGCACGAGTAGAACACAAAGAATTGTGCGCGGTGATCGTCATATTGCTTACCACCAATGTCTTATTTTGATTCAGCGGTATTGTTGGATGAAGCAGCCCGGACCAACCTTACATGACCACGTTCATGAGACCGGTTCAACCAACAGACATGCAACTAGTGTTGCATAAAGGTGGCTGGCGGGTGTCTGTTTCTCCTACTTTAGTTGAATCGAAATTGACTGCGGACGGTCCTTGTTGAAGGTTAAAACAACAAACTTGATAAATCACTGTTGTGGTTTTTGTGCCGTAGGTAAGAACTGTTCTTGCTATAAGCCCATAGCAGCCACGTAAAACTTGCAACAACAAAGTAGAGAACGTCTAACTTGTTTTTGCAGGGCTTGCTTGTGATGTGATTTGGTCAAGACATGATGTGATATACGTTATTGCATGAGATGATCATGTTTTGTAAAAGTTATCAGCAACCGGCAGGGGCCTTCTGGTTGTCTCTTAATTGTATGAAATGCAAACGTCATGTAATTTCTTTACTTTATCACTAAGCGGTAACAAAAGTTGTAGAAGCAATAGTTGGCGAGACGACTACAACGCAACGATGGATATCAAGGTGTCGAGCCGGTGACAATGGAGATCATGACGATGCTTTGGAGATGGAATCAAAAGCACAATATGATGATGGCCATATCATGTCACATATTTTGATTGCATGTGATGTTTATCTTTATGCATCTTATTTTTCTTAGTACGACGGTCACATTATAAGATGATCCCTTAACTAAATTTCAAGGTATAAGTGTTCTCCCCGAGTATGCACCGTTGCGACAGTTCTTCGTGCTGAGACACCACGTGACGATCGGGTGTGATAGGCTCTACGTCCACATACAGTGGGTGCAAGACAGTTGTGCACATGTATAATACTCGGGTTAAACTTGACAAGCCTAGTATGTACAGACATGGCCTCGGAACACTGGAGACCAAAAGGTCGAACGTGAATCATATACTAGATATGATCAACATAGAGATTTTCACCATTGATGACTACTCCATCTCACGTGATGATTGGACATGGTTTAGTTGATATGGATCAAGTAGCATTTAGATGACTTGAGGGATGTTTGTCTAAGTGTGAGTTCTCAAGTAATTTTATTAATTGAACTTAGTTTATCATGAACTTAGTCCTGATAGTATTTGCATCTCTATGTTGTATATCAATGGCCCGTGCTACAGTTCCCCTGAATTTTAATGTGTTCCTAGAGAAAGCTAAGTTGAAAGATGATGGTAGCTACTACACGGATTGGGTCCGTAACTTGAGGATTATCCTCATTGTTGCACAGAAGAATTATGTCCTCGATGCACTGCTAGGTGAAAGGCCTGCTGCAGGAGCAGATGCTAATGTTTTGAACATCTGGCAAGCTCGATCTAATGACTACTCGATAGTTCAGTGTGCCATGCTTTACAGCTTAGAATCGGGACTTCAAAGATGTTTTGAACGTCCTGGAGCATATGAGATGTTCCAAGAGTTGAAGTTAATATTTCAAGCAAATGCCCGGGTTGAGAGATATGAAGTCTCCAACAAGTTCTATAGCTACAAGATAGAGGAGAACAGTTCTGTCAGCGAACACATGCTTAGAATGTCTAGATATCATAATCACTTGACTCAGCTGGCAGTTAATCTTCAAGATTATAGTGTTATTGATAGAGTTCTCCAATCACTGCCACCAAGCTATAAAGGCTACGTGATGAACTATAATATGCAAGGGATGGAGAAGACAATTCCTGAGCTCTTCACAATGCACAAAGCCGCGAAGGTAGAAATCAAGAAGGAGCATCAAGTGTTGATGGTTAACAAGACCACTAGTTTCACGAAAAATGGCAAGGGAAAGAAAGGGAACTTCAAGAAGAATGGCACAAAGTTTCCACCCTCGGGAAGAAACCCAAAGCTGGACCCAAGCCTGAAACTGAGTGCTTCTACTACAAAGGGACTGGTCACTGGAAACGTAACTGTCCCAAGTATTTGGCGGATAAGAAGGATGGCAAAGTGAACAAAGGTATATTTGATATACATGTTATTGATGTGTACCTTACTAATGCTCGTAGTAGCGCTTGGGAATTTGATACTGGTTCGATTGCTCATATTTGTAACACGAAACAGGAGCTACGGATTAAACGAAGATTGGCTAAGGACGAGGTGACGATGCGCGTCGGGAATGGTTCCAAGGTCGATGTATAGCCATCCGCATGCTACCTCTACATCTACCTTCGGGATTAGTTTTAGACCTAAATAATTGTTATTTGGTGCCAGCGTTGAGCATGAACATTATATCTGGATCTTATTTAGCGTGAGACGATTATTCATTTAAATCAAAGAATAATGGTTGTTCTATTTATATGAGTAATATCTTTTATGGTCATGCACCCTTGAAGAGTGGTCTATTTCTATTGAATCTCGATTGTGGTATTACACATATTCATAATATTGATGCCAAAAGATGCAAAGTTGATAATGATAGTGCAACATATTTGTGGCACTGCCGTTTAGGTCATATCGGTGTAAAGAGCATGAAGAAACTCCATGCAGATGGACTTTTGGAATCACTCGATTATGAATCGTTTGATACTTGCGAACCGTGCCTCATGGGCAAGATGACTAAAACTCCACTCTCTGGAACAATGGTGCGAGCCAATGACTTATTGGAAATAATACATACCGATGAATGTGGTCTGATGAGTGTTGAGGCATGCGGCATGTATCATTATTTTCTTACCTTCACAGATGATTTGAGCAGATATGGGTATATCTACTTGATTAAACACAAGTTTGAAACATTTGAAAAGTTCAAAGAATTTCAAAGGGAAGTGGAGAATCATTGTAACAAGAAAATAAAGTTTCGACGATCTGATCACGGAGACGGATATTTGAGTTACGAGTTTGGCCTTCATTTAAAACAATGTGGAATAGTTTCACAACTCACGCCACCTGGAACACCATAGTGTAATGGTGTGTCAAAACATCGTAACCGCACTTTATTAGATATGGTGCAATATATGACATGTCTTACCAATTTACCACTATCGTTTTGGGGTTATGCATTAGAGACAGCCGCATTCATGTTAAATAGGGCACCGTCTAAATCCGTTGAGACGACACTATATGAACTGTGGTTTAGCAAGAAACCTAAGCTTTCGTTTCTTAAAATTTGGGGTTGGGAAATTTATGTCAAAAGGCTTCAGCCTGATAAGATCGAACCCAAATCAGAGAAGTGCGTCTTCATAGGATACCCTAAGGAAACAATTGGAGACACCTTCCATCACAGATCCCAAGGCGAGATCTTTGTTGTTGAGAATGGATCCTTTCTAGAGAAGGAGTTTCTCTCAAAATAAGTGAGTGGGACGAAAGTAGAACTTGATAAGGTAAATGTACCTTCTCTCGAATTGGCAAGTGTACATCAGAGAAAATTGTTCCCGTGATGCCTACACCAACTAGAGAGGAAGCTAAAGATGATGATCATGAAAGTTTAGATCAAGTTACTACTAATTTCGTAGGTCAACCAGAGCATGATCCGCACCAGAGTGGTATGGTAATCCTATCCTAGAAGTGATGTTACTAGACTAAGGTGAACCTACGAACTATGAAGAAGCTATGATGAGCCCAGATTCCAACAAATGGCTTGAGGACATGAAACCTGAGATATGATCCATATATGAGAAACAAAGTGTGGACTTTGGTGGACTTGCCCATCCATAGAGAATAAATGGATCTTCAATAAGAAGACTCACGCTGATGGTAATGTTACTATCTACAAAGCTCGACTTATCGCAAAAGTTTTTTCGACAAGTTCAAGGAGTTGACTACAATGAGACTTTCTCAACCGTAATGATGCTTAAAGTCCGTTCGAATTATGTTAGCAATTGCCAAATTTTATGAAATCTGACAAATGGATGTCAAAACTGCATTCCTTAAATGGATATCTCTAAGAAGAGTTGTAGATGATGCAACCAGAAGGTTTTGTCGATCCTGAAGATGCTAACAAGGTGTGCAAGCTCCAGCGATCCATCTATGGACTCGTGCAAGCATCTCGGAGTTGGAATGTATGCTTTGATGAGGTGATCAAAGCATATGGTTTTGTATAGACTTACAGTGAAGCCTGTATTTACAAGAAAGTGAGTGGGAGCTCTGTAGCATTTCTGATATTATATGTGGATGACATAATGTTGATTGGAAGTGATACAGAATTTCTAGATACACTACAAAAAAAATACACTTCCGTGATGATACGTGTTTGTCACAGTAGGACACGTTTTCTGTCATGTATGTACATCCATGACGATTTTATGATAGAATCAAGATTGTCATACCTGTGCTGTCGTAGAAGTGTTCCATGACATTACCGAAATTATCATCACGGAAGTGTCCACTTACATGACGATAAATCACGCGTCATAGAAGTGCTTTCGTCAAGGGTGACCGACACATGGCGTCCACCGTTACAGAACACCGTTAAGCTACCGGGTCTGGTTTTGGATCCGATAACCCGTTAACAGCCCCGACCAATGGGGATTTTCCATGTTTAAAATTATCATTGGCTGGAGGAGACACGTGTTGGCTCGCCGTCGGGACAAATGTCATACACTCATTGGACACAAGCTGCCTATGATACATCGACACGCGGCATGGCCCAACAGAGGCCCATTCCTGTGAAAAGGCCGGCCCGTTTGACTTGGTCAAAAGGTGGCGGGCCGGCCAACTGAAAGCCTTTTGACGGCATGTTCACATATAGCCCATTTACAGCCCGCTAACCCAGGGCCCGTTATGACCTATCCAAATTAGGCCTAGTAGCGTCATATGGGCCGTCCAATATGATTCCAACCCGTTTGAACTTCCGGCCCATGTATGGCCCATGACATCTTTCGGCCCATATGAGGCCCTTTGTAACTCTTGGCCCATTAACGGCCCGTGGTGAAACTGGCCCGTAATAAATAGTGTATCACTTTATACCCATTCACGGCCCATTATTCCATTGGTCCGTTTCCAGCCCATGTTATCTTTCGGCCTTCTTAGGGCCCATTTATTCTTGGGCTCATTTCCAGCATTCGGTTACTTACGGCTCGTTATTGTCATTTTCTGCTTGTGGGCCAAATTCAGCCCGTTGTTATAGTCAGCCCGTTTGTGGCCCGTTAATATGTTGGGCCGTTTTCATAGCGTCATCAAATATGGCCTATTAACGACAGCCCATTATGGTCGGCCCATGAATGGACGATTCCAACTCTAGCCTGTTTACGGCCATAATGTGGTCTGTTATTGGCCCATGTTTGGCCAATCGACCATACGACCCATATAAGGCCCATTGATGATACGGCCCATAGAAGGCCCATTGTGTCCAGGGCCCGTAGAAGGCCCATTGTTTCTACGGCCGGTAGGAGGCCCAGTGTCACTACAGTAAATATGTAGCCCATGGTTATTGTGGCCTAGTTTTAAAAAATAGGTTATTGCGGCCACTAGCAAACCGTGGAAAAAGAACTGCACTGACTACAAGCAAACAAATAAACAAGACAACAAGGAAATAAATAAGTAAGAAACTAACGCTAGGCTATCACGGGTATTACACATATTACATCCACTGGGCATCAAAGTTCGCCATTAGTGCAAATATAGGGAACAAAGTAGCATATCATATACACTGGTTGTCAAAATTGGCGACCAACGCAAATAAATGCCGCAGCAAAACAAATCTAGAACTGAAACCACTTCAGAAGATCTCAAGAAACAATATCCTGGGTACCCATAATGCTGGCAAGATGCTTAGCAAGCTTATTAACTTTCTCTTGTTTGGCGCTTAAATTCTCCAACTTTGTTGTTGCACCAGAAGTATGCATCTGAATTCGCAGGACTTTCTCGATCCTTCACTTCTGTCGCAAGACATCTCGATCGATGTCTTTCAACTTGAAGTTGAGACTCAAGAAGACGAACTAATTCAGGCAGCGAGTTCGAAGAGCTTGTGCCAGCTGTAGTAGCCAGTAACTCGAACAGTACATCAAGACATGACTTTTGGGTTCTCTCACTATCGTCAAGATAGTTTTTATCAGCTTTCTTGGAGACCAACATGGATGTCTCACTATCTTGAACCTTATCTGCATTACTTCCTTTACGATTGCATAACACGGTACTATTCTCCAACATTTTATCCGCATTCTAAAAGAGAAAGACACATCACAGGTTTACCATGTTGTATATGAAACTCATTTTGGTAAATTAGTTCAGTAGTAAAGTGGAGAGGATAATAACATGAAACAAACATATATCTATGTACCATGGTCACTTTATGGTCTATATCATTCTAGTTTTTGTTGCCAAATCAAGATAGAGACACAATTCAAATGATGTTTGTTCAAGACAAAGCAGAATAGACAGAATATAAGTGTGGGAAACTATAGAGCAATAACAACACTTGTAATGTGCATGACATGAGAACATAACTGTTTATTCAATTGAAACTGAAATCAACATAGAGCAGGTTACAACGGCAAACCAGTTAAAGAAACAGGTTTAAAACATACTTGTTGCGCCATTGGAATTTCAATTCCATCCTTCAAATTTGAAAATAGTTGGTATGAGTAAATATAGTAATGCAAGAGCAAAGGAGTATGAACCATAGCTACAGAACCTGACCTGAGAACAAATCTTCTTCTCCTTTAAGCATTGAGTTGGGATTCAGAGTGGTGGTCCTCGTGCTTTGGGCACTGCATTTCCCTTACTAACTACTCGTGTTTGGGTGCTTTGTGGTGGAGACGGTGCTGTGTCAACTGGAACTAGGTTACTATCTACCGGGGTTGGGGTTAGAAGGGGTGTAGCTGGTTCTCTGTCCAACTGGGTAGGGATACAATCTGCGAGAGTCTGGGTTATGTGTGGTGGATCTGGTCCTTGGGCAAGTACAACCATGGTTCTATCTGCATCAACTGGTAGCACTATCTTTTCTGAAGACCGTGTTGTTACTCCCTTAGATACTACCATCACCCTATCCAATTCAAATGGCTGATAAACAAGAAAAGTAATTGAAAGTATAGACATTGTATGATAGACAGGTGCAATGGATAGTGGGGAATAAAAGAGGGCATGAAATAATTCACATTTATGTTGTGTAACCAAACATGATAGCATGACACAATTTCACATATATGATGGCCAACTAAACAGGATAGCATGACACAATTTCACGTTATGATGGCTAACTAAAAAAGATGGAAAGACATAGTTCAGAATATGATGACTATGTAAACAGGATGACATGATATAACTATATAATGTGTTTATTAAATAGGTTGGCATGCCATAATTCACATACATTCACGGATAGAATGCCATAATTCAAATATGATGACTGTAAACACTAAACATGATGAGATGATATAACTATATGATGTCTTTATTAAATGGGTTGCCATGCCATAATTCAGATAGATGATGTGTATGTACTGTGTAAACATGATGGCATGATATAATTCAAATATATGATTTATATAGTAAGCAAGTAAGCGGATGACAATCCATATATGATGTAAAAACTAAGCAATGCAAGACAACATGCATGACATGGGTAATATAACCTTGCCAAGTTTGAGCATAGACCTCAGGGGGAAATAGGACTGGTCATCAGTCTCTGGATCCTCCTCTGAGGAGCTCTCAGAATCAAAGAAGATGTCTGCTTCAGCAGGTAGTATTGTCTCCTCTGAATACCTTGTTTTCACTCCAGATACTTCCATCACCGCTGCAAATGGCTGATGCACAGGAAGAGTAGTTGAATATACAAACGTTGTCGCAAATGGAACATGTAATACAAAAAAATGATAGCATGATATAATTCACATACATGATGATTGGCTAAACAGCATGGCATTGCATAATTCACATATATAATGCCTTTTCAACAAGATAGCATTGCATAATTCACATATATAATGTCTTGCAACAAGATGGCAATGCATAATTCACATATATGGTAATTAGGCACTGAACATGAGGCATTCACATAAAGCATGTCTAAACTAATCAAATGACATAGCAATGCGAGACACCATACGCATGATATGAGCGACATAACCCTGCCAAGTTAGAGCATACACCTCGGGGGGGGGGAATAGGATAGGTCATCTGTCTCTGAATCCTCCTCTAAGGAGCTATCCTTAACCAGCGAGATATGCGCTTCGTCAGATAGCATAGTCTGCTCTGAAGACCTTGTTTTCACTCCAGAATTTGCCATCACCGTGTCAAATGGCTGATGCACACGAAGAGCAGTTGAATATACTAACATTGTTGACAAATGTAATATGTACGGAAAAAAAGGATGGCATGATATAATTTACATATAAGATGACTGGCTAAGCAGGATGGCATTGCAAAATTCACATATATGATGCCTGGCTAAACAAGATGGCGTTGCATAATTCACATAAACGATGAATTAACTAAACAGATGGCATTCGCACAAAGGATGTCTAAACTAAGCAGATGACATATTTGATGTATAAAGTAAGCAATGGAAGGCACCATATGCATGATATAACCAACATCAAGATGCCAAGTTAGAGCGAAGACCTCGGGGGTAAATAGGAGTGGTCTTCCTTCCGAATCCCCTCGTAATGTATATCTTCCTCTCGACACAATCCGAAATGGGTGGACGGGGGCTGCCTTTGCGCCTACCATGGAGCGATGTCTGCATGAAATTTTATTTCCACGCAAGGCTCGTATCTTTTGCTCTACATGTTCAGTTCCATTGTTTACAATAACTGTCATGCATAGGAATAAAACATAGTGAGATTATGTAAGGAGTTCATGCAGAAATCCAGAGTGATGGTAGAAACCTGTGGATAGACCCAAAACCAATAGCAGGCAGATAATGGCTTCAGTTAAAAAATATAGATAATGGCTTCTTTACTGTTTTTCCCACTCAACATGAAACTCATAGTAGACACCGGAGATAACCATATAGTAGATAGATACTATTGATTGCGGCCCCGATATGTACCCCACAACCATTTAAAAACTCAAGTTTGACCATTAGTTTGGAGCTGACTCAGAGTCTAATCGGTGAACAAGACGATAAAGTAGCATGTAATATTAAGCGATGCATAATGTAAGCAGACACAAAAGGGTGCGACCTCTCTTGCAGACCCGTGTAGTCCTTGAGGTCATCTGCTCAGTTGATGATGGTAATGCAGTTTTCATGGTTGCCGACGGCGGGGAAGAAGATCTTAGGCGGCGAAAGACAATCTGGAGGCCGGATCCCTGCTATGCTGGACCCTTCTATCGTTGGAGCAGCTGAGCTGGGGTGGACGACACGCAGAAGGAGCGGGACAAAGCACGTAAGGTTTTCTTTGACAATTATCTGTAAGAGAAGTAATTCTGTAAGGGCTCGTTTGAATTGGAGGATTCCAACAATGCATGGATAGGAAATAGACAGGAATAGGATAGGAATGCACATGCAAAAGAGAGAATTTAAAAACACAGGATTTCTGCCAATCTGGGTATTTGATTCACAAGAATTGGAAGATCACAAGATGCAAAGAAGCATGGTGAGATTAAGTCAAACCACAAGAAAATGTACGATTATAATGCTATTATGCTACTATCTCTTAGTCTTGTGCTTCATGAATAGGAATTTGAAAAGGACGACAAGTGAAAATTAAAATTCCTCCATTTTTTCTTTCAAGGAGACACTAAAGGAACAAATCCTATAGTTTTCCTTTGCTCCATTCCTTTGAACCAAATTCATGAATAGTAGTACTATAGGAAACTTTCCAATTCCTATGTTTTTCATTCACTTTTCCTTTCAAGCACTGGCGATTCTAGTAGGCAGGCTTGTGCAAGGAAAAGCCTACACTAAAAAAATGTTTTGTGCTACTTCTATTACTTTGGACCCAAGCCACTGCCCTACTAGCTCAACTCCCAGGGCCATCGACAAATGCACAGCTCAAACGCGAGATAAATAATGATGGCATTCAAGAGAGTCCATCACGGATAGCTTAGTTTCCTGGTACCTCACTACTTGTCATATAGTAGGATAAAATAATTGATCGACATGGCTTTGCCAAAGAGGTTGTACACTTGTTGCATCTCTTTTTTACTCTACATGTTATATATATATTGTCCACTGAGCACACGTAGTAATGGGAAATACAGCGTGATTGGGTTGGCCGGTGAGGATGCTCCGGCTAACTTGGCTGTAGGAGGAAGGGAAGAAGATCTTAGGCGTCTGGAGATGGAGCCCGAGGTACTGCTCCGCTATGATGGAGGGTTTCATCATTGGAGCAGCTCCGGTGAATTATACGATGATACGTCCATTTTGCATCATGCTTTTATATCAATATTTATTGCATTATGGGCTGTTATTACACACTATATCTCAATACTTATGGCTATTCTCTCTTATTTTACAAGGTTTACCATGAAGAGGGGGAATGCCGGCAGCTGGAATTTTGAATGGAAAAGGAGCAAACGTTGGAAACCTATTCTGCACAACTCCAAAAGACCTAAGACTCCATGAAACAACTTTTTATATTTAATAAGAATTTTTGGGCAAAAGAAATAGGCCAGGGGGCCCACACCCTGTGCAGGAGACAGGGGGCGCCCCCCCCTAGGGCGCGCCCCCTATCTCCTGGGCTCCCTGGTGGGCTTCCGGCTGCCATCTTCTGCTATATGAAGGGTTTTTACCTATAAAAAATGGTGGACAAGCTTACGGGACGAAACTCCGCAGCCACGAGGCGGAACCTTGGCGGAATCAATCTAGGGCTCTGGCGGAGCTGTTCTGCCGGAGACACTTCCCTCCGGGAGGGGGAAATCATCACCAACATCATCACCAACGATCCTCTCATCGGGAGGGGGTCAACTCCATCAACATCTTCACCAGCACCATCTCATCTCAAAACCCTAGTTCATCTCTTGCAACCTGCTTGATACTTCCTGTGCTGGTTCCTATATGCTGAAGACTATTGATTTCAAATGGGACTTATTGGAAAGAATTAAATGCAACTCTGAAGATTGGGGTTCCGACGATGGTAAGGAGTCAGGTATGACACCTAAGTTTGATTGTGTTAAATCTTTTATGGATACCGATGCTTTCTGTGGATTTAGCTCTAAGTATGGACTTGACTCTGAGATAGTAGCTATCTTTTGTGAAACTTTTGCTACTCACGTTGATCTCCCTAAAGAGAAGTGGTTTAAATATAATCCTCCTATTGAAGTAAAAGTAGTTGCACCTATTACAATCGAAGAAAAGATTATTACATATAGTGATCCTATCATTCCCACCGCTTATGTTGAAAACCCCCCTTTTCCTGTTAGGATAAAAGATCATGTTAAAGCTTCGACTGTTGTTCGTAAGAGTAATACTAGGACTTATACACCTCCTGAGCAAATTAATGTTGAACTTGGTATTGCTATGATTAAAGATCTTTTGGATGAGGACTTAGATGGGCATGTTATCTCTTTTTGTGGTGAAACTGCTAATATTGCTAGACCCGATACTAAGACACGTAGGCCTGTTGTAGGCACGCCTGAAATAGGAGATCATTGTTATCATGGTTTATGTGATATGGGTGCTAGTGCTAATGCAATACCTTATGATCTTTATAAAAATTATGCACGATATTGCACCTGTTGAATTAGAAGACATTGATGTTACTATTAAGCTTGCTAATAGGGACACCATTAAACCTATTGGGATTGTAAGAGATGTTGAAGTCTTGTGTGGGAAGATTAAATACCCTTCTGATTTTCTTGTTCTTGCTTCCCCACAAGATAATTGTTGTCCCATTATTTTTGGTAGACCCTTCTTGAACACTGCTAGTGCTAAGATTGATTGTAAGAGAAAGGTTGTCACTGTTGGCATAGACGGTACGTCTCATGAGTTTAATTTTGCCAAGTTTAGTAGACAACATCGTGAAAAGGAACAATCTAGTAGGGATGAAATTATTGGTCTTGCTTCCATTGCTGTTCCTACAACTAATCCATTAGAACAATATTTGCTAGATCACGACAACGATATGTTTATGAAGGAAAGGGAAGAAATAGATGAAGTGTTCCTTAAACAAGAACCTATGCTGAAGCATAACCTTCCCGTTGAAATTCTTGGGGATCCCCCTCCACCCAAGGGTGATCCCATGTTTGAACTCAAACCATTACCTGATAATCTTAAGTATGCTTATCTTGATGAAAAAGAAATATATCATGTTATTATTAGTGCTAACCTTTCAGAGAAAGAAGAAAAAATATTATTGAAAACTCTGAAGAAGCACCGAGCTGCTATTGGGTATACTCTGGATGATCTTAAGGGCATTAGTCCCACATTATGTCAACACAAAACTTCAGTGGAGAAAGATGCCAAACCAGTTAGAGATCCTCAAAGATGATTAAATCCAAAATGAAGGAAGTGGTAAGAAAGGAGATACTAAAACTCCTTGAGGCAGGTATTATTTATCCCGTTGCTGATAGTGAATGGGTAAGCCCTGTCCATTGTGTCCCTAAAAAGGGAGGTATTATCGTTGTTCCTAATGATAAAGATGAATTGATCCCGCAAAGAATTATTACGGGTTATAGGATGGTAATTGATTTTCGTAAGTTAAATAAAGCTACTAAGAAAGATCATTACCCTTTACCCTTTATTGATCAAATGCTAGAAAGGCTATCCAAACACACACATTTTTGCTTTATAGATGGTTATTCTGGCTTCTCTCAGATACCTGTATCAGCGGGGGATCAATCTAAAACTACTTTTACTTGCCCTTTTGGTACTTTTGCTTATAGATGTATGCCTTTTGGTTTATGTAATGCACTTGCTACCTTTCAAAGATGCATGATGGCTATATTTTCTGATTTTTGTGAAAAGATTTTTTGAGGTATTCATGGATGACTTCTTTGTCTATGGATCCTCTTTTGATGATTGTTTGAGCAACCTTGATCGAGTTTTGCAGAGATGCGAAGACACTAGTCTCGTCCTGAATTGGGAAAAGTGTCACTTTATGGTTAATGAAGGCATTGTTTTGGGCACAAGATCTCCAAGAGAGGTATTGAAGTTGATAAAGCCAAAGTTGATGCTATTGAAAAGATGCCATGTCCCAAGGACATAAAAGGTATAAGAAGTTTCCTTGGTCATGCCGGTTTTTATAGGAGGTTCATTAAGGACTTCTCTAAAATCTCTAGGCCTCTGACTAATTTATTGCAAAAGATATTCCTTTTGTCTTTGATGTTGATTGTGTAGAAGCATTTGAAACACTTAAGAAGGCTTTGATCACTGCACCTATTGTTCAGCCACCTGATTGGAACTTACCTTTTGAAATTATGTGCGATGCTAGTGATTATGTTGTAGGTGCTGTTTTAGGGCAAAGAGTCGATAAGAAATTAAATGTTATCCATTAAGCTAGTAAGACTCTTGATACTTCCCAGAGAAATTATGCTGCTACTGAAAAAGAATTCTTAGCAGTTGTGTTTGCATGTGATAAGTTTAGACCTTATATTGTTGATTCCAAAGTTACTATTCACACTGATCATGCTGCAATTAAATATCTTATGGAAAAGAAAGATGCTAAGCCTAGACTCATTAGATGGTTCTCTTGCTCCAAGAATTTGACTTGCATATTATTGATAGAAAGGGAGCTGAGAACCCCGTTGCAGACAACTTGTCTAGGTTAGAGAATGTTCTTGATGACCCACTACCTATTAATGATAGTTTTCCTGATGAACAATTAGCGGTCGTCAATGCTTCTCGTACTGCTCCTTGGTATGCCGGGATGATCCACACCTTTATAAAGAAGGAGTAGATGGTATTATTAGACATTGTGTACCTGAGCATGAACAGGAACAAATTTTACGCAAGTGTCACTCTGAATCCTATGGAGGACACCACGCTAGAGACAGAACTGCAAACAAGGTACTACAATCTGGTTTTTATTGGCCTACTCTTTTCAAAGATGCTCCTAAGTTTGTTGTATCTTGTGATGAATGTCAAAGAATAGGTAACATTAGTAGACGTCAAGAAATGCCTATGAATTATTCTCTTGTTATTGAACCATTTGATGTATGGGGCTTTGATTATATGGGACCTTTTCCTGCCTCCAATGGTTATACATATATTTTAGTTGCTGTTGATTACGTTACTAAGTGGGTAGAAGCTATTCCAACTAGTAGTGCTGATCATAACACTTCTATTAAAATGCTTAAAGAAGTTATTTTTTCCGAGGTTTGGAGTCCCTAGATATCTTATGACTGATGGTGGTTCACACTTTATTCATGGCGCTTTCCATAAGATGCTTGCTAAGTATGATGTCAATCATAGAATCGCATCTCCTTATCACCCGCAGTCTAGTGGTCAAGTAGAGTTGAGCAATAGAGAGCTCAAATTAATTTCGCAAAAGACTGTGAATAGATCTAGAAAGAATGGGTCCAAAAAACTTGATGATGCATTATGGGCCTATAGAACTGCATACAAAAATCCTATGGGTATGTCTCCATATAAGATGGTTTATGGAAAAGCATGTCAATTACCTCTTGAACTTGAACATAAAGCATATTGGGCTATTAAAGAGCTCAATTATGACTTCAAACTTGCCGATGAGAAAAGGTTATTTGATATTAGCTCACTTGATGAATGGAGAACCCAAGCATATGAAAATGCCAAGCTTTTCAAAGAAAAGGTCAAATGCTGGCATGATAAGAGGATACAAAAGCGTGAGTTTAACGTAGGAGATTATGTGTTATTGTTTAACTCTCGTTTAAGATTTTTTGCAGGAAAACTTCTCTCAAAATGGGAAGGTCCCTACGTTATCGAGGAGGTCTATCGTTCTGGTGCTATAAAAATCAATAACTTTGAAGGCACAAACCCGAGGGTGGTAAATGGTCAAAGAATTAAACATTATATTTCAGGTAATCCTATCAACGTTGAAACTAATATTACTGAAACCATAACCCCTGAGGAATACATAAGAGACACTTTCCAGAATGTTCCAGACTCCGAAAAGGCATAGGTACATGGTACGGTAAGCAAACCGACTCCAAAACAACTCTAATGGAAATTTTTATCAGTTTTGGATTATTTAAGGATTTTAGGAAGAAAGAAGTAGTCCGAAAGGGGCACGAGGCTCCCACGAGAGAGGAGGGCGCCCCCCCTATAGGGCGTGCCCCCTGTCTCATGGGCACCTCATGTGCCTCTCGGACTCCGTTTTCTTGTATGTTACATATTTTGGTCGGCAAAAATTCATTATATATACTCCCGAAGGTTTTGACCACCGTATCACGCAATTATCCTCTGTTTTCGTTTTGAGCCGTTTCTGTTGCAGATTTAGGGCACCATGACTTCCCCCTCCTCCAATAATGAAGACAAGGATGCTTGACTATTGAATATAGAGTTGAAAAGAGAGGAACCATAGGAGATCAGCAAGGATGGAGGGATCAGGAAGGCCATGGAGGCTCAAGCTCCGGTGGTGAAAGAAGAAGACATCCCTCAACCTTTACCTAACCTTTTCACTCCAACAGAGATTGAAGCATTCAAGATGATTGAATTAGCCCGCATACAGAACAAGTACCTCACCGAGGGGAATATTTTGTTGAAGGATCATATTGCTAGGCTCAAGGGCATTATCCGCAAGTTGGAGGAGCTTCTACGCTTGATGTGCGATTATCCACCGTCATCATCACCACCTCCATCACCTCCGAAGAAATAATCACATGGGTATGGGCACTCCCCTTGGCAACTGCTAAGCTTGGGGGAGGTGCCCCGGTATTGTATCACCATCACACTCCTATCTTTACCGCTTTATTTAGTTCGATCCTTTTAGTAGTATCTTGATCTATTAGTTCAAAGTTTTGATATCAAGTAGTTTTGAGTTTTGCTTTGTGATCCCTTTATGTAATCGAGTCCGTGTGCTATCTATAATAAAAGAATAGTGTTGATTCAAGGGCTTTGCTATGTTGCTATGATCTTGAGAAAGTAGAAAGAACAAAAAGAGTTCATATTGATCTTATGGATAGTGATAACTTCACACATAGAAAGTATGAGGCATAAAAATCATTGAGAATTGATGAACATAGCCTTGGTCATCGTTGCAATTAATAGGAAGTGATAAGGAAGGAGGGGTTCACATATAAATATATTATCTTGGACATCTTTTATGATTTTGAAGCACTCATTAAGTATGACATGCTAAAAGAATTGATGCTGAACAAGGAAGACAACGTAATGGTTTATGTTTTCCGACATCTTAGTTAAAGTATATTGTCATTAACCTTCCAAACATCTTGAGCTTGCCTTTCCTCCTCATGCTAGCCAAATTCCTTGCACCAAGTAGAGATACTACTTGTGCTTCCAAATATCCTTAAACCCACTTTTACCATGAGAGTCCACCATACCTACCTATGGATTGAGCAAGATCCTTCAAGTAAGTTGTCATCGGTGCAAGCAATAAAAATTGCTCCCTAAATATGTATGACTTATTAGTGCAGAGAAAATAAGCTTTATACGAACTTGTTGTGGAAGTAATAAAAGCGACGGATTGCATAATAAAGCTCCACATGCAAGGGGCAATATAAAGTGATGTTCTTTTGCATTAAGATTTCGTGCATCAACCCTAAACGCGCATGACAACCTCCGCTTCCCTCTGCAAAGGGCCTATCTTTTACTTTATGTTTTTTACTTTATGCTTGAGTCAAGGTGATCCTCACCTCTCCCTTTTTAATTTTATCCTTTGGCAAGCTCCTCGTGTTTGAAAGATCATGATACATATATCCAATTGGATGTAAGTTGGCATAGGCTATTATTGTTGACATCACCTAAAGGTGAATACGTTGGGAGGCAACACAATAAGCCCCTATCTTTCTCAGTGTCTGGCTGAAACTCTATAACCACAAGTATTGCATGAGTGTTAACAATTATAGGGGACTACGAGATAGTTGAGTATGTGAGCTTGCTGAAAAGCTCTATTATTGACTCTTTCTGATATTATGATAAATTGCAATTGCTTCAGTGACTGAGATTATAGTTTGTTAGTTCCCAATGAAGTTTCTGAACCATGCTTGATATTATGAATTGTTTATTACTTGAACATAGGAAATCATATGACAAAATCAATATATGTTGCTGTTATTAGAATGATCATGATGCCCTCATGTCCGTATTTTATTTTTATCGACACCTCTATCTCTAAACATGTGGAGATGCCAATCGCAAGGTTCATATTTTGGAGATGCCAAGCGCAAGGTTATAGGAGAACGAGTAGTAGGTGCCGTATCATTTATAAATAAAGTTTTTTTCCTTTAGTGGCACGTACGCAACATGATAGGTTCATATGGAGAGAAAAGGAAGCCGCTCCACTATATGCATAGTCAGGACGGGCCAGCCTACACGGTTGCTTGCTGGGGTTGCTCTCTTCACACTCTCTTGCACAAAACAATTGTGGCCACATCTCTAACATCCCGATGGATCACGTTTGCCGGGCGAAGGGGTGGATGGTTAGTTTAGATGCGGTCGCCATCGCCGACGGCGAAAACCCACTGTCGGCACGTCCCGATCAGGGGTCCCCGCCGTTCTCTCTCACAAAGCCGGTGAGGTTGCCTTCGTCCCTTGCTCACGGCCACGACGTGGGCAGTTGCCGCCTCCCGTTGCCCTCCTCAAGGTTGAGCTACGTCCCGACATCCCTCGGGTACAACTCCCTTTATAGCAGGCTTGCACCACTGCTCAAGCTGCCCACATCACTCCATGTGGATATTTCTCTACTTCTTTGCCCCGCACATACCTCTACTGGTTTCTATGTACTGTATTTGTGACGATTTTATGTCTCATCAACTAGTCCCAGTAATCTTATTCTAATCACACTTCTTCAATTTCTTTGCCATAGGGATGCTCATCTCAATTTTGGTGAAACTGCACAAAATGATTCGATGGTCAAAAAGTTGCAAACTTCATTTCTTACGAAAGCCTGGTTAGGGTTTACGGTTCAAGGGCTAGGGACTGCATGGATCGTTTTTTTCTTTAGCTGCCTCTGTTCCAAAATAAGTGTCAACTTTAGTAGAAGTACTACTTTGTACTAAAGTTTGCATAAAGCTGAGACACTTCTTTTGGAAGAAGGGAGTACATATTTGTTATGATTGGTCAATCATTGAGATGCAATAGCATGCATGTTAGTCTCCTTTGTATTTGATGCAATGTTGCAACGGGCAACCTTGGACGCAAGATACATGTAACAGAAGCTGGAAGCTTCATAGCATTGTACAAATTTATCTCGCTGATAAATTACAGTACATACTATACTTGTACTTCCTCCGTTCCTAAATATAAGTCTTTGTAGAGATTTCACCATGAACCACATGCGGATGTATATAGATGCATTTTAAGTGCAGATTCATTCATTTTGTTCCGTATGTACTCCACCTAGTGGAATCTCTACAAAGACTTATCTACTATATCTAAATAGCTAGCCCCCACTACTAGGAATTCTCTATCCTCTCCTTGAGCCACATCATCAAAATTAATGTAGCCGTTAGATGAACTAAATCAGTCCATAATAGCCGTCTGATCTAGACGTTGAGAGGCTCCGCACTAAGTGACATGCAAGCATGCAGAAATACCATGGCATGCATGTGAGTGGGTTTTAAATCACATCAACATGTCTGCATGCAAGCATGCACCGGTAGCATGCATGTAAGTGAGCTTTTAAGTCCCATTAACATGTCAAAAAGAAAAATATAATAGAATTATGCAGTAGGAGTTGGCTGATCTTTTTTCCTTACATGGGATGATCTAAATGATGATGGGAGTTTTTTAGTTTGGCTACCACATTTGTCATGCGGTTATAGAGTTTTTTTTAGTTCTATGAAATCGATAATTTTACGCATAGAGATATATAGTTGTTCCGCGGCAATGCACGGGGACTCATCTAGTAGTATTTATGAACGGAGGGAGTACTATGTAAAGAGTTAGGCGTCGCACGGTGTCCAGAAAATATGGTGATAGTGTGAGGTGGGCCATGTAATCACTAAGCCTGCGTGTTTTCACTGCTCTTGCACTCCTCCGCTGTAAGAATGGAGAAAATTGTAATCTAGTAGTGCCTCCTTTCGCCGAAAGCGTGGGACATCCATCAGTCCTACCACCTTAGTAATAATGACCAATGAGCCGTCAAATGACATAGACCCAGCAGTAAGTTGGATGGACGAAGCAACCATCACTCTTGAATCCGCTTCTCCCTTCAACGCCGGCGCCAGTGAGAGGTCGCGTCCGCTCTGCCCGCGCATGAATGTGGCACTGATTCTTTGGAGTGGCGCTGACCGTTTAGGGCGGAAAGCGTGCGTGGGCGATGGAGGGGATTTGGGTGGGCCAGGCTGGTCAGGAGCGGGCGTGGCAGCTATCCGCCTGTCCCTACCGGATGCCCGGAAACGAGAGGATGCACCGACTCTTGCGGCTAAAATCATACACTACACACCATCTTTCTGTAGGAGTAGGTCAATCTGTCGCTCTCTCTAACACACACATGTTGTTAAACACACACACACACACACGCACACGCACACACATAGGTTCATAGAATAGGAAAATCGTACGAGTGAGAAGCCACAGGAAGTGAGATACAAATGGAGTACGTACAAGAAGAGAAGAGGTGACGAATATTCCATCAAACCTGGACTGAGGAGTAGTACTCCCTCCGTCTAGGTGTTAAGTCATCTTACGGAAATCAGATATTCCCAAAATGTTTAGGTGTCGTCCATTAACTTCGCATCTCAATCCCCTCCTGGCCTCGTTGCTAGCGAGCGTTGTTACATAGGAAGCGTTTGGATCCATAGCAAGTACAACTTATAGCATATTCGGGCAAGGTTAGGCGTTTGGAACTATTAAAATATGTTAGCTTTTGTGGGCCAGCTAGCTTGGGTGGGCTAGAAAAACCTTGCTAGCTCAGGAGAGCCAGATCGGCTCGCTTCCGATGGCAAACTTCGCATAGTAGTGACATAGACTAGTAACATGTGCATGTTTCTAGTCCAAGTTACTCACCACTATGACAAGCCTAAGCAATGTAACCAAACGCTCCTTACTCTGCCTTGATCAGTCAAGAAATCAAAGTCGGCTTGCATGCGAGTTAATATGTGGCCCTGCATGGTATCTAAAATGGCATCTCTTAGTTATTTGGATTAATTGTTGCGTCTAGAGACAGAAATCAGGGCTTTGATTGGAGGAATGACTGGTCAAGTGTCTCCTTCTCCTCCAATCTGCTTGCACCTTGGTCCCGCTGCACCTTCTAACGTGACTTATTACACCTAGACGGAGGGAGTAGTACGAGATACGGTGGCACACTGACTTAGGTCGAATACAAGTGCTCAAAATTGGGTGCATGTTATAATAAGGATTCACTTAAAATAGTACGTGAGCGAACAGAGGGATCAATTGTACAGTGTTCCCGAGCAGTAATGAGATGTGTGAGGTAAGATACACCGCTGGCGCTTTTAATTTTTCTTATTAATTTGTTTGTTTCACATTCTGACTGGTGGGACCCAACGTACTATGTGGAGAGAGGTAAGGTGACTACGGCTCCATTATTTCTGCACCACTGTGGATAGTCTTACCACCAAAGCCACATGACACGTTTATGATTTAAATCCCAATGACTCCCACACAAAAAACACGACATGCTTGTCACACAAATGCAGGAATGTATAAAAGGTTATTTTCCTCTCGTTGAACATAACGGGAGGGTTGTGTAGCTGGTTAGCCTGTTCACTCATCAAACTTGAGGTCTCGGGTTCGATAACTACACTTGAGCATAATTCGTGCCAGGAGGATTCTTTGACTGGTCAAAATGGATGGATATGGAGCTATACGATTTCGTAGTGACCATATAATCACCTCATCACGTATAAGCTGTAGCCTCAGCGCTTGTTTTCTAGGGTTTGCACGCTTCACACTCTCTCTCCACTATATATATAATACACGCTCGAGCCTCAGCGCTTGTAGTTGCTCTCTTCACACTCTCTCACCCTCTCCAGATCTAAACAAGACTTCGTTGGCCTCTCTCTCTCAGCGCTTGTAGTTGCTCTCTTCACACTCTCTCACACTCTCCAGATCTAAACAAGACTTCGTTGGCCTCACTCTCCCCTCACTACTGGTCAAAGAGCCGGCAGGATCCGTCCGTTGGGAAGGGAAGGAGGCTTAACACTGTCGCCGTCAGCGAGGGAGGGAATCCACTACCGGCGCAGCTGTTCACTTTCACCCAGTGGCGACGCGGGAGGGCCTTCGACCCCTTCTTCTTAGCCGCCGTCCCATCGCCCACCGAAGCACGCCCAAAGAACCTTAAGGTATAATTTACTTATTCCACATGCACTGCTCTAGCTGCATGTGGGCTTTTTCCGCTTCTGCACTCGAATCTCGGTGTTAGATCAAATAGGAAAGTAGTGGGGAAAGTTGTATACCATGAATCTAGGACGTGGTTAAAAGAGGAAAGGAATGGGGGGAAAGTAGTGGTAAAAGTTGTATAGCATGAATCTAGGACGTGGTTCAAAAAGGAAAGGAAGGGGGAAAGTAGTGGGGAAAGTTGTATCGCATGAATCTAAGACATGGTTCAAAGAGGAAAGGAATGGGAAAAAGTAGTGGGGAAAGTTGTATAGCATAAATCTAGGACGTGGTTCAAAGAGGAAAGGAAGGGGAGAAAGTACTAGTACAGACTGGCTATGCAGCACCTACGTTGGTCGAAAAGGGAAAACAATGGCAAACGCAGTACGCACATCTGTAACGATATGATCTTTTGTTTGGGGGACAAGGCTGTGGAGTTTGAGCATGACTAGATTTGTTGCGCTCAGATAGGGAAAGGTGTCTAAAGATAACAAAACTGGGACCAACACAAATATGCTCCTTGGTTGTTTCTTCTTTGTTGCAATAGACTGTGCATCACCAAAGTACATCGGTAGATGCACATGGTGCTGGTGCATCCACTGTCCCGTGCAACTCTTTAGTTGTTGTTAATCTAAGGCCCTGTTTGCTTAAAAACTCCCTAGTCCCTACCTGCTTGGTTCCAGAGACTAAACATGGACTAGAGGTTATTAAATGACATGCTAAAAGACCATGTTACCCCTAGTAATGAACTAATAGAGACAAGGTGCAATGCGTGGCAGGGGCAACTGTTGGAAAAAGTCCCAAAAAGACTCCCTCAGGGTCTTCTTTCTTTAGTCCCAAATGCCCACTTTTAGTCGCTAAAAGTCCCTCCTGTTTGGTTTAGATGGGACTGACACAGAGTTTTTTTAGTCCCTACACCAAAATGTCCCTGTAAACAAGCACCCTCTAATAAAGCCGCTAGAAAGTTGATGCAATGCCACAGTTAAAAGAAAATTACATGCTTAACGAATTTTATTGTTAATATAATCTCTATGTTAATATTAATTAATGCCACCGTTTGAGAAATGCTACTGTCTTGCTTTCTTTCCCATTTAGATTAGGTAGATGCTTCTTTTTGGTGGCTTCTGTGCCATCCACTGCTATTGACCACTAGTTGTTTCCTTTGCACCTCTGTGTAAACAGGGTTATCTACTTCATCTCGTTACCATTGTGACCTTTTGTTGCAATGCACAAAACACTTTTGTTTTAAGAGTGTTTTGTGCAGTTCAACCAAAATGTCACACCGACAATGTTGCTTGATTGCTTGATCTTAGTGGAACTGCACAAGAGGAGATCTTACTTCCTATCCATGTTGGCAAATTTGGTCCAGATCTTCTTCTTGTGAGTTTTTTGAATTCCGCATCATGAGAGGTTAGTATTAGCCTTCTTTCACATGATTCTGTAGTGTGCTTTCATATGTTGCGCTACTTGTACGGTAATGTTGCTTGATTTTAGTGAACTGCACAAATGGAGACAAGACTTCCAATCTGTATGTGCGCCATAATATCCCATTGAGGTAAGATAAGGATATTCCCCAACTGTTGGCCTGTATTTTTTCACTTTCATCAGAAAATTAATGTCATTGTTTAGTGCTATACTTGTGCTCCCTAGTTGACATGCCAAATCTTATGTTGAAGGCGAAGCTTGTCTGTTATTGAACCAAGTGATGAAGGGGAAGAACAAGCAGAAGAACAACAAAAATCAACTCATGGTGCTGTAATGAAGCACTGGAACTGTGATGACACAAGTAATGATATAGTTTTTCATCTTAATTTATTGTTATGGCTGGAACGAGCAATTCTTTTGCCACTGATTTGATGCCACTCTTAATGTAATACATAATTATCTCTACTTGTGCAAACAGGGATCTTCTTTGAAGATACCATATATTTTAGTGGAACTGCACAAGAAGATGTTGGAAACATTAAACTAATCGAGGAGTATATAGTAAGCATGGCCACCACAGTAGATAGCAACAGATGGTTCCGGAGAAGTGCTTCATCTGTATGCTCTACACAATAAGCCTCCTGACAAAGGTTGGTACTCGCCCACTGATTTCATCCATATGATTGAGCTTTATCATCTCTATTGCAGTTGTGCTACTGTTTGATACTGTCATGAAAAAGTGGTATTGTCCTTGAGAAGTGCTTCATCTGTGCTGTTTTAAATATTTCCTTTCCTTTTTTTGAGCACAACAGGATCATCCTCCTCTGAAGAAGAATATGGAGTACGTGGAGTGACTAGTTCCAATTATGCCAGGATGAAGAAGCCCTGTCTATCTTCTCATCAGAAGGAGCAGTTGAAGGATGGTTACATTACTGCCCACAAGACCAAACTAACTTTAGCTCAGAAGGACTGACAAATCTCCATTTTTTTGCTGTGATGCGCGACTACAATGTTGTTCTAGGATTCTTTCTGGTGAGTTCCACTTTTCTAAAAGTGTTCTTTACATGGACCATGTAGGTGCCTATTTAAACTGTCAATTCATAGTACAGTTTGCTTTATTCTAATCACTTTTTTTGTATTTGTGCAAACAGGGGTGCTCAGCTTGATTTCAATGGGAACAGCACAAAATGTTCATGAATGCATCGAATCATTCATTTCCACCACAAGAAAGGAGGTGCCAATAAGTTCAAGGCGTTGCAACATTTAAGGGCAAAATCGTACAAGCTACGCGTGAATTTGGTTGATTTTGGTGGAACTGCACAAAAATAATAGCTGGTTTATTTAGCACGAGGTGCCATGTCAATGTTCGAACTGATGGCAAACCCTACCCATTCTACAATCGTAGGCATTTGATATTTTGGAATGGGACAACCTTGTCAAATTTTGCTCATTGATTTTAGCAAGAAGACATGCGTTTGATATTTTCAAATGGGACGCCCTTTGCTGTCAGCAGCGTCGATCAATTTTTTTTATTCTTTAGTTGTGAAGTAAATATTGGCTCTGGCATGTGAATTGCTGAGATGCATAATCATCGATTTTTTTGAATGTTCTCTATGAATTTGCCAGCCCTGTGTGTTTGATTGCAATGTACAAAAACGCTAAAAAAGTGCTCAAACTCTTTGTACTCCTTCTGTTTCTTTTCACTTCGCACATTGTGAAAGTGCATACTTTTTTCTATAAGATTGGTCAAAGTAGAGATACTTTTACTGCAGACAAAACTTGTATGTAGACTAGAAAGGACCGGAGGGAGTACATGTGAAACTGCTGCAAACGAGGTGATCACTCTGGGAATAATGCTAGTATGTATTGTTTTGCATGTTCATCCAATGCCAATGATACAGGAATTCAAACTAATCAAAATAAATTCATTCATACACGGTCGGATTTCATATAAACATGCCGGATTTCATTACATTTCATACATTCTTCAACTAAAAAGGGGTGCGCTGCAGGTATAATTAATTAACCGAAGCTACCCACCTGTGTCCCGCTGAGCTGAACAGAAGCTTGGTGACTTAATCGCAGCTTGCGATTCAGAATCGACATGTGGCCTGTTGGGCCCACGTGTCAGTCAGCCAACTGCACCAGCAGTTAAGTAGAAGCAGCGTTCTTCTCCAACACAGCTCTCTGACTCCACGTCGCTGCCAAGAAGCTAACAAGCCTTCAATGGTTAACCCGTCTAGCTTAGCTTCAACCGGAGGGTAGCAGCGGTGGCCTTACTTGGACCCGAGCGGCGGCGACCTACCGTATTCTACTCTTCCTTTTTTTCTGTGTGGCGCAGCCTCGTTGGCAGGGGCGGGTGTAGGATCGGAAGTATGTCTAGAGGGGGGGGTGATTAGACTACTTGACAATTTAAAAGTTTAGCCTTTTGATTAGGACAAGTTTTTAGCAAGTTCACAATGATGACCAAGTCAAGTATCACCCTACACATGCAATTCTAGAGTTATGGCAGCGGAAAGTAAATTGCACATGTAGTAAATAGAGGTGGAGAAGAGCAAACGCAGTTTGGAGACACGGAGATTTTTCTCGTGGTTCCGATAGGTGGTGCTATCGTCAATCCACGTTGATGGAGACTTCAACCCACGGAGGGTAACGGCTGCGAGAGTCCACGGAGGGCTCCACCCACGAAGGGTCCACGAAGAAGCAACCTTGTCTATGCCATCATGGCTTACGCCCACGGAGGACTAGCCTTACTCGGGTAGATCTTCACGAAGTAGGCGATCTCCTTGCCCTTACAAACTTCTTGGTTCAACTCCACATCTTGACGGAGGCTCCCAAGCGACACCTAACCAATCTAGGAGGCACCACCTCCAAAAGGTAATAGATGGTGTTGGTGATGATGAACTCCTTGCTCTTGTGCTTCAAATGATAATCTCCCCAACACTCAACTCTCCTCACCGATTTGGCTGTGGTGGAAGAAGGGATTGAGTGGAAAGCAACTTGGGAAGGCTAGAAATCAAGTTTCATATGGTGGGAGTGGAGCAACTTGATCTCAACACAAGGGTAGGTAGTTTTCTTCTCGAAATGTAAGGTAGGAGTGGTAGTTCTTTCGATGGCTCTCTCCACGAATGAAGAGGAGGTGGAGGGTATTTATAGCCTCCACACAAAATCCAACCGTTACACACATTTGACCAATCTCGGTCAGACCGAAGTTGACAACTCGGTGAGACCGAAAGTTCAAATCTTGTGAACGTTGGGATTTTCGGTGGGACCGAAAATACAATCTCGGTTAGTCCGATTCTTCCAAAGACTAGGGTTTGCCATTCTCGGTGGGACCGACTTTATCATCTCGGTGACACCGATTTGATTACAGAAGGTTACAGAAGCTTGGCAACACTAGTTTCGGTGAGACCGAGTTTGGAATCGGAAAATCCGAAATTACTAGGGTTTGGGTATATGGCTGAGGTGGTTCATCTCGGTGTGACTGAGTTTATGGAATCGGTGGGACCGAGATTACTTATGAGCATATGTTGGAATGAAAGATTGCTGACTGTTTGGGAGATAGATCACTAAGCACTTTGAGCAACCAGATCATCAACATAACCTCATCCCCTTTTAATAGTATTGGCTTTCCTATGGACTCAATGTGATCATGGATCACTAAACCAAAAATGGAGTCTTGAGCTTTTGCCAATGCTTTCCTTAGCATTTTGAGGGGTCCACATCATCAGTCATTGCCATACCCATATCACTGAACTTTCTGAAATATTCTCAAGAAACAATTAGTTCAATGATATATATGTTGTTATTAATTACCAAAACCACCCGGGGATTAGTTGCACTTTCAATCTCCCCCTTTTTGGTAATTGATGACAACATATAGATCAAAGCTTCGACAAATGATATAATCAATGAATGATATCGTCGCTTTGAGAAGTATGTGATAAGCAAGAGCTCCCCCTAAATTTGTGCATTATTTAAGATTTGCGTTTGAATGCAAATGCACAATCGATTAGGATCATGGGTCACTCTTCCATGTCACATACATCTTGGTGGAGCGCACAAAATGATAAGAATGAATAACATGCACCCAATCACCAAGACATGAGTAAATGATCATACAAAACATGAATAGCATATGATAAGCATTAAGCACACATTAAGCATAGTATGATCAGGCACTCATCAAAGTAGAGCAAACGTAGTATCAAACACACGGAACGTCTCGGAAAACTCAAAAGTATCTCAAAGAAAACCGCAAATGAAAGAGCAAAAGCGAGCACTCTCTCTCTCGAAGTCCTATGATCTATACAATTTCTCCCCCTTTGGCAACAAGTTACCAAAAAGTTCGAAAGGTATAGAGCTAAGCGTCACTAGGGACTCTGCTGGCGGCTCTGTGCAGGTCGATGGAGTGGAGATAGCTGCATCTGCAAAGGCTTCGCTGAAGTCTGTGGAGCTGGAGGAGTGGACACTTTGGAGCTGGAGCTGGGCCGATGGAGCTGTGGGAGGTGCCGATGTAGTACCCACAGGGTCTCCTTTGGAATAGCAGCTGATCTGGGCTTTGTGGGAACCTGAGCAGGCTGCTCATAATCATCCTGGACCAAATCATCTTCCATCTCCTTCATGAGCTCTGCCTTCTCCCTCTTGGCTTCCTCAATATCTGCCTCAAGCTTGTTGACGGTGACCTGCACTTCAGTCAGCTTGACATCCAGAGCATGGAACTTGTCTTCAACTATCCTCTCAAGACTCTCCTGAGACTGCACTATGCTGGCCAGGCGTAGTTCAATCCTCTGGGTAGCTTCAAGAAGTTGTTCTCCAACGCTCTTGGGTTTTGCTGCTTCTTTGCTTCCTTCTCGACTTTGGCTTGTTTGGCAGCTTCAGACTTAGCTTGTCCTTCAACAGATGTGGGATCATCCTCTGTCATCACAACTTCATTGTCCTCATGTTCAGGCTGCAGTGGCAAGTGGGGTCTATCCAACAAGTAGGTGTCCGTGCCAAACTTGGCATTGATGAGCATCTGAATGTGCGGAGCAAACCCACATGACCTCTTACAGTCTGCTGCTTTGTCCTCTTGATAGTCTCAACTATCGTGTCCATCACTTTGAAAGGTGCCTTCTGATCTAGAATATGCAGCATGTTGATAGAATACCCTCTTATCATGCGATGATCTCGACTTAGGCATCAAAGTATGCCTCGAGAATGGTGTTAGTGGTTGGGAGACCTGCTCAAGATGATACAGATCCAAGCTTCCATATCTCAACATCTTTGGCTGGTACCTCATTGTACATATTTTCATTGACTCATGGTTTTTCTTTGGAATTCCATAGACATCTACATCATCATCTCTTGATATTTGGAGCATTCAGCAAGACTTCCATTCTTCAACTGTTGAAGAGAATCTCGGCCTTCACCATCCATACAATTTTGCCATCCGGATAGAAATGTGTTTGTGGCATAGAACTGCATGATCATCTCATCATTCCATGCTGTCAGTTCCTGACCAACAAACTCTGCAACACCACATGCGGTGAAGCTCTCATGCACATGTGGGAAGTAGTCTCTGTGCTCTTCACTATCAATATATTCCCAAATAACATATCTGTGTCAAGAACAATGGGCTTCTTGTCCATGAGCACCATCTCATAGAAATCTTGTTGCTCTCGGTGTGGAATCTTGAGTCAACAGCTGTCCTTCTCCTGGTGGCATATGGATCAACTTGCCTCCATAGCCCGAGACCTTTGTCCTTCCTTTCCTTCATATTTTCGCTCGAGGATGAGCATCATTGTGGATGGCGGTTTACATGCGAGTTTCAGCAATACATGTGCCTCATCTTCTGATTCAGCTGGTGGCACATTGTCCTTCTTCTTCTCTGAAGCAGGAATATTTCTCACTGTTTTCTTTGGCTTGGCAGCAGGCTTGGCTTGAGCTGCCTTTGCTGGAGCTGATGGCTTAGATTTGGTAGGTGCTCCTGCCTTGATGGCATCTCCCATCAACTTAGGCTTCTGAGGAGGCTGGGGTGCTTCCTCATCAGAATCATCATCAGCTTCATCATGTACTATCCTCTTCCTCTTGGAAGTTTTCTTTACCTTGCTGGAGGTTTCTTCTTCCATGCTCAACTTCTTGGCAACTGTGGACTTCTTCACTTTGCTGGTGCCCTTCTTGGTGTGTTGCCCTTGATAGTCTTTGGCAACCACTTTCCTCTTAGGTTTGGAAGTGATCTCTTCCTCAGCAACAAAGTCAGAATCCTCTTCATCAGAATTTCTCTTCTTCACAGCCCCGTGGCAGCAGCAGCAAACCACTTGGGGTGCTCCTCTCACCATCATCGGAAAAACTGCTGGCTTCAGGACTAGTGCCCCTCTCGAATCTCAACCGGTGATTCAGACTGTGTTACGCTGTCACTTGCATCGGATATGACCGACAACCCGTGAATAGAATAGGTATAGGCGAATAGAAGAGTTATCACAAACTGCGAAGATTTTGTAAAAGAATGAGTTCAAATTTCAGTTTTAAGTTTTCACAGAATGCATTTCGGTCGACCGAGGCTAAAATTCGTGAATCCAAGTGTCTAAACAGAACCATTCACACCACTTTCGGTTGGACGAAATGGGTTTCGTCTAGCCGAGAACACTAGGGTTTCACTAAATCCTCATTTCGGTCTTACCGATTTGCACAACTTCGGTTGGACCGAAGGTGCGAGGCAATGGCCAGAGGCCAAATCGGTCATCCGAGAATGTAGAATCGGTCACACCGAGATGTGTTCGCGGAAACCTAACCCTAAAATTTTCACTCAATTTCGTTCTAAGAACTAATCTGCTGGATAGGAAGATTTCAAACATGGCAAGAAGCTAGGCAAAACCTATCGTGCATTGAATCGAGAGGTTGAAGACGAGAGGATCGAAACTCACCCTAAGATGGAGTTTCTCACGGCGCAACGGCGCGATGAGATTGACCGCTGACGGCGATGGAGACCAGCGGCGAGGGCCTGAGCGACGGCGGAGACGATCCGAGACCACGGCGACGGCAGCTAAGGGTTTGGGGCGAGGCGTTTTGAAGGAATAATCAACGCTGCTCTCGGTATATATACCCTTCAATGTCGGTGGGACCGAGTTGAAAAACTCGGTGGCACCGAGATGGTTAACTGCAAGCAGTTACTCACATCGGTCATGCCGAAATTTGCAACTCGGTTTCACCGAGGTGAAAACCTAGATCAATCCAAGTGATTTCGGTCTGTCCGATTTGAGTATATTTGTTTGACCGAAAGTACTTAGAAGGTTTTGGAAGTTAAGCTTTTGACGGATCGGTGGCTCAAGTGCTCCTCACTCGTCTGTCCAAAAAGACTTTATCAAAGTTTGTGATATAAGCATGAATAGAGTTTGAGACAAGAAAGCATAGATAGCTAGGGGAGGAACTTAGGCATTCTTGTCCATCCATTTGGTCAAAAAGAGATAAAATCCAAAAGACCAAAGCAACAAATGGATGTCCTCGAATGGATAAAATTATGCATCCAACATGCTCACACAATAAGATATCAAATGAAATATGTGTCAAACATGCACAAACAAAACTCTAGCAACTAGCACACAATTTGGCGATGACTAGGTCATCTATATATGAGTATATTGACTTAGGAGTCAAATGAGAACATTTGATCATGGGTCATACTCATCGTTTAAGCACAAGTGGGGTTACCACTTTTACATAAAGCATTAATGTGTTCACATCATTTGAAGATGCTTTAGCCCATATCTTTAGAGCATAGCTCCCCCTTGATGTGAGAACCCCTTTTAAAGGGTCAAACTAACCTTGGGTTGTCGAGAAGACTTCATGTAGATGTTGAAGATGTGGATGCTCAATGTTGATGAAGATCATCAAGAGTTGGGAGAAATCCTTTGGATTCGGGCACTTTCAATACCTACATGGGTTAGTCCCACAAGGAACAAACAAGGATATCCATGGACATAGATTGAAGTACACAATAGATGATGTCCATGAAAGCAATGATTACCTTGTCCCTTGACTTACCAACATGAGGGTTTGTGACTCCATGAACTAGTGCAAGATGTGGAAGTTGATTGCACAAGTTCTTGCCAAAATGAATATGAGTGAAGTATGTTGGCGGAGTCACCCTCAAGAACTCTCTAGTTCTTCTTCTTGGGATCCACATCATCTTGATGGGAATCCTTGGGGTAGTAGTTGAGCTTGTCAAGTAGAACTTGAAGTTTCCTTGGGAACCCACTTGACCATGGCCTTGGGTGCTTCAATAAATGCATCAATCTCCTCTTGAAGCTTGTCCTTGCCTTTTAGCTTGTGGTCTTGTGGTGGAAGGTCATCTTGAGCTTGTTCCACATTGGAAGAAGTAGGATCATACTTCTCCTTTTGAGAAACAAACTTTGGAGTGGGATATTGACCTTCTTCCCATTCAACACCCTCGGCGTTGAACTTTCGCTCAAAACCAATTCCTTGATTCTTCCGGTGCCTTCCTTGCTTAAGTAACAATTTCTCAAAGTTCTTGCTTCCGCAAGGCTCTTGTAGACACCTTTCTCTATAATCCCTTTCAATAAACTATTTTCTTGCTCAAGTGTAACTTGGCTTAAAACATTGTTAGTGGAATCAAGAGAATTACTAGAACCAATTATGTTGCTTCTAGATGAAGAATTTTTCTTATGCTTGTCATGCTTAGTTTTAATAGGTGGCAAGAAATTAGACAAGAGAAGTCGTTTGGCAAGATATGAATAACTCTTCTTTCGAAGATCGTCATTGATAGCTTTTAGGAACTCATGTTCTTGCTCTAGATTGAGCTTCTCGAAGCGTAGCTTCTCATGAGATCTTAGGAGCTCTCTATGATCTTCTTGAGTTGTTTCATGAGCTAACTTAAGAGTGTTTAGTTCTTTAGTTAAACGCTCAATCTCCTTCATAGCATTGTCATTCGACTCTTCTCGACTATAAAGACTACTAGCATGTTCATCATTACTAGGCTCACTAGATTTATCATGTAAAAGCTCATCTTCACCAAGCAAGTCATCCTCATCACTATCAAAGTCAATGAATTCAGGGTGTGATACCTTGGGGCCTTTTGCCATGAAGCATCTTCCAATTCCCTCATTTGGTGAATCAAATATGTCATAGGAGTTGAAGTTGGAGGATACGAGAGCAAGACCGCAACACCTTCATCTTGATCAGATTCGGAGTTAGAGTGATAGCTTCTTTGGAGTGATTGTCGGAGTCGGAGCCGGAGACCCATTCACCAACATGAGCTTGATGTTTTCTTCTTGTGTAGCTCCTTGATGACTTGTCTTTCCTTTCCGAATCCTTGCTTCTCCGAGAGGATCTTCGTTCATAACGATCATCTCTACTCCTTCTCTCTTTCCGAGGCGACTCTTCTCTTGAGCTTGTTCTTCTTGGAGATTCTTCTCTTCTCTTGTGGGGAGTCGAACACTCATTTGAGTAGTGTCCGGGTCTTCCACAATTGTAGCAGTTTTGATCACGACTAGAAGATCTCTTTTCATCATATGATCTAGACTTTGAGCTTCTTTCCTTTCTTCTACTCTTGTAGAATTTGTTGAAGTTCTTCACCATTAGGCTTATCTCTTCATTGGAAACTAGCTTGTCACTTGAGGTTGTGGGAGCTTCAACTGTAGCTTTGTAAGCACCACTTGACTTGTTGTGAAGCTCTTCCTTGTCTTTAAGTGTCATCTCATGAGCAACAATCCTTCCAATGACTTCGGTAGGCTTGAGATCCTTGTAGTTTGGCATCATTTGGATCAAAGTGCACACGGTGTCATACTTTCCATCCAAAGCTCTGAGAATCTTCTTGATGATGAATCGGTCGGTCATTTCTTCGCTTCCTAAGCCGGCAATCTCATTTGTGATGAGAGAAAGCCTAGAGTACATTTCAGCGACTCCTTCACCTTCCTTCATCTTGAACTTGTCAAGTCGACCTTGAAGAACATCTAGCTTTGATTCCTTCACGGACTCGGTACCTTCGTGCATTTCACCAAAGTATCCCAAATCTCTTTTGCATTCTCAAGACGGCTGATCTTGTTGAACTCCTCGGGACACAAAGCATTGAAGAGAATGTCACAAGCTTGAGCATTGTTCAGAACATCCGAACTCATCCGCAGTAGCTTCGCGATCCGAACTTTTCCTTCCTCGAAAAACTCACCTTGCAAGCCAACACAAATAATGCCCCATGCGGCGGGTTATGTCCAAGAATATGCATTTTCATTTTGTGCTTCCAACTAGCAAAATTTGAACCATCAAAGTAAGGACCTCTCTGAAAATTACCCTCACTAGACGCCATACTCTCCTAGGTTGTGAAACCAAGCTTATGGAGTCCAATGCAATGGAAACCAATCCAATGGAGACCAAAGCTCTGATACCACTTGTAGGATCGGAAGTATGTCTAGAGGGGGGGTGATTAGACTACTTGACAATTTAAAAGTTTAGCCTTTTGATTAGGACAAGTTTTAGCAAGTTCACAATGATGACCAAGTCAAGTATCACCCTACACATGCAATTCTAGAGTTATGGCAGCGGAAAGTAAATTGCACATGTAGTAAATAGAGGTGGAGAAGAGCAAACGCAGTTTGGAGACACGGAGATTTTTCTCGTGGTTCCGATAGGTGGTGCTATCGCCAATCCACGTTGATGGAGACTTCAACCCACGGAGGGTAACGGCTGCGAGAGTCCACGGAGGGCTCCACCCACGAAGGGTCCACGAAGAAGCAACCTTGTCTATGCCATCATGGCTTACGCCCACGGAGGACTAGCCTTACTCGGGTAGATCTTCACGAAGTAGGCGATCTCCTTGCCCTTACAAACTTCTTGGTTCAACTCCACATCTTGACGGAGGCTCCCAAGCGACACCTAACCAATCTAGGAGGCACCACCTCCAAAAGGTAATAGATGGTGTTGGTGATGATGAACTCCTTGCTCTTGTGCTTCAAATGATAATCTCCCCAACACTCAACTCTCCTCACTGATTTGGCTGTGGTGGAAGAAGGGATTGAGTGGAAAGCAACTTGGGAAGGCTAGAAATCAAGTTTCATATGGTGGGAGGGGAGCAACTTGATCTCAACACAAGGGTAGGTAGTTTTCTTCTCGAAATGTAAGGTAGGAGTGGTAGTTCTTTCGATGGCTCTCTCCACGAATGAAGAGGAGGTGGAGGGTATTTATAGCCTCCACACAAAATCCAACTGTTACACACATTTGACCAATCTCGGTCAGACCGAAGTTGACAACTCGGTGAGACCGAAAGTTCAAATCTTGTGAACGTTGGGATTTTCGGTGGGACCGAAAATACAATCTCGGTTAGTCCGATTCTTCCAAAGACTAGGGTTTGCCATTCTCGGTGGGACCGACTTTATCATCTCGGTGACACCGATTTGATTACGTATGTTCTGAAGCTTGGCAACACTAGTTTCGGTGAGACCGAGTTTGGAATCGGAAAATCCGAAATTACTAGGGTTTGGGTATATGGCTGAGGTGGTTCATCTTGGTGTGACTGAGTTTATGGAATCGGTGGGACCGAGATTACTTATGAGCATATGTTGGAATGAAAGATTGCTGACTGTTTGGGAGATAGATCACTAAGCACTTTGAGCAACCAGATCATCAACATAACCTCATCCCCTTTTAATAGTATTGGCTTTCCTATGGACTCAATGTGATCATGGATCACTAAACCAAAAATGGAGTCTTGAGCTTTTGCCAATGCTTTCCTTAGCATTTTGAGGGGTCCACATCATCAGTCATTGCCATACCCATATCACTGAACTTTCTGAAATATTCTCAAGAAACAATTAGTTCAATGATATATATGTTGTTATTAATTACCAAAACCACCCGGGGATTAGTTGCACTTTCAGCGGGGCCTTAGCAGAGCCGGCGATGTCCTCTGTCTCGTTGCCGGCGGGCGGCGCCTCGGCGGAGCGATGTAAATTCTCCCCCTCATTGCCGGCAGGGTGGGGCCTCAGCTGAGCCGGCGATGTCCTCTGCCTCGTTGTTGGCGGGGAGGGGCCTCGGCGGAGCCGGCGGTGTCCTCGGCCTCGTTGTTGGCATCGCGGGGCCTCGGAGGAGCAGGGCCTCATCGACGCCAGCGGAGCGGGGGCTCGTTGGAGCCGGCATTGTCCTCTGCCTCGTCCTCTGTCTTGCCAAACAGCACCTCGCCCGCTTCATCCCCCTCTTTGTAGGCGGCCGCAGCCTCTGCCACCCGCATGCGGTACCACCAGCGCACGAGGCGGGTGGAGCGGTACGATTGGAGCAGCGCCTCCTGCTCCGCCCGCTCCGCGGCGATCTGCTCCTCTGCCTGCATGTGCTCCTGGAGGAGATGGTGGTTGTAGGCGGCGTCAGCTTGCGCCTCCCAGAACTGCTCCTCATGCTTCTGCCTCACCGTGTCCATATATTGGGCACGGGCCTCGCCGATCGTTATGGTGCAATGCACCGGTGAGGATGGCGCAGAGGAGGGGGTTGGCGCCGGATCATCGACTACCATGTTCTCCATTTGGACGTCGTCGTCCTCCGGCTGCCTGCCGGCCAGCCAGTCGGCAGCAATGGCTGCTATCTCCTCGTGGTCTGTCGTCCGCCTGTCCCGAAGAGCGCTGGAGTGCGAGGAAGCCATGGTGGGCAGTAGTGGTGTGGACAGGAGAAAGGGAACGAATGCGGATGACTGCAGCTATGGCCGGCGCAGCAGTTTATATAGCAATGTGGGCGGCGGAGGGATGGACGTGTGGCGCCGGAGTAGCCGCCTCGGCAACCGCGTATCATTAATGTGGGCGGCAGATGGACGGACGGACGACACTTGTGTCATTTGAAGGCGGAGCAATCGCCTGCACCGGGAAGCGGCGCGGGCGGGCTGACTGTTTGGGTCGGAGAGCGCGCGCGAGCGAGGAGATGACTTTACTTGGAGAGGGTGACAATGGGGACCCACGAGGGCCATAGCCTCACGTACGCAAGTGCCTCCTTATTATATAAAACTATAATTTTTTTTTTGCTTCCTCCTGGTTTCCTGACATCACGGTCCCACACAATTGTCAACCTATGTAGTCAATAAATGAGAGAATTGCACAAGAAGCAGCAGACAGCTGGGACCCAGCAGCTCAAGCAGTATTTATGTTTTTGAAGTGTGAGCGCTGCAGAGTTTTTCGATGTTTAGCCCAGATATTAATTTTTCTCCTCTGAACAACAACGGAAACATCGCTGCAGATATTAACTGGGCAGGCTATGGCCCGTCTAGCCCAGGCTAGATATCCAGCCCAGATATAAATTTTTTTCAAGCTGAAAACGGCTAGCCCAGCTATACTTTTTTTAAGAATACCCAGGCAAGGTCAAGTTGTTATTTTCCGCCCCGCTGGGCTGCAGATCTTTCCTAGGAGGGATGCATTAGGCTTAACAAGAAAATGGGCTTTAAGAAATAATAAATGGGATGTAATTATAAAAACTGGGCAGTAACTATAAAAAATGCACCAAACACGTAATTACTTTATAAAATATTATTTTTGGATATTGAAAATTTTAATTTCATTAATTGTTGCGAGCGCAATGTTTCGTTGGATTTTTACGTAATATAAATTTATATTGAAATTGTATTTAATCTGACTAGAAATTTCGGGATAAAAATATTTCGGATCCCATCAAAATGTGGGAAATTTAATGAATTCTGTTTTGAATGGTTGGTTGAAATGGGCTGTACTTTTAACAAACTGTAAATGGGCTGTAGTAAATTCCATAAGAATTCAAAAATGGGTTGCACATTCTTATAAATCTCAAATGGGCTATAATTTCTCTGCCACACACTAGCGGCCTTACTAAGTTGACGCGTCCCCTCAAAAAAAAGAGTTGACGCGTATGCAAGGCTTTGTCAACTTATAGTCAACACACGGTTCTAGCAGCAGTGGCCGCTGGATGTCCATCCAACGGATGCCGTGCTTCTTCTTCAATCTCGGATATTCTTGCTTCACCCGCCCAAAAAATGATTCCCCCCTGACATCTGGGCCACACCGTTTCGGAAGCTGACCTGTGGGCCTACTAGGTTGACGCGTACCAAGGGCTTTGTCAACTTAGTCAATATAAACGATTCTAGCGGCAGTGACTGTACGATGTCCATCCAACGGCCGTCGTGCTGCTTCAACCTCTGGTCTTCTTGCTCTAGCTGCCTAAAGCAGCACTGGTCGTGCCGCCTGCTCCTGTCTCCCATGGCCGGCTGTGCTGCCGCGGAGGCCTCACCGTCCCCTACTACTCCCACCGTTGGCCAGGCCATCCCTCCACTCACCCACACCCCCTGTTATTCTGCGATGACGGCAACCTCACACCGTAGCCGAACCAGTGAACTCTCGTACTCCACTCCATGTGGGCATCCACTATCGCATCTTCCCTGGCTCCGCGTCGTCCCCTTCCTAGGCCTCGCCGTCATCCACCGCCATCGTGCTCTCGGCGCGGCGTGGTCAACGTGGTCGTGGAACGACTTCCATCGGACGTGGGTTGTACGTGGAGAGGCTGACAGCTGGGTCCACGGCCGCAGCAAGGAAGTGCCTCCTTATTACGCAAAAAATAATGATTCCTCCACTTGATAGGTGGGAACCACTAGACGGGCCACTGTATTTCGCGAATAAAACGTTTCCGCCTGACTGCTGGGACCCACCAGCTACATCTTCGCACGCAAAGAAGTGCGTCCGGGCCAAAAAAAAAAGATTCGCCCCCCTAACTGCTGGGACCCACTAGCTACATCTTTGCACACAAGGAAGTGTCTAACAGTCGGGACCCACCTGGTCGAAGCATACGTAGCGTTGTCATTCTGGTCGCAAACGTGTACGTACATACTTGTCGATGCACGTGTCGTAGTAGAGGAGCGCACGTAGCATGTATACATACGTACAACGGCTAGTGTGCAAGAAAGAAAATACGGCCATGTACGTACATATGGGAGGGGTCTCGAACGCCTACTCGTGCATACGTATGGCCAGGGCTCGTGTACATGGCTGGGTCAGAATGGAGAAACAACGTCGTCGTCGTGTTCATGGGGAGCCAACCGGCTGGGTCGAAATGGAATGCGTCATCGTGTTCATCGGGAGGGCTTGGACAGAACAGGCGATGGAAACGAGGCCTGGCATACCGCAGAATGGAGGAAACGGCCTTGTGTTCGACCGGCCACGTTGGTAACGGGATCCTATTCATCTGGAGGGGTCTGGCGTACCGCAAAACGGATGAAACGGACTTGTGTTGGACCTCCTACGGTCGAAACAGGGTCCCGTTGATCGGGAGGGGTGTGGCCTACCACAAAATGGAGGAAACAGACTTGTGTTGGAGCGCTACGGTCGAAACGGGGGTCCTGTTCATTGGGAGGGGTGTGGTGTACCGCAAAACAGGACTCCATGGGATATTGTTCATCTCCACCGTCAACCTCCTCCATCCTCCACGGGGCTACTATTCATCCACCGTCGACCTTCTCCAGCCTCGACCTGCGACTGTTCATCCACGTGTTGGGGAACGTAGTAATTTAAAAAAAATTTCCTACGCACACGCAAGATCATGGTGATGGTATAGCAATGAGAGGGGAGAGTGTTCGTCCACGTACCCTCGTAGACCGTAAGCGAAAGCGTTATGACAACGCGGTTGATGTAGTCGTGCGTCTTCACGATCCGACCGATCCAAGTACTGAACGTACGGCACCTCCGAGTTCAGCACACGTTCAGCTCGATGACGATCTCCGGCCTCCGATCCAGCCAAGCTTCGGAGATGAGTTCCGTCAGCACGACGGCATGGTGACGATGATGATGTGCTACCGGCGCAGGGCTTCGCCTAAACTCCGCGACGATATGACCGAGGTGGAATATGGTGGAGGGGGGCACCGCACACGGCTAAGGAACGATCCGTAGATCAACTTGTGTGTCTATGGGGTGCCCCCTGCCCCCGTATATAAAGGAGTGGAGGAGGGGAGGGCCGGCCCTCTACTATGGCGCGCCCTAGGGGAGTCCTACTCCCACCAGGAGTAGGATTCCCCCTTTCCTAGTCCAACTAGGAGTCCTTCCATGTATTAGGAGTAGGAGACAAGGAAGGGGAAGAGAGAAGGGAAGGAAGGTGGGGTGCGGCCCCTCCCCCTAGTCCAATTTGGACTAGGCCATGGGCGCGCCTGCCCTAGGCAGCCCTCTCTCTTTCCCTTGCAGGCCCAATAAGGCCCAATACTTCTCCCGGCGAATTCCGTAACTCTCCCAGACTCAAAATACCGAATCACTCGGAACCTTTCCGAACTCCGAATATAGTCGTCCAATATATCGATCTTTACGCCTCAACCATTTCGAGACTCCTCGTCATGTCCCCGATCTCATCTGGGACTCAACTCCTTCGGTACATCAAAACTCATAAACTCATAATATAACTGTCATCGAAACCTTAAGCGTGCGGACCCTACGGGTTCGAGAACTATGTAGACATGACCTAGAACTATTCTCGGTCAATAACCAATAGCGGGACCTGGATGCCCATATTGGCTCCTACATATTCTACGAAGATCTTTATCGGTCAAACCGCATAACAACATACGTTGTTCCCTTTGTCATCGGTATGTTACTTGTCCGAGATTCGATCGTCGGTATCCAATACCTAGTTCAATCTCGTCACCGGCAAGTCTCTTTACTCGTTACGTAATGCATCATCCAGTAACCAACTCATTGGTCACATTGCTTGCAAGGCTTATAATGATGTGCATTACCGAGAGGGCCCAGAGATACCTCTCCGACAATCGGAGTGACAAAACCTAATCTCGAAATACGCCAACTCAACATGTACCTTCGGAGACACCTGTAGTACTCCTTTATAATCACCCAGTTACGTTGTGACGTTTGGTAGTACCCAAAGTGTTCCTCCGTAAACGGAGTTGCATAATCTCATAGTTACAGAACATGTATAAGTCATGAAGAAAGCAATAGCAACATACTAAACGATCAAGTGCTAAGCTAACGGAATGGGTCAAGTCAATCACATCATTCTCCTAATGATGTGATCCCGTTAATCAAATGAAAACTCTTTTGTCCATGGCTAGGAAACATAACCATCTCTGATAAACGAGCTAGTCAAGTAGAGGCATACTAGTGACACTATGTTTGTCTATGTATTCACACATGTATTATGTTTCCGGTTAATACAATTCTAGCATGAATAATAAACATTTATCATGAAATAAGGACATAAATAATAACTTTATTATTGCCTCTAGGGCATATTTCCTTCAGTCTCCCACTTGCACTAGAGTCAATAATCTAGTTCACATTGCCATGTAATTTAACACCAATATTCATATCTGTATATGATTAACACCCATAGTTCACATCATCATGTGACCAACATCCAAAGGGTTTACTAGAGTCAATAATCTAGTTCACATCGCTATGTGATTAATGCCCAAAGTGTACTAAGGTGTGATCATGTTTTGCTCGTGAGAGAAGCTTAGTCAACGGGTCTGTCACATTCAGATCCGTATGTATTTTGCAAATATGTTATGTCCACAATGCTCTGCACGGAGCTACTCTAGCTAATTGCTCCCACTTTCAATATGTATCCAGGTTGAGACTTAGAGTCATCTCGATCAAGTAAAAGTTTGCACTGATGTAACTTTTACAACAAACTCTTTTATCACCTCCATAATCGAGAAACATCTCCTTAGTCCTTACTAAGGATATTCTTGACCAATGTCCAGTGATCTACTCCTAGATCACTATTGTACTCCCTTGCCAAATTCAGAGCAAGGTATACAATAGGTCTGGTACATAGCATAGCATACTTTATAGAACCTATGACTGAGGCATAGGAAATGACTTTTCATTCTCTTTCTATTTTCTGTTGTGGTCGGGATTTGAGTCTTACTCAATTTCATACCTTTGCAACACAGGCAAGAACTCTTTCTTTGACTGTTCCATTTTGAACTATTTCAAAATCTTGCCAAGGTATGTACTCATTGAAAATCTTATCAAGCGTCTTGATCTATCTCAATAGATCTTGATGCTCAATATGTAAGTAGCTTTTACTGAGGTCTTTTAAAGAACTACTTTAAAACACTCCTTTATGCTTTGCAAAAAAATTCTACATCATTTCTGATCAACAATATGTCACTCACATATACTAATCGTAAAGGTCAGTAGTGCTCCCACTCACTTTATTGTAAATACAGGCTTCATCGTAAGTCCATATAAAACTATATGCTTTGATCAACTTATCAAAGCGTATATTCCAACTCCGAGATGCTTGCACCAGTCCATAGATGGATCGCTGGAGCTTGCACATTTTGTTAGCACCTTTAGGATTGACAAAATCTTCTGGTTGCATCATATACGACTCTTCTTTAATAAATCCATTAAGGAATGCAGTTTTGACATCCATTTGCCAGATTTCATAAAATGTGGCAATTGCTAACATGATTCAGACAGACTTAAGCATTGATACGAGTGAGAAAATCTCATCGTATTCAACACCTTGAACTTGTTGAAAACCTTTCGCAACAAGTCGAGCTTGGTAGATAGTAACACTACTATCAGTGTCCGTCTTCCTCTTGAAGATCCATTCATTTAACATGGCTTGCTGATCATCGAGCAAGTCAATCAAAGTCCATACTTTGTTCTCATACATGGATCATATCTCAGATTTTATGGCCTCAAGCCATTTCACGGAATCTGGGCTCATCATCGCTTCCTCATAGTTCGTAGGTTCATCATGGTCTAGTAACATGACTTCCAGAACATGATTACTACACCATTCTGGTGCGGATCTTACTCGAAGACCTATGAGGTTCAGAGTAACTTGATCTCAAGTTTCATGATCATCATCATTAGCTTCCTCACTAATTGGTGTAGCAATCACTTGAACTGATTTACGTGATGAACTACTTTCCAATTCGGGAGAAGGTACAATTACCTTATCAAGTTCTACTTTCCTCCCACTCACTTCTTTCGAGAGAAACTTCTTCTCTAGAAAGGATCCATCTTAGCAACGAATAACTTGCCTTCGGATCTGCGATAGAAGGTGTACCCAATAGTTACCTTTGGGTATTCTATGAAGACGCACTTCTCGATTTGGGTTCGAGCTTATCGAGTTGAAACTTTTTCACATAAGCATCGCAGCCCCAAACTTTAAGAAACGACAACTTTTGGTTTCTCGCCAAACCACAGTTCATAAGGCGTCATCTCAACGGATTTTGATGGTGCCCTATTTAAAGTGAATGCAGCTGTCTCTAATGCATAACCCCAAAATGATAGTGGTAAATCGGTAAGAGACATCATAGATCGCACCATATCAAATAAAGTGCAGTTACGACGTTCGGACACACCATAATGTTGTGGTGTTCCAGGTGGCGTGAGCTATGAAACTATTCCACATTGTTTTAATTGAAGACCAAACTCGTAACTCAAATATTCATCTCCATGATCAGATTGCAGAAACTTTATTTTCTTATTACGATGATTTTCCACTTCACTCTGAAATTCTTTGAACCTTTCAACTATTTCAGACTTATGTTTCATCAAGCAGATATACCAATATCTGCTCAAATCATCTGTGAAGGTCAGAAAATAACGATACCCACCGCGAGCCTCAACACTCATCGGATCGCATACATCAGTATGTATTATTTCCAATAAGTCAGTTGCTCGCTCCATTGTTCCGGAGAACAGAGTCTTAGTCATATTGCCCATGAGGCATGGTTCGCAAGCATCAAGTGATTCATAATCAAGTGATTCCAAAATCCCATCAGCATGGAGTTTCTTCGTGTGCTTTACACCAATATGACCTAAGCGGCAGTGCCACAAATAAGTTGCACTATCATTATTAACTTTGCATCTTTTGGCCTCAATATTATGAATATGTGTATTACTACGATCGAGATCCAACAAACCATTTTCGTTGGTGTGTATGACCATAGAAGGTTTTATTCATGTAAACAGAACAACAATTGTTCTCTAACTTAAATGAATAACCGTATTGCAATAAACATGATCAAATCATATTCATGCTCAACGCAAACACCAAATAACACTTATTTAGGTTCAACACAAATCCCGAAAGTATAGGGAGTGTGCGATGATGATCATATCAATCTTGGAACCACTTCCAACAAACATCGTCACTTCACCCTTAACTTGTCTCTGTTTATTCTGCAACTCCCGTTTCGAATTACTAATCTTAGCAACCGAACAAGTATCAAATACTCAGGGGCTACTATAAACACTAGGAAGGTACACATCAATAACCTGTATATCAAATATACACTTGTTCACTTTGCCATCCTTCTTACCCACCAAATATTCAGGGCATTTCCACTTCCAGTGACCATTTCCTTTGCAGTGTAAGCACTCAGTTTCAGGCTTTGGTCCAGCTTTGGTCTTCTTCACGGGAGTGACAACTTGCTTGTCTTTCCACTTGAAGTTCCCTTTCTTTCCCTTTGCCCTTTTTGTCGGAGTAATGGGCCACGGGTAGGCCGACCCGGGACCCAGGATCTTTCAAGACATCGGGGCAGGCCGCGCCCCTCTGATCGCATCCCAGCTGGCGACCTTCGGAAAGGCCGAATCCCAGCTGGCGACCTTTCTCGAAGACCGAAGCCGAGTCCCAGACGGCGACACTAAAGCAAACCGACTCTGGGCTTGCGACCTTTGGGGGACCGACTATGGGAGTCGGCCCGCGACCTTTCGAAGATCGAAGCAGGTGCGGCCCGGCGTGGCCGTCCCCTCCGACCCACGAGGGGGGCATGGCATGGCTCTGATGAGCCGTATCGCCGGAAGATCTCCAGCAGGCGCTGCACTGCTGCCATGCCTCCCCGACCTCAGCTTCACGGCGCGAGGCACTTTGTGCCCATGATGGCGGCTCAGACGCACGGGAGATCGCCGGGCCCTCCGTCAGTGGGAGAGTAGAAGACGGCCAGAGTGCCTAGAGTCGACCCTGTGGGAGTCGGCCTCCCCGGAGTCGGCCGCCTCCTCGTCTGGGCCCCACGAGCCATAAACCAGATTGGACGGGGAGTGGCGACAGTGATCGCCTGACAGACGGCGGCACTGTTCCCACGACCCCATGACCAAGCCTGCGTCACCAGGAGTGTTGTATAGTGTTCTGCATGTCCGTGGGACCCACCAGTCGACGGGCCCCAGAAGCCGGCAGGAAGGACAGCGGCATGAGAGACAGACGGCTGGGGGCCATGCCCAGTCAGATTACTCTTGTACCCCCGGGGGGTAGGCCTATATAAACCCCCCGGGGCACCCATGCAAAGGGTTCGGCCTTGGATAGACTTAGACACATAGCAAGCAGGGGAGAGAGCCAGCCTTGCTCCCTCCTGCCCCCCGAAACAGCTCAAGGAGCACCTTTGTATTATCCCACCATAGTGATCATGCGGAGACCTGAAAGTGCAACTAATCCCCAGGTGGTTTTGGTAATTAATAACAACATATATTTCATTGAACTAATCATTTCTTGAGAATATTTCAGAAAGTTCAAGGATATGGGTATGGCAATGACCGATGATGTGGACCCTCAAAATGCTAAGGAAAACATTGGCAAAAGCTCAAGACTCCATTTTTGGTTTAGTGATCCAAGATCACATTGAGTCCATAGGAAAGCCAATACTATTAAAAGGGGTGAGGTTATGATGATGATCTGGTTGCTCTAAGTGCTTAGTGATTTATCTCTCAAACTATCAGCAATCTTTCATTCCAACATAAACCCATAAGTAATCTCGGTCCCACCGATTCCAAACTCACCACACCGAGATGAACCACCTCACCATATAGCCAAACCCTAGAATCTCGGATTTTCCGATTCCAAACTCGGTCATTCGAAATTGGTGTTGCCAAGCTTCAGAACCTTCAGACTCAAATCGGTGTCACCGAGATGAGAAAGTCGGTCCCACCGAGATTGGCAAACCCTAGACTTTGGAAGAATCGGACTAACCGAGATTGTATTTTCGGTCCCATCGAAAATCCCAACGCTCACAAGATTTGAACTTTCGGTCCGACCGAGTTGTCAACTTCGGTCCGACCGAGATTGGTCAAATGTGTGTAACTGTTGGATTTTGTGTGGAGGCTATAAATACCCTCCACCTCCTCTTCATTCGTGGAGAGAGCCATCGAAAGAACTACCACTCCTACCTTACATTTCGAGAAGAAAACTACCTACCCTTGTGTTGAGATCAAGTTGCTCCACTCCCACCATATGAAACTTGATTTCTAGTCTTCCCAAGTTGCTTTCCACTCAATCCCTTCTTCCACCACAGCCAAATCAGTGAGGAGAGTTGAGTGTTGGGGAGATTATCATTTGAAGCACAAGAGCAAGGAGTTCATCATCACCAACCCCATCTATTACCTTTTGGAGGGTGGTGCCTCCTAGATTGGTTAGGTGTCGCTTGGGAGCCTCCGTCATGATGTGGAGTTGAACCAAGGAGTTTGTAAGGGCAAGGAGATCGCCTACTTCGTGAAGATCTACCCCAGTAAGGCTAGTCCTCCGTGGGCGTAAGCCATGATGGCATAGACAAGGTTGCTTCTTCGTGGACCCTTCGTGGGTGGAGCCCTCCGTGGACTCATGCAGCTGTTACCCTCCGTGGGTTGAAGTCTCCATCAACGTGGATTGACGATAGCACCACCTATCGGAACCACGAGAAAAATCTCCGTGTCTCCATTGCGCTTTGCTCTTCTCCTCCTCTCATTTACTATAATGCAATTTACTTTCCGCTGCCATAACTCTAGAATTGCATGTGTAGGGTGATACTTGACTTGGTTGTCATTGTGAACTTGCTAAGAAACTACTCCAATCAAAAGGCAAAATTTTAAGTTGTCAAGTAGTCTAATCACCCCCTCTAGACATACTTCCGATCCTACAAGTGGTATCGAGCTTTGGTCTCCATTGGATTGGTTTCCATTGCATTGACTCCATAAGCTTGGTTTCACAACCTAGGAGAGTATGGCGTCTAGTGAGGGTAATTTTCAGAGAGGTCCTTACTTTGATGGTTCAAACTTTGCTAGTTGGAAGCATAAAATGAAAATGCATATTCTTGGACATAACCCGCCGATGGGGCATTATTTGTGTTGGCTTGCAAGGTGAGTTCTTCAAGAAGGAAAAGTTCCGGATCGCGAAGCTACCGCAGATGAGTTGCGGATGTTACGAAACAATGCTCAAGCTTGTGACATTCTCTTCAATGCTTTGTGTCCCGAGGAGTTCAACAAGATCAGCCGCCTTGAGAATGCAAAAGAGATTTGGGATACTTTGGTCGAAATGCACGAAGGTACCGAGTCCGTGAAGGAATCAAAGCTAGATGTTCTTCAAGGTCAGCTTGACAAGTTCAAGATGAAGGAAGGTGAAGGAGTCGCTGAAATGTACTCTAGGCTTGCTCTCATCACCAATGAGATGGCAGGCTTAGGAAGCGAAGAAATGACCGACCGATTCATCATCAAGAAGATCCTCAGAGCTTTGGATGGAAAGTATGACACCGTGTGCACTTTGATCCAAATGATGCCAAATTACAAAGATCTCAAGCCTACCAAGTCATTGGAAGGATTGTTGCTCATGAGATGACACTTAAAGATAAGGAAGAGCTTCACAACAAGTCAAGTGGTGCTTACAAAGCTGCAGTTGAAGCTCCCACATCCTCAAGTGACAAGCTAGTTTCCAATGAAGAGATAAGCCTAATGGTGAAGAACTTCAACAAATTCTACAAGAGTAGAAGCAAGGAAAGAAGCTCAAAGTCTAGATCATATGATGAAAAGAGATCTTCTAGTCGTGATCGAAACTGCTACAATTGTGGAAGACCCGACACTACTCAAATGAGTGTTCGACTCCCCACAAGAGAAGAGAAGAATCTCCAAGAAGAAGAAGCTCAAGAGAAGAGTCGCCTCGAAGAGAGAAGGAGTAGAGATGATCGTTATGAACGAAGATCCTCTCGGAGAAGCAAGGATTCGGAAAGGAAAGACAAGTCATCAAGGAGCTACACAAGAAGAAAACATCAAGCTCATGTTGGTGAATGGGTTTCCGGCTCCGACTCCGACAATCACTCCGAAAGAAGCTATCACTCCAACTCCGAATACAACAAGATGAAGGTGTTGCGGTCTTGCTCTCGTATCCTCCAACTCAAACTCCTATGACATATTTGATTCACCAAATGAGGGAATTGGAAGATGCTTCATGGCAAAAGGCCCCAAGGTATCACATCCTGAGTTTATTGACTTTGATAGTGATGAGGATGACTTGCTTGGTGAAGATGAGCTTTTACATGATAAATCTAGTGAGCTTAGTAATGATGAACATGCTAGTAGTCTTTATAGTCGAGAAGAGTCGAATGACAATGCTATGAAGGAGATTGAGCGTCTAACTAAAGAACTAAACACTCTTAAGTTAGCTCATGAAACAACTCAAGAAGATCATAGAGAGCTCCTAAGATCTCATGAGAAGCTACGCTCGAGAAGCTCAATCTAGAGCAAGAACATGAGTTTCTAAAAGCTATCAATGACGATCTTCAAAGAAGAGTTCTTCATATCTTGCCAAACGACTTCTCTTGTCTAATTTCTTGCCACCTATCAAAACTAAGCATGACAAGCATAAGAAAAATTCTTCATCTAGTAGTAACAATAATCATGCTAAATCAAATGTTGTTACTTCTAGTAATTCTCTTGATTCCACTAACAATGTTTCAAGCCAAGTTTCACTTGAGCAAGAAAATAGTCTATTGAAAGGGATTATAGAGAAAGGTGTCTACAAGAGTCTTGCCGGAAGCAAGAGCTTTGAGGAAATTGTTCGCAAACAAGGAAGACACCGAAGAATCAAGGAATTGGTTTTGAGCGAAAGTTCAACGCCGAGGGTGTTGAATGGGAAGAAGGTCAATATCCCACTCCAAAGTTTGTCTCTCAAGAGAAGAAGTATGATCCTACTTCTTCAAACGAGGAACAAGCTCAAGATGACCTTCCACCACAAGACCACAAGCTAAAAGGCAAGGACAAGCTTCAAGAGGAGATTGATGCATTCATTGAAGCACCCAAGGCCATGGTCAAGTGGGTTCCCAAGGCAACTTCAAGTTCTACTTCAACAAGCTCAACTACTACCCCAAGGATTCCCATCAAGATGATGTGGATCCCAAGAAGAAGAACTAGAGAGTTCTTGAGGGTGACTCCGCCAATATACTTCACTCACATTCATTTTGGCAAGGACTTGTGCAATCAACTTCCACATCTTGCACTAGTTCATGGAGTCACAAACCCTCATGTTGGTAAGTCAAGGGACAAGGTAATCATTGCTTTCATGGACATCATCTATTGTGTACTTCAATCTATGTCCATGGATATTCTTGTTTGTTCCTTGTGGGACTAACCCATGTAGGTATTGAAAGTGCCCAATCCAAAGGATTGCTCCCAACTCTTGATGATCTTCATCAACATTGAGCATCCACATCTTCAACATCTACATGAAGTCTTCAACGACAACCCAAGGTTAGTTTGACCCTTTAAAAGGGGTTCTCACATCAAGGGGGAGCTTTGCTCTAAAGAAATGAGCTAAAGCATCTTCTAATGATGTGAACACATCAATGCTTTATGGAAAAGTGGTAACCCCACTTGTGCTTAAACGATGAGTATGACCTATGATCAAATGTTCTCATTTGACTCCTAAGTCAATATACTCATATATAGATGACCTAGTCATCGCCAAATTGTGTGCTAACTGTTAGTGTTTTGTTTGTGCATGTTTGACACATATTTCATTTGCTATCTTATTGTGTGAGCATGTTGGATGCATGATTTTATCCATTCGAGGACATCCATTTGTTGCTTTGGTCTTTTGGTTCTCTTTCTTTTTGACCAAATGGATGGACAAGAATGCCTAAGTTCCTCCCCTAGCTATCTATGCTTTCTTGTCTCAAACTCTATTCATGCTTATATCACAAACTTTGAACAAGACTTTTTCGGACAGACCGAGTGAGGAGCACTGAAGCCACCGATCCGTTAAAAGCCTAACTTCCAAAACCTTCTAAGTACTTTCGGTCAAACCGATATACTCAAATCGACACGATCAAATCACTTGGATTGATCTAGGTTTTCACCTCGGTGAAACCGAAGTTTCAAATTTCGGCATGACCGAAGTGTAATCGCACGCAGCTAACCATCTCGGTCCCACCGAAGTTTTCAAACTCGGTCCCACCGACACCGAAGGGTATATATACTCGAGGACAGAGCGTTGATTACTTCTTCAAATGCTTCGCCTCAAACCCTTCGCTGCCGCGCCTTGGTCTCCGGATCGTCTCCGCCGTCGCTTTATGCGCGCCGCCATGGTCTCCATCGCCGTCAACGGTCCTTCTCATCGCGCCGTTGCCGCCGTAGTGAAGCTCCACCGCATTGGGTGAGTTTCATCCCTCTCGTGCTCCAACCGCTGATTCAATGCACGTTAGGCGTTGCCATGTTTCTTGCCAAGATTGAGATCTTCCCATCCAGCTGTTTAGGTCATAGAACAAATTTCGATTGAAAATTTTAGGGTTAGGTTTCCGCCGAACACATCTCGGTGTGACCGATTCGACATTTTCGGACTGACCGATTTGGCCTTTGGCCATTGACCGCACTTTTCGGTGAAACCGAAGTTGTACAAATCGGTAAGACCAAGTGAAGATTCAAGTGAAACCCTAGTAGTCTCGGCTAGATCGAAACCCATTTCGTCCAACCGAAAGTGGTGTATGTGGTCTGTTTAGACATTTCGTTTCACCGAATTGATAGACTCGGTCGACCGACATGTATTCTGTGAAAACCTAAAACTAAAGTTTGAACTCATTCTTTTGCAAAATCCTCTGCGGTTTGTGATAACTCTTCTATTCTCGCCTATACCTATTCTATTCACAGGTTGTCGGTCATGTCCGAAGGAAGTGACAATGAACAGGTCCGAGATGCCGCTTGAGATTCCAGAGGCAGCTACAAGTCCGTATAAGCAGTTTTTCAGATGATGGAGAGAGAGCACTCCAAGTGGACTGCCTGCACTGCTACGGGGCAGGAGGAAGAGAAATTCGATGAGGAAGACTCAGATTTTGTTGCAGATGAGGAAATAACTTCTAAGCCAAAAGGCAAGTGGTTGCCAAGAGCTATCAAGGGCAACAATCAAAGAAAGGCACAAGCAAGTGGCAAAATCTTCATTGCACGAAGCTCAGCATGGAAGAAACCTCCAAAGAAAATCAAGAAGACTTCCAAGAGGAAGAGGAAAGTTCATGAAGAAACTGGCGATGATGATGATTCTAATGAGGAAGCACCTCAGCCTCCTCGAAGCGAAGTTGATGGGTGATGCCATCGAGGCAGAGCACCCACAAAGGCTAAGCAATCAGCTCCAAAGAAAGGCAGCCCAAGCCAAACCAGCTGCCAAGCCAAAGAAGACTGTGAGGAACATACCGCTTCAGAGAAGAAGAAGGACAATGTGCCACCGCAGAATCGATGAAGAGGCTCATGTTTTGCTCAAGCTCGCATGTAAACCGCCAGCTCATAATGAAGCTCATCCTCGAGCTGAAAATATGAAGGAGAGAAAGGACAAAGGTCTCGAGCTATGGAGGCAAGCAGATCCATATGCCACCAGGAGAAGAACAGCGATTGACCCAAGATTCCACACTAGAGAGCAACAAGACTTTTATGAGACAAAGCTCATGGACAAGAAGCCAATTGTTGCCGACACCAGATCGCTGATTTGAAATACATCGACAAAGGAAGAGCACAGAGACTACTTCCCACATGTGCATGAAAGCTTCACCGCTTGTGGGATTGCAGAGTTCGTTGGTCGAAATTGACCGCTTGGAACGATGAGATGATTATGCGATTCTATGCCACCGCACACTTCTATCCAGATGGCGAATTGTATGGATGATGAAGGGCGTAGATTCCATTCTCTTGTTGAAGAATGGAGAGCATTGCTGAATGCACCAGCTTCAAGGGAAGATGATATTGATGTGTATGGTATTCGAAGAAAATCACGAGTCAATGAAGAACATGTACAATGAAGTCAAGGAGAAGGATATAGAGATATGGAAGCTTGGTTCAGTCTACTATCTTCGTGCAGGTCTCCCAACCACCAACACCATTCGAGGCATACTTTGATGCCTAAGTCGAGGACCACCGCATGATAAGAGGGTACTCTATCAACATGCTGCACATTCTAGATCGAAGACACCTTTTAAGGTGATGGACCCGATAGTTGAGACTATCAAGAGGACAAAGAAATGACCGTAAGAGGTCGTGTGGGTTTGCTCCGCATATTCAGATGCTCATTAATGCCAAGTTTGGCACGGACACCTACCGTTGGATAGACCCCACTTGCCACCGCAGCTGAACATGAGGATAATGAGGTTGTGATGACCGAGGATGCTCCCACATCTGTAGAAGGACATGCTAAGTCTGAAGCTGCCAAACAAGCCAAAGCCGAGAAGGAAGCAAGCAGAAAGCCCAAGAGCGCCGCAGAACAACTTCTTGAAGCCACTCAGAGAATTGAGCTACGCCTGCCAGATAGTGCAGCCTCAGGAGAGCCTTGAGAGGATCGTTGAGGATAAGTTCCATGCTCGACGCCAAAGCCGATCAAGTGCAGTCACCGCCAACAAGCTTGAGGCGACATCGAGGAAGCTAAGAGGAGAAGGCAGAACTCATGAGAGAGATGGAAGGTGATATGGTCCAGATGACTATGAGCAGCCTGCCCAAAGGCCCACAAAGCCCAGATCAGCTGCTATTCCAAAGGTCGACCCTGTGGCTACTACATCAAGACCTCCTACAGCTCCGCTCGGCCCAAAGACCACTCAGATCCACTCCTCCAGCTCCACAGACTTCAGCAGAAGCTTTGCAGATGCAGCTATCTCCACTCCATCGACGCAGAGCGAGCCGCCAAGCAGAGTCCCGAGTGACGATTAGCTCTATACCTTTCGAACTTTTGGTAACTTGTTGCCAAAGGGGAGAAATTGTATAGATCATAGGACTTCGAGAGAGAGTGCTCGCTTTTTGCTCTTTCGCTTATGGTTTTCCTTGAGATACTTTTGAGTTCTTTGAGATACTTCGTGTGTTTGATACTACGCTTGTTTCTATCTTGATGAGTGCTTGATCATACTATGCTTAATGTGTGCTTGATGTCTATCATATTCCATTCATATCTTGTATGATCATTTACTCATGTCTTGGTGATTGGGTGCATGCTATTCATTCTTATCATTTTGTGCGCTCCACCAAGATGTATGTGACATGGAAGAGTAACCCATGATCCTAATCGATTGTGCATTTGCATTCAAAAGCAAATCTTAAATAATGCACAAATTTAGGGGAGCTCTTGCTTATCACATACTTCTCAAAGCGATTTATGTTATTCATTGATTATATCATTTGTCGAAGTTTTGATCTATATGTTGTCATCAATTACCAAAAGGGGAGATTGAAAGTGCAACCCCGGTGGTTTTGGTAATTAATAACAACATATATTTCATTGAACTAATCATTTCTTGAGAATATTTCGAAAGTTCAAGGATATGGGTATGGCAATGACCGATGATGTGGACCCTCAAAATGCTAAGGAAAACATTGGCAAAAGCTCAAGACTCCATTTTTGGTTTAGTGATCCAAGATCACATTGAGTCCATAGGAAAGCCAATACTATTAAAAGGGGTGAGGTTATGATGATGATCTGGTTGCTCTAAGTGCTTAGTGATTTATCTCTCAAACTATCGCAATCTTTCATTCCAACATAAACCCATAAGTAATCTCGGTCCCACCGATTCCAAACTCACCACACCGAGATGAACCACCTCACCATATAGCCAAACCCTAGAATCTCGGATTTTCCGATTCCAAACTCGGTCATTCGAAATTGGTGTTGCCAAGCTTCAGAACCTTTTGTACTCAAATCGGTGTCACCGAGATGAGAAAGTCGGTCCCACCGAGATTGGCAAACCCTAGACTTTGGAAGAATCGGACTAACCGAGATTGTATTTTCGTCCCACTGAAAATCCCAACGCTCACAAGATTTGAACTTTCGGTCCGACCGAGTTGTCAACTTCGGTCCGACCGAGATTGGTCAAATGTGTAACGGTTGGATTTTGTGTGGAGGCTATAAATACCCTCCACCTCCTCTTCATTCGTGGAGAGAGCCATCGAAAGAACTACCACTCCTACCTTACATTTCGAGAAGAAAACTACCTACCCTTGTGTTGAGATCAAGTTGCTCCACTCCCACCATATGAAACTTGATTTCTAGTCTTCCCAAGTTGCTTTCCACTCAATCCTTCTTCCACCACAGCCAAATCAGTGAGGAGAGTTGAGTGTTGGGGAGATTATCATTTGAAGCACAAGAGCAAGGAGTTCATCATCACCAACCCCATCTATTACCTTTTGGAGGGTGGTGCCTCCTAGATTGGTTAGGTGTCGCTTGGGAGCCTCCGTCATGATGTGGAGTTGAACCAAGGAGTTTGTAAGGGCAAGGAGATCGCCTACTGTGAAGATCTACCCCGAGTAAGGCTAGTCCTCCGTGGGCGTAAGCCATGATGGCATAGACAAGGTTGCTTCTTCGTGGACCCTTCGTGGGTGGAGCCCTCCGTGGACTCACAAGGCCGTTACCCTCCGTGGGTTGAAGTCTCCATCAACGTGGATTGACGATAGCACCACCTATCGGAACCACGAGAAAAATCTCCGTGTCTCCATTATGCTTTGCTCTTCTCCTCCTCTCATTTACTATACGTGCAATTTACTTTCCGCTGCCATAACTCTAGAATTGCATGTGTAGGGTGATACTTGACTTGGTTGTCATTGTGAACTTGCTAAGAAACTACTCCAATCAAAAGGCAAAATTTTTAAGTTGTCAAGTAGTCTAATCACCCCCCCTCTAGACATACTTCCGATCCTACAAGACCCCGCAGAGCAGCAGTAGGGGTGTTATCTCCCCGGAGAGCCCCGAAGCTGGGTAAGATTCGCTGGCGTGCATGTTTGCGCCTCATCCCGTTTCCAGGCACCGGCGACATTCTACTCGCCCCCACCATGATAAGCCACCCGTTGGCATATGTCGCATCCAACCCCCGACATTTGGCGCCCACCGTGGGGCGAGGTGCACCGTCGTCCGGAGATCTGTTCTGGATGGGAACCCTCTTCCTCCCTGGCGAGCGCAGCCAGTGTGGCTCGCCAGATGGAGTTCTGATGATTGACCGCTGGCGGCCGAAGTTACCTGCGCTGCGCGAGTAGCCTCGCCAACTCATCGGGCGGTGTGCGCCCGACGAGCCTGCACCAAGTGCGACGCGGTGGCCCCCCCGAGCCTTGTCGCGGGCCTCCTCGACCAACTCCACGTCGCCGGCGAGCCCGCTGTAGATTTGGAGTCTGTAGGCTCCTCCGACCCGATGCTGGTCGACTCCGACGCCATATCGCTCGATATCTTCCCCACCAATGTGGTGGTCTACGACGAGCCGCTTCCGTACGAGGAGAGTGGCGGAAGCGCCGTCACGGAGGTGCTCGTCATCGGCCATGGCGAGCACTCCGGCGAAGACGCCCAGACCCACCGCCGGCCGCCCTCAGAAGACCTGACGCGCCCATTCCGGAGGACGCGATGCCGAGACGCTGGAAGAACGCCGCTTTCGAGATCATCGAAGGTGCCAAGAAGTTAGCAAGCATGAGACGCTTGTCGAAGCATACCAGCGAGGTGGTGCGCCGCTGTAAGAGCGTTTCGCCGGGCGCCGACTGGGCCGAGCCGTCTGGGTGCGGTCCGAGAGCGCGGCGCAGCCATCGCCGACTTGCTCGGGGCAAAATGCCCCGTGTACGCCACCCCTGCGGAGAACATCCACGCCGCCCAAGCGGCGACCGAAGAGCTGAAGAACTTCGAAGGCGAAGAGCGCCGTGTAATGACGGAGCAAGTCCAGCAGCTCCTTGATGCGGTTGCTGCGCAAAACACGGCAGGCGGCCGCGCAGACGCGCTGCAGCAGCCGGACGACGACTTACCACCTCACCGAGATCAAGGCGCGACCTCCCGGACGCCGACTGGCGGAGTCCACGGAAGGAAAGAGAAGGAGCCGGCTGTCAGTCACAGCCGGACTCGCATCACCATCGAGCGCGACCAAGACGGCCGCCCCAGAGCAGTGGAACGGCGAGATGATTATCTGCCTCCCCACCTCAAGAGAGCGGCGAAGAAGCTCGCCACCGTTGAGCATCCGACTTCGGAGGTCGCCTTAACCGCCGAGAGGGAGTCGAGAGAATGACGCCCGTCATCGGATCAACCGCTCCACAGATCCTGGCGTTAGAAGAAGAAGATGAGTTGGGTCCGCTTTGCTTCGGGCCCCGCGACGTAGACGAGCCCTTCCCAAAGGATTCACGCCCCCGAGATACGCCCAAGTACACCGCCCGCGAAGCCGGAGGACTGGTTGATAGACTACCCACAGCCGTCAACATAGCAAACGGCAACAAGCGAAGTCGCCGCGGAAGTATGTTCCCCTCATGCTCGTGGCACGGCCCGACATGGCTGAACAGCCCAAGCCCCGCAGATCAATAGCCGGGTCGACTTCACCGAAGCCTTCATTCAGAATCTTCACCAAAGACGCATAAGCGACCTCCCAAGCCGCGCCAGCTCTCCTTGTGCGTGCAAGGCCTCAAGAATCAACACGCGACTACCTCACGCTACTGGGCGAACTTCAAACTCCTGCGAGGGCGCACGAGGTGCAGGCCATCGAGTACTTCACGGCCGGTGCCGAGAGGCACCCTCCTCAAGCACAAGCTCCTCTCGCGACGAGCCCAAACCCTCGACGAACTACTAGTCATAGCAGACAAGTACGCCACGGTCGACTCTTCTATGAAGATGGAGATTCAAGTCAACGCGGCTGGCAAGGTGATTCCCAGGCCCCGTAACCCCGGCCGGAGACGCCAGCCGCGACAAAGACAAAAACGACAACAAGCGCCAAGGCCCTCAAATGACTTCCAAACGGCAGGTCACAAATGATAGAAGATCAGCAGCCGGAGGGGCAGCCTCCGGCCAAGCGGCAGAAAGGCGGCAAGTCCAACTGGTTGCCGGCTTTCTCCTATGAGCAGACTTTGGATGGACCTTGCAAGTTCCACAGCGGCGTGAAGCCGTCGAACCACACCACAAGAAAGTGCCACTGGCTCGCCAGGATCGCCAAGGGAGACGGCCTTGCCCCTCCGCCGCAGCTGCGGTTGCCCGCCTCCGCCGCCAAGAAAGCGGCGGCTCGGCCAGTCGGGGCGGTCCAAGACGAGTTCCCAGAAGAGCACGGAGCCTACGTGGTGTTCACCAGCATGGCAGATGACCGGACCAGCAGGCGCCAACAACAGCAAGAAGTCAACGCAGTAGCAACGGATGTCCCAGAGTTCATGCATTGGTCCGAGAAGCTTATCAGCTGGAGTCGGGCGGATCATCCAGAAGTGATGCCGAGTCCGGGCTCCTACGCCCTGGTCCTAGGCGCGACCTTTGGCCACTGATAGGCGGGCCACCCGCTTCTCATGGGTCCCGATAGACGAAGGCAGCATAAACATCCTGCATAAGGACACAATGGAGAAGCTCGAATCAGCGGCGGCAGCCAAAGCAGCCAAGACAAGATTCCATGGAATTGTACCCGCCTCTCCTGCCACCAAACGGCAAGATTCGATAGACGTCCTCTTCGAGACAAAGACCACTTCCGCCGAGAGCCGATGCCGTTCGAGGTGGTGGACTTGAGAGCCCAGTACCACGCCTCGCTTGGCCGGCCTGCCTTGGCCAAGTTCATGGCGGTTCCCCACCACGCCTACCTCAAGATGAAGATGCCGAGTTCCAAGGATCCCACCATTGCCGGCGACTACAAGAAGTCGTCCGCTCAAGGCCGAGAGCAATCGGTTGGCGAGTCTTTGGTGATCGCAGCCGAGAAGCTGCCCTTGACCGTGTCGTGGTGATGGCTGGGAAGCAGCCGAGATGTCGCCGACCCCAAGGAGTCGGAAGCGTAAGGATCATTCAAGCCGCTAAAGAAACCAAGAAGATACCCTTGGACCCAGAGCACCCAGAGAAGTACGCTGTCATAGGCACAGGCCTTGACAGCAAATAGGAAGGCGAGCTCGTCGATTTCCTCCGTGAGAATCGGGACATCTTCGCATGGTCCCCCAAGGACATGCCGGGTGTGCCGACGGAATTCGCCGAGCACAAGTTACACGTCAGGCCGGATGTGAAGCCGGTCAGGCAGCCCTTGTGCCGCCTATCAGAAGAGAAGAGAAGAGTTGTCGGAGAAGAGATAGCCCGGCTCCTGGCAGCCGGATTCATTATGGAAGTGTTTTTTCCAGAGTGGCTAGCAAACCCAGTGCTGGTATTGAAGAAAAATAAGCAGTGGCGAATGTGTATCGACTACACCAGCCTCAATAAAGCCTGCCCGAAGGACCCGTTCGCTCTGCCAAGGATCGATCAGGTGATAGACTCCACAGCCGGATGCGAGCTGTTGAGTTTCCTAGACGCATACTCAGGATATCACTAGATCAAGCTGAATCCAGCGGACAGACTGAAGACAGCATTCATCACGCCATTCGGAGAATTCTGCTACCTGACGATGACGTTCGGCTTAAGGAATGTCGGCGCCACCTTTCAGCGTTGCATGCAGAAGTGCCTCCTCAAGCAACTCGGCAGGAACGCCCACGTCTATGTGGATGATGTGGTGGTGAAGACGGAAAAGCGTGGGACGCTGCTGGAAGACCTCAAAGAGACCTTTGAAAATCTGTGCCGATTCCAGATCAAGCTCAATCCTGAGAAGTGTGTGTTCGGAGTCCCAGCCGGCCAGCTCCTCGGCTTTTTGGTCTCCGAACGCGGCATAGAGTGCAACCCCGTGAAGATCAAGGCCATTGAGAGAATGGAGGTACCCAACCGGCAGCTTGATGTGCGAAGTTCACCGCTGCTTGGCATCAATCACCGATTCATCACCGGCTGGAAAGCTCGCCTTTGTATCAACTGATGAAGAAGACCACCTTTTGAGTGGAACCACAAGGCGATGAGGCATTTCTCCAATCAAGAAGATGTCATGACTCCCCTGTGTTGGCGGCTCCGACTCCCAAGGAGCCCATGTTTGTACATCGCCGCCACCAGCCGGGTAGTCAAGACACCATTGTAGTCGAACGCAAGGAGGAAGGCAAGGCGCTTCGTCCAGAGACCGTGTATTACTGAGCGAGGTAATCGTCGACCTCCAAGCGTAACTACCTCACTACCGTAAGATGTGCTACGGTGTGCATTTTGCCGCCAAGAAGTCAAGCCCTACTTTCAAGAGCATCCAATCACCGTGGTTTGCACCACTCCACTCGCCGAGATCATTGGAAGCCGAGACGCCTCCGGCCGAGTGGCCAAGTGGGCTATCGACCTAGCCCCTTACACCATTTACTACCAACCTCGCACCGCCATCAAGTCGCAGGCGCTGGCCGACTTCCTCGTCGACTGGGCCGAGACCCATTATCCTTGTTGCCCAAATACCGACTCTACTCATTGGCGGCTGCACTTCGACGGCTCCAAGATGCGCACCGCCTTGGAGCCGGCGCCCTCACCTCCCGAAAGTGCAACTAATCCCGAGTGGTTTCGTAATTAATAACAACATATATATCATTGAACTAATAACTTCTTGAGTATCATTTCAGAAAGTTCAAGATATGGGTATGGCAATGATCAAGATGTGGACCCTCAAAATGCTAAGGAAAACATTGGCAAAAGCTCAAGACTCTATTTTTGGTTTAGTGATCCAAGATCACATTCACCTATAGGAAAGCCAATACTATTAAAAGGGATGAGGTTATGATAATGATCCGTTGCTCAAAGTGCTTAGTGATCTATCTCCCAAACCATCAGCAATCTTTCATTTCAACATATACTCATAAGTAATCTCATCCCACCGATTCCACAAACTCAGTCACACCGAGATGAACCACCTCAGCCATATAGCCAAACCCTAGTAATTTCGGATTTTCCGATTCCAAACTCGGTCTCACCAAACTAGTGTTGCTAAGCTTCAGAATCTTCATCATCATATCGTGTCACCGAGATGATAAAGTCGGTGTTGGGGAACGAGTAATTTCAAAAATTTCCTACGCACACGCAAGATCATGGTGATGCATAGCAACGAGAGGGGAGTGTTGTCTACGCACTCGTGAGACCCGGCGAAGCGATCACAACGTAGAGGAAGTAGTCGACGCTCTCCTCGCGATCCGACCGATCCCGGCGCCAAGCATCGGCGCCCCGAGTTCTTGACACACGTACAGCTCGATGACGCCCCTCGACTCGATCCAGCCGAGTGTCAAGGGAGAGTTCCACAAGACGACGGCGTGGACGATCTTGATGTTCTATCGCGCAGAGCCACCTAAGCTTCGCAACGATATGACCGAGGTGGAATATGGTGGAGGGGGCACTGCACACGGCTAAGGAACGATCCGTAGATCAAACTTGTGTGTCCAAGGGGTGCCCCTTGCCTCAGTATATAAAGGATGGAGGAGGAGGAGGCCGGCCAAGCCAATTGGTGCGGCCAAGATGTGGAGTCCCACTGACTCCAAGTCCTAGTAGGAGTCCACCAAGAGGGAGGAAGGAGAAGGAAGTGGAGGAGTAGGAAGGTGGCGGCCCCTTTCCCTAGTCCACCCGGACTAGAGGGGAGGGGGCGCACCAGCCTTTTTCCACTTCCCACTAAAGCCCATCAAGGCCCATTACTTCTCCCGTAATCCCGTAACTCCCCGGTACTCCCGAAAATACCCGAATCACTCAAAACCTTTCCGATGTCCGAATATAGTCGTCCAATATATCGATCTTTACGTATCGACCATTTCGAGACTCCTCGTCATGTCCCCGATCTCATCCGGGACTCAACTCCTTCGTACATCAAAACTCATAAACTCATAATATAACCGCCATCGAAACCTTAAGCGTGCGGACCCTACGGTTCGAGAACAATGTAGACATGACCGAGACACGCCTCCGGTCAATAACCAATAGCGGGACCTGGATGCCCATATTGGCTCCTACATATTCTACGAAGATCTTTATCGGTCGGACCGCATAACAACATACGTTGTTCCTTTGTCATCGGTATGTTTACTTGCCCGAGATTCGATCGTCGGTATCCAATACCTAGTTCAATCTCGCTACGGCAAGTCTCTTTACTCGTTCCGTAATACATCATCTCACAACTAACACATTAGTTGCAATGCTTGCAAGGCTTATGTGATGTGCATTACCGAGAGGGCCCAGAGATACCTCTCCGACAATCGGAGTGACAAATCCTAATCTCAAATACGCCAACCCAACATCGCCTTTGGAGACACCCGTAGTACTCCTTTATAATCACCCAGATTCGTTGTGACGCTTGGTAGTACCAAAGTGTTCCTCCGCAAACGGAGTTGCATAATCTCATAGTTATAGGAACATGTATAAGTCATGGATAAAAGCAATAGCAACATACTAAACGATCGGTGCTAAGCTAATGGAATGGGTCATGTCAATCGATCATTCAACTAATGATGTGACCTTGTTAATCAAATGACAACTCTTTGTCCATGGTTAGGAAACATAACCATCTTTGATTAACAAGCTAGTCAAGTAGAGGCATACTAGTGACACTCTGTTTGTCTATATATTCACACATGTATTATGTTTCCGTTAATACAATTCTAGCATGAATAATAAACATTTATCATGATATAAGGAAATAAATAATAACTTTATTATTGCCTCTAGGGCATATTTCCTTCAGCCTCCCACTTGCACTAGAGTCAATAATCTAGATCACATCACCATGTGATTAAAATCGATAGTTCACATCATCATGTGATTAACACCCATAGTTCACATCGCCATGTGACCAACTCCCAAAGGGTTTACTAGATTCAGTAATCTAGTTCACATCGCTATGTGATTAACACCCAAAGAGTACTAAGGTGTGATCATGTTTTGCTTGTGAGAGAGTCTTAGTCAACGGGTCTTTCACATTCAGATCCGTTATGTATTTTGCAATTTTCTATGTCTACAATGCTCGCACGGCTACTCTAGCTAATTGCTCCCACTTTCAATATGTATCTAGATCGAGACTTAGAGTCATCCGGATCGGTGTCAAAACTTGCATCGACGTAACCCTTTACGCATTTAACCTTTTTTTCACTTCCATAATCGAGAAACATATCCTTATTCCACTAAGGATAATTTTGACCGCTGTCCATGATCTACTCCTAGATCACTATTGTACCCCTTGCCAAACTCAAAGCAGGGTATACAATAGATCTGGTACACAAAGATGGCATACTTTATAGAACCTATGGTCAAGGCATAGGGAATGACTTTCATTCTCTTTCTATCTTCTGCCGTGGTCGGGTTTTGAGTCTTACTCAATTTCACACCTTGTAACACGTGCAAGAACTCTTTCTTTGACTGCTCCATTTTGAACTACTTCAAAATCTTGTCAAGGTATGTACTTATTGAAAAACTTATCAAGCATCTTGATCTATCTCTATAGATCTTGATGCTCAATATGTAAGCAGCTTCACCGAGGTCTTTCTTTGAAAAACTTCTTTCAAACACTCCTTTATGCTTTGCGTAATAATTCTACATTATTTCCGATCTACAATATGTCATTCACATATACTTATCGAAATGATGTAGTGCTCCCACTCACTTTCTAGTAAATACAGGCTTCACCTTAAGTCTATATAAAACTATATGCTTTGATCAACTCATCAAAGCGTATATTCCAACTCCGAGATGCTTGCACCAGTCCATAGATGGATCATTGGAGCTTGCACACTTTGTTAGCTTCCTTTGATCGAAAAACTTCTGTTGCATCATATACAACTCTTCCTCCGTAAAACCATTCAGAATGCAGTTTTTACATCCATTTGCCAAATTTCATAAATTGTGGCAATTGCTAACATGATTCGACAGACTTAAGCATCGCTACGCTTGAGAAAATCTCATTGTAGTCAACACCTTGAACTTGTCAAAACCTTTTTGCACAAGTCGAGCTTTTGTAGATAGTAACACTACTATAAGCGTCCGCCTTCCTCTTGAAGATCCATTTATTTTCTATGGCTTGCCGATCATCGGCAACGCCACCAAAGTCCACACTTTGTTCTCATACATGGATCACATCTCAGATTTCATGGCCTCAAGCCATTTCATGAATCTGGGCTCATCATCGCTTCCTCATAGTTCGTAGGTTCATCATGGTCTAGTTACATGACTTCCGAACAGGATTACCATACCACTCAAAGCGGATCTCACTCTGGTTTACCTACGAGATTCGGTAGTAACTTGATCTCAAGTTACATGATCATCATCATTAGCTTCCTCACTAATTGGTGTAGTAGTCACAGAACAGATTTCGTGATGAACTACTTTCCAATAAGGAGAAGGTACAATTACCTCATCAAGTTCTACTTTCCTCCCACTCACTTCTTTCGAGAGAAATTCCTTCTCTAGAAAGGATCCATTCTTAGCAACGAATGTCTTGCTTTCGGATCTGTGATAGAAGGTGTACCCAACTGTCTCCTTTGGGTATTCTATGAAGACGCATTCTCGATTTGGGTTCGAGCTTATCAGATGAAACTTTTTCACATAAGCATCGCAACTCCAAACTTTAAGAAACGACAACTTGGGTTTCTTGCTAAACCACAGTTCATATAGTGTCGTCTCAACGGATTTAGATGGTGCCCAATTTAACGTGAATGCAGCTGTCTCTAATGCATGATCCCAAAACGATATTGGTAAATCAGTAAGAAACATCATAGATTGTACTATATCCAATAAAGTACGGTTATGACATTCGGACACACCCTTATGATGTGGTGTTCCAGGTGGCATGAATTTGTGAAACTATTCCACATTGTTTTAATTGAAGACCAAACTCAGAACTCAAATATTTGTCTCCGTGATCAGATCGTAGAAACCTTATTTTCTTGTCACGATGATTTTCCACTTCACTTTGAAATTCTTTGAACCTTTCAACTATTTCAGACTTATGTTTCATCAAGTAGATATACCCATATCTACTCAAATCATCTTGTGAAGGTCGAAAATAACGATATCCGCCACGAGCCTCAACATTCATCGGACCACATACATCAGTATGTATGATTTCCAACAAATCTGTTGCTCTCTCCATAGTACCGAGAACGGAGTTTTAGTCATCTTGCCCATGAGGCATGGTTCGCAAGCATCAAGTGATTCATAATCAAGTGATTCCAAAATCCCATCAAGATGGAGTTTTTTCATGCGCTTTACACCAATATGACCTAAACGGCAAGTGCCACAAATAAGTTGCACTATCATTATTAACTTTGCATCTTTTGGTTTCAATATTATGAATATGTGTATCACTACGATCGAGATCCAATGAACCTTTTTCATTGGGTGTGTAACCATATAAGGTTTTATTCATGTAAATGTAACAACAGTTTATTCTCTTACTTAAATGAATAACCGTATTGCAATAAACATGATCAAATCATATTCATGCTCAACGCAAACACCAAATAACATTTATTTAGGTTCAACACTAATCCCGAAAGTATAGAGAGTGTGCGATGATGATCATATCAATCTTGAAACTACTTTCAACACACATCGTCACTTCACCCTTAAATAGTTTCTCTTATTCGCAACTCCGCTTCGAGTTACTACTCTTAGCAACCGAACCAGTACCAAATACCGAGGGTTGCTATAAACACTAGTATACATCAATAACATGTATATCAAATATACCTTTGTTCACTATGCCATCCTTCTTATCCGCCAAATACTTGGGGTAGTTCGCTTCGAAGGACCATTCCCTTTGCAAGTAGAAGCACTTAGTCTCGTGCTTAGGTCCGCACTTGGGCTTCTTCACTTGAGCAGCAACTTGCTTGCCGTCTTCTTGAAGTTCCCTTCTATCCCTTGCCCTTTTCTTGAAACTAGTGGTCTTGTTAACCATCAACACTTGATGTTCTTTCTTGATTTCTACCTTCATCGATTTCATCATCATGAAAAACTCGGAATCATTTTCATCATCCCTTGTATACTATAGTTCATCACGAAGTTCTACTAACTTGGTGATGGTGACTAGAGAATTCTCATCAATCACTATCTTATCTCGAAGATTAACTCCCACTTGATTCAAGCGATTGTAGTACCTGCATAATCTGAGCACATGCTCACTAGTTGAGCGATTCTCCTCCATCTTTTAGCTATAGAACTTGTTGGAGACTTCATATCTCTCAACTCGGTATTTGCTTGAAATATTAACTTCAACTCTGGAACATCTCATATGGTCCATGACGTTCAAAACATCTTTGAAGTCCCGATTCTAAGCCGTTAAGCATGGTGCACTTAAACTATCAAGTAGTCATCATATTGAGCTAGCCAAACGCTCATAACGCCCGCATCTGCTCTCGCAATAGGTCTGCTACCTAGCGGTGCATCAAGGACATAATTCTTACAGGCAGCAATGAGGATAAACCTCGATCACGGATCAAATCCGCATCATTCCTACTAACATTTTTCAACATAATTTTCTAGGAACATATCAAAATAAACATATGAAAGCAACAACGCAAGCTATTGATCTTACAACATAATTTGCAAAATACTACCAGACTAAGTTCATGATAAATTTAAGTTCAATTAATCATATTACTTAAGAACTCCCACTTAGATAGACATCTCTAGTCATCTAAGTGATCACGTGATCCAAATCAACTAAACCATAACCGATCATCACGTGAGATGGAGTAGTTTTCAATGGTGAACATCTTATGTTGATCATATCTACTATATGATTCACGCCGACCTTTCGGTCTCCGTGTTCCGAGGCCATATCTGCATATGCTAGGCTCGTCAAGTATAACTGTGTATTCCAGCGTGTGCAAAACTGGCTTGCACCGTTGTAGATGGACGAGAGCTTATCACACCCGATCATCACGTGGTGTCCGCAGGCACGATTTAACTTTGGCAACGGTGCATACTCGGGAGAACACTTCTTGATAATTTAGTGAGAGATCATCTTATAATGCTACCGTCAATCAAAGCAAGATAAGATGCATAAAGGATAAACATCACATGCAAATCAATATAAGTGATATGATATGGTCATCATCATCTTGTGCTTCGTGATCTTCATCTCCGCAGCACCCCCATGATCACCATCGTCACCGGCGCGACACCTTGATCTCCATCGTAGCATCGCTGTCGTCTCGCCAATCTTATGCTTCTACGACTATCGCTACCGCTTAGTGATAAAGTAAAGCATTACAGTAGCATTGCATTGCATACAATAAAGCGACAACCATATGGCTCCAGCCAATTGCCGATAACTTCGTTACAAAACATGATCATCTCATACAATAAAATATAGCATCACGCCTTGACCATATCACATCACAACATGCCCTGCAAAAACAAGTTAGACGTCCTCTACTTTGTTGTTGCAAATTTTACGTGGCTGCTACGGGCTTAAGCAAGAACCAGTCTCACCTCGCATCAAAACCACAACGATATTTCACAAATAGACTCCGTTTAACCTTCTCAAGGACCGGGCGTAACCACACTCGGTTCAACTAAAGTGAGAGAGAGACACCCACCAGTCACCTTTAAGCAATGAGTGCTCGTGGCGGTGAAACCAGTCTCGCAGAAGCGTCTGGCAGTAATGTCGGTCCGGGCCGCTTCATCTCACAATACCGCTGAACCAAAGTATGACATGCTGGTAGGTAGTATGACTTGTATCGCCCACAACTCACTTGTGTTCTACTCGTGCAAAACATCAAACCATAAAAACCTAGGCTCGATGCCACTGTTGGGGAACGAGTAATTTCAAAAATTTCCTACGCACACGCAAGATCATGGTGATGCATAGCAACGAGAGGGAGAGTGTTGTCTCGCACCCTCGAGACCCGAAGCGAAGCGATCACAACGTAGAGGAAGTAGTCGACGCTCTCCTCGCGATCCGACCGATCCCGCGCCCAAGCACTCCGGCGCCCCAGAGTTCTTGACACACGTACAGCTCGATGACGCCCCTCATACTCTGATCCAGCCGAGTGTCGAGGGAGAGTTCCACAAGACGACGGCAGGTGGCGATCTTGATGTTCTACCGGTGCAGAGCTTCGCTTAAGCTTCGCGATATATGACCGAGGTGGAATATGGTGGAGGGGGCACCGACACGGCTAAGGAACGATCCGTAGATCAAACTTGTGTGTCCAAGGGTGCCCTTGCCTCAGATATATAAAGGATGGAGGAGGAGGAGGCCGCCAAGCCAATTGGTGCGGCCAAGATGTGGAGTCCCACTGGGACTCCAAGTCCTAGTAGGAGTCCACCAAGAGGGAGGAAGGAGAAGGAAGTGGAGGAGTAGGAAGGTGGCGGCCCCTTTCCCTAGTCCAATTCGGACTAGAGGGAAGGGGCGCACCAGCCTTTTTCCACTTCCCACTAAAGCCCATCAAGGCCCATTACTTCTCCCGTAATCCCGTAACTCCCCAGTACTCCTCAAATACCGAAACACTCGAACCTTTCCGATGTCCGAATATAGTCGTCCAATATATCGATCTTTACGTCGACCATTTCGAGACTCCTCGTCATGTCCCCGACCTCATCCGGGACTCAAACTCCTTCGGTACATCAAAACTCATAAACTCATAATATAACCGCCATCGAAACCTTAAGCGCATGGACCCTACGGTTCGAGAACAATGTAGACATGACCGAGACACGCCTCCGGTCAATAACCAATAGCGGGACCTGGATGCCCATATTGGCTCCTACATATTCTACGAAGATCTTTATCGGTCGGATCAAGATAACAACATACGTTGTTCCCTTTGTCATCGGTATGTTTACTTGCCCGAGATTCGATCGTCGGTATCCAATACCTAGTTCAATCTCGCTACCGCAAGTCTCTTTACTCGCTCCGTAATACATCATCTCACAACTAACACATTAGTTGCAATGCTTGCAAGGCTTATGTGATGTGCATTACCGAGAGGGCCCAGAGATACCTCTCCGACAATCGGAGTGACAAATCCTAATCTCAAATACGCCAACCCAACATCCGCCTTTGGAGACACCCGTAGTACTCCTTTATAATCACCCGATTCGCTTGTGACGTTTGGTAGTACCCAAAGTGTTCCTCCGCAAACGGAGTTGCATAATCTCATAGTTATAGGAACATGTATAAGTCATGGATAAAAGCAATAGCAACATACTAAACGATCGGTGCTAAGCTAATGGAATGGGTCATGTCAATCGATCATTCAACTAATGATGTGACCTTGTTAATCAAATGACAACTCTTTGTCCATGGTTAGGAAACATAACCATCTTCGATTAACAAGCTAGTCAAGTAGAGGCATACTAGTGACACTCTGTTTGTCTATATATTCACACATGTATTATGTTTCCGGTTAATACAATTCTAGCATGAATAATAAACATTTATCATGATATAAGGAAATAAATAATAACTTTATTATTGCCTCTAGGGCATATTTCCTTCAGTCGGTCCCACCGAGATTGGCAAACCCTAGCCTTTGGAAGAATCGGACTAACCGAGATTGTATTTTCGGTCCCACCGAAAATCCCAACGTTCACAAGATTTGAACTTTCGGTCCCACCGAGTTGTCAACTTCGGTCTGACCGAGATTGGTCAAATGTGTGTAACGGTTGGATTTTGTGTGGAGGCTATAAATACCCCTCCACCTCCTCTTCATTCGTGGAGAGAGCCATCAGAAAGAACTACCACTCCTACCTTACATTTCTGAGAAGAAAACTACCTACCCTTGTGTTGAGATCAAGTTGCTCCACTCCCACCATATGAAGCTTGATTTCTAGCCTTCCCAAGTTGCTTTCCACTCAATCCTTTCTTCCACCACAGCCAAATCAGTGAGGAGAGTTGAGTGTTGGGGAGATTATCATTTGAAGCACAAGAGCAAGGAGTTCATCATCACCAACACCATCTATTACCTTTTGGAGGGTGGTGCCTCCTAGATTGGTTAGGTGTCGCTTGGGAGCCTCCGTCAAGATGTGGAGTTGAACCAAGAAGTTTGTAAGGGCAAGGAGATCGCCTACTTCGTGAAGATCTACCCCAGTAAGGCTAGTCCTCCGTGGGCGTATGCCATGATGGCATAGACAAGGTTGCTTCTTCGTGGACCCTTCGTGGGTGGAGCCCTCCGTGGACTCTCGCAATCGTTACCCTCCGTGGGTTGAAGTCTCCATCAACGTGGATTGACGATAGCACCACCTATCGGAACCACGAGAAAAATCTCCGTGTCTCCAAATTGCGCTTTGCTCTTCTCCACGCTCTATTTACTACATGTGCAATTTACTTTCCGCTGCCATAACTCTAGAATTGCATGTGTAGGGTGATACTTGACTTGATCATCATTGTGAACTTGCCAAAACTTGTCTTAATCAAAAGGCTAAACTTTTAAATTGTCAAGTAGTCTAATCACCCCCTCTAGACATACTTTCGATCCTACAAGTGGTATCGAGCTTTGGTCTCCATTGGATTGGTTTCCATTGCATTGACTCCATAAGCTTGGTTTCACAACCTAGGAGAGTATGGCGCCTAGTGAGGGTAATTTTCAGAGAGGTCCTTACTTTGATGGTTCAAACTTTGCTAGTTGGAAGCATAAAATGAAAATGCATATTCTTGGACATAACCCGCCGCATGGGGCATTATTTGTGTTGGCTTGCAAGGTGAGTTCTTCGAGGAAGGAAAAGTTCCGATCACGGCTACAGCGGATGAATTATGGATGTTGCAAAACAATGCTCAAGCTTGTGACATTCTCTTCAATGCTTTGTGTCCCGAGGAGTTCAACAAGATCAGCCGCCTTGAGAATGCAAAAGAGATTTGGGATACTTTGGTCTAAATGCACGAAGGTACCGAGTCCGTGAAGGAATCAAAGCTAGATGTTCTTCAAGGTCAACTTGACAAGTTCAAGATGAAGGAAGGTGAAGGAGTCGCTGAAATGTACTCTAGGCTTGCTCTCATCACAAATGAGATTGCCGGCTTAGGAAGCGAAGAAATGACCGACCGATTCATCATCAAGAAGATTCTCAGAGCTTTGGATGGAAAGTATGACACCGTGTGCACTTTGATCCAAATGATGCCAAACTACAAGAATCTCAAGCCTACCGAAGTCATTGGAAGAATTGTTGCTCATGAGATGACACTTAAAGATAAGGAAGAGCTTCACAACAAGTCAAGTGGTGCTTACAAAGCTACAGTTGAAGCTCCCACAACCTCAAGTGACAAGCTAGTTTCCAATGAAGAGATAAGCCTAATGGTGAAGAACTTCAACAAATTCTACAAGAGTAGAAGCAAGGAAAGAAGCTCAAAGTCTAGATCATATGATGAAAAGAGATCTTCTAGTCGTGATCGAAACTGCTACAATTGTGGAAGACCCGGACACTACTCAGATGAGTGTTCGACTCCCCACAAGAGAAGAGAAGAATCTCTAAGAAGAAGAAGCTCAAGAGAAGAGTCGCCTCGGAAAGAGAGAAGGAGTAGAGATGATCGTTATGAACGAAGATCCTCTCGGAGAAGCAAGGATTCGGAGAGGAAAGACAAGTCATCAAGGAGCTACACAAGAAGAAAACATCAAGCTCATGTTGGTGAATGGGTCTCCGGCTCCGACTCCGACAATCACTCCGAAAGAAGCTATCACTCCAACTCCGAATACAGTCAAGATGAAGGTGTTGCCGGTCTTGCTATCGTATCCTCCAACTCCAACTCCTATGACTTATTTGATTCACCAAATGAGGGAATTGGAAGATGCTTCATGGCTAAAGGCCCCAAGGTATCACATCCTGAATTTATTGACTTTGATAGTGATGAGGATGACTTGCTTGGTGAAGATGAGCTTTTACATGATAAATCTAGTGAGCCTAGTAATGATGAACATGCTAGTAGTCTTTATAGTCAAGAAGAGTCGAATGACAATGCTATGAAGGAGATTGAGCGTCTAACTAAAGAACTAAACACTCTTAAGTTAGCTCATGAAACAACTCAAGAAGATCATAGAGAGCTCCTAAGATCTCATGAGAAGCTACGCTTCGAGAAGCTCAATCTAGAGCAAGAACATGAGTTCCTAAAAGCTATCAATGACGATCTTCAAAGAAGAGTTCTTCATATCTTGCCAAACGACTTCTCTTGTCTAATTTCTTGCCACCTATTAAAACTAAGCATGACAAGCATAAGAAAAATTCTTCATCTAGAAACAACATAATTGGTTCTAGTAATTCTCTTGATTCCACTAACAATGTTTCAAGCCAAGTTTCACTTGAGCAAGAAAATAGTTTATTGAAAGGGATTATAGAGAAAGGTGTCTACAAGAGCCTTGCGGAAGCAAGAACTTTGAGGAAATTGTTCGCAAGCAAGGAAGGCACCGGAAGAATCAAGGAATTGGTTTTGAGCGAAAGTTCAACGCCGAGGGTGTTGAATGGGAAGAAGGTCAATATCCCACTCCAAAGTTTGTTTCTCAAAAGGAGAAGTATGATCCTACTTCTTCCAATGTGGAACAAGCTCAAGATGATCTTCCACCACAAGACCACAAGCTAAAAGGCAAGGACAAGCTTCAAGAGGAGATTGATGCATTTATTGAAGCACCCAAGGCCATGGTCAAGTGGGTTCCCAAGGAAACTTCAAGTTCTACTTCGACAAGCTCAACTACTACCCCAAGGATTCCCATCAAGATGATGTGGATCCTGAAGAAGAAGAACTAGAGAGTTCTTGAGGGTGACTCCGCCAACATACTTCACTCACATTCATTTTGGCAAAAACTTGTGCAATCAACTTCCACATCTTGCACTGGTTCATGGAGTCACAAACCCTCTTGTTGGTAAGTCAAGGGACAAGGTAATCATTGCATTCGTGGACATCATCAATTGTGTACTTCAATCTATGTCCATGGATATCCTTGCTTGTTCCTTGTGGGACTAACCCATGTAGGTATTGAAAGTGCCCAAATCCAAAGGATTGCTCCCAACTCTTGATGATCTTCATCAACATTGAGCATCCACATCTTCAACATCTACATGAAGTCTTCTACGACAACCCAAGGTTAGTTTGACCCTTTAAAAGGGGTTCTCGCATCAAGGGGGAGCTTTGCTCTAAAGAATTGAGCTAAAGTATCTTCAAATGATGTGAACACATTAATGCTTTATGTAAAAGTGGTAACCCCACTTGTGCTTAAACGATGAGTATGACCTATGATCAAATGTTCTCATTTGACTCCTAAGTCAATATACTCATATATAGATGACCTAGTCATCGCCAAATTGTGTGATAGTAGCTAGTGTTTTGTTTGTGCATGTTTGACACATATTTCATTTGCTATCTTATTGTGTGAGCATGTTGGATGCATGATTTTATCCATTCAAGGACATACATTTGTTGCTTTGGTCTTTTTGGATATTTTCTTTTTGACCAAATGGATGGACAAGAATGCCTAAGTTCCTCCCCTAGCTATCTATGCTTTCTTGTCTCAAAATCTATTCATGCTTATATCACAAACTTTGGACAAGTCTTTTTCGGATAGACCGAGTGAGGAGCACTCGGAGCCACCGATCCGTCAAAAGCTTAAATTCCAAAACCTTCTAAGTATTTTCGGTCAAACCAACCCACTCAAATCGGACGAGACCGAAATCACTTGGATTGATCTAGGTTTTCACCTCGGTGAAACCGAAGTTACAAATTTCGCGTGACCAAGTGAGTAATCGCTTGTAGTTAACCATCTCGGTGCCACCGAAGTTTTCCAACTCGGTCCCACCGACAATTGAAGGGTATATATACCGAGGGCAGCGCTGATTCTTTCTTCAAACCGCCTCGCCCCAAAACCCTTTGCCGCCGCCGCCGTGGTCTCCGGATCGCCTCCGTCGTCCGCCAGGCGCCCTCGCCGTGGGTCTCCGTCGCCGTCAACGGTCAATCTCTCCGCGCCGTTGCCGCCGTAGAGAAACTCCACCAAGTTAGGGTGAGTTTCGATCCCTCTCGTGCTTCAACCTCCGATTCAATGCACGATAGGTTTGCCTAGCTTCTTGACACGATTGAGATCTTCCTATCCAGCAGATTAGTCTTAGAACGAAATTCGAGTGAAAGTTTTAGGGTTAGGTTTCCGCCGAACACATCAAGGTGTGACCGATTCTACATTCTCGGACTGACCGATTTGGCCTCTGGCCATTGCACTGCACTTTTCGGTCCAACCGAGTTGTGCAAATCGGTCCGACCGAAATGAGGATTTAGTGAAACCCTAGAGTTCTCGGCTAGATCAAACCCATTTCGTCCAACCGAAAGTGGTGTGAATGGTTCTGTCAAGACACTTCGGATTCACCAATTTTAGACTCGGTCCGACCGAAATGCATTCTGTGAAAACCTAAAACTGAAATTTGAACTCATTCTTTTGCAAAACCTTCGCAGTTTGTGATAACTCTTCTATTCGCCTATACCTTATCTATTCACAGGTTGTCACCATGTCGATGCCAAGACAGCCGAACAGTCTGAATCACCAATTGAGATTCCAGAGGGCACTAGTCCCAAGCCGCAGCTTTTCCGATGATGGTGAGAGGAGCACACCAAGTGGTTTGCCTCCTGCTGCCACCAGGGCGGGAAGAAGAGGAATTCGATGAAGAGGACTCTGACTTTGTTGCTGAGGAAGAGATCACATCTAAGCCAAAGAAGAAAGTGGTTGCCAAAGAGCATCAAGGGCAACAAACCAAGAAAGGCACCAAAGAAAGTGAAGAAGTCCACAGTTGCCAAGAAGTTGAGCATGGAAGAAGAAACCTCCAAAGAAGGTAAAGAAAACTTCCAAGAGGAAGAGGATTGTACATGATGAAGCAAATGATGATGATTACGATGAGGAAGCACCCCAGCCTCCTCGAAGCCTAAGTTGATGGGAGATGCCATCGTAAGGGAGCACCTACAAGGTCTAAGCCATCAGCTCCAAAGAAAGGCAGCTCAAGCCAAGCCTGCTGCCAAGCCCAAGAAAACAGTGAGAAACATTCCTGCTTCAGAGAAGAAGAAGGACAATGTGCCACCAGCTGAGTCAGAAGATGAGGCACATGTATTGCTGAAACTCAGACAGAAACTGCCAGTCCACAATGATGCTCATCCTCGAGCTGAAAACATGAAGGAAAGGAAGGACAAAGGTCTCAGGCTATGGAGGCAAGTTGATCCATATGCCACCAGGAGAAGGACAGCTGTTGACTCAAGGTTCCACACCAGAGAGCAACAAGATTTCTATGAGACAGTGCTTATGGACAAGAAGCCCATTGTTGCTGACACTAGATATGTTGACTGGGCATATATTGACAGTGAAGAGCACAGAGACTACTTCCCACATGTGCATGAGAGCTTCACTGCATGTGGTGTTGCTGAGTTCGTTGGTCGGTCGACGATGACTTGGAATGATGAGATGATCATGCAATTCTATGCCACACTCATTTCTATCCGGATGGCGAAATTGTATGGATGATCAAGGCAGAGATTCTCTTCAACAGTTGAAGAGTGGGCAGCATCGCTGAATGCTCCAAAGATCAAGAGATGATGATGTTGATGTCTATGGAATTCCCAAGAAAAATCATGAGTCTATGAAGAACATGTATAATGAGGTACCAATAAAGGATGTAGAGATTTGGAAGCTCGGCTCGGTGTATCATCTCCGTGCAGGTCTCCCAACCACTAACACTATTCGAGGCATACCTTGATGCCCAAGTCCGAGATCATCGCATGATAAGAGGCTATTCTATCAACATGCTGCATATTCTAGATCGAAGACACCTTTCAAGGTGATGGACCCGATAGTTGAGACTATCAAGAGGATCGCAGCAGACTGAAGAGGTCATGTGGGTTTGCCCCGCACATTCAGATGCTCATCAATGCCAAGTTTGGCACGGGCACCTACTTGTTGGATAGACCCCACTTGCCACTGCAGCCTGAGCATGAGGATAATGAAGTTGTGATGACTGAGGATGATCCCACGTCTGTTGAAGGTCAAGCTAAGTCTGAAGCTGCCAAACAAGCCAAAGCTGAGAAGGAAGCAGCAGCAGCAGCAGCAAAACCCAAGAGTGTTGGAGAACAGCTCCTTGAAGCTACCCAGAGGATTGAACTACGCCTGGCCAGCATAGTTTAGTCTCAGGAGAGTCTTGAGAGGATAGTTGAAGACAAGTTCCATGCTCTGGATGTCAAGCTGACTGAAGTGCAGGTCACCGTCAACAAGCTTGAGGCAGATATTGAGGAAGCCAAGAGGGAGAAGGCAGAGCTCATGAAGGAGATGGAAGATGATTTGGTCCAGGATGATTATGAGCAGCCTGCTCAGGTTCCCACAAAGCCCAGATCAGCTGCTATTCCAAAGGATGACCCTGTGGGTACTACATCAAGACCTCCCACAGCTCCATCAGTTCCAGCTCCAGCTCCAGTGTCCACTCCTCCAGCTCCACAGACTTCAGCAGAAGCCTTTGCAGATGCAGCTATCTCCACTCCATCGACCTGCACAGAGCCGCCAAATAGAGTCCCTAGTGACGCTTAGCTCTATACCTTTCGAACTTTTGGTAACTTGTTGCCAAAGGGGAGAAATTGTATAGATCATAGGACTTCGAGAGAGAGTGCTCGCTTTTGCTCTTTCATTTGCGGTTTTCTTTGAGATACTTTTGAGTTTTCCGAGACGTTCGTGTGTTTGATACTACGCTTGTTTCACTTTGATGAGTGCTTGATCATACTATGCTTAATGTGTGCTTAATGCTTATCATATGCTATTCATATTTTGTATGATCATTTACTCATGTCTTGGTGATTGGGTGCATGTTATTCATTCTTATCATTTTGTGCGCTCCACCAAGATGTATGTGACATGGAAGAGTGACCCATGATCCTAATCGATTGTGCATTTGCATTCAAACGCAAATCTTAAATAATGCACAAATTTAGGGGAGCTCTTGCTTATCACATACTTCTCAAAGCTTACGATATTATTCATTGATTATATCATTTGTCGAAGCTTTGATCTATATGTTGTCATCAATTACCAAAAAGGGGAGATTGAAAGTGCAACTAATCCCGGGTGGTTTTGGTAATTAATAACAACATATATATCATTGAACTAATAACTTCTTGAGTATCATTTCAGAAAGTTCAAGATATGGGTATGGCAATGATCAAGATGTGGACCCTCAAAATGCTAAGGAAAACATTGGCAAAAGCTCAAGACTCTATTTTTGGTTTAGTGATCCAAGATCACATTGAGTCTATAGGAAAGCCAATACTATTAAAAGGGGATGAGGTTATGATAATGATCTGGTTGCTCAAAGTGCTTAGTGATCTATCTCCCAAACCATCAGCAATCTTTCATTTCAACATATACTCATAAGTAATCTCGGTCCCACTGATTCCACAAACTCAGTCACACCGAGATGAACCACCTCAGCCATATAGCCAAACCCTAGTAATTTCGGATTTTCCGATTCCAAACTCGGTCTCACGGAAACTAGTGTTGCCAAGCTTCTGTAACCTTCTGTCATCATATCGGTGTCACCGAGATGATAAAGTCGGTCCCACCGAGATTGGCAAACCCTAGCCTTTGGAAGAATCGGACTAACCGAGATTGTATTTTCGGTCCCACCGAAAATCCCAACGTTCACAAGATTTGAACTTTCGGTCCCACCGAGTTGTCAACTTCGGTCTGACCGAGATTGGTCAAATGTGTGTAACGGTTGGATTTTGTGTGGAGGCTATAAATACCCCTCCACCTCCTCTTCATTCGTGGAGAGAGCCATCGAAAAGAACTACCACTCCTACCTTACATTTCGAGAAGAAAACTACCTACCCTTGTGTTGAGATCAAGTTGCTCCACTCCCACCATATGAAACTTGATTTCTAGCCTTCCCAAGTTGCTTTCCACTCAATCCTTTCTTCCACCACAGCCAAATCAGTGAGGAGAGTTGAGTGTTGGGGAGATTATCATTTGAAGCACAAGAGCAAGGAGTTCATCATCACCAACACCATCTATTACCTTTTGGAGGGTGGTGCCTCCTAGATTGGTTAGGTGTCGCTTGGGAGCCTCCGTCAAGATGTGGAGTTGAACCAAGAAGTTTGTAAGGGCAAGGAGATCGCTTACTTCGTGAAGATCTACCCGAGTAAGGCTAGTCCTCCGTGGGCGTATGCCATGATGGCATAGACAAGGTTGCTTCTTCGTGGACCCTTCGTGGGTGGAGCCCTCCGTGGACTCTCACAGCCGTTACCCTCCGTGGGTTGAAGTCTCCATCAACGTGGATTGACGATAGCACCACCTATCGGAACCACGAGAAAAATCTCCGTGTCTCCAAATTGCGTTTGCTCTTCTCCACCTCTATTTACTACATGTGCAATTTACTTTCCGCTGCCATAACTCTAGAATTGCATGTGTAGGGTGATACTTGACTTGATCATCATTGTGAACTTGCCAAAAACTTGTCTTAATCAAAAGGCTAAACTTTTAAATTGTCAAGTAGTCTAATCACCCCCCCCCCTCTAGACATACTTTCGATCCTACACCTCCATAAGGGCGACAAGCTCAAGTACGTGCTGCAAATCCACTTCGCCGCCTCCAACAACGTCGCCGAATATGAAGCGCTCATCCACGGACTCCGGCTTGCCAAAGAACTCGGCATTCGCCGGATCCTGTGCTATGGCGACTCCGACTTGGTGGTTCAGCAATCATCTGGCGACTGGGACGCCAAAGACGCAAACATGGCAAGCGTCCGCTTCCTGGTACAGCAACTCAGCGGATACTTTGAGGGGTGTGAATTCCTTCATGTGCCAAGAAACGACAACGATCAAGCAGACGCCTTGGCACGAGTCGGCTCCACTCGCCAAGCGATACCTTCTGGTGTCGCCCTTCAACGCCTCCTCAAGCCGTCTATCAAGCCCTCACCAGAATTGGACTCCATCTTCGTGCCGGCTCCGCCAGAAATAGTCGGATCCGACTCCAAGGCCCCAACGAGCAACCTCAAGAAAGCCACAGTCGGCCCGGGGACTGCGCCAGTCGGCCCGGGGACTTCCGAGCCCGGCCCGGGGACTGCGCCAGCGGGCCCGGGGACTTCCAAGCCCGGCCCGGGGACTGCGCCAGCGGCGGGGAGCTGCCCACCGCCCAGAGATTCCTCAATCCAGCAAGCAGCGGGCAGACTCCAACCCGCCGCCTCCCAGCCCAGCCACCCTTGTCCAAGTCATTGTGGTAGCAGTTGAAGAGATAGCAGCACCTTCATGGGGACAGCCCATCCTCAAGTTCCTAGTGAACAAAGAATTACCAGCAGACGAGATCCTGGCTCGGCAAGTGCAGCGCCGAGCAGCAGCTTACACCATAATCAACAGAGAGCTAGTTAGGCGCAGCGTCACTGGTGTCCACCAGTGCTGCGTAGAGTCGGAGCAAGGCCAAGCGATCCTCAGAGACATCCATCAGGGCGAGTGCGGCCACCACGCGGCTTCAAGGGCACTCGTGGCCAAAGCCTTTCGGCACGGTTTCTTTTGGCCGACTGCCCTGGAAGAAGCTAAAGAACTAGTCAAAAAATGCAAGGGGTGCCAGATGTTCCGCTCCAAGCCCCTCCAGCTGGCTTCCGCGCTGAAGACAATCCCCATTGCCTGGCCCTTCGCAGTTTGGGGCCTGGACATGGTGGGACCATTCAAGACGGCCCGAGGCGGCCTAACTCACTTACTTGTCGCGGTGGACAAGTTCACCAAGTGGGTGGAAGCAAAGCCCATCAAGAAATTAAACGGGCCTACAGCAGTGACCTTCATTGCCGACATCACAGTGCGGTACAAACATCTTGCGCATGCATCATCACGCATAACGGCACCAACCGCCAAGGCGCTTTGGCTCGTTTCTGCGTGACGCAGGGCATCCGACTGGACTTAGCGTCCGTTGCCCATCCGCAGTCAAACGGCCAGGTAGAACGAACCAACGGCCTCATCCTGTCCGGCATCAAGCCTCGATTGGTCGAACCACACGAGCGCTCGGCCGGCTGTTGGGTTGAAGAGCTGCCTGCCGTCCTCTGGAGTCTGCGCACAACCCCAAACAAGTCAACCGGCTTCACGCCTTTCTTCCTCGTCTACGGTTCCGAAGCCGTCATCCCAATGGATATAGAGATCGACTCTCCGCGAGTCTCCATGTACACCGAAGAGGAAGCTGAAGAAGCACGACAAGACGGCGTCGATCTGCTGGAAGAAGGCCGACTGTTGGCACTCAGTCGGTCCGGCATCTACCAGCAGAGTCTGCGCCGATACTACAATCGCAAGGTCAAGCCAAGATCGTTCCAAGAGGGCGACCTTGTGCTCCGGCTGATTCAGAGAACAGCCGGCCAGCACAAGTTGTCGGCGCCTTTGGGAAGGTCCTTTCATCATCGACAAGGTGCTAGGAACGACGCCTACTATTTGATCGACGCCGAAGCCTCGAGCACGCAAGAGGGACGACTCGGCAAAGAAACAGGCGCCCAACGCGAATCTTCTTCAAGATTTTACAGTTGATGCAAGTATGTATCGCGCTACCCTCCTTTGTATTAAAATACTAAGACCTTAGGCCCCCGGACGAGCTCGGGACTGCCTTTTGATTATCTCGTATGATAAGGATTACGCTCCGAATATGCTGTTCCTTTTATCATCTTTATGCGCACCGAGTCCGACTAGTCGGCCCGGGACTCGCCGTCTTTGCGCTATGAAATGCTCCTCGCGGTCGACAAGTAATGTGTCGCTCAAAGCCATCTCTGCCGAAGCCGCAGATTCGCAGAGCGACTATCGGTGGGCGGGGACAAGCAAACGAAAGCACATATGAAAAATGGCTAAGGACTTAAGAGCTACGATAGCCCAAGCCGCTACCAGCCTCCTTACCGAGCCGACTCATGAGCAATCGGCTCATTGCTTCAATTTATCAGGACAGCCGACTCTTGAGTAGTCGGCTGCCGCCTTCCAGCCAATTTTTGCCGATGAACTCTAAATGACTAAGTACTTGCCTTCCTAAAGTAGCTAAGCACTTGACCCGGCGGCGAGTCCATGAGAAGGGTCTACCACAGCGGCAAGGCGGCAACTAAAGGAAGGCGGCAAAGGAAAAAGTCTAAAGAACAAAAAGCAAGGAAAGGCGGAAATTAGATAAATATTTACATAAGGCCCTTGGCCGAATACACCCAGTGGGTGGAATTGTTCGAACCTAACAAGTTTTTCAAGAGAACAACAAAGACAGATAAACAGAAGCACTCTAGGAGGCGGCCTCCGGGGCCGGAGGGTCGGAGGTGACGGCGGTGTCGGATGCCGGGGCAGTCGGCTAGGCGGTCTCGGCTTGGTCGTCTCCGGCGACAGTCGCCTTGTCCTTCTGCGGCTCGTTGCTGGAGGCGCGGTCAGGCTGAGGCTGGCCGCCTGCTTCGTCTTCCGGCGCCTCCTCCTCGCCTCCGTCCTCCGACTCGTCCTCTTCCTCGGCGCTGGAGTTGATCACCTCCGCTGAGTCCTCCTCGTACTCCGGGTTCATCCCGAACCAGTCCTGCGGTGCCTCCTCGCCGCCTTCGGTCCGCTCGGGCACAAAGACACTGGTGTCCGTGTACTCGGCGATGGCTGCCGCGCGCTCGACAAGGGCGCCTTCTACGGCCTCCAGCTCGGCCTGGGCCTCTGACCGGAATGCGGCCAGGCGGTCCAGGTCCAGCCCCGGATACCACCCTTTGACGAACTCCAAAGCCCGGCGTGCTCCGGCACGGGCCGAGGAGCCCCTCCAAGCCTCAAAGCGGCCGGCGGCGACCTCCAGCCAGTCGGCGGTCCGACTGGCGGTGCGAAGAGCCGGCACGTCCGGCCATAGGGCGGCGACTACTTGGGCACCAGCACGCTGAAGACGGCGTAGCATACGGTGCGCAGGACGAAGACGAGCTCCGATGCTCAGGAGCTGCTCGTCGATGGTTCGGGGGGCATTGGCGGCAATCACTTCGCCCTTCGCCCTTCGCTCCTCCCGAGCCGCCTCGATGGCCAGAAGAATGGCCTGCGAGTGACCAAGAAAGAAGTCTGCCAAGACGGAAGGAAAGACAGTCAGAAAACCCAAAATCAGCCCGACGCAGAATCGGAAGATCAAAGAAGAGAAAAAAGACTTACCATCAACGATGTCCTCGAGCTCGTGGTAGCCGGAGGTCAGCATCGCCTCCCGGTCGGTCCACGCGGAGCGTTCGACCTCGAACTCGGCTATGAGGGCATCTTCCCGCGATTTTGCATCCTCCTGCGCCTTCCGGAGCAGCTCTTTCTGCTCGGCCAGCTGCGTCGCCAGCAGGTCGCGCTCTTGGGCGAGCTTGTCGCACTCCTCCTCCTTGGCGCGGCGTGCGGTGTTGGCCTCGCCCAGCTGCTCCTGGAGGGTGGCATTGGCGCCTGAAGATCGAAGAAAAAGACAAGAAGGTCATCAGGAAGGTAGATCGCCGGGGAGATCCGGCCCGACTGCTCAGCAGTCGGCCCGAATCTCGGGGACTACAGCCAGCGGCAGCCAGCGCCCGAGAGAAGAAGGAAGGTAGGTCGCCGGGGAGATCCGGCCCGACTGCTCAGCAGTCGGCCCGAATCTTGGGGACTACAGACCGCGGGTGCGCCAGCGCGCCCCCATGAAGAAGGAAGAATTAGCTCACCCCGGCTTTCCGTCAGATCGGCGGTCCGCTTCTTCAGCTCTTCAACGTTGCGGTTGAAGGCAGTGGCGTGGAGATTGTGGTATTCCTGCGAAGCCGGCAAAGCAAAAGTTAGTCTTTGGAGCTCACTAGAAGGAGTTCCGAGCCGCCTGCTCAGCAGCCGGCCCCAAACTCGGGGACTACACCCAGTGGAGTGCTTGTTGCGCGCGCCTCACGAAGAAGATGTAAATCAAAAGGAGAAACGAAACATACCCGGACGGAGGTCCGCAGGGCCAGATGCGCTCTGGTGCAGAGTTGGAGGGCGTCGCCCTCCTCGCGCAGCTTCGACTGGACGTCCAGGAGGGCCTGGTTCAGTGGGCCGGTGCCGCCTCCCCGCAGCCAGCCGGTGGGCGCGGCACTGGAGGCCTCGACGTCCAGATTCGCCGAACTTGCGGCGCCAGTCTCCCGAGCTCGCGGCGCTGAGCTCGTCCTCTCAAGCCGGCGGCGCGTCGGCACGGCGACTTGAAGAAGCAGCCGCGCCTCGGCGTCGTCCGCAGTCGGAGGATCCTGCGGGTCCACCGCTGTTGCCATCTTGACCTCAAGACGGAGGCGGCGGGCGGAGGCGCCGCGCGAGTGTCCGAGCCTGAGACGTCGCCGCCCTCCTCCGCGAGAGGGTTCGCGGTGCCGACCTCCCCGGTCTGCCCCGTGAACTCAGGAGCCGGCGGCACCGACGACAGCGGGGGGACAAGCATCGCCGATCGGCGACGCGCGACCTCCTCGGCATGCCGCTTCGCCGCGGCCGCAGTCTCGGCCTCCTCCAGGCGTTGCTGGGCGTTGGCGGCCGCCTTCTCGGCCTCTGCCTTCTCCAGGCGGTCGGCCTCTTCCTCCTCGCGCTTCTCCCGCGCGTTCCATTCCGTCGCCTCCCGAAGGTCGGCGGCGGGATCAATCCGCCGAGTGTTGGCAGATGTCTCCACCGACCCCATGACGGAGGGGACGGCGGCTCTCTCAAGGGAGAGGGGGGCTCTGGAGAAGATCGGAGGGAAAATCAGAAAGACTCAAATAAGATCCAACAAAGAATAAAGGAGCAAGGGAGACTCACGAAGAAACTAGCGGCGGCCTTCTCACTTCCTTTCGGAAGCGGTTGGCCTTCACGGCCGCCTCCTCCCTTGAGCTTCTTTGGCTTGCCGCCGGGCACACTCGGCCCGGCGTGACGCCTCTTCGCTCCGGCTTGGCCGGAGGGGCCGGCTCTCGGCTGGCGGCGCGGGACGACTTCCGCGTCGACGTCGTCCTCGGGCTTGATCGGCGAAAGGTCGCCCGACGGCTGAGGCCGCCGTCTGCCCCCTCTCCGCCGCCTTCGGCGTCGGCCTCCAGCGCCGCCGCCCCCAAGTCGGGGTCGTCGACGTCGCTGGCCTCACGATCTGGGACGTAATTGCGAGGCTCTCTTGTGGCGCCGGCTGCGGGCGCCGTGAGGGGGTTCTGCTCGGATGATGCCAACGAAGATTAGAGCTCGAAGTCAGATACAAATAAGATCGAACTACAGACGGGAGCAACTTACCATTGGAGGGGGGTTGTCGCGCGAGTACGGCTCTTTGCCGAACTGCCAGTCCTCCGTGAACCCGCAGTGGGCGATGTGGTTCACCAAGTTCGCCACCTCCCCACGCTGCATGTCCTTGGTGCACAGCCGGCTCGGATCGTGGCGGCCGCTCATCTGGCAGATGAGCTGAGGCCAGCCATGGAGCGGAAGAACCCGGCGCGCCACGAAGGCGGCCAGAAGATCGGAGGCGACGAGCCCCTCCGACTGCATCATGACTCGGAGCCGCGCCACGGCGCCATTTCCGGAGGTCGAAAGTGATTTGGACCGATGGGACCAACTGGCCAGCCGGCCATTCAGCGGCTCGGGGTCGAAAGGCGGCAGATTGACCCAGTCGCCGTCGGTGGAGATGTTCTTCACGTAGAAGTAGGACTTCTGCCACATCTTCACCGACTTCACCAGCGAGATGGGCGGAAAAGGATTGTCGGCCGTCGTGCGCCGCACCGCGATATAGGTGCCGCACTGAGCCGGCGTGCCGGCGGCCTGAGTGCCGAGTTTTGAAGAGAAGAACTCCCCCCACAGCTCGAGGGTGGGGAGAACGCCGATGTAGCCTTCGCACAGAGTGGCGAAGGCGGAGAGAAGCACCACCGCGTTGGGGGTGAGGTGGTGCGGCTGCAGCTTGTGGAACTCGAGAAACGAGCGGAAGAATCCGCTCGCCGGAAGCCCCAGCCCGCGCATAAGATGCGAATGGAAGATGACCCGCTCGCCCTCCTCCAGCGCGGGCCGGATCTCTCCCGCCGGCGCGGGACGGGCGTGCACCAGGTCCGCGCTGGGGAGGCGGCGGGTCCGGTGAAGGAACTCGATGTCCTCCGCCTCCATGTCCGAGCCATCCCACACGCCGGAGCGCGAGCTGGGGGCGCGGCGGAAGAAGAACTCATCGCCGGCGAGGAAGATTGCCTTGGCTCGCGGCAGAGGAAGAATGCCGTGGCTCGCGGCGAAGGAAGGAGAAAGGCGGGAGAGCGGGGGAGAGAGTGCGCGTGCAGTGCCGCCCGCTCCTCCCCGCCTACTTATAGCCCTACGGGCTGAGAAGCCGAGGGGGCGACGTGGGGATTAACTGCGCCCAAGGCCCCACGCCGCCCACGATTAACCCCACGAAGTTACTGCGCGCAGTAACGACGTGGGGATGCCAACCGTCCGCGGCCACAGCGGATCCGCTCGGGGGCCGAGGCGCGGTAATGGCGGGCCCCACCTGACGGCCCGTCCCGTCACGCGCGTGGGTAGGCAGACTATCGCCTCCACGTGGCGCCACACGATAGGACCGTCTCAATAATGGCAGGGAAGCGTGACCGATACGCCGCCCGTTTCCCGCCGCGACTTGCGAACAGCGGCCCCTCGTTGAGCGAATCCGACTTCGGCAAGGCGGCCCAAAGCGACAGCGGCCGAGTCTCAGAGTCGGCACTAGGAAAATTGAAATTGAAGCCCCTCGGCGGCGCCACCGGCTTCACCAGCCGGGACTCTTGTCGGAGTAATGGGCCATGGGTAGGCCGACCGGGACCCAGGATCTTTCAAGACATCGGGGTAGGCGCGCCCTCGATCGCATCCCACCGGCGACCTTGGGAAGGCCGAGTCCCACCGGCGACCTTCGAAGAAGCCGAGTCCCAGACGGCGACACTAAAGCAAACCGACTCTGGGCTTGCGACCTTTGGGGGACCGACTATGGGAGTCGGCCCGCGACCTTTCTCGAAGACCGAAGCAGGGTACGGCCCCGACGTGGCCGTCCCCTCCGACCCACGAGGGGTGGGCATGGCTACAGTGAGCCGTATCGCTGGAAGATCTCCGGCGAGGCGCGGCACTGTTGCCATGCCTCCCGACCTCGGCTTCTGGCTGCGAGGCACTGTGCCTGATGGCGGCTGTCGGCCCGGAGATCGCCGGCCTCCGTCGATGGGAGAGTAGAAGACGGCCAGAGTGTCTGGAGTCGGCCCTGTGGGAGTCGGCCTCCCCGGAGTCGGACGCCTCCTCATCTGGGCCCCACGATCCATAAACCAGATTGGACGGGGAGTGGCGACAGTGATCGCCTGACAGACGGCGGCACTGTTCCCACGACCCCATGACCAAGCCTGCGTCACCAGGAGTGATGTACAGTGTTCTGCATGTCCGCGGGACCCACCAGTCGGCGGGCCCCAGAAGCCGGCAGGAAGGACAGCGGCATGAGAGACAGACGGCTGGGGGCCACGCCCAGTCAGATTACTCTTGTACCCCCGGGGGGTAGGCCTATATAAACCCCCCGGGGCACCCATGCAAAGGGTTCGGCCTTGGATAGACTTAGACACATAGCAAGCAGGGGAGAGAGCCAGCCTTGCTCCCTCCTGCCCCCCAAAACAGCTCAAGGAGCACCTTTGTATTATCCCACCATAGTGATCATGCGGAGACCCCGCAGAGCAGCAGTAGGGGTGTTATCTCCCCGAAGAGCCCCGAAGCTGGGTAAGATTCGCCGGCGTGCATGTTTGCGCCTCATCCTGTTTCCAGGCACCGGCGACGTTCTACTCGCCCCCACCATGATAAGCCACCCGTTGGCATATGTCGCATCCTACCCCCGACACTTTTCTTGAAACTAGTGATCTTGTTAACCATCAACACTTGATGCTCTTTCTTGATTTCTACCTTCGTTGATTTCAGCATCACGAAGAGCTTGGGAATCGTTTTCGTCATCCCTTGCATACTATAGTTCATCACGAAGTTCTAGTAACTTAGTGATGGTGACTAGAGAATTCTGTCAATCACTATCTTATCTGGAAGATTAACTCCCACTTGATTCAAGCGATTGAAGTACCCAGACAATCTGAGCACATGCTCACTAGTTGAGCGATTCTCCTCCATCTTTTAGCTATAGAACTTGTTGGAGACTTCATATCTCTCAACTCGGGTATTTGCTGGAAATATTAACTTCAACTCCTGGAACATCTCATATGGCCCATGACGTTCAAAACGTCTTTGAAGTCCCGATTCTAAGCCGTTAAGCATGGTGCACTAAACTATCAAGTAGTCATCATATTGAGCTAGCCAAACGTTCATAACGTCTACATCTGCTCTTGCAATAGGTCTGTCACCTAGCGGTGCATCAAGGACATAATTCTTCTGTGCATCAATGAGGATTAACCTCAGACCACGGATCAAATCCGCAACATTGCTACTAACATTTTTCAACACAGTTTTCTCTAGGAGCATATCAAAATAAACATATGAAAGCAACAACGCGAGCTATTGATCTACAACATAATTTGTAAAATACTACTAGGACTAAGTTCATGATAAATTAAAGTTCAATTAATCATATTACTTAAGAACTCCCACTTAGACAGACATCTCTCTAGTCATCTAAGTGATCACGTGATCCAAATCAACTAAACCATGACCGATCATCACGTGAGATGGAGTAGTTTTCAATGGTGAACATCACTATGTTGATCATATCTACTATATGATTCACGCTCGACCTTTCGGTCTCCGTGCTCCGAGGCCATATCTGCATATGCTAGGCTCGTCAAGTTTAACCTGAGTATTCCGCGTGTGCAAAACTGGCTTGCACCCGTTGTAGATGGACGTAGAGCTTATCACACCCGATCATCACGTGGTGTCTAGGCACGACGAACTTTGGCAACGGTGCATACTCAGGGAGAACACTTCTTGATAATTAGTGAGAGATCATCTTAAAAAGCTACCGTCAATCAAAGCAAGAATAAGATGTATAACAGATAAACATCATATGCAATCAAAATATGTGACATGATATGGCCATGATCATCTTGCGCCTTTGATCTCCATCTCCAAATTACTGTCATGATCTTTATCGTCACCGGGACGACACCATGATCTTCATCATCTTGATCTATATCAATGTGTCGTCACATGGTCGTCTCGCCAACTATTGCTCTTGCAACTATTGCTATCGCATAGCGATAAAGTAAAGCAATTATTTAGCACTTGCATCTTATGCAACAAAGAGACAACCATAGGGCTTCTGCCAGTTGTCGATAACTTCAACAAAACATGATCATCTCATACAAAAACTTATATCTCATCACGTCTTGACCATATCACATCACAACATGCCCTGCAAAAACAAGTTAGACGTCCTCTACTTTGTTGTTGCAAGTTTTACGTGGCTGCTACGGGCTTAAACAAGAACCAATCTCACCTACGCATCAAAACCACAACGATAGTTTGTCAAATAGACTCCGTTTTAACCTTCGCAAGGACCGGGCGTAGCCATACTTAGTTCAACTAAAGTTGGAAACCGACACCGCCAGCCACACGTGCAAAAGCACGGCGGTAGAACCAGTCTCGCGTAAGCGTACGCGTAATGTCGGTCCGGGCTGCTTCATCCAACAATACCGCCGAACCAAAGTAAGATATGCTGGTAGGCAGTATGACTTATATCGTCCACAACTCATTTGTGTTCTACTCGTGCATATAACATCAAACCATAAAACCTAGGCTCTGATACCACTGTTGGGGAACGTAGTAATTTCAAAAAATTTCCTACGCACACGCAAGATCATGGTGATGGTATAGCAATGAGAGGGGAGAGTGTTCGTCCACGTACCCTCGTAGACCGTAAGCGGAAGCGTTATGACAACGCGGTTGATGTAGTCGTGCGTCTTCACGATCCGACCGATCCAAGTACCGAACGTACGGCACCTCCGAGTTCAGCACACGTTCAGCTCGATGACGATCTCCGGCCTCCGGTCCAGCCGAGCTTCGGAGATGAGTTCCGTCAGCACGACGGCGTGGTGACGATGATGATGTGCTACCGGCGCAGGGCTTCGCCTAAACTCCTCGACGATATAACCGAGGTGGAATATGGTGGAGGGGCACCGCACACGGCTAACGAACGATCCGTAGATCAACTTGTGTGTATATGGGGTGCCCCTACCCCGTATATAAAGGAGTGGAGGAAGGAGGGGCGCCCTCTACTATGGCGCGCCCTAGGGGAGTCCTACTCCCACCGGAGTAGGATTCCCCTTCCTAGTCCAACTAGGAGTCCTTCCATGTATTAGGAGTAGGAGACAAGGAAGGGAAGAGAGAAGGGGAAGGAAGGAGGTGCGGCCCTCCCTAGTCAATTCGGACTAGGCCATGGGGAGCGCTGCCTGCCCTAGGCAGCCCTCTCTCTTTCCCTTGAGGCCCAATAAGGCCCAATACTTCTCCCGGCGAATTCCGTAACTCTCCCAGTACTCCAAAAATACCGAATCACTCGGAACCTTTCCGAACTCGAATATAGTCGTCCAATATATCGATCTTTACGTCTCGACCATTTCGAGACTCCTCGTCATGTCCCCGATCTCATCCGGGACTCGAACTCCTTCGGTACATCAAAACTCATAAACTCATAATATAAGCATCATCGAAACCTTAAGCGTGCGGACCCTACGGGTTCGAGAACTATGTAGACATAACCTAGAACTATTCTCGGTCAATAACCAATAGCGGGACCTGGATGCCCATATTGGCTCCTACATATTCTACGAAGATCTTTATCGGTCAAACCGCATAACAACATCGTTGTTCCTTTGTCATCGGTATGCTACTTGCGAGATTCGATCGTCGGTATCAATACCTAGTTCAATCTCGTCACCGCAAGTCTCTTTACTCGCTCACGTAATGCATCATCCCGTAACCAACTCATTGGTCACATTGCTTGCAAGGCTTATAACGATGTGCATTACCGAGAGGGCCCAGAGATACCTCTCCGACAATCGGAGTGACAAAACCTAATCTCAAATCGCCAACTCAACATGTACCTTCGGAGACACCTGTAGTACTGCTTTATAATCACCCGATTACGTTGTGACATTTGGTAGTACCCAAAGTGTTCCTCCGTAAACGGAGTTGCATAATCTCATAGTTACAGGAACATGCATAAGTCATGAAGAAAGCAATAGCAACATACTAAGCGATCAAGTGCTAAGCTAACGGAATGGGTCAAGTCAATCACATCATTCTCCTAATGATGTGATCCCGTTAATCAAATGACAACTCTTTTGTCCATGGCTAGGAAACATAACCATCTCTGATAAACGAGCTAGTCAAGTAGAGGCATACTAGTGACACTATGTTTGTCTATGTATTCACACATGTATTATGTTTCCGGTTAATACAATTCTAGCATGAATAATAAACATTTATCATGAAATAAGGAATAAATAATAACTTTATTATTGCCTCTAGGGCATATTTCCTTCACCACGGGCTCCTGTTCATCCAGCCTCCACCGCGCGCTACTCCATCGGCTACTGTTCAACCACCCCTCTCCATGGGCTCCTGTTCAACCACCCCTCCACGGGCTACTGTTCATCCACCCCTCCACCATCTACTGTTCATCCAGCCCTCCACGGGGTCGTCCTGTTCATCCAGCCCTCCACGGGGTCCTGTTCATCCAGCCCCAACCGGCTCGATCGATCGGGGTCCTGTTCATCCAGAGGCAACACCACGGGGTCCTGTTCATCCACCCCACCGGGAACTGTTCATCCACCCCCCCTCGCAACACTCACTGTTCATCCAGAGGCAGCATCGATCGGCTTCAGTTAGCAGCAGTAGCGAAGGAATCGCTTGATCGGGTTCAGTTAATAGCCATTGATCAATCGATCGGGTTCAGTAACGCGCAGCCTGCAGTGCAATCGCTCAGGTTCAGTTAGAGCCCAACGCCTCGCTCGGGTTCAATTACAGCCCAACGCCTCGCACACACGCGCGCACGTGTACGAGAGAAACGCGCATCGCTCGACCCCCGACCACCCACCATAACCGGGAACTCTCCGATATGTTCCTCGCCCGCGCTACTACCACGGTTTTTTCTCTCATGGACGGACCGAAGAATGTCATGCAGCTATGTCTCCGGCCCGCCCAGGATGAAAAGCCGATTTTCTGTCATGATTTTTTGTCATAGAAATAGGAGCCCACCACATCTATGATGATACTAGGTTTTGTCACAATTATGGTCATAGAAGTGTCATAAGTATGAGAGGAAAAAAATTCGTTCGGCCCAAAATGTCACGGATGTGTCTTCTGTAGTGATAGCATAAAAAGGATACTTGAATAGGAAAAAAAATGAATGAAAGACCTCGGTGAAGCTGCTTACATATTGGGCATCAAGATCTATAGAGATAGATCAAGACGCTTGATAAGACTTTCAATGAGTACATACCTTGACAAGATTTTGAAGGAGTTCAAAAATGGATCAGTCAAAGAAGGTGTTCTTGCCTGTAGTGTAAGGTGTGAAGTTGAATAAAGACTCAAAACCCGACCACGGAAGAAGATAAAGAGAGAATGGAAGTCATTCCATATGCCTCAGCCATAGGTTCTATAAAGTATGCCATGTTGTGTACCTTGCCATGAGTTTGGCAAGGGGGTACAATAAGTGATCCAGTAGTAGATCACTGGACAGCGGTCAAAATTATCCTTAGTTACCTTAAAGAGGACTAAGGAAATGTTTCTCGGTTATGGAGGTGACAAAGAGTTCATCGCAAAGAGTTATGTCAATGCAAGCTTTGACACTGATCTAGATGACTCTAAGTCTCAATCTAGACGCGTATTTAACGTGGGAGCAATTAGCTAGAGTAGATCCATGTAGAGCATTGTAGACATAGAAATTTGCAAAATACATACGGATCTGAATTTGGCAGACCCATTGACTAAACTTCGCACACAAGCAAAACATGATCGCACCTTAGTACTCTTTGGGTGTTAACACATAGAGATGTGAACTAGGTTACTGAATCTAGCAAACCCTTTGGGTTTTAGTCACATGGCGATGTGAACTATGGGTGTTAATCACGTAAAGATGTGAACAATTGGTGTTAAATCGCATGGCGATGTGAACTAGATTATTGACTCTAGTGCAAGTGGGAGACTGAAGGAAATATGTCCTAGAGGCAATAATAAAGTTGTTATTTATATTTCCTTATATCATGACAAATGTTTATTATTCATGCTAGAATCGTATTAACCGGAAACTTGATACATGTGTTGATACATACACAAAACACTGTGTCCCTAGTAAGCCTCTACTAGACTAGCTTGTTAATCAAACATGGTTAAGTCTCCTAACCATAGACATGTGTTGTCATTTGATGAACGGGATCACATCATTAGGATAATGATGTGATGGACAAGACCCATTCGTTAGCTTAGCATTATGACCGTTCAGTTTTATTGCTATTGCTTTCTTCGTGTCAAATACATATTCCTTCGACTATGAGATTATGCTACTCCCGGATACCGAAGGAATGCCTTGTGTGCTATCAAACGTCACAACGTAACTGGGTGATTATAAAGATGATCTACAGGTATCTCCGAAGGTGTTTGTTGGGTTGGCATAGATCGAGATTAGGATTTGTCACTTCGAGTATCAGAGAGGTATCTCTGGGCCCTCTCGGTAATACACATCATAAGAAGCCTTGCAAGCAAAGTGACTAATGAGTTAGTTACAGCTTGATGTATTACGGAATGAGTAAAGGGACTTGTCGGTAACGAGATTGAACTAGGTATGAAGATACTGACGATCGAATCTCGGGCAAGTAACATACCGATGGACAAAGGGAATAATGTATGTTGTCATAACGGTTCAACGATAAAAATCTTTGTAGAATATGTGCGAACCAATATGAGCATCCAGGTTCCTCTATTGATTATTGACCGGAGAGGTGTCTCAGTCATGTCTACATAGTTCCCTAACCCGTAGGGTCCGCACACTTAACATTCGATGACGATATTGTATTATATGAGTTATGTGATTTGGTGACCGAATGTTGTTTGGTGTCCTAGATGATATCACGGACATGACAAGGGTCTCGAAATGGTCAAGAGGTAAAGATTGATATATAGGACGATTGTATTCGGACACCGGAAGTGTTCTAGAGGGTACCGACTACATACCGGAGTACCGGAGGACTTACCGGAACCCCCGGGGAGAAGATATGGGCCATATGGGCCATAAAAGGGGAGAACACCAGCCCAGAAGGGGTGGCACGCCCCCCCTTAGGCAGGAGGTCGAATTAGAGAAGGAATAAGGGGGGTTTGGCCCCCCTTCCTTTCTATCTTCTCTCTTCCTTTCTTCTCCGGTAAAATAAGGAAGGGGGAGGCCGAGGGGAGGACCCCAAGTAGGATTCAGCCTACTTGGGGCGCCCCTGACTGCCTCTCCTCCCCTCCAACATATAAATATATATATGGGGAGGGGGTGCCTAGAAGACACAACATCAATTGTTAGCTGTGTGCGGCGCCCCTTCCATAGTTTACACCCCCGGTCATATTCTCGCGGTGCTTAGGCGAAGCCCTGCGCCGGTCACATCACAATCACAATCACCATGCCATCATGCTGACGGAATGTGTCTACTTCCTTGACACCTTGCTGGATCAAGAGGGCGAGGGATGTCATCGAGCTAAACGTTGCAGAACTCGGAGGTGCCGTGCGTTCGGTACTTGATCGGTCGGAGCTAGAAGAAGTTCGACTACATCAACCGCGTTGTCAAACAGTTCTTCTTACGGTCTATGAGGGTACGTAGACACACTCTGCCCCTCTAGTTGCTATGCATCTCCTAGATAGATCTTGCGTGAGCGTAGGAATTTTTTGAAATTGCATGCTACGTTCCCCAACAGAAGAGCTTCTTATCCAACCAATCTCATCAATAAGAAGCTCAACCAAATTGATTGAAGCCACATATAATCTGGAGAAGAAGAATATGGAGAAAATAAGAGAACTAAAGGTATAAAGGTATCTCTCCCAAATAATGTTGCTCCTATTATTGTTGTGCCTCATGAAAGTGAATCAAAAATAATTGTGGAAGATGATACACTTGATGATGGTATTGTTTTTTTTCTAATGGCACAATGTCCGAAGGAACTATTGAGGATGATTTCGATATGCCTATTAGTTATTGTGACAATTATGATTGGGAAGATAATGATACTTCTTATAATATTGAAAATCATTTTGGAAGCAACATGGAAAATTATGATAATATTTCTCATACCATTGGTGCTATTCACACTATTAATGATAAGAGTGATCATAGTAATGATATGCAATACCACAAGCTTGGGGATGCTATGTTTGATGAGAATGACATGTTTGATTCTGTATTTGCTGCAAATAATGTTTATCCTAAGCTTGGGGATGCTATGCTTAATGAAGATGATCTTTTTAGCCCCCCCCCCCCAGTTTTAATGATCAAATTTATGATAGCATGCCTCCTATTTATGATGATTAAAATAATTCTGAAAGTGGGTTTGGGAGAGTGTCAACTTTAGGTAATAATTTATCCTACTATTTTGGAGGGTGATGAATCTTATCATAACGATGAAAGTGGATTTGGAGAGGTCATGACTTCATTTAATGTTGAATCCACAACTTTGAGGTTTCAATTGATTATGGTGTTAACAAAGTTGCTACTTATGATGATTATTGTGATGATACTTATGTTAAAAATACTAGTGAAAATTATTCTTGTAAAGCTTGTCATAATTATGAATACCCTTTTACTTAACATTACTCTTTTAATGTGGAAACAATTTATAGTATTCGAGTTTCATATGACACTCCCACTATTATGAATGAGAAGAGAATTGCTTACTAGAAGAGTAATAAAAATTCTATGGTTGTGGATCATGAAAGGAATGACTTTTGTGATAGTTATATTGTTGAATTTGTTCATGATGCTACTAATAATTACTATGAGAGAGGAACATATGCTTTTACATATCTCAGTAATATCAACTTTCCTCTCTATGTCTTGAATGTTTTAAAGTCTTGTTTGTTTTGCCTTCCTATCCTAGTTGATTCTTGCTCAAATAAATTAATTTCTTACAAAATCCCTTTGCATAGTGTCGGTGTCAAAACGGGCAGAACTTGGGTAGGGGGGACCGAGCTATGGTATCGGATCGATGGGTAAGATGAGACCAGCGACACAGTGTTTACCTAGGTTTCGACCCTCTTGACGAGGTAAAACCCCACGTCTTGTTCTTGCTTATATTGTGGATGTATCAAAGTACATATTTGATCTACCTGTTGGGGAACGTAGCATGCACCTTCAAAAATTTACTACGCTCACGCAAGATCTATCTAGGAGATGCATAGCAACGAGAGGGGCAGAGTGTGTATACGTACCCTTGTAGACCGTAAGCGGAAGCGTTTGACAATGCGGTTGATGTAGTCGAACGTCTTCTAGCTCTGACCAATCAAGTAACGAATGTACGACACCTCCGAGTTCTGCACACGTTCAGCTCGATGACGTCCCTCGCCCTCTTGATCTAGCAAGATGTCGAGGAAGTAGATGAGTTCCATCAGCACGACGGCATGGTGACAGTGATGGTTAAGTGATTCACGCAAGGCTTCGCCTAAGCACCGCGAGAATATGACCAAGGGTGTAAAGTGTGGAGGGGGGCGCCACACACGGCTAACAATTGATGTTGTGTCTTCTAGGCGCCCCCTCCCCACAAAAATATAGGTGGGAGGGTAGGGGAGGAGAGGCAGCCAGGGGGCGTCCCAAGTAGGATCCGAATCCTACTTGGGGTTTTCCCAAGTGGCGCCCCTGCCTTATTTTACAAGAGAAGAAAGGGAAGGGGGAAGAGAGAAAAAAGGCGGGGCCGAACCCCCCTTATTCCTTCTCCAATTCGGCCACATGCCTTTTTTTGAGACAATCCACGCGAAGCTTTAGTTAATCTGACCCAATGTTTAGAGGTACAAACGAGAGATTACTAGGGTGTCCTAACCACACATGGCGGCCCACCCCTAACCTTAAAACATGCTTCGCTACATCGTGAGCCTCAAAATTCGAGCTCCTAAACTCATGAACAAAACTACAACTACTGAAAGAAAAGCTTTGGTCTATTATTTCATGTAAGATCGCCCCGTAGCTGGCCGGGTTCTTCTGCTTGATATAATATATCACAGTCTTGCAGTCTGATGCAACATGTATTCTTTGTATGTTGAGATCCTTAGCAAGTGCTAGTGCTTCCCGGACAGCAAGAGCTTCCAGAGTTGGCGGATCGAACACCCCCTTCACAATTATCGCTGATGCGCCTTGAAAGCTTCCATCATGATCACGGCATATTGCTACTGCTGCTCCTCGTCTCTGGCTCTGTGGCACAGCCGCATCCACATTAAACTTGAACATTGTTTCAGGTGGCTTGATCCAGTGATTTGGCCTACCTCCTGCTGATTTGGTGGTTGCCTGCCCGTCCCTTCGAGTGTGTGGGTATCTCTCAGAAAAGCTTGGATATGTTGGTGTATAGCGTGAGGACTCTGGAAAATCCCCTCATATATTGCCTTGTACCTCACCTTCCATACAGACCATAGGGTTATAGCCAGTAGCACAAACTCCTTTTGAGATAATTGATCTTGCAATGCAAAGAGCCAATTCCTCGCATTTGTGTCAGTATTTGTACTCATTTGTTCAACCGAAGTTTCTTCCGCCATAGACCAAATGCACCGGGACATGGTACAGTCCAAAAGCGCGTGCCTCCACGAATCAGCACAGCCACATAATGCGCATAGATGAGTGCTCGCCATGTTTCGATGATGCAGTACATCCATGGATGGCATGGAATGTTGCGCAAGTATCCACAAGAAAACCCTCAATTTTGCGGGTACTTTAGTGTGCCATAAGTCAGTCCATACTTTGCTACTTGCACTCAAGTCTGAAGCTCCCGCATTTTGATCAATCCAGTTCTCTCTATGGTATTTTGTATCCACGATCATCCGGTAGGTAGATCTGACAGTAAACCTGCCACTTCTCTCAGCATTCCAAGCCCAGAAGTCATCAACAACTCTAGTGCACAAAGGTATGGCCATAATTGCATCTGCATCAAAGGATACAAAATTTGCTCGTATTAGTTCTTCCTCCAAGTTGTTGTGGTTGGATCTATAAGCTCCGAAACTAGCCTTGGAGGGGTTGCAGTGATAGATGTTATGGGACACAAAGGGCTGACCCTGGGCAGCTAGTTTGTTTCCCAAATTTTTATCGTGCTTCCATTACCAACTCGTCGAATAATGCCTTGCTTCAACACTTCCCGTCCGTCCATCACAGCTCGCCAGATGTGAGAAGGGTGACTTCCCAACTATGCTTCCATGAAATAGCTGCCTAGAAAATAGGCTGCTTTGAGTATTCTCGCACTTAAAGAGTTTGGATCATCAAGTATCCTCCATGCTTGGCAGGCAAGTAAAGCTAGATTGAATATTTCAATGTCTCTGAAGCCCATCCCTCCCATGTACTTCGGTTGGGTCATGACATCTCACGCCACCCATGCAGGTTCCCTCCTTCCCTGCTTACTACCCCGCCAAAATTGTCGGATTATTGAGGTGATATTCTCACACAACCCTCGAGGTAATCTGAAACATGCCATAGAGTAAACTGGGATGGCTTGGGCCACTGGCTTGATAAGCACTTCCTTTCCTGCTGCAGATAGGAGCTTCTCCATCCAACCTCAAACTTTCTCCCAGACTCTGTCTCTCAAGTATTTGAATGTACCCATTTTTGATTGACCCACATCGGTTGGCATGCCAAGATATTTATCACTCAAAGACTCCTTGTGCACGTTCAAAGTTTGTTTTATGTTATCTCTCATCACCTGAGGACATCCTTTACTGAAAAAGATGGATGATTTTTCATTGTTTACTCGATGCCCTGAAGCCTTGCAATAAATCTCCAGCAAGTTTGACACCTTCATCGCCCCCTCAACACTTGACTTAAAAAGCAGTAGGTTGTCGTCCGTGAAAAGGAGATGGTTCACAACCGAAGCTGTTGGCGCCACCTTGATCCCTTCCAAAGTCGACTGAGAACTTGATTTTAGTAGGCATGAAAGACCCTCTGCCGCAATCAAGAAAAGGTAAGGGGATATAGGATCTCCCTGTCGGATACCACGAGTGGGTGTAAATTGTTCTAACTTCTCACCATTAAAAAGAACTGAGAACTTGACTGACTGCACCATGTTCATCACTATTTGTATCCAAGACTGTGCGAACCCCATCTTCTCCATCATGGCCTTAAGATATGGCCACTCCAAACAATCATAAGCTTTCATCATGTCTAATTTTAATGCATAGTAGCTGTTGGATTTGGCTTTGCTTCTCTTCATAAAATGCAGACACTCATAAGCACAAATGATGTTGTATGTTATTAACCTTCCTGGAACAAAGGTCGACTGCTCTTCAGATATGATGCCACATGCCTAAGGGGGGGGTGCACCACCCCTTGTGGGCTGGTGTGCTCCCCTGTTATGGCCCATATGGCCCATATCTTCTCCTCAGGGGTTCCGGTAATGCCTCCAGTACTCCGATATGTACCGGTATCTTCCGGAACACTTATGGTGTCCGAATACTATCATCCTATATATCAATACCTCTCGACCATTTCGAGACTCCTTGTCATTTCCGTGATCTCATCCGGGACTCCGAACAGCATTCGGTCACCAAATCACATAACTCATATAATACAATATCGTCATCGAACATTAAGCGTGCGGACCCTACGGGTTTGAGAATTATGTAGACATGACCGAGACATCTCTCCGATCAATAACCAATAGCGGAATCTAGATGCTCATATTGTCTCCCACATATTCTATGAAGATCTTTATTGGTCTAACCGTTATGACAACATACATTATTCCCTTTGTCATCGGTATTTTACTTGCCCGAGATTGGATCGTCGGTATCTTCATACCTAGTTCAATCTTGTTACCGGCAAGTCTCTTTACTCGTTCCATAATACATCATCCTGCAACTAACTCATAAGTCACTTTGCTTACAAGGCTTCTTACTATGTGTATTACCGAGAGGACCCAGAGATACCTCTCCGATACTCGGAGTGACAAATTCTAATCTCGATTCACGCCAGCCTAACAAAACACCTTCGGAGATACCTGTAGAGCATCTTTATAATCACCCAGTTATGTTGTGACGTTTGATAGAACATAAGGAACTCCTCCGGTATCCGGGAGTTGCATGATATCATAGTCAAAGGAATATGTATTTGACATACATGAAAGCAGTAGCAATAAACTGTACGATCAAATGCTAAGCTAACGGACGGGTATTTTCCATCACATCATTCTCCTAATGATGTGATCCCGTTATCAAATGACAACTCATGTCCATGGTTAAGAAACCTTAACCATCTTTGATCAATGAGCTAGTCTAGTAGAGGCTCACTAGGGACACGGTGTTTGTTTATGTATTCACACATGTATTAAGGTTTCCGATCAATACAATTCTAGCATGAATAATAAACATTTACCATGATATAAGGAAATATAAAATAACAACTTTATTATTTCCTCTCGGGCATATTTCCTTCTGTCTCCCACTTGCAATAGAGTCATGTGATTTAACACCAATAATTCACATCTTTATGTGATTAACACCCATAGTTCACATCACCATGTGACCAACACCCAAAGGGTTACTAGAGTCAATAATCTAGTTCACAATGCTATGTGATTAATACCCAAAGAGTACTAAGGTATGATCATGTTTTACTTGTGAGAGAAGTTTAGTCAACGGGTCTGCCACATTCAGATCCATATGTCTTTTGCAAATTTATGTGTCTACAATGCTCTGCATGGAGCTACTCTAGCTAATTGCTTCCACGTTCAATACGTATCTAGATTGATACTTAGAGTCATCTAGATCAGTGTCAAAGCTTGCATCGACATAACTTTTTAAGACGAACTCTTTGTCACCTCCATAACCGAGAAACATTTCCTTAGTCCTCTTTAAGGTAACTAAGAATAATTTTGACCGCTGGCCAGTGATCTATTCCTGAATCAGTATTGTAACCCCTTGCTAAAATCATGGCAAGGTACACAAATAGGTCTGGTACACAGCATGGCACACTTTATAGAACCTATGGATGAGGTATAGAGAATGACTTTCATTCTCTCTCTATCTTCTGCCGTGGTCGGATTTTGAGTCTTACTCAACTTCATACATTGCAATGTAGGCAAGAATCCATTCTTTGACTGATCCATTTTTAACTTCTTCAAAACTTTGTCAAGGTATGTGCTTTATGAAAGTCCTATTAAGTGTCTCAATCTATCTCTATAGATCTTGATACCCAATACATAAGTAGCTTTACTAAGGTCTTTTATTGAAAAACTTTTATTCAAGTATCCTCTTACGCTATCCAAAAATTCTACATCACTTCCAATCAACAATATGTCATCCACATATAATATTAGAAATGCCATAGAGCTCCCACTCACTTTCTTGTTAATACAGGCTTCTCCGGAAGTCTGTATAAAACCATATGCTTTGATCACCTCATCAAAGCGTATATTCCAACTCCGAGATGCTTGCACCAGTCCATAGATGAATCGCTGGAGCTTGCACAATTTGTTAGCACCTTTAGGATTGACAAAACCTTCTGGTTGCATCATATACAACTCTTCTTTGAGAAATCCATTAAGGAATACAGTTTTGACATCCATTTGCCAGATTTCATAATCATAAAATGCGGCAATTGCTAACATGATTTGGACAGACTTAAGCATCACGACGGGCGAGAAAGTCTCATCGTAGTCAACTCCTTGAACTTGTCGAAAACCTTTTGCAACAAGTCGTGCTTTATAGACAGTAACAATACCATCAACGTCAGTCTTCTTCTTGAAGATCCATTTATTTTCTATGGCTCACCGATCATCGGGCAAATCCACCAAAGTCCACACTTTGTTCTCATACATGGATCCTATCTCAGATTTCATGGCCTCAAGCCATTTATCGGAATCTGGGCTCATCATAGCTTCTTCATAGTTCATAGGTTTGTCATGGTCTAGTAACATGACTTCCAGAACAGGATTACTGTACCACTCTAGTGTCGATCGTGTTCTGGATGACCTACGAGGTTCGGTAGTAACTTGATCTGAAGTTTCATGATAATCATCATTTGCTTCCTCTCTAGTTGGTGTAGGCATCACGGGAACAGATTTCTCTGATGAGCTACTTTCCAATTTGAGAGAAGGTACAATTACCTCATCGAGTTCTAGTTTCCTCCCACTCACTTCTTTTGAGAGAAATTCCTTCTCTAGAAAGGTTCCATTCTTGGCAACAAAGATCTTCCCTTCGGATTTGTGCTAGAAGGTGTACCCAATTGTTTCCTTAGGGTATCCTATGAAGACGCACTTTTCCTATTTGGGTTCGAGCTTATCAGGTTGAAGCCTTTTGACATAAGTGTCGCAACCCCAAACTTTAAGAAACGACAGCTTAGGTTTCTTGCCAAACCATAGTTCATAAGATGTCATCTCAACGGATTTAGATGGTGCCCTATTTAATGTGAATTAAACTATCTCTAATTCATAACCCCAAAACAATAGTGGTAAATCGGTAAGAGACATCATAGATCGCACCATATCTAATAAAGTACGGTTACGACGTTCGGATACACCGTTGCTAATATTAGCAATTGAACCGGTATTAAATACCCAGGGGTTACTACAAACACTAGTAAGGTACACATTAATAACATGTATATCAAATATACCTCTGTTCGCTTTGCCATCCTTCTTATCCGCCAAGTATTTGGGGTAGTTCCGCTTCTAGCGACCATTTCCTTTGCAGTAGAAGCACTCAGTTTCAGGCTTAGGTCCAGCTTTGGGCTTCTTCACGGGAGTGACAACTTGCATTCCAAGTTCCCTTTCTTTCCCTTGCCCTTTTCTTGAAACTAGTGGTCTTGTTAACCATCAACACTTGATGCTCTTTCTTGATTTCTACCTTTGCTGATTTTAGCATCGCGGAAAACTCGGGAATCATTTTCGTCATCCCTTGCATATTATAGTTTATCACAAAGTTCTAGTAGCTTGGTGATAGTGAAAGCACAAGTGCTCCCTGGGTGATTTTGGTAATTCATGGCAACATATATCTTCTTGGAGTAATACTTCTACCTAGTGTATTTCAGATAAGTTCAACATTGGAGTGGCATGGACATGGACAACAGGATGTGGAACCCCTTCAAGATGCCAAGGACAAATATTGGCAAAAGCTCAAGACTCTACATTTTCCATTTTAGTGATCCAAGATCACATTGAGTTCCATAGGAAACCAATACTATTAAAAGGGGATGAGGTGTTGCTTAATGGCTTGCTTGCTCAAATTGCTTAGTGATATGCTCCAAAACCCTCAGCCACTTTCTCACATCCACATATGTCCTAAACCTAAATGTCAAACTCGGCCCCACAGATTTTGTCTATCCGGCGCCACCGAGTTTCATTTAATCCAGCCACTGCCAAACCCTAGTCACTTCGGTCTCACCTATGGTATCTCGGTCTCACCGAGATGGGCTTGCAAATTCTCTGTGATCTATTGCAACATTTTCGGTCTAACCGAGTTTGTTTAGTCGGTCCCACCGAGTTTGCTTGACCAATACCTAGTTTGCTCATTACCAAAATCGGTCCCACAGAATTGGAGTAATCGGTCAAACTGAGTTGAGGTTTTACCCTAACCCCTACACATCAGTCCCACCGAGTTGACCAAGTCGGTCCCACCAAAAACTCTAACATTCATATTTTTACCTGGATCGGTCTGACCGAGTTTTATGATTCGGTCCCACCGAGTTTGGGAATCTGTGTGTAACGGCTAGATTTTGTGTGGAGGCTATATATACCCCTCCACCCATTCTTCATTCGTGAAGAGAGCCATCAGAACATGCCTACACTTCCAGCATTCATTTTCTGAGAGAGAACCACCTGCTCATGTGTTGAGACCAAGATATTCCAATCCTGCCACAAGAATCTTGATCTCTAGCCTTCCCCAAGTTGCTTTCCACTCAAATCATCTTTTCACCATAGCCAAATCTGTGAGAGAGAGTTGAGTGTTGGAGAGACTAACATTTGAATCCCAAGAGCAAGGAGTTCATCATCAACACACCATCTATTACCTTTTGGAGAGTGGTGTCTCCTAGATTGGTTACGTGTCACTTGGGAGCCTCTGTCAAGATTGTGGAGTTGAACCAAGGAGTTTGTAAGGGCAAGGAGATCGCCTACTTTGTGAACATCTACCCTAGTGAGGCAAGTCCTTCGTGGGCGATGGCCGTTGTGGGATAGACAAGGTTGCTTCTTCGTGGACCCTTCGTGGGTGGAGCCCTCCATGGACTCGCACAACCGTTACCCTTCATGGGTTGAAGTCTCCATCAACGTGGATGTACGATAGCACCACCTATCGGAACCACGCCAAAAATCTCTGTGTCTCCAATTGCGTTTGCACACTCCAATCCCATCCCTTTACTTTCTTGCAAGTTGCATGCTTTACTTTCCGCTGCTCATATACTCTTTGCATGCTTGCTTGAATTGTACTGTGTATGCTTGAAGTTGTGTTAATCTATCACCTCAACTTGAAAAACTGAAAAACTGTCAACTTTATTTGTTGAGGGTCTAATCACCCCCCCCCCTAGACACCTCTTCTCAATCCTTTCAATTGGTATCCATTGCTTTGGTTTAATCACTATTGGAGGAAGATGGATGGGTCTAAATTGGGGAGTCTTAGACGTAGAGTGCCTATGCTTGATGGAGAGTTCTTTAGTGGGTGGAAAAATGAGATGCTTGGAATTTTTCATGAATATCACTTGAAAAAGTACATTACTACTCCTTGTGAACTCCTTGTTGATCCCTTGCATCCTACCCATGATGAGTCTCTTGACATGATTCGCAATCTTAAAACTATCTATCTTATCACTAGAGGCTTGCCTAGAAATTTGATTGGTCACTTGCCAACTCTTGATTGTGCTTATACTATATGGAGATTCCTTGATGAGTGATTTTAAGACTATTCCTTGAAAAACTTAGATGAGATTCTTCATAAGTCTATTGCTTTGAATAAGTTGAATCCCAACGATGCTAAGTTTGGAGATTGTTTAATTGAGGTTACCAATCTTATGCGTGCCAAAGGAGATGTTGGAATCATTAGCAATATCATTTGCGAAGCTATTATAATTCATACAGATGAACATTGTCAAAATCATATATCTAATGAATCACTCTCTCTAGGAAATGATCATTTCCGAAATGATGTTGAACATGGATACTATGATGAAGATGACAATAATGACTTTGATCTTGAAGAATCTATGAGACACTTTGGTCTTATGGCTAATCTTCGCGGCTACATGGCTGGAGGAAAGGAATGGGTTCTTGATAGTGGATGTATCGATCACATGGCCGGAGATAAAGATATGTTTCGTGAGCTTGCTGAAAACGACGGCCCTCGAAAGTATGTCACTTTCTGTGATAACTCAAAGGGTAAGGTGGCTGGCCTCGGTAAGGTGGCAATCTCACATGATAGCTCCATACAAAATGTTATGCTCGTTGAATCTCTTGGCTATAATCTAATTTCTGTATCTAGACTAGCTGACTTTGGTTTCAATGTCCTATTTACTGAAGTAGATTGCCAAGTGTTTCAAAGTGATAATCATAAAATGGTCTTTCCGGCATACGTAGAGGTGATCTATACATTGTTGATTTCACTAAAAAGGCTCAACCTAGAACTTGCTTAATTGCTAAATCTTTCAAAGGCTGGTTGAGGCATAGACGGTTAGGTCATGTGGGCATGTGAAACCTTGACAAGCTTATTAAAAGTGATCATATCCTTGGTGGTAAAGATGTCATATTTGATAAGGATAGACTTTGTAGAGCTTGCCAAGCAGGAAAACAAGTTGGAGGAAGCCACCCCGTGAAGAACATCATGACCATGAGAAGACCGCTCGAGCTACTTCACATGGATCTTTTCGGCCCCAATGCTTACAAAAGTCTCGGTGGTAACTCGTTTGAACTAGTCATCGTTGATGATTTTTCATGATTTACATGGGTGTTCTTTCTTGATGATAAATCGCAGGTTCAAAAGATCTTCAAAAACTTCGCTAGGAAGGCCCAATATCAACTTGAAGTGAAGATCAAGAAGGTTCGCGGCGACAACGGAACTGAGTTCAAGAACGCCAATGTGGACACCTTTCTTGACGAAGAAGGGATCTCACATGAGTTCTCGGCTATGTACACGCCTCAACAAAATGGAGTTGTTGAGAGGAAGAACCGGACACTCATCGAAATGGCGAGAACTATGCTTGATGAGTACAAGACGCCAAAACACTTTTGGGTGGAAGCGGTTGAGCTTGTCATGCAACGAAACGTCTATATCTTCACAAGCTACTCGGAAAGATGACATACGAGCTCCTCACCGGTAACAAACCCCAAGTTGGATATTTCAGGTATTCCGGCTCAAAGTGTTACATTCTTGACAAGCATCGTCGTTTGAAATTTGCTCCTAAGTCTCATGAAGGTTTCCTACTCGGTTATGGCTCAAACTCTCACACTTACCATGTCCACAATAATTTCACCCGAAAGGTTGAAGAGATGGTAGATGTGAAGTTTGATGAATCTAATGGCTCGCAAGTAGAGCAATTGCCAATTGATGTAGGTGACAAAGATCCCTCGGAAGCAATTCAAGACTTGTCTATCGGCAAGATTCGCCCAACGGAGGTGAAGGAGAGTACCTCGTCTGTCCAAGTGGAAGCCTCAACCTCACGCCAAGGTGAACCACAAGTTGACTTGGAGGCATCCACTAGTGGGACACGTCAAGATGATGAGAACGAGGATGTACAACAATATGAACCTCAACAACCTCCTTCTCCACCTCCACGGGAGAACAACCACACCAACAACAACGAAGAAAGACAAGAGGAAGAACAAGACAATGAAGAGGATGTTCCACCCCGACCCAAACAAAAGCTATCACGAGTTCGAGCAAGAGTTTCAAGACATCATCCCGTCGAACAAATCTTTGATGACATTCAAACCGGGAGAATTACTCGCTCAAAATATCATTTAGCTAACTTTTGTGAGCATTACTCATTCATTTCTAGCATTGAACCTATGAAGGTTGAAGAAGCTTATCCGGAGTGGATAAATGCCATGCACGAAGAGCTACACAACTTTGAGAGGAACCAAGTGTGGACATTGGTTGAGAAGCCCGATGAGAAGCACAATGTCATTGGAACGAAATGGGTATTTCGGAACAAGCAAGATAAAGATGGGCAAGTTGTACGCAACAAGGCTCGTCTCATTGCTCAAGGCTACACTCAAGTCGAAGGTATGGACTATGGTGAGACTTACGCCCCCGTTGCTAGACTTGAATCCATTCACATCTTACTTGCCTATGCCAATCATTATGACATTACCTTATATCAAATGGACATCAAAAGTGCTTTTCTCAATAGTGAAATTGAGGAGGAACTTTATGTTAAACAACCTCCCGGCTTTGTTAATCCTAAGAAACCCAACCATGTTTACAAACTTCACAAAGCTCTTTATGGTCTTAAGCAAGCTCCTAGAGCTTGGTATAAATGTTGGACTAAGTTTCTTCTTGATAAAGGGTTTGAAATTGGTAAAATTGATTCTACACTCTTTACTAAAATGGTTAATGGAGAATTATTTGTGTGCCAAATTTATGTTGAAGATATCATATTTGGATCAACTAACCCTCATTTTAGTGAGAAGTTTGGGAAGCTTAAGTCGAAGAAGTTGGCTACTCTGATTCGGACTATGCCAGTGACAAGGTTGATAGAAAGTCCACTTTGGGTACTTGTCAATTTCTTGGTAGATCTCTCGTGTCTTGGTCCTACAAGAAACAAAATTCGGTTATCCACCGCCGAAGCGAAATACATTGCCGCTGGTTCATGTTGTTCTCAATTACTTTGGATGACCCAAACTCTTAAAGATTATGGGATACATGTGAAACATGTTCCATTGTTTTGCAACAATGAGAGTGCTATTAAGATTGCTCATAATCCCGTGCAACTTCTCGAACTAAGCATATTGAAGTTCGTTATCATTTCATTCGAGATCATGTTGCTAAGGGGGATATCAAACTTAAGCATGTTCGTACCGACAAGCAATTGGTGGACATATTCACTAAACCACTTGATGAGAAAGTGTTTTGCAGGTTGAGAGGTGAACCGAACATCATTGATGCCTCAAATTTGGAGTAGAAACTCCATGTGGATGCATGCAAGGCATAAGCCTTACTATGACTAATGCTTGACCATTCTCTTATGATGATGATCATATGTCTTGGATACTCTTGTACTCTTTCATGCTATCTAACCCTTGTAGGTACTTGGCTAAGCCCAAATCTATGAGATTGCAACTCAATCGCATTCTGAGCAATCTCTACATCTCCAAGTCTCTACAAAATGGTGGATGAAGACCAGGAAGCACGAATCCATTCAATGTATCCTTTGACAAATTCCTATATCAAATTTCAATTGATATCAAATTTCATGATTGTCACTTTGGATACACAAGTGCTCTTCCTTGCAAGACTAACCCATGTAGGAAGATGAACCTCAACTACAAGTGGTGCTCCCATTTCTTGATGATCTACATCAACTTGAGCACCCTACACAAGTTCAACTACACGACCAAGTTCATCACCACCACCCAAGGTATGTCATTCCATCTTACAGAAGCTTAACCCCGAGACATGGGTCAAAGCAACTCAACAAGATGAGAATACATCAAAATGCTTAAATTAAAAATGGCAACCCCATTTTGAGCTTAAACGATGAGTATGACCTATGATCAAGTGTCTTCACTTGACTCCTAAGTCAATGTACTCTAACATAGGTGACTTTGTCGTCGACCAATTCTAGATGAAGTTTTCTGTTGTTTCTTTGTGCTCTTGAATTTGTCTCATCCATGCTAGTTGCCCTTTCAAAAAAACTTCATCTAGATGTCTTTTCTTTTCTCTGTTATTTTCTACATTTCCCTGCATCCAGTTCATTGCAAATCCTTCAGTTAATTCCTTGCATATCCTTGTGAGATCTTTTTGCCTAGTGAGCTGAGGTGACAAGAATTTACTCTTTGGGTTGAACTCGGTCTCACCGGATTGATTTCTTCGGCTGAATCGAATCAACTCGGTGCCACTGATTGCAACCACTCGGTGCTACCAAATCTGTGTCACTTGCAGTCTGCATATTTGTCCCAGCTCCACTCTTTGTAACTTGTCCTCTACCAGCATCCTATATTACACGTGGCAATGTAATGTGACTCCAGGACCAAACCTACTTGACTCATGCTCTAGAAGTCCCTTCTTGGAAATTGATGTTAAAGGGGGAGAGAGAGAGCACATCGAAGCTTATCACATAAGAGAGAATGCACTCATAAAAGCTTCTCCTGATGCTCCTATCCGTAAGAGGAAAGGTTTCTCATGTCTTCAAGAGGGGAAAGACATGATAGTATATGTTATGACTTTATCTTGCTTTGATTTTGTTGTTTGCTCCGATTTCCTACTACCCTAGCTTCTCCCATTATCCCATGTCAGATTCAGGGGGAGAAAGACATCTAAGGGAAGAAAATCTTTGGAATTCATTGCATATCTTTATTCTTGGGGACATGTCAATAACCAAATAGAGTACCTACTACTCACACTCTACATGTCATCCCAGTCTTGGTATTCTTGTGTTCTTTAGTTCTTGCTCTATCTAGTAGATGTTCTTGTGTTATCTAACCTTGTTTACCCAGGTAAATCTTATTCAAGCTAGCTCAAGACCACAAGGTAAGTATATGTATCACACTCATGTGCATGAAGATCTCTTGCTGTGGTACTCTTTTTTTGCGAGAGAGATTCATAAACATGAAGGTATATTTCCAGTATCTATATCATTTGCTCTGATGCATATAGCCAAGACACATGTAACTCATTGCTTGCTCTGACATGTTTATGCATTCTCATACTCTTATGATCTATCATCACATGATTGCATACATGTAGGGGGAGCCAATGCATGTTGCATGTCTTTCCAAAGCTTTACTTGCTATTTTCTTATATCTTTATCTAAAGCTTTGATGTAAGTTGTCATCAATTACCAAAAAGGGGGAGATTGAAAGCACAAGTGCTCCCTGGGTGATTTTGGTAATTCATGACAACATATCTCTTGTTGGACTAATACTTCTACCTAGTGTATTTCAGATAAGTTCGACATTGGAGTGGCATGGACATGGACAAGAGGATGTGGAACCTGAAAGTGCAACTAATCCCCGGGTGGTTTTGGTAATTAATAACAACATATATATCATTGAACTAATCATTTCTTGTGAATATTTCAGAAAGTTCAGTGATATGGGTATGGCAATGACTGATGATGTGGACCCCTCAAAATGCTAAGGAAAACATTGGCAAAAGCTCAAGACTCCATTTTTGGTTTAGTGATCCAAGATCACATTGAGTCCATAGGAAAGCCAATACTATTAAAAGGGGATGAGGTTATGATGATGATCTGGTTGCTCAAAGTGCTTAGTGATTTATCTCTCAAACTATCAGCAATCTTTCATTCCAACATAAACCCATAAGTAATCTCGGTCCCACCGATTCCAAACTCATCACACCGAGATGAACCACCTCACCATATACCCAAACCCTAAGAATTTGGATTTTCCGATTCCAAACTCGGTCATACGAAATTGGTGTTGCCAAGCTTCAGAACATACGTACTCAAATCGGTGTCACCGAGATGAGAAAGTCGGTCCCACCGAGATTGGCAAACCCTAGACTTTGGAAGAATCGGACTAACCGAGATTGTATTTTCGGTCCCACGAAAATCCCAACGTTCACAAGATTTGAACTTTCGGTCTCACCGAGTTGTCAACTTCGGTCCGACCGAGATTGGTCAAATGTGTGTAACGGTTGGATTTTGTGTGGAGGCTATAAATACCCTCCACCTCCTCTTCATTCGTGGAGAGAGCCATCGAAAGAACTACCACTCCTACCTTACATTTACGAGAAGAAAACTACCTACCCTTGTGTTGAGATCAAGTTGCTCCACTCCCACCATATGAAACTTGATTTCTAGCCTTCCCAAGTTGCTTTCCACTCAATCCTTTCTTCCACCACAGCCAAATCAGTGAAGAGAGTTGAGTGTTGGGGAGATTATCATTTGAAGCACAAGAGCAAGGAGTTCATCATCACCAACACCATCTATTACCTTTTGGAGGGTGGTGCCTCCTAGATTGGTTAGGTGTCGCTTGGGAGCCTCCGTCAAGATGTGGAGTTGAACCAAGAACTTTGTAAGGGCAAGGATATTGCCTACTTCGTGAAGATCTACCCCGAGTAAGGCTAGTCCTCCGTGGACGTAGGCCATGATGGCATAGACAAGGTTGCTTCTTCGTGGACCCTTCGTGGGTGGAGCCCTCCGTGGACTCTCGCAGCCGTTACCCTCCGTGGGTTGAAGTCTCCATCAACGTGGATTGACGATAGCACCACCTATCGGAACCACGAGAAAAATCTCCGTGTCTCCAATTTGCGTTTGCTCTTCTCCACCTCTTATTTACTATATGTGCAATTTACTTTCCGCTGCCATAACTCTAGAATTGCATGTGTAGGGTGATACTTGACTTGGTCATCATTGTGAACTTGCTAAAAACCTACTCAAATCAAAAGGCTAAACTTTTAAGTTGTCAAGTAGTCTAATCACCCCCCCTCTAGACATACTTCCGATCCTACAAGTGGTATCAGAGCTTTGGTCTCCATTGGATTGGTTTCCATTGCATTGGACTCCATAAGCTTGGTTTCACAACCTAGGAGAGTATGGCGTCTAGTGAGGTAATTTCCGTAGAGGTCCTTACTTTGATGGTTCAAATTTTGCTAGTTGGAAGCACAAAATGAAAATGCATATTCTTGGACATAACCCCGCCGCATGGGGCATTATTTGTGTTAGCTTGCAAGGTGAGTTCTTGAGGAGGAAAAGTTCCGGATCACGAAGCTCTGCGGATGAGTTGCGGATGTTCTGAAACAATGCTCAAGCTTGTGACATTCTCTTCAATGCTTTGTGTCCCGAGGAGTTCAACAAGATCAGCCGTCTTGAGAATGCAAAAGAGATTTGGGATACTTTGGTGAAATGCACGAAGGTACCGAGTCCGTGAAGGAATCAAAGCTAGATGTTCTTCAAGGTCGACTTGACAAGTTCAAGATGAAGGAAGGTGAAGGAGTCGCTGAAATGTACTCTAGGCTTGCTCTCATTACCAATGAGATGGCAGGCTTAGGAAGCGAAGAAATGACCGACCGATTCATCATCAAGAAGATTCTCAGAGCTTTGGATGGAAAGTATGACACCGTGTGCAATTTGATCCAAATGATGCCAAACTACAAAGATCTCAAGCCTACCAAGTCATTGGAAGAATTGTTGCTCATGAGATGACACTCAAAGACAAGGAAGAGCTTCACAACAAGTCAAGTGGTGCTTACAAAGCTGCGGTTGAAGCTCCCACAACCTCAAGTGACAAGCTAGTTTCCAATGAAGAGATAAGCCTAATGGTGAAGAACTTCAACAAATTCTACAAGAGTAGAAGCAAGGAGAGAAGCTCAAAGTCTAGATCATATGATGAAAAGAGATCTTCTAGTCGTGATCGAAACTGCTACAATTGTGGAAGACCGGACACTACTCAAATGAGTGTTCGACTCCCCACAAGAGAAGAGAAGAATCTCCAAGAAGAAGAAGCTCAAGAGAAGAGTCGCCTCGAAAGAGAGAAGGAGTAGAGATGATCGTTATGAGCGAAGATCCTCTCGGAGAAGCAAGGATTCAGAAAGGAAAGACAAGTCATCAAGGAGCTACACAAGGAGAAAACATCAAGCTCATGTTGGTGAATGGGTTTCCGGCTCCGACTCCGACAATCACTCCGAAAGAAGCTATCACTCCAACTCCGAATACAGTCAAGATGAAGGTGTTGCCGGTCTTGCTCTCGTGTCCTCCAACTCCAACTCCTACGACATATTTGATTCACCAAACGAGGGAATTGGAAGATGCTTCATGGCAAAAGGCCCCAAGGTATCACACCCTGAGTTTATTGACTTTGATAGTGATGAGGATGATTTGCTTGGTGAAGATGAGCTTTTACATGACAAATCTAGCGAGCTTAGTAATGATGAACATGCTAATAGTCTTTATAGTCGAGAAGAGTCGAATGACAATGCTATGAAGGAGATTGAGCGTCTAACTAAAGAACTAAACACTCTTAAGTTAGCTCATGAAACAACTCAAGAAGATCATAGAGAGCTCCTAAGATCTCATGAGAAGCTACGCTTCGAGAAGCTCAATCTAGAGCAAGAACATGAGTTCCTAAAAGCTATCAATGACGATCTTCGAAAGAAGAGTTCTTCATATCTTGCCAAACGACTTCTCTTGTATAATTTCTTGCCACCTATTAAAACTAAGCATGACAAGCATAAGAAAATTCTTCATCTAGTAGTAACAATAATCATGCCAAATCAAATGTTGTTACTTCTAGTAATTCTCTTGATTCCACTAACAATGTTTCAAGCCAAGTTTCACTTGAGCAAGAAAATAGTCTATTGAAAGGGATTATAGAGAAAGGTGTCTACAAGAGTCTTGCGGAAGCAAGAGCTTTGAGGAAATTGTTCGCAAGCAAGGAAGACACCGAAGAATCAAGGAATTGGTTTTGAGCGAAAGTTCAACGCCGAGGGTGTTGAATGGGAAGAAGGTCAATATCCCACTCCAAAGTTTGTTTCTCAAGAGAAGAAGTATGATCCTACTTCTTCAAATGAGGAACAAGCTCAAGATGACCTTCCACCACAAGACCACAAGCTAAAAGGCAAGGACAAGCTTCAAGAGGAGATTGATGCATTCATTGAAGCACCCAAGGCCATGGTCAAGTGGGTTCCCAAGGCTACTTCAAGTTCTACTTGACAAGCTCAACTACTACCCCAAGGATTCCCATCAAGATGATGTGGATCCCGAAGAAGAAGAACTAGAGAGTTCTTGAGGGTGACTCCGCCAACATACTTCACTCACATTCATTTTGGCAAGAACTTGTGCAATCAACTTCCACATCTTGCACTAGTTCATGGAGTCACAAACCCTCATGTTGGTAAGTCAAGGGACAAGGTAATCATTGCTTTCATGGACATCATCTATTGTGTACTTCAATCTATGTCCATGGATATCCTTGTTTGTTCCTTGTGGGACTAACCCATGTAGGTATTGAAAGTGCCCGAATCCAAAGGATTGCTCCCAACTCTTGATGATCTTCATCAACATTGAGCATCCACATCTTCAACATCTACATGAAGTCTTCAACGACAACCCAAGGTTAGTTTGACCCTTTGAAAGGGGTTCTCACATCAAGGGGGAGCTTTGCTCTAAAGAAATGAGCTAAAGCATCTTTTAATGATGTGAACATATTAATGCTTTATGGAAAAGTGGTAACCCCACTTGTGCTTAAGCGATGAGTATGACCTATGATCAAATGTTTCTCATTTGACTCCTAAGTCAATATGTTGATATATAGATGACCTAGTCATCGCCAAATTGTGTGCTAGAAGCTAGTGTTTTGTTTGTGCATGTTTGACACATATTTCATTTGCTATCTTATTGTGTGAGCATGTTGGATGCATGATTTTATCCATTCGAGGACATCCATTTGTTGCTTTGGTCTTTTGGTTTTCTCTTTTTGACCAAATGGATGGACAAGAATGCCTAAGTTCCTCCCTAGCTATCTATGCTTTCTTGTCTCAAACTCTATTCATGCTTATATCACAAACTTTGAACAAGACTTTTTCGGACAGACCGAGTGAGGAGCACTCGGAGCCACCGATCCGTCAAAAGCCTAACTTCCAAAACCTTCTAAGTACTTTCGGTCAAACCGATATACTCAAATCGGACGGACCAAATCACTTGGATTGATCTAGGTTTTCACCTCGGTGAAACCGAGTTACAAATTCGGCGTGACGAAGTGTGTAATCGCACGCAGATTAACCATCTCGGTCCCACCGAAGTTTTCAACTCGGTCCCACCGACACCGAAGGGTATATATACCCGAGGACAGCGCGCGTTGATTACTTCTTCAAACGCCTCGCCCTCAAACCCTTATTTGCCGTCGCGTGGTCTTTGGATCGTCTCCGCCGTCGCTTTGTGCGCCCTCGCCATGGTCTCCATCGCCGTCAGCGGTCTTTCTCATCGCCTCGTTGCGCCGTAGTGAAGCTCCACCAGATTGGGTGAGTTTCATCCTCTCGTGCTTCAACCGCTGATTCAATGCACGATAGGCTTTGCCTAGTTTCTTGCCAAGATTAAAATATTCCTATCCAGCAGATTAGATCATAGAACAAAATTCGAGTGAAAATTTTAGGGTTAGGTTTCCGCCGAACACATCTCGGTGTGACCGATTCTACATTCTCGGACTGACCGATTTGGCCTCTGGTCATTGCACTGCACTTTTCGGTTAAACCGAGTTGTGCAAATCGGTAAGACCGAAGTGAGGATTTAGTGTAACCCTAGTGTTCTCGGCCAGACCGAAACCCATTTCGGTCCAACCGAAAGTGGTGTGTATGGTCTGTTTAGACACTTCGGATTCACCGAATTTATAGACTCGGTCAGACCGAAATGCACTCTGTGAAAACCTAAAACTAATGTTTGAACTCATTCTTTTTGCAAAATCCTCTGTAGTTTGTGATAACTCTTCTATTCTGCCTATACCTATTCTTTTCACAGGTTGTCAGTCATGTTTGATGGAAGTGACAGTCAGAACAGGTCTGAATTGCCAGTTGAGATTCCAGAGGCAGTTACAAGTCCTGAAGAAAGCAGTTTTTCAGATGATGGAGAGAGGAGCACTCCAAGTGGATTGCCTCCACTGCCACTGTGGCAGGAAGAAGAGGAATTCGATGAGGAGGATTCGACTTTGTTGCGATGATGAAATAACTTCAAAGCCAAAAGGCAAGTGGTTGCCAAGGGCTATCAAGGGCAACAACAAAGAAAGGCACCAAGAAGGTGAAGAAATCCACAGTGCAAAGAAGCTCAGCATGGAAGAAGAAACCTCCAAAGAAGGTAAAGAAAATTTCCAAGAGGAAGAGGCTAGTACATGAAGAAGGCGATGATGATGACTCGATGAGGAAGCACCCCAGCCTCCTCGAAGCGAAGTTGATGGGAGATGCCATCGTAAGGGAGCACCCACAAAAGCTAAGCCATCAGCTCAAGCAAAGGCAGCCCAAGCCAAACCTGCTGCCAAGCCAAAGAAGACTGTGAGAAACATACCGCTTGAGAGAAGAAGAAGGACAATGTGCCACTGCGAGAATCGATGATGAGGCTCATGTTTTGTCAAGCTCGATGCGAAATTGCGATTCATAATGATGCTCATCCTCGAGCTGAAAATATGAAGGAAAGGAAGGACAAAGGTCTCGAGCTATGGAGGCAAGTTGATCCATATGCCACCGGAGAAGGACAGTTGTTGACTCTAGATTCCACACTAGAGAGCAACAAGACTTTTATGAGACAGTGCTCATGGATAAGAAGCCAATTGTTCTTGACACGAGATATGTAGACCGGGATTACATCGACGGTGAAGAGCACAGAGACTATTTCCCACATGTGCATGAAAGCTTCACCGCATGTGGAGTTGCGAGTTCGTTGGTCGAAATTGACCGCTTGGAATGATGAGATGATCATGCGCTTCTATGCCACCGCACACTTTTATCCGGATGGCGAATTGTATGGATGATGAAGGACGAGATTCCATTCAACTGTTGAGGAATGGAGAGCGTTCTTGAATGCACCGAAGATCAAGGGATGATGATGTTGATGTCTATGGCATTCCAAAGAAAAATCACGAGTCAATGAAGAACATGTACAATGAGGTACCGACAAGGATGTTGAGATATGGAAGCTTGGATCGGTTTATCATCTTGAGCAGGTCTCCCAACCACTAACACCATTACGAGGCATACTTTGATGCCTAAGTCGAGACCACCGCATGATAAGAGGGTATTCTATCAACATGCTGCACATTCTAGATTAGAAGGCACCTTTTAAGGTGATGGACACGATAGTAGAGACTATCAAGAGGACAAAGACGAGACTGTAAGAGGTCGTGTGGGTTTGCTCGCATATTCAGATGCTCATAAATGCCAAGTTTGGCACGGACACCTACATTGGATAGACCCCACTTGCCATTGCAGCCCTGAACATGAAGATAATGAAGTTGTGATGACTAAGGATGCTCCCACATCCGTCAAGGACATGCTAAGGCTGAAGCTGCCAAACAAGCTAAAGCTGAAAAGGAAGCAGCAAGAAAGCCCAAGAGCGTTGGAGAACAACTTCTTGAAGCCACTCGGAGAATTGAACTACGCTGGCCAGCATAGTGCGTCTCGGGAGAGCCTAGAGAGGATCGTTGAAGATAAGTTCCATGCTCTGGATGTTAAGTCGATCAAGTGCAGTCACCGTCAACAAGCTTGAGGCGACATTGAGGAAGCGAAGAGGAGAAGGCAGAGCTCATGAAGGAGATGGAAGGTGATATGGTCCAGATGACTATGAGCAGCCTGCTGCAGTGCCCACAAAGCCCAGATCATTGCTATTCTGTGATGCACCCTGGACTACTACTTGACACCTCCCACAGCTCCATTAGTTCCAAAGCACCAGCTCCAGTGTCCACTCCTCCAGCTCCACAGACTTCAGCAGAAGCTTTGCAGATGCAGCTATCTCCACTCCATCGACGCAGACAGAGCCGCCACAGAGTCCCTAGTGACGATTAGCTCTATACCTTCGAACTTTTGGTAACTTGTTGCCAAAGGGGGAGAAATTGTATAGATCATAGGACTTCGAGAGAGAGAGTGCTCGTTTTTGCTCTTTCGTTTGCGGTTTTCCTTGAGATACTTTTGAGTTCTTTGAGACATTTCGTGTGTTTGATACTACGTTTGCTCTATCTTGATGAGTGCTTGATCATACTATGCTTAATGTGTGCTTAATGTTTATCATATTCCATTCATATCTTGTATGATCACTTACTCATGTCTTGGTGATTGGGTGCATGTTATTCATTCTTATCTTTTGTGCGCTCCACCAAGATGTATGTGACATGGAAGAGTGACCCATGATCCTAATCGATTGTGCATTTGCATTCAAACGCAAATCTTAAATAATGCACAAATTTAGGGGGAGCTCTTGCTTATCACATACTTCTCAAAGCGACGATGTTATTCATTGATTATATCATTTGTCGAAGCTTTGATCTATATGTTGTCATCAATTACCAAAAAGGGGGAGATTGAAAGTGCAACTAATCCCCGGGTGGTTTTGGTAATTAATAACAACATATATATCATTGAACTAATCATTTCTTGTGAATATTTCGAAAGTTCAGTGATATGGGTATGGCAATGACCGATGATGTGGACCCCTCAAAATGCTAAGGAAAACATTGGCAAAAGCTCAAGACTCCATTTTTGGTTTAGTGATCCAAGATCACATTGAGTCCATAGGAAAGCCAATACTATTAAAAGGGATGAGGTTATGATGATGATCTGGTTGCTCAAAGTGCTTAGTGATTTATCTCTCAAACTATCGGCAATCTTTCATTCCAACATAAACCCATAAGTAATCTCGGTCCCACCGATTCCAAACTCACCACACCGAGATGAACCACCTCACCATATACCCAAACCCTAAGAATTTCGGATTTTCCGATTCCAAACTCGGTCATACGAAATTGGTGTTGCCAAGCTTCAGAACATACAGACTCAAATCGGTGTCACCGAGATGAGAAAGTCGGTCCCACCGAGATTGGCAAACCCTAGACTTTGGAAGAATCGGACTAACCGAGATTGTATTTTCGGTCCCACGAAAATCCCAACGCTCACAAGATTTGAACTTTCGGTCTCACCGAGTTGTCAACTTGGTCCGACCGAGATTGGTCAAATGTGTGTAACGGTTGGATTTTGTGTGGAGGCTATAAATACCCTCCACCTCCTCTTCATTCGTGGAGAGAGCCATCGAAAGAACTACCACTCCTACCTTACATTTCTGAGAAGAAAACTACCTACCCTTGTGTTAGATCAAGTTGCTCCACTCCCACCATATGAAACTTGATTTCTAGCCTTCCCAAGTTGCTTTCCACTCAATCCTTTCTTCCACCACAGCCAAATCAGTGAAGAGAGTTGAGTGTTGGGGAGATTATCATTTGAAGCACAAGAGCAAGGAGTTCATCATCACCAACACCATCTATTACCTTTTGGAGGGTGGTGCCTCCTAGATTGGTTAGGTGTCGCTTGGGAGCCTCCGTCAAGATGTGGAGTTGAACCAAGAAGTTTGTAAGGGCAAGGAGATCGCCTACTTCGTGAAGATCTACCCGAGTAAGGCTAGTCCTCCGTGGACGTAGGCCATGATGGCATAGACAAGGTTGCTTCTTCGTGGACCCTTCGTGGGTGGAGCCCTCCGTGGACTCTCGCAGCCGTTACCCTCCGTGGGTTGAAGTCTCCATCAACGTGGATTGACGATAGCACCACCTATCGGAACCACGAGAAAAATCTCCGTGTCTCCAATTTGCGTTTGCTCTTCTCCACCTCTTATTTACTATATGTGCAATTTACTTTCCGCTGCCATAACTCTAGAATTGCATGTGTAGGGTGATACTTGACTTGGTCATCATTGTGAACTTGCTAAAAACCTACTCAAATCAAAAGGCTAAACTTTTAAGTTGTCAAGTAGTCTAATCACCCCCCCTCTAGACATACTTCCGATCCTACAGAACCCCTTCAAGATGCCAAGGACAAATATTGGCAAAAGCTCAAGACTCTACATTTTCCATTTTAGTGATCCAAGATCACATTGAGTCCATAGGAAAGCCAATACTATTAAAAGGGGATGAGGTGTTGCTTAATGGCTTGCTTGCTCAAAGTGCTTAGTGATATGCTCCAAAACCCTCAGCCACTTTCTCACATCCACATATGTCCTAAACCTAAATGTCAAACTCGGCCCCATAGATTTTGTCTATCCGGCGCCATAGAGTTTCATCTAATCCAGCCACTGCCAAACCCTAGTCACTACGGTCTCACTGATGGGATCTCGGTCTCACCAAGATGGGCTTGCAAATTATCTGTGATCTATTGCAACATTTTCGGTCTAACCGAGTTTGTTCAGTCGGTCCCACTGAGTTTGCTTGACCAATACCTAGTTTGCTCATTACCAAAATCGGTCCCACCGATGTTTGAGTAATCGGTGCAACCGAGTTGAGGTTTTAACCTAACCCCTGCACAACGGTCCCACCGAGTTGACCAAGTCAGTCCCACCGAAAACTCTAAAGTTCATATTTTTACCTGGATCGGTCTAACCGAGTTTTATGATTCGGTCCCACCGAGTTTGGGAATCTGTGTGTAACAGCTAGATATTGTGTGGAGGCTATATATACCCCTCCACCCATTCTTCATTCATGAAGAGAGCCATCAGAATGTGCCTACGCTTCCAGCATTCATTTTCTGAGAGAGAACCACCTGGTCATGTGTTGAGACCAAGATATTCCAATCCTACCACAAGTATCTTGATCTCTAGCCTTCCCGAAGTTGCTTTCCACTCAAATCATCTTTTCACCATAGCCAAATCTGTGAGAGAGAGTTGAGTGTTGGGGAGACTATCATTTGAATCACAAGAGCAAGGAGTTCATCATCAACACACCATCTATTACCTTTTGGAGAGTGGTGTCTCCTAGATTGGTTACGTGTCACTTGGGAGCCTCTGTCAAGATTGTGGAGTTGAACCAAGGAGTTTGTAAGGGCAAGAAGATCGCCTACTTTGTGAAGATCTACCCTAGTGAGGCAAGTCCTTCGTGGGCGATGGCCATGGTGGGATAGACAAGGTTGCTTCTTCGTGGACCCTTCGCGGGTGGATCCCTCCATGGACTCGCACAACCGTTACCCTTCATGTGTTGAAGTCTACATCAACGTGGATGTACGATAGCACCACCTATCGGAACCACGCCAAAAATCTCCGTGTCTCCAATTGCGTTTGCACACTCCAATCCCATCCCTTTACTTTCTTGCAAGTTGCATGCTTTACTTTCTGCTGCTCATATACTCTTTGCATGCTTGCGTGAAATGTATTCTGTATGATTGAAATTGTGTTAATCTATCACCTCAACTTGAAAAACTTAAAAACTGTCAACTTTATTTATTGAGGGTCTAATCACCCCCCTCTAGACACCTCTTCTCGATCCTTTCAGATAGTGACTAGAGAACTCTGTCAATCACTATCTTATCTGGAAGATTAACTCCCACTTGATTCAACCGATTGTAGTACCCAGACATTTTGAGCATATGCTCACGTGCTGAGCTATTCTCCTCCATCTTTTAGGCAAAGTACTTGTCAGAGGTCTCATACCTCTCGACATGGGCATGAGCCTGAAATGCCAATTTCAGCTCTTGGAACATCTCATATGCTCCATGGCATTCAAAATATTTTTGAAGTCCCGATTCTAAGCCGTAAAGCATGATGCAGTAAAATATCAAGTAGTCATCATATCGAGCTTGCCAAACATTCATAACGTTTGCATCTACTCCTGCAATAGGTTTGTCACCTAGCGGTGCATCAAGGACATAATTCTTCTATGTAGCAATGAGGATAATCCACAGATCACGGACCCGGTCCGCATCATTGCTACTATCATCTTTCCACTTAGTTTTCTCTAGGAACATATCATAAATAAACGGGGAGCTACATCGCGAGCTATTGATCTATGACATAATTTGCAAATACTATCAGGACTAAGTTCTGTTGGGGAAAGCGGTAATTTCAAAAAAAAATCCTGCGATCACGCAAGATGTATCTAGGAGATGCATAGCAACGAGAGGGGAGAGTGTGTCCACGTACCCTCGTAGACCGAAAGCAGAAGCGTTATGACAACGCGGTTGATGTAGTCGTACGTCTTCACGATCCAACCAATCCTAGCACTGAAGATACGGCACCTCCGTGATCTGCACACGTTCAGCTCGGTGACGTCCCACGAACTCTAGGTCCAGCTGAGGTCGAGGGAGAGTTTCGTCAGCACGACGGCGTGGTGACTGTGATAATGAAGTTACAGGCACAAGGCTTCACCTAAGCACTACGACGATATAACCGAGGTGGAAATCTATGGAGGGGGCACCGCACATGGCTAAAAGATCAACTTGATCAAATTGTGGGTTTCCACCTAAAGGGAGAGGGGGGAAGGAAGGACAGGGAGAGGGGAAAGGAAAGGGGGGCGCCACCCCCCTTCCTTGTCCTATTCGGACTCAAGGGGGAGGGGGCACGCGGCCTGCCCTGGCCGCCCCTCTCTCTCTCCACTAAGGCCCATCGAGGCCCATTAGTTCCCTAGGGGGTTCCGATAACCCTCCGGCACTCCGGTTTTATCCGAAACTTCTCCAGAACACTTCCGGTGTCCGAACATAGCCGTCCAATATATCAATATTTATGTCTCGACCATTTCGAGACTCCTCATCATGTTCGTGATCATACTCGGGACTCCGAACAACCTTCAGTACATCATATCACATAAACTCATAATACCAATCGTCATCGAACGTTAAGCGTGCGGACCCTACGGGTTCGAGAACTATGTAGACATGACCGAGACACGTCTCCGGTTAATAACCAATAGCGGAACCTGGATGCTCGTATTGGTTCCTACATATTCTACGAAGATCTTTATCGGTCAATCCGCATAACAACATACGTTGTTCCCTTTGTCATCGGTATGTTACTTGCCCCAGATTCGATCGTCGTTATCATCATACCTAGTTCAATCTCGTTACCGGCAAGTCTCTTTACTCGTTCCGTAATACCAATTTCCCCGACTTACTTGCGGAACTGAACGCCTCCCCTCCTCACTACCGCCATATTAGATGGCTGTGCGTTGGGATCCTTGCCTGGACGCTTTGGAACATTCGCAACAAGCTTGTCATTCAGAAGGTCCCTCTTCGACGTGCGACTGACGCTATCTTCAAAATGTGTGGCTACTTGCAGCTTTGGCGGCCGCTTAGCCGCCCCCAGGACCGGGACATCATCACGCTCGATGGCGCTCCGCGTGGCTCCCCCGCTTCCGCCCCCTCCGCCAGAGCCCGACTAGGCTGTCGGACTGCTTTGCGCCTTGCGCTTTGCGCCTTGCGCTTTGCGCCGTGTTGTGTGTGTTTGGGCTTGTTGTGCTGTGCCCTCAGCTCTGACCCTAGTGACTTATTTGTTTGCATGTGGACCTCCGTGTGTGTGTGTGTGTTTGAACATGTGTGGAACCTTGTGGGATGCTTGATTTGGGCGGTTGCTTTATAATATAAAGCGGGGCGAAAGCCCTTTTCGGTGTGAGTGTCTATGAGTGTATACTAAGAAATTATATGGAAAGGTGACTGTCGCATTACGAGTGAAAACTAAACTCGGAAAAACAAATTGCACCTACTATAACCAGGTTGCAAGTGCGAAATGTAGGTAACACAATCTACCAATACCAGAAATCATTCAAATTCAGACGAATACAGAACATATCAGATTGCATGCTTTTGGATAACACCAGCCATGGATACAGGTTCAGCTGAGAAAATAACTACGAAGTAAGCAACAAGCACGAAAAAGTATGGTAACTATTCTTACAGGATAGTCAATCCAGTTTTACAGATAGAAAAATGTAAACATTTTTCAAAAGGCTCCTACTTCTGAAGGCTAAACAGCATTTCACAAAGTCTATCATGCTCCTTTGTTCTGAGACCCTGCAGCATTTCCGCTCCTACTTCCGAAAGATAAACAGGAGTACACAGGCATAGAGTCACCATGAGTGCTATCACTTGGCACCAGTATATGCTTCGCGCCGGGAGTGAGCTTCAGTGGTCCTGATCTCTTCTGCACGGTGTGACAACTAGACGAAGCTTTGGAATTGTTGGGAACAGCTCTCCCTGTTTGGTTCTCTGTATTTCTGGACTGAAGGGCTGCATCTCTTGTGCAGTTGGAAACTTCTTGAACTACCCGGCCAGGATGGCTGAGTGTATAACTCACAGAGTTAAGAGGGCAAACTGACGACCTTGCTGAATGCCCAACATGTTGCCGAGGTGAATTGGCATGGAACGCCGAAGGTGGTGTCCCATGTTGTCCGGTTACAGGCAAAAATGATGCTGCAGGTGGTTCTTCCCCAGCGATAGGATCAGAGAAATAACGCCAAGGACGCGGCGTATTCTGATGGAATGCTGCACTACTATGATTGGGAAGAGGTGGACACCCCAATAGAAAAGTCTGATTGGTCCGCGAGTTTGAAAGATCCGCATACCTGTTTTCATATGGCAATCGAACTCCAGAAAACAAATTTGCTGCAGGAAATGGGTGACTGAAATCATGTGGAGTCCTGTACCCAAAATGTGCCTGACTTGTGCTTGCATGATATGTTGAAGCTTGAGTTGCACTGGTAGAATTTACTGCAACATTGGGGAAACTTTGAGCTTGTAAAGAGAAAAAAGGCTGTCCTTGTGGCAATGACCCATTTGTCTTAAGATAATCATTGGTTGAAGTACCTGTATGTTTCTGTGCAGTCTGAGCAAACGATTCACCTCTGGTCGTGCAAACTGTCAGATCTTTACCCATCAAACGAACTGTCTGTCCCGTAGAAGGACTACACTCGTGCTGCACGTTCAGCTCAGAACGAGAATATAACTCTTTGCTGCGAGACACATTACATTCACGAGAAAGCTGGGAGCCAACATTATTCACATTGCTGGAGAACCAAGTCTTGTGCTGCTGAAATGAGTCCTGAAATGTATGGTCTGGCAATGCACAAGGAGATGTACTCATAGTCCTGGTACCTTTTACTGAAACATTACTGCAACCACGACGAGTCTCACCGAGTTCTCTTAAGCTCAATGGGGAACCACCAGCAGCTATGTCGGAAACATTGATTGGCTCACCATGCAAAAATGTGCCTGCTGATCTTGAACTCTTTATGTTATCGAAGTCAGCAGCAGGTGGTTGGCTTTCCAGTCCCTGTGAACCAAAAGACAAATTCATCAAGTTTTCTCCACCAGCAAGCAATTCAGCATCAGAACTTAAAGTTTCATCATGTGTATGCTCAAGATTGGGCACCTCTAAATTTGAATCATAGGTGCAGTCCAAATCAGTACATTCTGGTGGTGTCATATTCAGATCAATGAATGGAGCAGACATCTCTCTGTTACTAGGCTCGGCAGAGTGTTCAATATCGCAATGCTTATTTGCATCTTTAGTCTTAGTAAGGGCTTCCTTGGTCATGTCAAAACTACTACTTTCTGCAGTTATGCATTTGTCTCCTTCAATAGAGGCGGATGATGACGATGATAAGGATGACAATGAAGCCATAGCATCCGAGAACAGCTTGCAGAGACTTTGTCGTTTGGGCAGCTCACAACTCTGTGTCTTACTGTCAATTACACCATCTGCTTCTGAGAATTTGACACGCTTCACTGATTTGCAGCATAGTTCTATTACTTCATTGCCTTTTGAATTGACATCTTTCTTGTTGGCCATTATCACAGATGTGTGCTCTGTGTACTTCAGAATGCCCTGAGTAGGGAGAGATTTTCCCAGATCTCGTGATTTTCCCACTTTGCCAGCTTTACTGTTGTCAATGCACTTCTTTGCATCAGCCTTCTTCCTTGCAGTATTGATCTTCCCCTTCTTACTTCTTTCTCTCTCTTTTCTGCGATGTTGTGAAGACTCAGGTTTCTGTGATGGGCAAGCATCCAGTCCATCAGGTAAATTTGAGTTTTCAAGTACTTCCTACACAATTGAGCAGCATAACTGTGAGTGGGCCCAGATGTCTGACTACAGGTTGGGTCATGTAAAAGTAACAATCAGGTAAAACAAAAAACTATTAGTAAAATAATGCAGTATTACGCACAAATATTTACAGCCATAGTTGCTATGCAGCTAGCATCGCTTTATGACGTAAAAACACATTTGACCCATAGAAAATATGTACAAAGACATTTATGCCAAAGTATACTTGTAAAAAATAAAGGAAAAACAATATTTGAATCAGAACGCCAACTGACTGTTGGTCATAGCACACTCATATCCATGTTATTATAATGAGTACACATACAGAAAATCTCTTATCCAAATTCTTAGCTTGATGTTGATTACTCTAAAATCAATATGCATTAAAGGTTTGGAAAATCAGTGGTTACTGTCGATTCTATAGTTTTCCACCAATTGTTCATCTATACCTTCCCAACATCCCCATCTCTCAAAAAATAAGCATCTGTAATCAGCCCTGTCAATGGTGGAGGCCAAGGTGGGCGACTAAAATTTAGGGCCCCCAGATGACCAGGGTATAGTATACATGTATACATGTATAGCTGGCTTAACGCTAAAAAAATGCTGGCTTTAATGCCTTAATCAAGCAGCATACCCAACCAGCGTCCTATCATCTATCTGGGACACCATGGTTTTCTTGGTTTCCAAGTCTTGTTTGTTTGGATTCTGTATAGGATCTTTCTTTTCTGTTTAGGTCTTTCCTTGTTAGTTGAGTCGGTTCAAGTCTGCCCTAAATTACTTCCAAGCTGCATTATAAAATTGGGGAATTAGGGTGTAATTAGGGATCAAAGAAATAAACGTAGAAAAAGGGGAGGTTTACCGCCAGAACCAATCTATCCCCAACCGTCATGGTGCCCAAGCCTAAACACCTTCGCCATCCTACCACCCACAGCTATCCCCATCGAAACGTAGGCCTTGGTACTATATGCATGCCCAATTTCAGCCAAAATAGTGTTCAGAAAGTGTAAATTACCTTGTAAGAAATCCCAGATTTTATTTTTGAATATATATTTATTTTTATTAATACATGTGCAAGGAAGAATATATATATACCAAAAAGTAACCAAAAAAACAAAATATACACAAATAACATAATGGCATAATGAGGTTGTTGGTGGCTCTCAAAATATACACCAATACCAAGGAGTACATTTTTTTAACTGTCAAACCGGGTGGGGGAGAGGGGGGCTACCCACCTGAATTGATATCTTGCAAAAGAAAATTGTGATCCTATTTACAAGGGAAACCAAATCAAAAACCTTAACAACCTGAGGGGTAATACCATTGTTCCAAATATCAGCCAGTTAATCGGCATTTCGGTCATCTAATCGCTACTCGTGGGACATCAAATAGCCGACACGATTAACTAAAAAAATCGCCTATTTATCCCTACTCAGCACCTGATTGGTATGGTGCCAGTTACCGGTATCCTGAACATTGGGTAATACATCTTGCCGAAGAAAGAGCACTAAAAACCAAGTACATTGGTATCGACACGACGCAAATAACAACCTCCAAAGCTAGAGAGTTTAGTGATGTGGCCCACGTTATCTACAAACCATAACAGTGAGGGAGGGGACAGACTCCAAAAGACAACATGAGAGCTTAGTAGTCATCATTAAGGAGCTGCTACATTGCCAACCCCACAGCCGCACACACAGGAGAGTGGGCCCAATGCTGAGTGCAAAAGAAGATGGAAGAGACTCTGGCTCATTGAACATGTATGAAGGACGCGCAGATTCTCCACCGAAAGGGTGGTCATTGCCCAAGGGAGTGGGGAGAACAAGTGATAAAGAAATGACATGATCTCGAAGAGTACTAGTGATATAATTATCTCCACGGGAAGGGTGTTCTTTGCCCCAAGAGTGTAAATGAAGGGCACTGCATAACAACAAAAATTCAACAAGGGTACCAAATGGCGGCGAGGTGGAGAAAAAGAGAAAGCTCACAAGGATGCCAATTTGTGAAGGAGTTCACCGAAGGGGACAAGCAGTTGAGCATGGATGGCAGGACTACATGACCAGCACGAAGGGTATCACCTCAAAAGCACCACCACCAAGGACGCAAGGATCTACATGAAAGTTGAGGATATTGTTCCATTGTGATGGCCCCAAGGTGTGACGACGCCCATGGGGGCCATCATCGACGAGCTTTCGCTCAGAACCCAGGAGGATGAAGGTTTGCTGCGGCGACGACTTCACAAAGTTAACGGTACTCTTGGGCATCGCCACCGCCAGAGACAACTCGAGCTTAAGCCCCAACAGAAACAACATCATTCAAATCCCAACGTATCCCCAATCAAGTCGGGCATGCTCATCGCTAGCCGGGCGCAGCCGGGCCAAGCAAGGCAATGCTAGCAGGTCGAGTGAGGTGCATGCATGATTCGTGGATTGGACTGGTTGATCTAGCGTGACCGGCCTCACCCTTGGCTGAGCAAATGGAGGCATGGGTGCACATGTGGGTGGGGTAGCTCGACGTCGAAGAACCCGACGGCATGGGTGATGGGGGAGATCGAGGCTAGAGGGAGCCAGTAGGCGGCACATCGGGCGAGGGGATGGCAAAGACAGCCGATTATTTCGCAACCAGATGCCACCCAAAGGTCGATGCAGAACCGGGGGGTAGGGAAGACGAAATCATGAGGTGCAGCCATAACTAGCAGGGTGTGCCGCGTGTGGAGCCGCCAAAGGTTCACATTTGGATAGAGTGAGCTTGAGGGAGGGTGCAGCTGGGGCGAGCGGCGCATGTGGCCACCAAACGCGTGCAGGTAACAGGCACAGATAGACCTTTGAGGCCTCGATTTGGATCAAAGGGAGATGAGGAGATGAGTCGTGCTGATGCGACTGTGTCCTGCCACACCACGATTAACGTCCAGCATTATGACACCGGCGTGGGAGCAAGCAGTTGTAGTAGGTCACGGCAGATCCGAGCAGCAACACATTTGCCGCTGGCATAGACCACATAGGAACTCCATGTCGTGCCCGAGAACCACTCTGCGCCGCGAGCATAGCTCCCGCCACCACCGCCGATTGGCCAGCAGGGCTTCGTGATGCGACGTTGTTCGGCGGTGGCGGGAAGGGTTGTGTCTGTCCGAGTTGCTCACACAGAGCGGCTCGTGGGCTCACCCTCCTCAGTAATAAATATTGTTGTAGAACATAACAATAATTATTAATTGAAGGAAAAGTACCGCATTTTATAGCCAAGCTGCTCATAAAAGATCAAATTCAGAATTTGATCCTTAGAGATCCAAATAAGATGAATTATAAAATCTTAATGGGTGCAACACATGCACGGTGGGTCAAACAATATTATTATTGTTATTCGCTCTATATTAAATGTTAATGCGTTATATCAGACAACTTCAAACGCAATATATCAGATGGAACTGGAGAAATGAAGTTTATTTTCCAACATTACTTCAAACATCCTACCTCAGCCACACCCTCTTAAAATTCTATCATATTAATCTGGTCAACTAGATAATTATTGGAATATACTCCATAAGAGAGTACAAACAGCAAACCATGCATCATGTCAAACATATGGTGACAGGTTGACTGCGACACACTGGAAACTCCCACCATCTACTAAACACAATTCCTGTGCATGCTCAAAGGTGTTCTGAGACATTTCCACACCACCTATCATGCGCTTAAATAGATTCCCAGATTATATATTTGGTTTTTATTAAAAAAAAGATGATAATAAAGGTATAAGGTATGTAATAATGAAGTTTCCTATCCAAGAGAAAAATGCAAAAGATATCGGTCTGGTAAGTACTTGCTCCACGTCCGTTTCCTATGATAAAGTCTAGCGTGGGTCCACACGGCTGAAATGTGCAGGAGGTACACCAAGTACGCATGCAGCTCACAACCTACCGCGCATTGTGCGAGAAAAAGGAAACACGATGACGATGTACCATGTACTATGAGATGTTGTACATATGCTGCAGTACTAGCTAGCTTGTCTCGTCTACAGCCACTACTAGTTTAGTTGGTCATCATAATCTAGCCGACTCAATCTGTTATTGGTCTTAACTATGTGTATGAGCAGCTCCAGGTATACATCTCACCAAGTTCCCTAGAATCCTCATACGAATGTCCTAAGCCCCAACTTGGACTGATCGATCAGAGTCCACAAATTAAGCATGAAATAACAATATTTACGCATACAAAACCGTAAAGAGGTAGGAAATGTAATGATGCAACAGAATAACACACAATAATCGTTCTAACGTGAGCACAGCAATTATCACGCACCCAGTTCAGATTAGGAACTGGGTTCGGCACAGTCAATCCTTACATAAAATATCCTGCGAGACGATGGGACTGCCCCTATGTAAAGGTACAACTAATTGCTCCCCACAAATAGCAACCAAGTTATCTTCATAAAGTCAACCAAATCTAATACGGAGTAGTACTAAATATTTTCAGATTCTTCGTCTCATGGACACGCAAAGCATTTACCCGTCCCAAGCAGATCAAAAGTAAAATGGAATCCGGGTAAAGAGCATAGGAACAATAGTAGATGATATGATTGCATTGACAGACAGGCAGTGTTGGGTTTGGGCTGGGCTGGGCTGCATCACGTACCTTTGTGGCAGCGAAATTACTCCTCGGATCTCGCCCTCCGCTGCTCTCCGGCGCGGCAGCCGCTGCCGTCTCTTCGTGTTCCTCCTGCAGTCTCCTCTTACGCTTCTTCTCCTCCTTGGCCCGCCTCACGATCGCGCACAGCGCCTCGTCGCCGTCCACCACCGTTTGCTCGTTGCATCCGCTATCACCGGCGGGGGACACGTCCAAGGGGGGCGCCGCGGCGAAGAGGTCAGAGATGGACCTCTTCTTCGGCGGCTTCGCCTTCCCTGGCGACCTCCTCGGGGACGGCGCCGCCGCCGCCGCTGCAGCCGCGACGGCGGAGGCCAGTTCGTCCGCCCACCACCGGAACCTCGGCGCCTTGATAGGCGGGAGATGTTCGATGCCCAAGGGACGCCGACCCTCCGCGGCCGCCTCGCTCCTCATGCTCGCCGCGTACCCCCTTGGGACAAATCGCAAATGGAGATCAGGAAAAAATACGCGCACACGACCACCATAAAAGCCGACGAGACGAGGCTGCGCACACCAACCTGATGGAGAACGCGGCGGCGGCCATGGATGCGACGCCGACGCGCCCCCTCCGCGCAAATCTACCTGCGATTTCTCAACAAGCGCCGGTGTTTTGGGGGAGATAAGGAGAAGGAGTAGACTGGAAGGAAGGAAGGAGAGGAAAGCGGCGTGCGTTGGGAAGGGAGGTCGTCGATATCTAAAAGACGCAGCGATTACGATACGGAGTTAATACTTCGAGGCAAAGGTTTTGATAGGATCGAGGCGAATAATTTACTCTTTCCCGCTCTCCCCACCTTTATTTTTGGTACCTCATTAATTATTCCATATAATATTTATTTAATGCCTTGCTGGCGCCAGTGTCGTGCGCGGGAGGCCCACCTCCCATTTACTACTGCGGACGGCGACAGGTGATGGACAGCGACTAAATTGTTTTTGCCTTTAATTCCGCTGGCTGGTGACGTGGCACCATCGTTCGCCAGACCGCATCATGTGATAGCGAGCTAGTAGATGCAAATTGTTGGGCGCACAATGCTCTGCGTAAACACAGATGCAATATTTGCAAACTTTTGTATACTGCTGGGATACTCGTAAACTACTAGGATCATGCAAACTTTTGTTTTGTTTCAAATGCAATATTTGCACATGCTAGTTTTCATGACTTTGTAACACACGAGTATTCTTTTGCGAAAAGAAAACATCACATGACATTCCTTCTAGTTGTAAAAAGTATCAACATCTACAAAACGACATTCTGCAGTGCGCCGGCATTGTCCACACACATGGCATTTCTCGACACTACCGTATGACATATAGTGCTCACGACATTCTAATTGTCTAAGCAAAAACGTGTGACATGTGATCCATTTTTGCAAAATTGACCAGTGTGAGGTTTTTTTTCCTGCGCAAGTTATATTTACATCTCCCTGTCGAAAATGTGTACAACGCTGAAAACTTAATATGTCTGCTATTAGATAGTGATGAGCACCATGATGTTAGCAATTTCAATCAATAATAACATTACTTTTGTCATTTGTTGGTGCACTCACTATGTTCGAGAGACCACAGTTCGATGATGGTGCTCACTTAAACACATATATGGGCAAGTTGGCTCGATGGAATGTATATTCAAGTTGGCTTGGTGGGGCTGCAATGTCCATGTACTCCATTAGACGAGATCTGTGGCTTGGTGAAAGTGCTCATGAATTTCTAACTATTCACACCAAAACTTGGGATTGTTATTTCTAAGAAGCAAATCAATATGATAAAAATGTTTCACTCGCGAAAATGTATTTACACCTCCTATCCAGTAAAGTGTATTCGATATAACAATTAAACTTTTGATACCTCCCTTCATTCTAATGATTAACATGTTGTAAGAAATTCCATGCTATTGGAACATTATGTCTTTTGTTGGGCGCTGGATGTGTCCAAGATCATGGTTTGACATTAGTGATCAGGTAAACATACAGGACATTTTGCCAAGTGCATGTGCTGGCAAGTCACGCGAACACATGAGATTAGGGGACACAATTGGTGCTCATGTGTAAACCCGTGCACATGACAATTGGGTAGTTGCACTACAAATATCCACATGTGATATTATGGTAGAATCTCGGCATTGTTGCTCGTGAATTTCTAATTTCTTACATCAAAACTTTAGTTATTATTTGCAAAACAGAATGTAGGAGAAAAATCCACAAAAGATCCTTGCACCATATATCTAAGTCATCATCCCACTTCCAATTGAATGGAATAGTTTGTGCCAGAAGGAGTGTTTTAAAATCTACAATATATAGAGAGATAAGTCTACTGGGATATTGAAGATATGAGATATATAGAGACAAACGAGCTGCTAGTTGTTCATGTTTTGTGTAACGATCAATGTCTGTATACAATATTTTTAACAACTTAGAAAACATCACACGCACGCACGCGCGCGCGCACGCACACACACACACACACACACACACACACACACACACAATGATGTTAGAAAAATTAACTTGGTTTAAATTCAAAAGGCAACAATTTGTTGCTTTGGCAAAGTGCATGCAAAATTATATGCACCTGGGTAGTCTTGTGCGTAAGCATAACATTTCTGTTCGAACCACCGAACCACACATCTTTTTTTGCTGGGAGGGTACTCTGAGTAGTGGGTACCTCGTAGGACCTCGACCTGCCTACTCAGGTCTTGTATGGATATGCAGGAAGCAGTGCTCCTAGGTGTGTGTAGGGGGTGTGTTTGTTCGCGAGAATGGATTCATCGTCAAGTCAAGGGGGGGGGGGGTGGACACACTTGCATGGATATTTTGTACCCATTGAGCAAAGAAGGTTGTAATTGTATGGCAGTATCCAAAAACATATTTTTTGGACGACCTAAAACACTCATGGTATCATTGTGAATGTACAAGCAAAACTATGAAAACCTAGAAATATACATACCCAATTAAGGTGGGATATGATTGCATCACGGTGGTCCTCTCAACCGGGATTTTTTGCAATTCAAGGGCCTCTAGTAAATCCAAAATCATTGTATGGAGATTCAGAACCCGCCATGATCATACACAATTAATTATTCATGTGCATATATATATCAAATCAACGAAGAATCCTCAGCATCTATATATGTCCAATATTGATTGCCTACAGTAATAACACATCGATATGGAGGATTTAAAGCAATTACAAAAATATTTAAAAAATTAAATCCAATTATGTCATGAATGAATGCTCACGATTCTTCTAGATTTGTAACCCACGTCAATATTTAGAAAAAAGACTTCTCGTAACAACAAGCACACCTTGTTAACGAGACAGCTTGCTCAAATCGAACAGCCAACAATTCCAATGTACTTAGTTGCAGGTTTCGAATAAGTAAGCAATGCACGAGACCACACCAAACATATGATGCAAGTATTATACCAGCAAAATACATATACTAAGGCAGGTCGGGGGGGGGGGCTGTGAAAGGAGCATAACTATAAGTAATCACGCATACCAATATTGTAGAATTTGGAAAAGTGCAATAACAATGTAGAGAGATTGAAATGATTTTCATAAAGTTCTTTGCACGTAGTGGCTTAGTTGAGATGTGGTTAGGTGACCAACACTATGGCATCTCATGCTCTGTTATTTTATGAGGTGCAATTACCTATTTCATCTCAATCCTTGTTCCAAAATAATTGTACTAGACTCAATCGAAAGTAATGTGTGATTTATTGGCTAGCTAGTTATATTTAGTAATCATGGATTGTTCAAATCGAGCATTATATTTGGCCAGATGGACTTTTACATGCTAAAAATATCAAACATAATTTCCCCAGCGTGTATAAACATAAACCATAGAAAAGCCGATCCAAGGTTGCCTCTCTCCCGTACGAGCACAGTGGGGAGATACCTGTAGCAAATTTGTTCAACTTGTCTGCAAGTGTGTTGATGGTATGCATGCGGACGGTGGGCCCGTGTACCTTGCTGTCGGCGGAGCCTAGCGGGTGGCGACAAGGATCCGACTTGAGGGCGGATGAGTGGTTTCTCTCTCTTCCTTTCGAAGGCAATAGTCGCGCTCTCTTTCTCTCTCTATCTCCTCTTTTTCCGCGCATTTCCTTTCGTTACTCTCTCTACCCACCGGACCTGGCGTGGCCCTGCCTGCCCTCTGCATGTGACTGCGATCAAGTGCTTTTCTTCTTTTCTCGTGTGTTGCTTCTTGGTTGGAGATTCTCGCCCTTGCATGTGATTGGGCGACCATGTAACAAGAGATCTTGCAGGTACTACTACGTGCTGTCTAGCTGGATTGTTGCAAAATATATCATGACATTTTTTTGACGAAAAACATATAATTATCTAGTAGATGTCTCTCGCTTTAGCTAGCGTGCGCAAGAGAGAATACCATGTAGACCTGGTCGGTCTTCTTTCTACCACTCAAAATCTACAGATAAATGTATGTTTTGCGTTGAAGTTTCGTGAAAGCTAGCTAAAGTGAAACAAATGCTTGGAAGGTTGCGGAAAAAGTAGATATGGACACTCTCTCATCAACATATGTTATTTCATGGTTATTGGTGGGTAGTACTTTTTACAGGTACATAAATAGTTGGAAGGGTGCGTGCAGTTAACAATATCAAACCACACCACATCTGCCCAGCAAAGGTTTTGATAATTAATGTTTTACTACCCCCCGCCCTCACTTGCAAATATCGTACAATACTCTATGTTTGACTAAGTTTTAGAGAGCTAAATATCGTACAATACTACTATTATTAGAATCTATGTACTCCACCCACTTTTGTGTACAAGCCCACTACTACCTCTGGTTTGTTAGTCCCCTAGTATTCAGGATCATTTTTTTTACCATGCTTTTACCTAATAAAATATAAGTTACACATAGCAAAAATAATATCATAGGAAACTATATTCAAATAAGAATCAAATGATATAATTTTTCATGACATGCATTAACATTTTGATAGTTAAATCTATGATAAAACATTGGCACAAAATACGAAGAGGACCAATAAACTAGGACCAAGGTAGTAGGAGTACTACCTAATTTTTTAAATACACCAGGAAAACAAACCTAACTAATTAAACATGTTGCACGTGGTTCCTCTTTTTTTATGGCTGCATGCAACATTTATGTTAATAAGCATCATCATACGAGGCAAAGTTCTAATCAATTCTTCTTGGGAAGAGATAGTGACCTTGTATAGCTGCAAAATGTATTTTAGATAGTGGCCTTGTATTTAAAACCAGAGGGAGTACTTGTTACGGATTCTACAGGAGTAGTGTTCGTCTTATATTCATGCATGTCGGTGTGTTTGCTCTTCATAATAGTGTTACCGATCTGAATTATGAATATAACTCATCTAGCTGCTACTCAGCTACAATTTTTTTCAACAATATGATGTTGATGAAATAGAACACAGGAGGGAGCATACTCCACTAGTAACCCCCTATGCCACAAAGTATAATTCACAATTTGCATGGGTTTCCGCACTTGTTTCGTCTCCTCTTGTTTTGTTGGAGGTAATAATAAAACAAAATAAATGAGAATCTTGGATTGTATATGATATAGAACCATCAATTTGGTTGAAAAGATTGAGAATTTAGTAGGAATTACAACTGTGAGCCGAGGGTCCAATTCACAAGAGCTGGCTTCGACTCAGGGCTCTTGAGCTTCTCGCCACTTGGTGGTCTTTTTTCCATTTTCTTTTATGCTTTCTTTTGGGCATGTTTGTGCTAATGCCGCAACAGATTGCTTTTATTTTCGTTGAGACTCTTGCACTACTTGCATGGACGTGGTGATTCTTTATTTATAAAGCGGGTTGAGAGCCTGATTTAGAGTCCAATATACACCATTTTAATAAAATTGGAGAGGCGGAAAGGGAAGAAAAACAAACTAGAGAGAAGTTCATAATCCTTCATGAAAATTTGCGCTATCATCCCTTAGCTATGAATGTCTATTAACCGAAGGAGGGAATCAACTTTCTATCCCAAAATAATTCTTATTAGATGCCAAGCGTAGGATTATGATTAAAATAACTCTTGTCATGTATAATCTCGATACGAACTCCATCTCTTAAACTCGCATTCCAAATGTTGTCAAACATGATGTAGGTTTGGTCATCTATACGACACCGAATCCGTTCCCAGGCCTTCTACAAACCTTCAGTCACATTATGAGCTGCCCATGTTTGAAATCATTACCCTTGGCCATCAAGCAGGGTTTAACTTAAAATTACTATGTTTGTGAGGACATCCTTCATTTGGGACCACTAATTTTCACTTTTGTCGCGGCACAACCCACAATTGCAATAATTTGGAATAATTTCTACAATCCATCTAATAATTTGTTCAGTTATATGGAGGGAGAAAAGTGATGGGACAGGAGAAAGACATGCATTAAGTTGGTACGCCATGTTATTGTTAGATTTCATATACACGACTTTTGTATTATGTTGTTTTGGGTGCATCATAGATGAATATATATGGAGAAAAAGTAAATGCACCTCATCTGGGAGATTGCTACCAAAAACTTCTATAGAAGTTCCACTAGAAATATAGTGACATCTAACTTATTTTTGCTTGGAGGGACGCCAAGAAAGAATGACCCTATTTAAGAATCCTCTGTATATCATCATGTTGTCTTCAAAATGGGATCTTGGCGTGGTCTCACAACAAATACAACTTGACTAAAATAAAAGCCACACCTGTTGTGAGATCTCTACCTATTTTATGAGAAAATCACACCCTCTAGATATGATGGAACATGCAATACACACGTACGTCAGGGAAAAATTCTTATTTTTTTAAAGAGCAAGCAACGTAGTTAGTTAAGAAAATCCAAATAGTACAACCAACATAACCAAGTGGCAAGCTTGGTTATCAGTCACATTTATATGACAAACTTTTGCAACGACTTCCATATATATAGTGTGAACTATGCAACCTTAGAGCCTGTTCGGAATTCCGCCAGCTCCGCGAAATCCCCGAAGCTGCGGAGCCAGGAAAACAACAGCTCCACGATTTTCAACAGTAACTCTGCCCGCTTCCAGAGTGGAGTTGTGGAGCGGAGGTCCTCCGAACATGGCCTAGTCATCAATTAAACCACGCTAGCTTAATTGCTGTGGTGCAGAATCCATCACGGCAAGTTAGTTTAGCAGCCAGAAATTTTTTATGGGAAACTGCAATACAAATTACAACATACTACTACCTATATTGATAAAAAATGCAACACCAAAACTTCTTCCGAGAAAACGTTGATTTTGAGGAAAATGCAATCACACCACTCCAAATTACACCTAATAGAGCATTTGTTGGTCCAACGATTTTTTTCTCTCGAATACGGGTCGAACGACTGTCCTAGTGAAACATAACACGGTACTGTAGACAATTTGGAATGGAGTGAGTAATAAACACGGCATTTTAGAGAGGGAGAGGGTGAGAAAGAGAGAGTACTCCTTTGTACTGGTGCATTAGTCACATTACAAAACCAAATAATCCCAAAAATTTAGGTGCGGTGCATTAACTATCCACCTCGTTTCTTATGTTTTGCCACGAGAAAAGAAACCAGCCAATAGGAAACGTGGGACATGCATGCATTCAATGACTTGAGACTGCTTAGTACTATAACATGCAGTAGTCAATTATCTGCATGCAATGACATTAATTAGGAAATAAACATTAAGGGCCTCTTTGATTCGCAGGATTGTCAAAATGAAGGAATAGGAAAAATGCAGGAATAGGATGGCATGTCCCATAGTATCCTACAGGATTTGAAAGAATGTTTGATAGCGCAGGAAAAACAAAGGAATTCTAGAAAGAGGTTTGAGTGGATGGAAATTTTCCTTCAAAATGTTGTACAAATGGATCCTATGAAAAAATTCCTAAAGATGGCAATCCTACGAATCAAACGAGCATCACAGGAAAAATTCCTAAGGGTTCAAATCCTCCAAAAATCCTATGCAATTCCTTTGAATCAAAGGAGCCCCAAGTTCTCTTGTTTTTGCTTATCTTGATCGCAGTGCATAATTTAAGATGACTTATGCATCGGCACAGAGGGAGTAAATAAATTTCTCTTATTTAGTTTTCTCCACCAAGCACTCAGACAACAGAACAATAATGTAATGTCATCATGGGTATTTCCATCAGTAGATTTGGCGGTACACTATTCTGATTAATCAAAGGAAAGAGTACATGCCTTGCCAAGCTTGGGAATAGAGATTCCACATGATTAGCCTTGTAAAATTATGCTTGTGTCCCCTTCTAGACACGCATTCTTTAGATGGTGATAAACAAGAAAGTACCCACTACTAGGAGAAACCATATAGATAGATTATTACTAGTGGCGTGTGGTAAAGTCACCGCGCTACTGCTAATTAGCCGTAGCGCGGTCTGGAAAGAGCGCCGCAGGTAGATGTTATCTGTAGCACGGTGAACTAGACCCGACACTACTCATAAGTGATCCTTGCCCTGCCACCAGACAGGTCAAAATAGTAGCGCGGTCTGTTGGAAACAACGGTACTGGTAGGTGATCCTCACTCTGCCCCCTCCCCGGACAGGTGTGACCCAGCGCTATTAGTCGACCGCACGAACAGAAACCCAACGCAACCGTCTGGCTCAATCGTGACCTCCCCACTCTCTCTTCCCTCTCTGGCACCTATTCTAGGTTTGCTCACAGCGTCCACCGCCGCTGCAGGTCCACTCGTCGCCGACGGGTAGGTTCCTCGCCCTCTGTTGCTCCTCCATCTCTTGCCCCCGCCGCTGTCGCCGCCTCACTCTGGTTGCCGCCCTACTCCGCCACCCCCACTTGATCTGGTCGCCTCGCCACTCTTCTGCCGCCCTCACTCCGGTGGCCGCCCTACTCCGCTGCCGCCCCCTCCGATCCGATCGCCGCCCCACTCTGCCGCCGCCCCCACTTCAATCGCCTTCCCCACTCCGCCGTCGCCCCCAATCCGCTCGTCTCCCTACTCTGCTGCCGCACTTACTCTGGTCGTCTCCCCACTCCGTCGCCGCCCCCACTATGATTCAGTCGCCGCCCCACTCTGCTGCCGCCACCACTCTGTGTTTGTAGTGTATATTAGGATTGACATTGTAGAGGTAGGCTTATGTGATGTTTGTTGGTAGGCTTATGATGTTTGTAGTGTATTAGCATTGACATAAATCCATGCTTGTGATGTTAATTTGTTACTAATTATACTATCATATACTAATCATATATATATATATATATATATATATATATATATATATGTGTGTGTAAAATGTTTGGGGCACCTAGGTGCCTGGGCACCTTGTTCGGGTCCAACCCGCTATGCATTTCCCGCTTACAAAATAATTGCTACAACCCTCCTAAATAAATTGCTTTCCTTTTCTGTGTGCATGCACTTGTATCCTCCACGACCATTAATTATAGACGATTCCTGCATGATTTATTCTACGTATTAGAAAATATGTCTATGAACGTATATACCATACTATTCATTCTAGGTATTTTTAGATACCTACAAATGTATATACCCTACAATTTATTCCAAATAATTTACATGCATGTATATACCCTATGATTTATTCTAGGTATTAGAGACATATAGATGTATATACCCTATAATTTATTCCAAATAACTTGCATGCACGTATATACCCTATAATTTATTCTAGGTATTAGAAACCTACAAACGTACTCGGATATATTTACAAGTGGATACTCAAGTTAAAGAAATAACAGTGCATACTCAAGATATTTCTGTGAATACCTCGACGTGAAATTTATTGGTACATATCCATAAAGGTCACTACCTTTGTATAAGTGGATACAGATACATAAACTAAATACCTCGACAGATGATATGCTATGTTCATATAAATATGAATACCTATACAACATACCACGATAGAGATGTATCAAATGTGATGATACTGATGAATAATACAAAAAATACATATTATCCTCGCACAATTTTGGGTATATACCCTAAAAACAACTAGGCAGAGTACAAGGAGAAACAAGTTTTTTCTTATACCCATAGCGGAGGCAAAAAATGAAAATATCCATTATACGCACACCTAAATCTGTATAAAAGGCATGTTAGTAATACTACTACTATGTACAAAAAAAAATTAGGCAATTTTTATTAATTTCCTTCTATGCATTAATTACTATAGATTTTGTTTATTGTTTCAGACGTACATGCATGAATAAATTAGGCAGTTCCTTGTTTTCTAAGAAACTATTTGGTGCTCGTGCATGCTAATTAATACCTCCGTCGAAATTAGAGCAAGTAGTCCCTAATTAGCATGCATTTAAATGGAATTAATTAGTAAATTGCAATAACTCTATGCTTTTAATACCGCAAACGGTTATACCCGTTAGTGTCTACACCTAACACAACGACACACATCTTAAAGCAATGCGAAGGTAGACAAGCAAGGAGGCTGGGCACCTAGGTGTCCCAAACAGCCGTCCTTGCTTGTGTCTATACGATCTTTTGTCTATCTGATGAATGCTCGCGTTAGAACAAAATATTGATGTTTGTCTATCCGATCAATGCTTATAATAGGAAAATGGCACCACCACCACCACCATGTCGACTGTGCAAGTCAAGTTGCGCCAGTAGCCTTGCAACTGACACACTGTTCGGCATCTACTTCCAGCTGAGTTTTCTTCATGCGGTGGTAACAAAATATATGAAACTTATAACAATTATTTGTTTTAGTGTTATTGCCATTAATGCATTATGTGTGATCATTTTGTTTTTTCTTACACATATCATCCCATGCAATGCGAGGTTGGAATTCAACAAGCTAACCAGAGACAGTGTGACCTTCGAGGCTTTGGGCCCCCCTATACTATGGAGGTCAAGAAAGGACGAAATATGTCCCAGATGGGAGGAGATGGATGGGTCCGTTTCATCGCCCACATGCGTATCACTGGGGGTGAGTTGATCAGCTTCTCCTCCAGAGGAGAAAGACCCAAGCTGGTCGTCATCTATCTCAACACGGAGGAATATGATGAGGACCCACTTGACGAAGCCATCTATGCTCAAAGAATGAGGCTGAGCAAGGAGGAGGTGGGCAACCTCTGGGACATACTTCCGCCACGCACTGACTTCGTCGGGGTGCCATACGTGACCTGCCTGACAATGATCATGGTTGATCGGCATGTCATGGTATGTTATACTTAGGGTAGTAATTTGATGATATGTTTTAGTGTTCTAATTTGATATATGCTTAGTGTATAATCCAATTATATGCAGTGTAGAATCCAATGGATATGCTTAGTGTGCAATCCAAGGAATTCTTAAATAGTGTAGAATCCATGCGTACTTATTAGTAGAATCCATGCTTAGTGTAAATGTAATAGTGTTCTTTTTATAGTGTAGAAATCTATACTTAGTAGAAATATATTTGCAAGAGTATGTGTGAGGCTGCTTAATTGATATGTTTTTTTCTTCAGAAATTGCCTAAGAGCCTATCTATGAGCCGTGGTATCGAGCATGATGAAGAAGGCTCTGCTGGAATATGCCTTACCGCAAGGGGCTCCATCACCACCAGTGTGTACAATGTGGACACGGACGGCTGCACACACTTAAGCTCGGTGGGGTGAAAGAGCTTCCTCGTTGGCAAGAATCTTCATGTTGGACAGGCCATCCTAATTACTATCAGGAACAACCCACCGCCAATGCTTGAGGATGGTGATCATCATCGGCATCATTTAGAACTATGTGTGTGGCTGCTGAGCTATCGATATGCTACGTACTATGACTACCTAATAGACTTCTTATTAACTATTAGTTTGCTATGAGATCTATCCAGGCATGTCGATTATATATGAGTACCTATAATGTTTGTAAGATTGCGGTTCTATTAAATCTGGTATTGTTTTATATAATGACCAATGTTTTTTCATCGGTTAACCTACGAGTACCTAATATTGTCTACTGGTACTGTTCTACATGATAAAAAAGCAGATCTTTTTTGAAAGATATAGCAGCAACGCGGGGTTAGGATATGCGCTATAACTAAATAGTGGTAGCGCGGGAATAAAGAGCGCTACTGCTAAGAGGATTAGTAGTAGCGCTGAGACAGGCCGTGCTACTACTACCAGCTAGCTGTAGCACCGTAGTAGTGGTGTGGGCACCCGCGCTATTGATAGCCTTAAAACCAGCACCACTACAAGGGTTTTCCCTTTCAAATAATAAGGTATTTTGAGTATTTCAACATGGACAACATACAAACTAAAATGAGTAAAAACTGATACTAAAATGTGTCTATATACATCTGATTTAGAAAAAAAAAAGTTAGAACAACTTATACTTCAGAAGGAGCGAGTCGTAATTTAATCGAAGCTACTAATTTTGGTATAAATGATATACATCCATACGCATCGCGTGAAATGCAATCCGTTTGATTACTAAAAGCACACTATTTTAGAGAGAGAAAATGCTACTCCTCCATCCCATAAGATCTTATTGGTGCAATAAAATCTTATATTATGGGACGGAGGGAGAACTACGGTCATATCGAACAGCGACCCACAAATTTTCTTCGCATTCGTCCGTAGACAGGGGGTCAGTCCGGGGATACGAATACGAAAGACGGTCATCCAACACTGCCCGCATACATTTTAACTATCAACCGAACTAACCGGATGAAATTCGTGCAAACACGACCGAATTATATTCATGTTTGGATTTAATTTACATAAACGAACGACGTTCATGCAAACACGATGGGTTTTTGAACATTTAGAACAAAAAATAACCACAGCAGTCACTAGCGTCCAAGCCCTTGTTGTTCCCTTCCTGGGCCGCCTCCTCCATCCGTCATCCCATGAGCACTTGCGATAAGATCCGTGAAGTGAAGGTGCAGTCTCCAACGAGGAAGAGTAGAACACGGGAGGCGGATCGGCCAACATGGGACACAAGGCCATGCCGTCTCCCATGCCCTACTCATCCTGGGAGGAGTCTGCGACCTGTCCGTCCCAACTGGACATGTGGTCCATGCTGGAAATGTTGGCGCCCATGCTGTCATAGTCCCACTGGGCCGCCGGAGAGTTCATCGGTGGCGCGTAGGAGGCGTAGCTGGCGTTGTTCTCCTCCAGGATCGCCCGGAGTTACGCCTACATGGCGGTCACTTCCTAGCGAGAGGCGGCTTGAACGCGGATGGCCTCGTAGATCGCACTCTGCTCCCCGACGAAGTTGGGGATCACCGTGGCCATGGCCATCACGGCCTCCTCGCTCTCACGCTCGCCGTTGATCTGGCCCTCCGCCAGCTAGTGCTGCTCCAAGATGAACATGTTGTACTGTCGTTCTTCCGGCGCCTGCTAGAACGCCGACATAGGCGCCAGCGCAGGCTGCACCTCCGCCATGGCTGCTGTAGTGCGCCTGCGCCTGTTTCATGGTGAAGTGGGCATACAGGAGCGGGCCCGGTATGGTGTCATCAGAGTCCGTCTCCATCATAGGGTGGACCTCGTCGTCAGAGACCTCGGGCGAGTTGGTCGGCAAACCGGCCTCGATCTGCCTGGTACTGCGGCTCTGCCAAGCGGCCGCAAGGGGCGGCCGCCTCGTGCTTCATCAGCGTGGAAAGGCTCTCCCACAAAGCTTTGCCTCCTGCAGCCATGAAGGATGAGGTGCAAGGGAGGAGGATGTGGAGCAGCTTGTGTTGTGGCTGGAGTTAGCCGGGTGAGGCCGCCTTTAAATATCGAATTCCGTTGAGGCCAGGTGTCCGGGTGCATCAATGTGTGGCTCCTGAGTGAGTATCTCAACTGTTGAGCCTGCTTAATGACAGTGTACGAAACATGCGGTGCATTAAACGGGCGTGGTAGATATTCGTCCCGTCCCGTCCAATAACGTGTCACCGTTATTGAACAGGTGCAGACACCGAGGACGCGTCGCGGGTGGTGCCCTCGGCTAATGCGCCTCTTCAATGACGGAGGCAGTGAGAGGTTGCGTCCGCTCTGGCCGGCTTCAATGTGGAGCGACCGCTCTAAAGCAGCATGAATACGGGCAGCTGGCGCCGGGCGGGAACACGCGCGGGCGAGGGAGGAGGGGGTTGGGGTGGGTTGGGGTGGTCAGAAGTGAGCGTGGGTGCTGTCCGGACGCCCGCAAAAGCCCCCCAGCCCCATGTTTGTCTCCGGTTTACGGAAGAAAGTGTGTCCAGACTGTCCTACAGACCGATGCAGGACCGTGTTGGATGACACAACACGTCCGGACCGTGCAGTCTAGACGGTTACGGGCGGTTTGAAGGTCGGCATTGGAGATACCCTAAGTATCTTTTTTTGCTTGTGCCCCTTTGGGTTTAGAAGGTTACTCACTAAAATAAGGTATTTTGTTAATACAAGTTCACCTACCCTGCCATCCTCTATCTGCGTTAATCACTCTTGACCATTTCTCTCGCTTGCTTGATGTACCCAGTATAATTTCTCCATCCTGTTGACCACGTATAACCATAATTAAGGCGATTTTTCTGGTGTACTTAAAGAGAAAAAAGCGAACTATTAATGATTGCCTTTGTTAAAAAAGGAGGCCCCGATTAATGAAAGGAAAAGTAAGAGGGTGTTTGGTTGCAAGGGACTAGACTTTTTTAGTCCCAGAAACTAAAGAAAAAAAGAACCTTCAGTAGAGTCTTTTTCTAGTCCCTATAGAAAAAGTTTCCCCCTGTTTAGTTACATAGTGACTAAAAGGAACTTTTTCTAGTTTAGTCTCTGTAACCAAACAGGGCCTAAGAGCAACTCTAGCTGAACCCGCAAAAATTCGACCCGCAAAACTCGTTTGCGGTTTCACGAACATCTCGTTTGCAGGTCGAAAACATGCGTCACAGATCAGATACCGCATCTAAACCTGCATAATTTGAAAAAACGCTTTCGTGGGAGAAATTGCGCACACATAGTTCATCACATCACATACTACATAGTTCATACTAGGGATGGCAATGGGGACAATCCCCTATGGGGATACCTACAACGTCCCCATCCCCATCTATTCCCTATCATCCCATCCCCATCCCCGTTTACATGACTGGGGATGAAATTTCCCCATACCCATGCCCCACTGGGGAACGGGGACCCATTAGGGTCCCCATCCCCATAAACAAATACTCATATACATAATATGAGACCCTATGATCAACATACATACATGGTGTTGTCCTTGTCCTGCTAATGCCTATCTAGGTCGTATTGATTTCTTGGTCATGGTGGCAGCTGAGGTGAGGATGTGAGATAGGTTTAAGGTTTTTTCAGAGCTTTTTTTTGTTTTCGCAAGTTTGTTTGTGAATATTTTAACGTTGACCGCGGTGTCATGCTTACTAACTGGGTCCCAGATGGGTATTGGGTCTGGGGAATAGGATATCGTCCCCATCCCCGTTGTACCCTGTGGGGAATAAATTAGTTTGGTGAATATCCCCATGGGGATGTTTTTCGCCCATCCCCACCCCCTAATAGATGAAATCCCCACGGGTTTGGCGGGTATGGGGCCCCGTTGCCATCCCTAGTTCATACACACTACTGGATCAGCAAACTAAGCATAGATCATACTAAATGCTACGTTAAATAGTAGTAGAGGAGGTCGGATCTGACGACGGCGAGGTCGCGGCAAAATGGACGACGTTGTGGAGGCCGAGCGACGCTAAACCCTCCTCGCCGGAGCTGCCAAGGTCGATGTATGTACTTCGCTGCCTGCTCCGCGCGGATGCGGCGCCACTCCTCTGCCTTGTCGTTGGCGGCTACGTTGGCGGCGACCGCCTGCTGCCGCTGGAGGGCTTCGAGCTCCTCGGCGTGGCGCAGGCGCTCCGTCTCCTCACGCACGCTCCGCTCGGCGATGGCGGCGGCGACGGCGTCGACGTCTGCGACGTAGTCCTCGGGCCCGACGACTCCACGGCGGCCGAGCGGAGCGGGCTCCTCGGGCTCCTCCTTCACAGGGACGAAGGCGAACGGCGCCGGCGGCTCCTCCTCCTCCTCCTCCTCGTCGTCCGACCACTCCCTCTTCACGGGGAGGAAGCCCGCGCCGGAGGACGATGAGGATCCGGCGTAGGAAGATCTCGCGGAGGAGAAAGACGTGCTATGGCGGTCGTACTCCTCTGTCTCACTGCGGCTGAAGCTCGGCGGCGGCGACATCCCGCGGTTGGTCCACCTCCGGGCGCCGCGCTTCCTCGCGCCGTCTACCCGGACGCGCCGCTCGCGCTCCGGGTCGCGCTCACGGCCGGATCTGCTGCCGGAGCTGCGTCGGGAGCTCCACATTCGGCCCCACATGGCGGCTGGAGGCGGGGCGGGTGGTCGCCGGCGGCGAGAAATTGCGGAGGGGGGAGGGGAATCGGGTGGCTCGCGGCGGCGGAGGGATAGGGTTTGGACCAGCAAAAGGGTCGCGGAACCGCAGTTGTACTGCTCGGTGCGTGCGGTTTGCGGGCTGCGGCAAAAGTTTTTGCGGACCGGGCGAGTATGCGGGCTCTGGTCTGGCCGGAAAATTGGGCCTAGCCCGCATACTTGCCGGGCGTTTTGCGGAGTCTGCTAGAGTTGCTCTAAGACCCGTATTTTGTGTGTGTGTGTGGGTGGGTGGGAGGGGGGGTGGTGAAATGATAATTTCTCTGGTTTTCTTAAAGCACTTAGACATCTGAATTTAAAGTTCATTACCCCCTCCCTTCCAAATTTATGGTGTCTAAACTGAGTCAAAAAGTTAACACTTTCTAAGTTTGACCAAACATATATAAAAAATGTGAAGCTAAACAATACCAAACCAATATCAATATATTCACCAGTAGATATATTTTCATAGTGTATTCATTTAATATTGCAGTTTTTGATATTTTCTGTTATAATTATGGTTAAACTTAGAAAGCATTAACTTTTTGGCTAATTTTATACATCATGTATTTGAAGACAGAGGGACTAATGATGTGTAGCCTAAAATTTAGATTTGGTAGTACATTATTCCGATCTTCCAAATGGAAATACGTTCATCTATATGTGTTCCCAAAGTTTGGGAGGATCCACGTCATCTTCTTTTTTTTTTGAAAAGTAGGTTGAACCTCCGGCCTCTGCATTCAGGCATGCGCACAACCAGTCCACATCATCTATATAGTCTACTACTCCCTCCGTTCCAAAATAATTGTCTTTCTAGCCATCTCAAATGGACTACAACATACGGATGTATGTAGACATGTTTTAGAGTGTAGATTCACTCATTTTGCTCCGTATGTAGTCACTTGTTGAAATCTCTAGAAAGACAATTATTTAGGAACGGAGGGAGTAATTCATAAAGTTATGTGTGTGTGCCATGCACCGCGCCACCGATGCAATGGAATGATACCCGCCCGAGACACCAGCCGTTGCAGACGCTACTCCGGCCGCCTGCTAGTACAAGAAATATACAACTCAGGCCAATGAAACTAAGAAATCATATTTACATTACTTTTTTTCAAGAATTTTCTTCCTTTTTCCTCGGCGGCTAGGGCAAACTATCCCCTCCATACTTCGTCGGCGAGCCCATGATTTCGCCTCCCCTCTATATGCCACTCCGGCAGCCGGTGATGGGGAGGAAATCCAGGTGCCTTTGCTCTTTCTAGTAGTTTAGGTTACCGCCTTTTAGTTATTGTAGGCGCGGCACCTAGACGGATGGTGACACACTTCTTCTTTTAGTTTGTCTGGCTCCAGTTCTCCTCAAGTTCCTCCATCTGGACGTAGTTGATGGAGCTCTGGCGTAGATTCCTGCTGTCTCCTTGGGATACAATTTTAGGGTTCCTCGCGCGAGGTTGAGATTTGTATCAATTGCTTCAAATCTATTCAAAGGTTCAGTGGCGATGACTGCAGCTCCCAGACGGTGGTCCCTTGGGGCATGTGCATGAAGACATCCCAACTGTCATCGACAAGGACAAGTCAGCTCCGGTAGGGGAGAAATGACAGCGGTGCGCGTCTGCGGCTTGTCTGGCTGTAGTAGTTGCTCGGTAATCTAGAGATCTTGATGTAATTGTTACTATATTTGACGTGCTTTGTACTTCTGATGAACTTACATAAAAGATCTGCAGTAGATCTTTTTCAAAAGAAAAGGTAATAATCTGCTAAACACTGGAGACATGGAATTACTCATGAAGATTTCCTACATACGTATTTGCCAATATCTAAATGGGTCAAAAATTCTAAGAGCATCTCCAGCGGCGCCCCCAGAACGGCCTCCCCAGGCGATTTTTTCGCGCCGGCCGAAAAAACGGCCCAGTCGCGCCCCCAGGACGCCGAATTCCGCCGCCTCGGCCCGTTTTTGTGTCCGGCGATAGCAGGCCCAAACCGGCGCACTGGGGGGCGCTCGGGGGCACCGGCGCAAGAGAAAAGCGCTCCTGGGGCCACATTGGCAGGGGAAAAGTCAAGCCACCCATCCAGATTCGCCTCCTACCTCCCGCGCTCGGCCGCCACCCTGCGCCACCCTGCCGATCCTGGTGTCGTCCACCGCCCACCGCAGCTAGGTAGACCATCTCCCGCCGGGAAAAAGAAGGGGTTTCGCCGAGGCAGCCTCTTCGCCGCCGTCCGGGCAACTTTTCCCGCGTTTCGGCCGCGCAGGGCCTGTACACTGGCGGGCTTGCGCCCACCTCGCCCACAAGGTGTTCGGTGAATTGCCTGGCCCGGCGATGGACTCCGAAGATGAGGAGGCGCTCGCGGCGTTGCTGGAGCAGGAAGCCGAAGCCGACGTCCAGGAGCAGGAGCATCTCATGGTGCCCGCCGCCCTCGCCGGCCTGATCGCGAGCAGTGAAAAGCCGCGGCGAGGTGGCTCGGCGCCTGGGCGGGTGAAAGCAAAGAACCGGCATCGTCTGGAAGGCTACTGCATGCTCTACTCGGACTACTTCGCCGACGCTCCATTGCACGGTGAGAAAACATTTAGGCACCATTATCGGATGAGCCGAAAGCTTTTCCTCAGGATTGTGAATTCCATCCGGGAGTTCGACAACTACGTCAAGTGCAAGATGGATTGCACCGGCACACTTGGATTTACCTCGATCCAGAAGTGCACGACAGCTATGAGGATGCTTGCATACGGAGCTCCCGGTGATTCACTCGACGACTATGGGCGCATGGCCGAGTCCACCACCATTGAGTGTTTATACAAGTTCTGGAGGGCAATGGTGGCAGTGTTTGGACCGCAGTATTTGCGAACACCCAATGCGGAAGACACTGCTCGGATCCTTGCACAGAATGCAGCAAGAGGATTTCCTGGGATGCTTGGAAGCATAGAGTGCATGCATTGGAAATGGAAGAACTGTCCATTTGATTGGCAGGGGTTGTACAAAGGCGCCAAAAGCGGTTGTAGTGTGGTACTTGAGGCAGTGTCCACACAGAACCTCTGGATTTGGCGCTCTTTCTTTGGGATGCTAGGAACTTACAATGACATCAACGTCCTGCAGTGCTCCCCAGTCTTTGCCAAGCTTGTTGAAGGTCATTCTCCTCCGGTGAACTTCGAGGTCAATGGGCGGCAGTACAACAAGGGGTACTATCTAGCTGATGACATCTATCCGAGATGGTCGACATTTGTGAAGACCATCTCAAACCCTGTGCCAGGAGGCAAGAACGCCTGGTTTGCGAAGATTCAGGAGGCTTGCAGGAAGGATATCGAGCGGGCATTTGGTGTGCTCCAATCTCGATTTGCTGTTGTCCGGTTCTCTGCTCTGACCTGGTCGAAAGATCAAATATGGGAGATCATGACTTGCTGTGTCATCTTGCACAACATGATCATTGAGAGCGAGCAGGAAGAGCCAGTGTTTGACACTGAACCATATTACAGGCAGGGTCCTCTTGCCCAAGTTGATCACCAGCTACCAGCAAACTGGATTGACTACCTCAATATGCGTCAGGAGATCCGAGACCCACAGGTGCATCAAGAACTGCAACACGATCTGGTGGAGCACCTATGGAGGCTCAAGGGCGAGGCCGGGAATATGACGTGTGATGAAACTTGAGTTTTTATTTGTTAAAGTATATAATTTGTATTGAACTATTTGATTTATGTGATGACACACGCCGAAACACGCCGAACTATGTGACGAACTAATTGATTTCTATTTGTATGCGAAAATTCACACCGAAACACGCTGAACCGCTCCGAATATGGACCGATTCGCGCAGATATCGTGCCGTTTTTAAACATAATTGGGCCGAACACTGGGGCGAGATCGGCGCCTGGGGGCGACCTGGGGGGCGACGGCTGGGTGCCGAACTGCTCCCAGCACCGAGTTTATCGCCGGCTCACCCCAGACCGCTCTTTTTCGGTGTCCTGGGGGGCCGAACGGCTGGAGATGCTCTGAAGGACTACCTCATCGATCAATCCGGAACTTGCTATGACATGCACTAGAAGAGGATGAGTGTCCTACTCTCCTTCATTTCTTCCATCTCAACGTTCAGGGATGGGCCTTTCGCAGCAGCTGCATGCATGTACCTACGCCTGATCACATGTATACACACTGCTCCATAGTCCATACGGCGACTGGACGACTGCATAGTACTACTGAACTGTTGATGCACACTACTCCATAGTCCAGATGACACCTAGACGACTAGCTATAGCTAGCTACGAGTAGCCAGTACTACTACGGCACTGCTAGTTTACTACAGCTGGCACTGCAATTCTACAATAGTGTCATTCAGAATAATGCGTCTCAGACTTCTTCACCACCGATCCAGCCGTCTGGACTATATGTGCACGACGTGGACGTGGAGTTTCTACTCCGGAGCTCAAATCTAATAACTCCTTAACCAGTAAAATCTGAAAAAATAGTAAAACAATAATTAAAAATAATGGGTATTTTTACAACAAACATTGTTGAATGTTCTATTTACATAAAAAGTTTCATGAAGAAAAAAATTGCCAATTTTTGGGAGTAAAAATATTAAATCAATGCTCCAGAAAGAATATTTTAAAAGCATTTTGGAGCACAGATTTTTTTGTCCAGAACATTAGAATATTTTTTATTCACGAAAGTCTGCACATATGTACAACATTGAATACTGTTTATTACCCAAAAATTCAGTATTTTTTTTATTTTTCACTATTTTTTTATTTTAGTGTTCATAAATGATGCATTTGAGCTCCGGAGTAGAAGAACAGTTTTGTGTCGGGTACCCATATAATGATAATAAGAGTGCATGTCTAATTTTTTTCATAGTACATTTTGTTATTTTTTTTTCACTACCTTGTTTACTCGGCCTGGCACTGGAAAATAAGGTTGTTTGTCCTGTAAGGACATAGTAAGCAAGAGTGAGGAACATAAGGCCTGTTGGTGTACTATCTCTGTCTCAGTACACTAGTAGAAAACAGGGCTTTGGTTGAGGCCAGGATAAGGGCATTAATCCCGATTCACTTACAAACCGGGACCAAAGGGTGTATCAGTCCTGGTTCGTGAGGCCAGGGCGCCGGTCGGGCCTCGGGGGTCATTGGTCCCGGTTCACTATTAGGGAAAACCTTATACAAAGAGATATAGCAGTAGCGTGGGTCAGAGAAGGGCACTACTGATATTTAGCAGTAGCGTGTGTCAAAAAAGCACACTACAAATATAGTTATAGCAGTAGCCTGTGTGCAGGAAAAAGAACTACTATTACAATTCCCACGTTGTTCCGGTAGGCTAGGACTAGTAGTAGCGATTCTACGGAAAACACGCTACTGCTAAATGCCTTGTAGCAGCGCGTTTCTCGTATAGAGCGCTCCCAAAACGCGCTACTGCTATTTTGACTTAACCTTGGTCGCGCGGGATCAAAATTTTGCTAAGTGCTTTCCCCCCGTCCCCAATTCCTCCATCGCTGTCGCCGATCGCCCTGCCGCCTTCGACCACACTGCCGCCACCCGAGGCCGTCCTCGACCTCACCGCCGCCGCCCGAGGCTGTCATCGACCTCACCGTCGCCTCCCCTCGAGCTCACCGTCGCCACCGCCCTCGACCTCACCACCGCCGCCCTCGACCTCACCGCCGCTGCTAGAGCCCGCCCAGGACCTCTGCCGCCCGAGCCCGAGCCTTCCCTCGCCGCCGACTGTAAGGCTCTGCCTCTCCTCTCCCCTACACCCCCTCTCTCTCTCTCTCTGCCAGGGCAATTCATATGTTGCTGCCGTGTTGATGTTCATATGAACCCTAGGTGTTCATATGAACCTAGATTTGTTTAGGGTAGTAGGCATTTTTTTAGCATTTAGGAAAAATGATTAGCAATTTTTTTTAGGAAATTAGCTAGGGCAATTTTTTGTGAGAATGCCTAAACAGTAACTCCATTTAGCTTTAAATTAATAGAGGGTATATAAATAATTGTAGCATTTAGCTTTAAATTAATAAAGGCTATCAACAAAAAACAGTTAGCTATACAAAAATATTTTAACTATGGACCTGAATCTGTTTCAAATTTCATTCAAATGAAATTTGAATTATTTGGACTATGGACCTGAATATTTTTGAAGAAATTGGGTGTAGGTACTAAGGTCTTGCTGTGGAAATTTTGGTGAGGTCAGAAGGGTTAGAGAAAATGGAGTTCCTAGACTTTTAGCTTGAGACAAAAAACAAAAATATTTAGCTATAAATAAAAAACAGTAGCTATGGCATTTAGTATAAACAAAAAACAAAATTGTTTTTCTTTTCAAAAACTTGGTTAAAGTAATTGTTGCTATGTAAACAAAAAACAAGATTGTTGTTATATGATATATGTCACTGATGTTCATTTGCATATTCAATTATTGTTGATTATATCTTTTCATTGAAGTGGTCATGTTATATGCAAATTTGTCAATAGTGTTTGCTCATGTTATATGCAACATTGAAGTGGTTTGATTGTGCCCAAGTGGCCTTTTGTTGTTTCCAGGGAATGAAGTTGTGGCCTTTATAGTTTTGCGGAATGTTGATTCCTTTCCGCTCCGCAATTTCGTGTGCTCGATTTGTCCACTTTTTAGCAAAGGTCATGCCGAAATTTTCCGTGAATTTCGGGATGACTTGTGCTACAAACTAGGACATATCGAGTGCCCAGGATTTGCCACACTGGGAACGAATCAACATTCCTGCAAAACATAGGCCTTTTTTATGTGATTATTCATTTTATTAGGTCTAAAATTAATTGACTAGATTTAATCGTAGGAAACATGGCTAGCAACAATGAAGGACAGGATTTTGGTGATTGCGATGACGTCTACCTGGCGGCAGACGGATATTTGAACCTTGCCAATGATCAACGGTTGTTGTTGCTGGGCCCACCTGTCACATCCGAGACCGACATCGAGACTGGTGCCAAGACTGGCGTTGAGACCTAGACCGACACCGAGACAGGCACCGAGACTGGCAAAGCCATAGAACCGAAACCGAAGAGGAGATGTCGACGCCCAAACCAGCTCCTCACTACTAGACTAGTGGTCACGGAGGTGGACGACGGTAATTTTGAGCCAAAACTGCTTGTGGAAGCGCGCTCCTGCTACGGCAATCAAATAGGCTGCATCGTACGGGCGTGCGCCACCATCAACGATGAGAAACTAAATAAAAGGCCAAATATGAAGCACTCCCTCCTAACTCTACTACACCAGATATATTCTTGTTCCTAGGCCGGGATGAAATCCAATATACGGATCCACAGAAAAACCCGGCAATGAAGAAGATAAACAAACGCGCCATGACCAAGTTTAGCGACACGTTGGCCGCCTGGAAAGTAAGGATGAAACGCGCCATCGACAAAAAAGGAACCCTAGTCCAAGATTGTAAAGGATAATCCGACAATCACGGAAGAGCAGTTTCAAATATTCAAGGGAGCTTGCGATGCCGAAGATGCCAAAGAAAAGTCGAAGTACATGAAGGGGCTTCAACAGAGGAACATGGGGTGCCACCACCTCAGAAGTCGTGGTTACGTGGGGAAGAGGTCCATACGGGCCAAGGAGGAGGCTGAACGCGAAAGTCTGGGCATCCCAGACCCCTTGGCGAAGTTCACCGTCCCGCGGGAGCATGACGTCCTCAGGGCCCGATACCGTTGGGACCCAGTCAAGAAGGTTTTCGAGACGGACCCGGTCATGACGGAGTTCATGAGACTGCTGGTAATTTTAGTTTCTGATCAATTTGACTGCACGTTTAGTCATATTTGTAAATGATCCTTGTTCCTTTTGCAGAGAGAGCAGCACAGATTGCGGCCAAAAGCGACTCGCCGTCTGAGGTGTTGGCGAGGCCCAAGTGGGACACCCCATTCAACCGGGCGTTGAACATATTTAAACAACTCCCGGTGGACACTCGACTGTCGTATGGACGCGTGCACGGTGTCAGAGACAGTGCCACGTGGAAGTACTACGGTGAGACCGCGGAGGAGAGAAAGGAAAGATGAAGGTTAATTGAAGAAAACATCGACAAGAAGGTTGAGAAGAATTCATCTAAGACAGTCGCAACAGCGGTAGCTGCCGCAAAACGGGAGCTGGAAGCTACGTGTGGTGTCTTGGTTCCGGCTATCGTCAGTTGGAGCAGGCAAAATCGAAATAAAAGATGTAGAAGAGTTTCCCCTTGCCGACTTCTTCGGGAGCAGCTCAACTAGCATTGCACCAGCACCAGCACCAGCACCTACTCCTGCATCGGCTCCTGCACCTGCTCATAGCAGCCCGTCCTCCGTCTCCGATGTGCTCGACGGTGCTTTGTCTTTGGCTGAGCTTGACGCCCTCACGATACCTGTCACACCGGCCCTCTTCAATAAATGTATAATCTCCCGTTTCCGTTGCCTTTCGGATGTCTCACGTCGCAGACATGTCTTTGCAGGCCGACGCCCCGTGCAACATATTGTACGACATCAACAGCCAGAAGGTGGACATGGGGAAGGCGACGATAATGAAGCCGAAGGAACAACTGTTCCACAGCCGGCCGATCCCCCCTCACGTCTTCAAGGTTTTTGTGGCCAGTGTCAAACTAGGCTACGAGAATTTGGCTCCCCCGGTACTAGGGGGAGATGAAGATGAGACCTCGCGGCGGCTTGGCGATTGCAAGACGTGGGTCCTGTTGTGGCCAAATAGTCGGCTTCGTCTGGAGGCGGCCGGGAGCACACCCAGGACCACATAGCCTTCACAAGGTATGAACATCAACACCCCACCTACCCAATTAGCGTCGCCTATCGTGTTGGGTGATAGCGGACGGGGTGAGGAAGAGGCTCCATTAGTCGCTGATGATGTCACCATAGATGAGGATGAGGATGACGATGACACTCAATAGTATCTCAATACTGGCGCCATTGATACTGGAGGATTGATGGCTCAGCATTATGAGTATTTAGGGTTTGAGCGTAATGAGTCGGTGCCTGAATTGCCGCCTCTGGAGCCTAAATGTATTATAGATGACCTTCCACCAAAGAAGCACCGGAAGAGAGCGAGGAAAGGCAACAATAAAGCTGCTGCTATGATCCAGCCGCCTCCACAGCCTCGGGTTCAAGACCGTATACATGTCTGCAGTGCAGCGAAATACCATATCCCCGGTGAACCAATCCCACCTAAGGCACCAGTAGAGGCCATACAAGGCAATCTAAGGAGACTTCACGAGGATGTGCTGCGGAGAGGGAAAAGCCTAATCGCCTCAGAAAATCCAGGATACCCACTCTACGTGGTTAACGTGCCACGGCAAAGGTTGTACGTCGACACAGTCCCCGCGGAGAAGTTCTTCCTTCGATTTGATTACATCTTTGACATGTTTCACTTGAAGAAGCTGGATTTTACGTTTGTCCACTTTTATGCCTTGTACATGAACTACATGATCGGGATTGAGCAGATACCTTATATCTGTGTCGCTGACCCGTACTTCATGCACGAGGGCTTCTTGGCAGTCTGCATAGAGCACCGTGAATACGCGAGGGACTATATTGTCGATTTCATGGTCGCCAATAAGGACAAGGAGACGATTGTCGTGCCTTATCATCCCCTGTAAGTCACCAGTAGGGATATCCTTCCTTCGATTTCAATCATTCATTTGCACGGTGGAGGCTAATTAATTTGAGGTGTACTTATTTTGCGCAGCCACGGGAGCGCCATCCTCATCATCCTTTACCCTCGATACTCCCACGCTCTTTACTTGGACTCGTTGAAGAACATGAACAAAAATGATTTCACCAACATCAAGTCTGTTCTCGACAGTGCTATCTTTTTCTACGGCGTATGGGGTGGAGAGATCAAGGAAAAGAAGAAGAGGAATGGCAGGCGCGCCTTCAGCCATAATACCGACTTCTGCGGCATCCAGCAACCGAGTGATACTCTTAGTGATGGATTCTATGTCCTACACCATATGCTGTAGTACAGACTGGATTAGTTGAACCTTCGCATGTCACCTACAACCGGGGATGCCCATATTCTGCAATGGGCAAGGAACATAGGAGATATCGAGCATCATCGGCTTCGAGCTGAGTTCTATGACATCCAGCGTGAACTTGCCCAAATCATCATGAAGGAGGTCCTCAAAAAAACAGGGTTATTCTACGAGGAAGGGCAAATGTCGCGGGAAGACGTCCGAACACGCATAGCCACTCAGCGTCTCGACCTGAAGCCTTTCAATAAGCTCGGGGACTATCTACCTGACTTGGATGGATGGCACGACATATTTGAGTGGTTGTCGATATATGATAATGTGTCTGTTTAGTCCGTACTTTCCGTATGACGAAACTTTGAGTTATGCACGACAAAACTTTATTTGTGATGTAATTAACCGTCCTCCTCGACTAGCGAAGATCACTCTAGTTAGGGCATTTTGGGTACAATGAACTTTGTTATTTATGCTTATGATATGTTGTTTCTATTTTTGCCAAGTCGGTCTGTTTCTGTTGCTCAACTATATATGTTGCATATCATGGACTCACGTGACGATGTAGGTGCATAGATCATCGATGTTGAAGAAGTGCTACGCCAGAAGTATACGACGATTGGCCGGAGTATCAGGCCTAGGTGTACCGATTTCCGGTTTCTGAGTGACAACCCGCAGTTAGTTTAGGTTCACGCTAGTGCAAGAGAGGGATACGAACTCATGTACTGTATAGTTCCGCTCTCAGTCATAGTGATAGCTCTTCTCACGTATATCATTGTTTAGATGGATGACAATGTAGTTGCAAAAACTTGTATCGCTATTTTCGAGATGATGACGAGAGACCACTTTGTGTTGGATGATGATTATGATGATGACATGACTTGATACTATGATTACATTTGCATGTGTATGATATGCTAAACATTATTGTATAAAGCCTGTTCAAATACAAAACAAATATGCTAAAAAAATAATAAAACTAACAGTAGCGAGGGGAGTAGAGTTAGCAGCAACGCACTCTTACCAGTAGCATGCCCTAGATTAAAGCGCTGCAGATATTATCAGTAGTGCGTTGCGCTAAAGCTCGCTGTTACTAGCCATGTATAATAGTAGTGTAGGTCAGCACGCACTACTGATACATATTAGCTATAGCGCCGTATCAGTAGCGTGGTACCCCGCGCTACTGAAACACATAATACACGCGCTACTGCTAGGCTTTTCCCTAGTAGTGGTTCGTCTGACAGCTTTGGTCCTGGTTCCAGACACGAAGCGGGACCAATGGGCCTCTCTCCTGGCCCAGCACCTTTAGTCCTGGTTTGTGGCTGGAACCGGGACTAAAGAGAAGCCTATATATACCCCTGCCTGCTCACTCACTGCTCTGTTTTTTGGCCGTCCATGTGGGAGAGGTGTGTGTTGCTCTAGCTCTCACCTCCTTTGCAGATGAGGTGTTCAATGAAATGTCGGATCCATACTTAAGCTTTCTCCTCTCCAAGCTCCATGTTCCTCAAGATTTTTCTAGGTTTGGCGGTTCGTCCTATCCCGTCCCTGTCGTCACCGCAGTCGATTGCCCGCGCCGATCTCGTCGCCGGCACCACCGTGGTGAGCCTCTTGTTCTTATCTTCTTTCTAAAAAAGTTTCTTACATATATGATTTAGATAGATACTTGTATAATTTTCTTACTTTTATTATTGTTTGTTATTATATAGTGCCATGGTTATGGTATCCTCCCCGCTGGCCCTCGGCCCTGCCTATGATTCGGATGTGGTACATTATCTTCTATAACTATTTGTTTCATTTAGTGTTTATGACAATTTTGCCACCAACGTGACATAGATGTTTTTATCTAGGAGGCATGTCAACCGAAATTCCAACCAACCCTCTTGTCGAAAGCGCTTAAATATAGTTGAAAAGAAAACAATTACTTGAACAAAAATTGAAAAATATTAAGGAGGAGAAGATGAAATTGAGTTGCATGTTGCCAATGTCATCGATGATCACAAGATCAAGATGGATGCAATGCGCTTGCAGTTTAGAAAATATGCCATTCATACCGAGGCTTGGTATCATTATGCCATTGGATCAATTGTTACCTTAGTCGCGATTATGATCGCATATGTTGTTGCATTTAAATGTTTTACATAGTTTCAAAGGTTTGTTTTAATTAGATGCTCTAGAGAGCTATGTGTTGTTCAATGAGAACTAACTTTATGTATTTATTTTTCCAGTAATAACATTTGATCACTACTGTACTTTGGTTGTAATGTGATGATGAACTTCTATTAATTTTGTCATTTATCTATTCATGATGTTCTGTAATGGTTTTTGACACACTTAATTATATATAATGCACACCGATGAACCGACAATGGATGTACGGTGATGATGCACCTCCGAGTAGATTAAGGTCATGCATAATTTTCTCGTGGATGAGGGAAACAAGAAGAATAGTTTTATGTGTTGTCCATGCCATATCTGTGGAATTCAAGGCTTACTCGACTCGAAAATCCTTCACATCCACCTGCTTGAGAAGGGTTTCATGCCACACTAAATGTTTGGACCAAGCACGGAGAAAGAGAGGTTATGATGGAAGACAACGACGAAGAAGAGGATGATGACAACTATCCACCCCATGAATACAGTGATGCTGCAACGGGGGAAGCTGAAGATCAATAGGAACCAGACGATGTGCCCGATGATGATCTTCGTGCGGGTCATTGTTGATGAAAAGAGCCAATGCCAACTTGAAAGGGAGAATTTGAAGTTAGATCGCATGTTAGAGGATCACAATTGCGAAGATGACAACACAAAGCTCGGTACCACACTGGAATTGCTGCAATGGAAGCAGACAATGGTGTATCTGACAACGGATTTGAGAAGCTACTGAAAATATTGAAGAAGAAGCTTCCAAAGGATAAAGAATTGCCCGACAGTACGTACGAAGCAATGAAGGTTCTATGCCCTCTAGGATTGGAGGTGCAGAAGATACATGCATGCCCTAATGGCTGCATCCTCTACCGTGGTGCATACGAGGATTCGAACGCATGCCCGGTATGCGGTGCATTGCAGTATAAGATCAAACGAGATGACCCTGGTGATGTTGAGGGCGAGCGCCCCAGGAAGAGGGTCCCAACGAAGGTGATGTGGTATGCTCCTATAATACCACGGTTGAAACGCCTATTCGAAGCAAAGAGCATGCCAAGTTGATCTCCTTTGCAGATGAGGTGTTCAATGAAATGTCGGATCCATACTTAAGCTTTCTCCTCTCCAAGCTCCATGTTCCTCAAGATTTTTCTAGGTTTGGCGGTTCGTCCTATCCCGTCCCTGTCGTCACCGCAGTCGATTGCCCGCGCCGATCTCGTCGCCGGCACCACCGTGGTGAGCCTCTTGTTCTTATCTTCTTTCTAAAAAAGTTTCTTACATATATGATTTAGATAGATACTTGTATAATTTTCTTACTTTTATTATTGTTTGTTATTATATAGTGCCATGGTTATGGTATCCTCCCCCGTTGGCCCTCGTCCTGTCTATGATTCGGATGTGGTACATTATCTTCTATAACTATTTGTTTCATTTAGTGTTTATGACAATTTTGCCGACCAACGTGACATAGATGTTTTTATCTAGGAGGCATGTCAACCGGAAATTCCAACCAACCCTCTTGTCGAGCAGTTAAATATAGTTGAAAAAGAAAACAATTACTTGAACAAAAAATTGAAAAATATTAAGGAGGAGAAGATGAAATTGGAGTTGCATGTTGCCAATGTCATCGATGATCACAAGATCAAGATGGATGCAATGCGCTTGCAGTTTAGAAAATATGCCATTCATACCGAGGCTTGGTATCATTATGCCATTGGATCAATTGTTACCTTAGTCGCGATTATGATCGCATATGTTGTTGCATTTAAATGTTTTACATAGTTTCAGTGTTTGTTTTAATTAGATGCTCTAGAGAGCTATGTGTTGTTCAATGAGAACTAACTTTATGTATTTATTTTTCCAGTAATAACATTTGATCACTACTGTACTTTGGTTGTAATGTGATGATGAACTTCTATTAATTTTGTCATTTATCTATTCATGATGTTCTGTAATGGTTTTTGACACACTTAATTATATATAATGCACACTGATGAACCGACAATGGATGTACGGTGACAGATGCACCTCCGAGTAGATTAAGGTCATGCATAATTTTCTCGAAGTGGATGAGGGAAACAAGAAGAATAGTTTTATGTGTTGTCCATGCCATATCTGTGGGAATTCGAAGGCTTACTCTGACTCGAAAACCCTTCACATCCACCTGCTTGAGAACGGTTTCATGCCACACTATAATGTTTGGACCAAGGACGGAGAAAGAGGGGTTATGATGGAAGACAACGAAGAAGAAGAGGATGATGACAACTATCCACCCCCTGAATACGGTGATGCTGCAACAGGGGAAGCTGAAAATAAAGAGGAACTAGACGATGTGCCCGATGATGATCTTCGTGCGGGTCATTGTTGATGAAAAGAGCCAATGCCAACTTGAAAGGGAGAATTTGAAGTTAGATCGCATGTTAGAGGATCACAATTGCGAAGATGACAACACAAAGCTCGGTACCACACTGGAATTGCTGCAATGGAAGCAGACAATGGTGTATCTGACAACGGATTTGAGAAGCTACTGAAAATATTGAAGAAGAAGCTTCCAAAGGATAAAGAATTGCCCGACGAAGACGCATCGAAGCAATGAAGGTTCTATGCCCTCTAGGATTGGAGGTGCAGAAGATACATGCATGCCCTAATGGCTGCATCCTCTACCGTGGTGCATACGAGGATTCGAACGCATGCCCGGTATGCGGTGCATTGCAGTATAAGATCAAACGAGATGACCCTGGTGATGTTGAGGGCGAGCGCCCCAGGAAGAGGGTCCCAACGAAGGTGATGTGGTATGCTCCTATAATACCACGGTTGAAACGTCTATTCAGAAGCAAAGAGCATGCCAAGTTGATGCGATGGCACAAAGAGGACTATAAGAAAGACGAGAAGTTGATAGCACCCGCTGACGGGTTGCGGTGGATAAAAATCGAGAGAACATGGGGAGACTTTGCAGGTGGCGCAAGGAAAGTATGGTTTGGTTTAAGCACGGATGGCATTAATCGTTTTGGTGAGCAGAGCAGCAATCATAGCACCTGGCCCGTAACTCTATGTATCAATAACCTTCCTCCTTGGTTGTGCATGAAGCGGAAGTTCATTATGATGCTAGTGCTCATCCAAGGCCCTAAGCAACCCGACAACGACATTGATGTGTACCTAAGGCCATTAGTTGAAGAACTTTTACAGCTGTGAAATGGAAAAGGTGTACGCGCGTGGGATGAGCACAACCAGGAGGAATTTGACCTACATGCATTCCTATTTGTAACCATTAATGATTGGCCTGATCTCAGTAACCTTTTTGGACAGACAAACCAGGGATACCACGCATGCATGCACTGTTTAGATGACTCCAAAAGTATATATTTGACAAATGCAGGAAAAATGTGTACCTGGGGCATCGTCAATTTCTTCTGACCAACCATCAATGCCGAAAGAAAGGCAAGCATTTCAAAGGTGAGGCAGATCACCGGAAGAAGCCCGTCGTCCGTAGTGGTGATCACATACTTGATATGGTCAATGATTTACAAGTAATCTTCGGAAAGGGTCCTAGCGGACTATCTATTCTGAATGACGCTCAGGGACGCGCACACATGTGGAAGAAGAAATCTATATTTTGGGACCTACCCTATTGGAAAGACCTAGAGGTCCACTCTACAATCGACGTGATGCACGTGACGGAGAATCTTTGCGTGAACCTGGTAGGCTTCTTGGGCGTGTATGGGAAGACAAAAGATACACCGGAGGCAGGGGAGGACCAGCAACGTGTGCATGAAAAAGATGGCATGCAACCAAAACAGTATGAAGGTCCTCCAGCTACACTCTTACCAAAGAAGAGAAGGAAATCTTCTTCGAGTATGAAGGTCCTGTCTGGCTTCTCTTCGAATATAAAGGGAATAATAAATATGGCAGAGAAAAAGTTCCAGAACCTGAAGTCTCATGACTGCCACGTGATTATGACGCAACTGCTTCCGGTTGCATTGAGGGGGCTTCTACCGGAAAATGTTCGATTAGCCATTGTGAAGCTATATGCATTCCTCAATGCAATATCCTCAATGCAATCTCTCAGAAAGTAACTGATCCAAAAATCCAACCAAGGTTAAGGAGTGATTTGGTGCAATGTCTTGTCAGTTTCGAGCTGGTGTTCCCTCCATCCTTCTTCAATATCATGATGCACGTCCTAGTTTATCTAGTCGACTAGATTGCCATTCTAGGCCCTGTATTTCTACACAATATGTTCTCCTTTGAGAGGTTCATGGGAGTATTAAAGAATTATGTTCGTAACCGTGCTAGGCCAGAAGGAAGCATCTCCATGGGCCATCAAATAGAGGAGGTCATTGGGTTTTGTGTTGACTTCATTCCTGACCTTAAGAAGATTGGTCTCCTTCAATCGTGGTATGAGGGGAGACTGGCTGGAAAAGGCACGCTAGGAGCAGACTCAATAATATGTAGGGACGTGCATTCTTGGTCTCAAGCACACTACACAGTTCTACAGAATTCTACCTTGGTCACCCCGTATGTTAATGAACACAAGAATATTCTGCGCTCCAAACACCCGAGCAATGTGAGACTAGATTACATGTGAACACATTAAAACTTTTGGAAGTTGGTTGCAAACACATCTCATGGGTGACAACACTGTTGCAGATGAGCTGTACTCATTGGCAAGGGGACCATCTTCGACTGTATTGACTTACAAAGGGTATGAGATAAATGGGAATACATTTTACACGATCGCCCAATATCAAAAGAGCACCAACCAAAACACTGGTGTCCGCTTTGATGCAGCAACCAAGAGGGGAAAGGACTCGTATTATGGTTACATAGTGGACATAAAATAGTAGATAACGACCCATTTGTCCTGGTTCCGGAGGCCCATTAGCCCCGGTTTTGGAACCGAGACTAAAGGGTCAGGACTAAAGCCCAAAACCATTAGTCCCAGTTCGCTTACGAACCGGGGAAGAAGGGGCTCCACGTGGCCACTGCGAGGAGCCTAGGGAGGAGGACCTTTAGTCCCAGTTGGTAACACCAACCAGGACCAAAAGGCATCCACGCGTCGGCAGCTGGCAGGAGCTGGGGTTTTTGTTTTTTCTTCAAGGGGGGTAGGGGTTTTTGGAGGGTTAATTTAGGGGTTTCATATTGTGTTACTAATACAGAGAAGTGTCCTCTATTTCTCCGTGTTTAGTTGATGCTAGTTACTATACTTATAGAGAGAACTCAACACACTAGCTAGTAAGCAAATGAAAGAACCATTAAGTACACAAGATCGTCATGAACATATGCAGATAGAAGTGATAGACCTCTCTTTCTCTGAGATTGGTTGAACAACTTTTCATATATCTATCCGACGCTACTAGCTACATATATACAATATAATATCTCTTACAATTCCTAAAATCTAACATCAAATTCCATATGGTATTCTCCGGCTTTATTTATGACGTGGTCAAGAAAGAATCTCGCCAATTCCTCTCGAATTGCTCGTATGCGATCATGTGGTAGGAGTTCATCCCGCATCTGCCACATCTAATTGGAAGAAGGGGGTCAATACATATATATGAATGAAAACTCAACACAAATGATGGTAATAGAATAAAATTGTGAATATTATTGCTTACGCACTTCATATTGTTTTTCCAGAGTAGCCTCGCTTAGAGGTCGTCACGTTGTAGATGAACTCGCAAACGTAGTATCCACAAAAATCATTCCCGGCTTCCTGCCACAAGCACTTTATGAGAAATAGAGTTTAATCAAACTGATAATCAAGCATTATAAATGGTATTGATGAAACTACAATCAACGGGAGATGTGCAGAACTAGCTAGTAGTACTTACTTCCGAGTGTATAAATTGCACCTCCCTCGGCAGTGCCGGAACAATTCCAGTGAACTCTTTCCAAACCCTGCCAGACAAAGAAAATAATTACTTGACATCAGGAAATGAACAAAGTTGCCAATACAGTGCGATAATGATCGATTGAACTTACTTCTGGAGCATTTCAGTCATCTCCGCATATTCCTGGGGATCTTTTTGTCTCAAGTCTAAGACGGTTACTACTCCCCGCTCAAGCTTAATCTCTAGCACAATAAAGTGGAACCTGCGCACGCATGCATAACTCATCAATTACATTACTATAACCTCAAGTAATAAGGGAAACCGAATGTGCACAAGACAGTAACACTCACTTGAAGTTGTAAGGAAAGAGTATTTTCTCTTTTTTTTGACTTTTAAGCAATGATTGTAGCAAGTTGTCCTTGGCTTCTGTGACATTCTTTTGAACCGTCCATTCATGTATGATATTTAGGTTAATGAACCCATTGTCATAGATTTGTGCTTTTCTGTATTCGAGGATCTTCAATCTACATAATATAGTGAGGATAATTATATATACATGCGATGAAAGAGGTTAACTATGTATAGATACTTAATTACAGAAGTAGTACTTACAGACTGTAGCAAGTCACGAGTGTTTTCTCGAGGGCCTTTTGATTGTTTAACTGGAATAACTCGTCAAAATTCAACAGACAACTGATCCATTCCAACGAGGACATGCTCCTCTTTAATTCTCAGCGTCAAAGTATCCTTCCTAGACTCGTTGCAGGTTTCCATGTACCATTCATGGAATCTTTGCATCATCGTTGTTAGAGGAGGATGATCAGGTTTGACGAGAGGCTTCCCGTATTGGTATCTGAATTCGTCCACCTCCATTGTTTTAAACTCTACATCATCGCTCAGATAATCAGTGGGATTGGTACCGGGCACCATCCCCGGATGATTAGCGACGATATTGCTAGACACCTTGAGCGGTGGGCATGATTGATTCACCTGTTCTCCGAACTGGGGAATTTTTTCCCACTTCTTCTTTCTGCTACTGTAAGTACTTCCCGACCGCTCCGCTTCCTTATATGTCCTTTCAATAATGCACTCATAGTTGGATTGCGGCGGAGGCGGTGGTGGTCGCTTCAGGGCATCGATAGTGCACTTCACTTTCACCGGATCTACCGTTTGCTTTGGAGGTGGAGGTTTCTTTGCCAAAAATTCCTCACTTGGGCACGAGAGATGTCCTGGTTTTCCTTGTCGGTCCTATCATATGGTAAATTTTTTGGTGCCTTGAGAGGTGGACCGTATCTGAATTTCCTCCCACCTCTGCTTGTACTGCTAGCCGCCGGAGCAGCGACATCTCTCTTCTGTCGTTGCTGATGAGGCGGAGAAGGAGGCGGAGTGCTTCGATGCACCGGAGGAGCCAGAGCAGCGGCGTCTCTCTTCTGCCGTTGCTGACGAGACGGAGTGCTCCGACGTGCTGGAGGAGGCGAAGGAGAAGGCGGAGTCCCCTCACGCGCCGGAGGAGCCGGAGAAGGAGGCCGAGTGCCCTGGTCAATCGCCAGAGGAGGAGGAGGAGAAGGAGTGCCCTGACTCGCAAGAGGAGGAGGAGGAGGCGGAGGCGTCCAATTTGGAAGCTTGATGTACTCCTTCCTCCATAGACATGTACTCCTCAAAGCATTAACCAGCAAAATCGAATTCTCCCTTTCACCTGTAGGGTGGTCAAGCTCCAGCTCCTCAAATCCCTCCGTTATTTCTTCCACCGTCACAATAGCATAGCCATGTGGAATCGGTTGGCAGTGAAAAGTTTCGTCAGGTTGAGGAGGTGCAATAGAGCAGACAGCCGCCTTTAAAGTGAGGTTCTGCCATTTCATCATAAGCTGGCAATGTTGAGCCTCCGTGATAGTATCCACGGGGTAGCGAGGGGCCGTGAAGTCAGGCTGAATGAGCTCTGTGGAAGCCATGCTGCTTCTCCGCTGAGATGGCGGGGTAGCTTCTAGGGTAGCATCATGCCGCTGAGATGGTTGTCCGACAGCTCGATGGTTCTCAAGTTCATCTAGCTTTAATAGTCTTGCATTGAGCTTCTGCATTTCGCTCAGCTCCGCTTTCCTCTTTCTCTCCCGAGTTCTGTAACAGCCTGCGCCGGGACACCCAACCACCCACCGAACGGAGCCTGGTGTGCCTCGTGTTCGTCCAGGGTGCTCAGGATTCATGAGGGCCTCAGTCAGCTCATCCTTCTTTCTGTTGGGAATGAATGTCCCTTGTCGTGCTGCGGTGATATACTCCTGATGCTTCTTGATGGGTATTGTAAGTTGCTCATCTGTCCAACGACACTCCCCTGTTTCAGGGTCCAAAGTTCCCCCAACCCCGAAGAACCAAGTCCTTGAACGGTCTGGCCAGTGCAATGTCGCTGGTTCGACCCCTTTAGCAAGTAGGTCATTCTCAACTTTGTCCCACAACGGCCAGGCTTTCAGGTAGCCACCTGACCTCATGTGATGGTGATACTGCTTCTTTGCAACATTTTTCTTATTTTTCTCTGACATTTTCTTACCCTTATCCGATGTCTTTTACGCCACAAATGCGGGCCAGTGATCTCTGATCTTCTCATATCGTCCCATTAATTCTTGAGTCTTCCCTTTGTCAACAAACTTTGTGTTGAACTCTTTCTTCCACCACCTGAATAGATCTTCCATCTTCTTAAGAGCACAAGCCTTGAACTTTGGCTCTATAACTGGGTTATTCGGATCCTCCTCTGGCGGTAGGGTGAAATTTGCCTTCAGCGAGGTCCAAAGATCAGCTTTCTGTCTATTATTGACATAAGAAACTTCAGGGTCGTCCTTAGGCTTATTCCATTCTGGATGCTGATCGGGATGGTGTCCCCAACAATAGCTCCACACTGAGCAGAAAATGCGTCCTTGGTCCGCTTGGGTTCAATCAGTAGGCCATCGTCCGTGATTGTTGTGCTCGTGAACCTTTCATCCTGGTGCAACCTTTTCTTTGGGCCTCGTCTCGCTACCGAAGTTTGGCTTGATCCGGAGGGCTGTAAAAGAAGAAAGAAGCGTTAATATATGTACATACAAAAACAATTGATGCATCAATTAGTCAGTATAGGCTTAACTAATATATATAGCTCGCCGGACTTTGCAACAACTTTCTCCTCCGTTCAGTCACCGGAGCTGTCATCATGGTCTCCTTCCTCCGCCATTTGGTCACCGGAGCCATCAAGATCATATCCTTCCTCTTCCATTGTTCGATCACCAGAGACGTCATCCTCTCCTTCTAGACCATCGGTGCCATTGAGACGAAAAGGGATCAGCTCCGGCGAGGATTATATCGCCCGACAACTATTCTTGTTCCAAGTCTCTTTGATCCATAGTTTTTTGGAAATATTACAACATGGCAATTAATATACAAACATGAGAGATGGATATATTAGTGGAAAATATAACCTAGCTAATATCACAACAAGGAATCATATTAGTGGCCTCGATGCTTCTACGGTTTGGGGTGGCTTTGACAACGCTTCTAGGGTTTGGGGTGGCCTCTACAACGCTCTTTTAACTTGGAATATTTGGGTAGCCTCGACGCTTCTAGGGTTTGGGGTGGCCTCAGCAACAATTCTAGGGTTTGGAGTGGCCTCGACGCTTCTAGGGTTTGGTCGGGCAAGAGGGGGTTGATCGACGTCCCCCCTCATGTTGAAGAGTTACCGGAGTTTTCTATGAACAAAAAAAATACTAGCTATCACATGGCACTTAGGGATTTAACAAAATGGCGCCATTCTGGATGTGCAGAAAATGGTCCATATTTTTCCTGATCTCATCTACCTTTCTAAATGTCACGTTGTCTATTGTCAAAGGATTCAAGAAAACCATGCCTTCATCATTAGCCGGAAGTAACATGCGCATAATGGTACGAAGCTCTCCAAAATTGTTTTGGAACGGAGTCCCGGATAGAATAATTAGCTTTTTGGTATGAAGTTCAGCAAGAGCCTTCTGAATATCGCTATTTTAAAGACCTTTGCTGAAATTCGTACTAAAAAGCGAATTATTCTATCCGGAACTCCGTTCCAAAACAACTTTGAAGAGCTTCGTAGCATCATACGCCTATTACTTCCGGCTAATGATGAAGCCATGGATTTCTTCAATAATTTGACAGACAACATGACATATAATGGGGGAATTCTTGATAAATCTATGTCAAAAGTCAAACTTTGACATATGATCAAATATTGTTGCATATGTCAAAATTCAAACTTTGACATATGATCAAACTTTGATATATGATCAAATGTTGCATATGTCAAAATTCAAACTTTGACGTATGATCAAACTTTGATATATGTCCACCGCGATATAAAATGATACATTGACTAGTTCAGGCAAGAGGGGGTTGATCGACGTCCCCCTCATGTCGAAGTTACCGGAGTTTTCTTCTAGGGGTTTGGGTGGCCTCGAGAGTTTGTCGGGTAGGGCGGGAGGGGGTAGGAGATTGACAACGCTACATGGTCATTTGGTCACCCAACTCCTCATTTTGTTACTTTGTTATTTGGTTATTTTAACATTTTAACATTTATCTGACGCCCCCCTCATGTCCATGTCCGACGTCCCCCCTCATGTTGAAGTTATCGGCGAGGGGGTAGATGACAACGACGCTCACCCCTCATGACATGTTCGACGTCCGATGTCCCCCCTCATGTCATGTCTGACGTCCCCATCATTTTAACTAATTTCTAATAATATTCTATGAACACACACACACACACAAACACACACACACACACACATATATATATATATATACATACACATCCATCCATATGAACATATATGAACAAAAAAATACATATAGCCACATATATGAAAAAAATTACATACATGAAAAAAATGCTATGAACATATACACACATATATATAAACACATACATATATACATACACACACATATATATACACATACATATGTGCATATAACATACATACACATAAAAAATCTAACTTTTGCAGGGCGGCACACGGCGGCAGCGCAAGGGCAGGCAGGGCGCTGCGCAAGCAGGCAGGCGGCGGCGGCGACAAGGGCGCAGGCAGGGCAGCGACAGCATAGGGCAGGGGCGGCGGACGGCGGCAGTGAAGGGAAGGGGCGGCGCAGGGCAGGGGGAAGAGGAGAGGAATGGTGCGGCAGCTCACAATGGGAGCGGGGATGGCGTCGGGGCAGGTCGGCGTTGACGACGGCCAGATCGCGGGCAGCGACGGCGAGGAGGCCCGACGAGGGCAAGGGCATCGGCATCGATGGGCAGCAGCCTGGTGGCGTCGAGTGCGTTTCGGTGTCGGGGGAGAGAATGAGGAGAAACTGCTAAGTCTTGGCTTATATAGCAAAGGCTTTAGTCCCAGTTGGTGGCACCAACCGGGACCAATACCCCCCTTTGGTCCTGGTTCATGCCACCAACTGGGACCAGAGGTCTCTTTTGGCCAGGCGAAAGGGTGGGAAGCACAACCCTTTGGTCCCGGTTGGCGGCAAGAACCGGGACCAAAGGGGGGTATTCGTCCTGCTTGGTGCCATGAACCGGGACCAAAGGGGGGCATTGGTCCCGATTCGTGCCACGAACTGGGATGCATTGCCTTGCAGAGCGGGGTGGTGGGAGTTTAGTCCCACCTCACTAGTTGAGAGAGCCCCGCAACGGTTTATAAGCTCCGCTGGCTCATCCCTCTTGAACTCCTCTAAACTGCAGGCCTACGGGCCTAATCTAACACTACTATGCCTGTGGGCCTACGAGGCCCGTTGCGGGCCTGCATCCTGGCCCAACATGCTAGTTGGGTTTCTAGTCCTATGCAGGGCGTGGTGGTCCTGTAGGCGCCATTTTATTTTAATTTTTTCTGTCCTTTTTTATTTTTATGCTTTACTTAATTTTTTAGAGTTTTTGAGTGATTCATTTTGCTTTAGGTAATTTTTAGGTTATTTTAAATGTCAGTTGTAATCAAAACAAATTTTGTTATTTTAGTTTCATATTAAAGTTCCTAACAAAAAAATTCTTTATGAAAATTCTTATTGCTATTAATGTTTTGAACAAAAAAATACTTTGATAATTTAAGTTGCATAAATTTTATAATAATTTAGTTTCAAAAATACTAGAGGTTTATAAAATCTTTTTAGTTGGTTCCTTTTGCTATTAGAGTTTTATAAAAGCTTTTTAGTTGATCCTTTTTCTATTGAAGAGTATTATAGTTTTGTTTTAGTTTATCATAAAAAGAATATTTTAATTGATTATTTTTAGTTCATTCTTTTTGCTGTTAGAGTTTCATAAAAGTTTTCTAGTTCATTCTTTTTGCTATTAGTTCATTCTTTGAGCTAAATGACCCTGAAATGAAAAACACTTCAAATGAACTGTGAAAAGGTTGAAAGTTGGCATGCTATCATCATTTCACCCACATAGCATGTGCTAAAAAGTTGAGAGGGTTACGACAAAAAATAGATGCACTTCGTGTACAAAACAGACAATCTCTTTCGAAGTATCATGATTTCGGACGAAAACTCGTCTGCTACAAAAGTATTCCATTTTTTTAACTTATTTGAACTCCAGACTTTTTGTGTGTTCCAAATGAACCACTCAAAGCCACATTATCGATTTTCATCCCTTTCAGACTTCATTTTGTATTTTTCATGCATTTAATGATTTATTTTAAGCTAAATGACCCTGAAATTGAAAAGCACTACAAATGAACTCTGAAAAGGTTGAAAGTTGGCATGGTATCATCATTTCACCCACATAGCATGTGCTAAAAAGTTGAGAGGGTTACAGCTAAAATTGGATGCACTTCATGTACAAAACAGACACGACTGGAATCAGCTACTTTGCCATCTGCCAGCTCTTTGCCGTCTGCTAGCAGACGGCAAAGAAGCTCTTTGCCATCAGCTACCCGAAAGCAGACGACAAAGAACTGGCTGATGGCAAAGAAAGCCTTTGCCATCAGCCAGTTCTTTGCCGTCCGCTAGCAGACGACAAAGAGGGAGGGGGCCCCACTGAGGAGCTGATTAAAAAATACTTAACGCCCCCCCTCTTTGCCGTCCGCTAGCGAACGGCAAAGAGCACATTAGCGGCGGCAAAGGTGGCGGACGACAATGATTAAACATATCTAACGGCGTGCCCCCCCACCCCGCCCCTCTCTCTGTTTCTCTCCCCTACTCCCACACGCGCGCCGCCGCCCCCACCACTCGCCGCCGCCCGGCCGCACCACCGCCAGTCGCCCACCGCCCCCGCCCCATCGCCCCCCCACCGCGTCCGCCCCCCGCCTTGCCGTCTCGGCCCCAGTGCCCCTGCCCCAGCCAGCCCGGCGCCGCCTGTGCCACCCCGCCTCCTCCACTGCCCCACTGCTCCATCATCCGCCCGCCGTGCCCCACTGCCCCGCCTGTCGCCTCCCCTGCCAGTCTCGCCGCCCGCCTGCCCCATGGAGCCTCGCCTCACCCTCACCTGCCTGCCTGCCGCCTCAGCCGCCTGCCTCTTCCTCCACCGCCACCTCCTCCACCTGCCTGAGTGAGCTCTACCTCTCTCTGCTTTTCCTTTTTTTTCTTCTTTTTTTAGTTTTAGGTTTATGTTTAGTTTAGATTTAGTTTTAGTTTTAATTTTAGGTTTAGTTTTAGGTTTAGGTTTAGTTTTAGTTTAGTTTTGGGTTTAGATTTAGTTTTTTCCTTTTTTTCTTCCGTTTTTTTAGTTTTAGGTTTATGTTTAGATTAGATTTAGGTTTAGTTTTAGGTTTAGTTCAGTTTTAGGAAGGAAAAAGAAGAAGAAGAAAAAAACAGGAGAGGACGAGAAGAAGAAGAGGAAAAAGGAAAGGAAGAAGAAGAAGAGGAGGAGAAGAAAAAAGAAGAAGAGGAAGAAGAAGAAGAAAAAAGAGGAGAGGAGGAGAAGAAGAAGAGGAAAAAGGAAAGGAGGAGGAAGAAGAAGAAGAAGAAGAAGAAGAAGAAGGAAAAAAGGAAGAAAAGGAAGAAAAGGAAGAAGAGGAAGAAGAAGAAAAGGAAAAAAGAGGAAAAAACCCCGACCCGACACGGCACCCCGACCCCGACCCGGCACCCCGACACGACACCCCGACCCCGAGATCCCGACCCCGACACCCCGACCCCGACACCGACACCCCGACCCCGAGCCTGACCCGACACCCTGAACCCGACACCGACATGGCACCTCGACCCGACCCGCACTCGACCCGACACCCCGACCCCGAGACCTCGACCCGACCCCGATACCCGCCCCCGACCCCGACACCGACACCCCGACCCGACCTAACACCGACACGGCACTCGACCGACACCGACACCCGACCCGACACCGACACGACACACTCGACCCGACCACACCCCGACCCGACACCTCGACCCCGAGACCCCACCCCGACCCCGACCCGACACCGACACCCGACCCCGAGCCCGACCCGACACCTCGACCCGACACCGACATCGGCACTCGACCCGACCCGCACCCGACCCGACACCCCGACCCCGAGACCCCAAAACATTGAAGTAGACAGCGATAGTGAATCTGACATCACCCCAGAGGAGGAACAAGAAGAGCCGGAACAAGAAGAGGTTACTGCTGCGGATGACCTGTCAATGCTTGACCGATTACGTCAAGGTGGCCTTGCACATGTTGATGCCAATGAACCATATGAGCCCATCATTGATTATAGTGATGATGATGATTATGCATTTATTGATGATACTAATCGAGATTATTAGTAGTGTCAGGTATTCAATTTTTTTATGTTGTACTTGATGATGATACACTTAAGTGATATACATATTATTATTCATGTTGGTACTTTTTTTATGTTGTACTAATTTCGTTTATTCTTTGTCATGGCAGGTGTTGAAAGATGGTGGGTGCTGGTCGGGAGCGCGCCGAGGCCCCTTCTTCGTCGGCACGTGGTACGAGGTCTTCCATTCCACACGCACCTCTTCGCCGAGTGTTGCTAGACAGTATGGCGACACCGCCGGGCCCTTCTTCATCGACCGCGGTGCCCAGCAGGGGACGAGGTAAGAAGAAGAGAGGAGGTGGAGCATGTGGTCGCGGGAGAGGAGGTAGGGTGACTCTTACGGCACCTTCCTCGCCACCGCCCCCAGCTGTTTCACCCGAGCACGTGACTGCTAGGGTGGACTCGTCTGAGGAGGAGGCTACACGGACTCCGGTCCACGAGCCTCCGGTCCACGGGTCTTCGGCCCAAGAGCCTCGGGTCGACGGGCCTTCGGCCCATGAGAGTTGGGCCCACGAGACCCCGGAGGAGCACACGTCTGGATGGGGTACTTGGTCGGGTCAGCCTGAGGAGCCGAGTGGCCATGCCGATGATGGCGGGAGCTGAGTGGCTATGCTTGATGATGGCGGGGAGCCGACTGATTTTGAGGAGGAGGGGGAGGAGGGGTGCAACGTCTACCAGCGTGGTGCTACACGGCTCCCGTCCGTCCCGGCGACCCGCGAGCAGAGGTGGTTGATCTTCCTTGATGGGGAGAGGTAGGTGCATTTAATCTTTTTGTACCTTCTGCACTCACGTTTCTTCAAATAACTAATGCGTTGGCCTTGTCATGCTGCAGGGGTTGGGACCACCATGAAAGTGTCCGCCGGCCCAACTCCGTCCTTGGAGTTCTGATTCGGCAAAAATTTCCGGGGTTTGTCACATTGCCTTGTGAGGGTCGGCTTCTAGAGGTTGGATTGAGTTGGGAGCACTACTTGGCTGCCCCGGCCCCGCCGGGTGAGATTATCGACGGTGTCTTGTGCAAGATGAGGGCAGACGTGGTGATCAGAAAGTTCTGGGTAATTTCTCCTTTACACAATTAAAAATCTTCAAGTAGCTAGTTATTAATTGTACTAATCAATATTGTCTCATTTGATTGCAGACATTCTACAGGTGTGAGGAGGGATACGAGGAGGAGGCGGCAGATGTTATCCACAAGGAGTGCAAGCGCCTACTTCAGAACTTACGGCATGAGGCTCGGGTGCAGGCTGTTCGAGACTACTACGCCGGGCGTGGTATCAAGAAGCCCCAGCAGGAGTGTCGCGATAAGTTCTTGAGTAAGGAGCAGTACATGAAAGTAATTCTTAAGGCCTTGTAATTAATTCCTTCATTTAGTAATTCATAGCTGTAGCGCTGAAGTTTCTATTTGCTAACTTAGGCCCCTCCGAGATGGTGTGCGGATAAGATGGATTGTTGGGAGGTGTTGGTCAATGCGTGGTGCTCAAAAGAATGGCGGGCCACCCACAACGAGGCCAAGGACAAACGTGCCCAAATGGAAGGTGTGCCACACCACCAAGGCAGCTCCAACTTATTTCAGTACGGGCGGAACTGGGTATGTGGTTTGCTTCATGATTCATGCAATTCATTCATCATGCTAGCTTTAGCCCTTTAATTACAAATTTACTTTGTTTCTCTCTTTCAAGCACGCTACAATAAGGTGGATAAGGTGCCAGAGGTGTACGACCTGTATGCCATGACCCACACGGGCTCTTACAAGAAAGTCAAGGCATTCTCTGCGTCTGACCTCAATGATCCAAAGAACTTCACCAACATCTCCGCCCACAACAAGCTCGTGCAATATAGAGATCATGGGAAGGCGAGGAAAGGGGAGGACTTTAACCCGAGCCAGGGTCCCATTGATACAGAGTTGCTGATGATATCTGGTGGCGGGAGGTCCCATGGCTCCATAGCCATGGGAGATGGACTTATCCGTTGTCCTAGCACTCTCTCGGAGATCAAGGCGCGCCAGTCGAACTCCGCTCCTGAGATAAGGCCTCGTGAACGGCCAGTCCAACTCGCCATCAAGGTTAGTTATATGTACTGAGCTCTCTTTATCCATTACATTGTGTGCGCTTCCATCAATGATTACAAATGGTCATGTGAGTGGTGTTGCACGCTGCTATACAGAGGAGAGAGATAGAACGGAGAAACTTCATGGAGGCGGCGGAGAGGCAGCGGAGTTGGAGGAGAGGACGACAAAGATGTTGGAGGAGGAGAGGGCACGGAATGACATGCAGGCAAGGGCCATGTATGAGCTCCTTGTGGTAAGTTTCTTCTGCAGATTACTTGCTAGTCTTAACATTTGAGTCTCATTACTAACTAGTATGACTCTATTGTGAAAACCAAATGTGCAGTCTGTGTGCGAGAAGTCCGGTCAGATCGCTCCGCCGATGCCAGTGATTGCTCCTGGGAGCACGGTGAGTTTAATTTGAATGGACATTACTTGCTAGTCTTAACATTTGAGTGTCATAATGCTAACGAGACATTGGAAATGATCTTTGGTGCAACTTAACTCCAAAAACGCATCGCACGATCCTTCACCAGCTACCGGCACGAGCCAGCCCGCTCCTACACCTCCGTGATCACGGTAAGTTTCTCTAGACTTAGACTTAGCTTTATTTCCTCCAATATGCTTACCATAATGACCTAGAGTTAGCTTCTTTTCCTTCAAAATGACTTAATAAGCTTACTTATGTCAAAAATTGCATAATTAGCTTAGTTAGCTCATAAACGATCCATTTTACCTAAGTTAGCTCTAAAATGACTCATTTTTACCTTAGTTAGCTTACAAGTGATCCAATTTATCCAAGTTAGCTCTAAAATGACCCATTTTACGTAGATTAGCTCCTAAATGATCCATTTTACCTACGTTAGCTTTAAAATGACCCATTTAACCTACGTTAGCTCCTAAACGACCCATTTCACCTAGGTTAGCTCCAAAATGACCCATTTCACCTTACTTAGCTCAAAAACGTGGCATTTCACCTTAGTTAGCTCATAAACGACCCATTTCAACTAAGTTAGCTCCAAAATGATCCATTTCACCTAGGTTAGCTCATAAATGATGCATTTGACCTAGGTTAGCTCATAAACGACCCATTTCACCAAGGTTAGCTCATAAACGACCCATTTCACCTAGGTTAGCTCATAAACGACCTATTTCACCTAGGTTAGCTCATAAATGACCCATTTCACCAAGGTTAGCTCATACACGACCCATTTCACCTAGGTTAGCTCATAAACGACCTATTTCACCTAGGTTAGCTCATAAACGACCCATTTCACATAGGTTAGATCATAAATGATCCATTTCACCTAGGTTAGCTCATAAACGATCCACTTCACCTAACTTAGCTCCAAAATGATGCATTTCACCTAGGTTAGCTCATAAACGACCCATTTCACCTTGGTTAGCTCATAAACGACCCATTTCACCTAGGTTAGCTCATAAACGACCTATTTCACCTAGGTTAGCTCATAAACGACCCATTTCACCTAGGTTAGCTCATAAACGATCCATTTCACCTAACTTAGCTCCAAAATGATGCATTTCACCTAGGTTAGCTCATAAACGACCCATTTCACCTACGTTAGCTCATAAATGACCCATTTCACCTAGGTTAGCTCATAAAC